>CM053571.1:49452888-49726081 GCA_028646485.1 Cryptoprocta ferox | reverse complement strand
GATGGTCTTGGTGGAGGTCACTTGTGGGGAAGAGCACTGGGTGTTATATGGAAACCAATCTGACAATAAACTATAAAGTTTAAAAATAAATAAATAAATAATCACTGACAGTATCCTAAAAAAAAAAAGAAAGAAAAAAAAAGAAAATGTCCATGTTGATTTGGTCTCATACATCAGAATACGATGTTTTGGTCCCTCGATGGGGCTGCCATTTTTATATCATCTTACGTAGTAGTAAATGCTATATGAAGAAAATGAAGCAGGATAAGAGAGTCAAGGGGGCTTGGGAAGTGCTGTTTTATTTTATTGCAGAATAAAAACCATTTAAAATGTATTTAATTTAGAAAAAATAATACAGCAGGGCGCCTGGGTGGCTCAGTCGGGTTAAGCGGCCGAATTTGGCTCAGATCATGATCTCAAGGTTCATGAGTTCAAGCCCCCTGTTGGGCTCTGTGCTGACAGATCAGAGCCTGGAGTCTGCTTTGGATTCTGTGTCTCCTTCTCTCTCCGCCCCTCCCCGCCCCCTCACGCTCTGTCTGTCTCTCTCTCTCTCAAAAATAAACATTAAAAAAATTTTTTTTAAAGAAAAGGTAATATAGCCACAGGAACCACACACAAAAATGTATTAAAAGGCAGTCAGTGAAAATCTCCTTCCCATCCCTGCCCCACTTCACCTGTATCTCCCCTGTATCTTCACATGTATCTCGTCATGCCTAGGTAACCTGACCAAATGCTTTTTTGTGCATCCTTACTGTTTCTTTTTATAAGCAAGCAAATACAAGCATGTATGATTCTTATTTTAGCCCCTCTTTGCACAAATGGTAGCATGTCACCCAGGCTGTTTTGTGCTTTTTTTTGTTTGTTTGTTTTTTTGTTTTTTACCTGATTGTATATCTTGGAGAATTTCCCATATCAGGACTTGGAGATCTTCCTCACTTTCCTTTAAGGCTGCAGAGTTAAGTAAGTAGTCCATTGTATGAATGTTCTATAATTTATTTAACCTGTCCTCTATGGAGGAACATTTAGGTAGTTTGCAATCTTTTGTTACTTCAGATAATGTTGCAATAAATAACTAAATATTTATGTCATTTGCCATGCATGTAAATGTATCTGTAGGTTAACTTTCTAGAGGTGGACTAACTGGGCCAAAAGGAATGTGTGTCTGTGATCGGGGTCACTATTGCCAAATTGCCCTGCAAAGGGGCGTAACAAATTTATCTCCCCATCAGCCTGTACCCAGAGCGCTTATTTAGCAGGTGGTTGGGGTGGCCTCTCTTCAGAGTTCACATTTGAGCAGCAATCTGAGTATCAAAAGGGAGCCATCCTTGTGAAAATCTAAGGGGAGATCATTCGAGGTAGAGAGGGCTAGGGGAAAGTTCCGCATGTTGAAGGACCTGCAGACCTGCCCGTGTGGCAGGTGTGTCACCAATGGCGGGTTGGGGGGGGGGGTGCGCATGAACAAGATAGGCTGACGAATGTAACAGGAGCCAGATCGTGCAGAACCAGGTTGGGAGTCTGGATTTTATTCCAAATGGCATGGGAAGTCATCACGGGTGGGCTAAGTGGAGAAGCGAAGTGATATGTTTCCATTTTAGAAGATTATTGACTGCTTTTTAAAAATGTCTGTAACTGTCTGTCTTGCTCATCAGAGCAGACCAAATTCCTAATAAGTACAATGTAAACATCCATCCTAAAAGCCTCTTCTCAGCAGAGAGCTAAGAAAACTATGGCTACACAGGGGATTAAAGACAAGCCAACTTGAGTGAGGCATGAAGACCTAAGTCACACGAATAAGTCGATACTAGGTGATGGTCATGGAAGAGGGCACTTGTGGGGAAGAGCATTGGGTGTTATATGAAAACCAACTTGACAATAAACTATAAAATAATAATAATAATAATATAATAAATTTAAAAAGGAAAAAGGAAAAAAAATAATAAGTAAAGGGAAAGGACACCCATGTAAATCACAAAGGCCTAGAACCATTATGAACTCAGTCTCTCCTCCAGCTGCATGCAGAAAATTAACATTCCTGTTTTTATTATTCAGGCCCTGGTCCTAGATTCCTTAAGTCAGGAGGAGGACCAGTCTTCTCTAGTTGATGGGAATGCTTATCCTGACTTGAGCTCACGTTGTTCTACCTTTCATTTTCCATATCCATGATATAATTACAAAAGGACAAACAGAAAAGTGACATGTTAACAAGTTAATATATCTTGCACAGCTTAACATTAAATTTTAAGTCAACTCTCTAGGGCTTTCCTTAGAATAGCTAGAAATGAGACAGATGATTTCATCTGTCCTAACAGTTGGACAGACTGGCAAATAATCACCACCAAACAGATGCTGAGTTCAGGAAAGGTATTTCCTTCACCCACTAGGCTGTGGAATGGATAGATTGCAGTATATTGCCTTGAGCATCTGTTTTTACTGAAATGCTTCTTTGCTCCTTCAGTGACATCGTGGGGACATCTGAGTCCTGTGCCAACATGTACCTTTGTTTGCTTGTGTCAGCTCTACCCATTTTCCATTTGCTCCTTCGGAGGACGCTGCTGCCTTAGCACCTGTGTCTGCTGTGACGGCAGAGCCGCTGTCCAGCGCTGTGCTTCGGGCACAGCTCTCAAAGGCCAGCGGCTGCTCAGCTGTTGGGACCTGTGTGCCACACTCAGCACGTTCACACCGGATGGAGCCAGACACCTTCTACATCCCGTGAAGTACTTGGAAGCCAGAAGGAACTCTATTGAGGGGGAGGAATGAGAGCCTGGAAAGAAATCGATAAACTTTTGGAAATTCTACTGTGTCTGGCAGCTGGGGGTTGGGGCTCAGGCAAGGGAACTGTAAAAAGGACGAATTCTTGGGGCGCCTTGGTGGCTCAGTTGGTTAAGCATCCGACTTGGGCTTAGATCATGATCTCGAGGTCTGTGAGTTCGAGCCCCGCATCGGACTCTGTGCTGACAGCTCAGAACCTGAAGCCTGCTTCAGATTCTGTGTCTCCCTCTCTCTCTGCTCCTCCCCGCCCCTTGCACTCTGTCTCTCTCTCTCTCAAAAATAAATAAACATTAAAAAACTTTAATTTAAAAAAGGGGCAAATCCTACCTTCCAATTGGGTGCCTTAACAGTAACCTTCTCTCTTTACTGTGACCCATAGTTCTGTATCTAGAAGTTACTGGTGATTGTCTTATAGAAAGTTTCCCCTCATCCTGCCTTGTCAAGACTCAATTATAAATCTTCTAAATATATTTCTCAATTCCAATAGACTTTTTTAACTCATGACCTGCATTTGACCTACATATGAATTCCTATTTTGAAATTTTCTCTATTTAATGTAAATTACTCCCAGAGCCCATAGGTGATTTTTTTCATAAGCAGATACAGTTGAACCTCCTTTTACCCACCAATATCCCTGGGACACTTTGTTCTCTGGCCATAAAACTTACTTTTTTTTCTTCATGAGCACACTTCTATCCTAAACAAGCTATACTGTAGCTTTTCTTTTTCTAAGTGTGAATTTATGAGCTATTATGAGTGGTAATTTTCCTTGTTTGGGCCAGGCGTTTCATCTCTTTAGTCAGCTATTCGTGGTTGTGTATTTTGCTTCACACCATGGTAAGCAACTTTTCCTAATTTCTGAGCATATTATTTTTTTTCCTTAAACGTTTTCATTGCTGGTGTTAAAATAAGGAAAAGTAGGGGCACTGGGTGGCTCGTTCGGTTGAGTATCTGACTCTTGATTTCAACTCAGATCATGATCCCAAGGTCATGGGATTGAGCCCCATGTTAGGCTCCGTGCTAAATGTGGAGCCTGGTTAAGATTCTCTCCCTCTCCCTCTGCCTCTCCCCCACTACCTTGCTCATTCTCTCTCTCTCTCTCTCTCTCTCTCTCTCTCTCTCTCATAAAAATAAATAATAAAAACTAAAATACTTCCAAGAGAAAATGAAACACTCTCTCCTATTTTGCCCCTAAAGACTGAAGTGATTAAACCACCATGGTTAAGTTCTGGCTGTGTCTTTTCCAAGCCATTTTCTCTTGAGGTGGCAAATGTGATGTCCCCATCCCTCTGATATAAATAGGCAAATGTTGTGGTCTGAAGAACTTGGGAAATTCTCCCTGGTTAAATAGTAACTTGGTCTAGACCGTTGCTCACTTCTTTAACATTCAGGGTTTTGGGTGTCTGGCTGGCTCAGTCAATACAGTACGCGACCCTTGATCTCGGGATTGTGAGTTCGAGACCCACACTGGGTATAGAAATTATAAATTAAAAAAAAAACATTTAGAGGGCACCTGGGTGGCTCAGTCGCGTAAGCATCCAACTTTGGTTTTGGCTCAGGTCATGATCTCATGATTCATGAGTTAGAGACCCACATCAGCTCTGTGCTGATGGTGTAGAGCCTGCTTGGGATTCTCTCTCTCCCCTTTTCTCTCTGCCCCTCCTCCATTCATGCTCTAAATTAATTAATTAATTAATTGATAGATAAACTTAAAAGAAAAAAGAAAAAAAATCAGGGTTCTGTTTACCCTCAAGAACAACTTTTTTACCTTTATTAGGAAGAATAATCTTTCTGGATACGTGTATCAGTCAGGGCTTTCAGTTGTAAGTCATAAAAACCAACTCTGGCTGATTTAAGCAGAAAGGATTTTAAGATACTAAAGGAGAAGTTTCTGTTTAAAGGTGGTGATTCAAAGACATACATTTATCTCTGCTACCTCCTAACACCTCTCTAATAAAAGGTATTTTTTTAAGTAGGCTCCACACCCAATGTGGGGCTTGAACTCACAACCCTGAGATCAAGAGTTGCATGCTCTACTGACTGAGCAGTCAGGCAACCCTAGGGCATTTTTATTAAAAACCAAAAAAAAAGACAAGGTCAATAGTTAAAGAGAGTAAGGGAGGTAACATAGCAACAAAGTTTTGGATGATAGAAAGAAGACAAAGAGGAACTTATTTAGCATCTGGAGAAAGTTGAATCCTAATCTGGAAAACTCCTGTACACTAAAGAAACTTCTCCAAGGCTCAGAAATTGACTGCACTTGGTACTTCTGTGAGGTACCACAGGGAGATTTGCAAACCTGCAACCTTGCAAACCTGCAGAAGAAATGTTAGAGACTCGGCAAGAACCCAGAGGAGAAAAAGAGGGCAGATCGGAAGCAGGAAAGTGAGCCAAGGGCTAGATGATGAAGGGCCTTCAGAGCACAGTGAGGTGTTTGGATGTTCTTTTATGGAGGATGGAAGATTGATAGAGAAGGTAGAGAGTCCATATGACAAGCTGAAAGTGTAAATGGTACAGGACCTAATCCTGCCCCTCTCCCAAGATTGAACGACTTGAGAGTAGGTGCATTGCCCAAACTGGGCTGAATTAGGATCAATCCTGGGTCTTGTGGTTCGTTTTTGTTTTTTTGGTTTTTTGTTTTTTTAATGTTTATTTTTTTATTTTTTATTTTATTTTAACGTTTATTTATTTTTGGGAGAGAGAGAGACACAGAGTGTGAGCTGGGAATGGTCAGAGAGAGAGGGAGACACAGAATCAGAAGCAGGCTCCAGGCTCTGAGCTGTCAGCACAGAGCCCGATGCGGGGCTCGAACCCATGAACTGTGAGATCATGACCTGAGCTGAAGTCGGCCGCTTAACCGAGCCACCCAGGCACCCCTAATTTTTTTTAACATTTGTTTATTTTTGAGAGACAGAGAGAGACAGATCATGAGCAGGGGAGGGGCAGAGAGAGAGGGACACACAGAATTGGAAGCAGGCTCCAGGCTCTGAGCTGTCAGCACAGAGCACGATGCGGGGCTCGAACCCACGAACTGTGATATCTTGACCTGAGCCGAAGTCGGATGCTCAACTGACTGAGCCACCCAGGCGCCCCCTGAGTCTTGTGTTTTACTTTTGGAAATCATTTCTCTTTCCCCTGAGGTTGCTAAGTCAATAGGATGTAAGCCCGGAACTGTGGGGGCCGTCCTCCAGCCTGCCTGAAAAGGATGCCAATACAAAGGAAACAGACATCAGGAGAGAAATAAAGAGTGACAGAGAAACCAAATCTTGAAGCAATTGTGTAAGCCCTTGAATGCAGATGAGCCTAAAACGAAATACAACCCTGTGTGGACCAGTGCTGTAAGCCAATACATTGCCTTTTTTTAACTCAACGTAGTCTGAGTTGGATTTCTGTCACTAGCAAGTGTTCAGATTAATACAGACACCAACTCATTAACAGTGATTATCTTCAGTAGTGAGAATCAAGTGATTGTTTATTTTCCCTTTCTGCTTATATGTGCTTTGTTTTTTGTTTTCTTTGATTTTTTACTAGTGATGACAAATTTACTAATTTTGCAATTAAAGTATTATTTTAATTATTATTTAATTAATTATATGGAGGGGAGAGGTAGAATGTCACTGACGCATGCTCAATCTAAGAAAGGGCTTCGGACCCTTCTTGGCAATCTCCAGTTTCTACTTTGCTTCCTGGGTTCTTTTGTGCCTCTTTTTTCCCTCATGTTACTTGCATGATCTGCTCTAGAAATCCAGGAACAGAGAAATGGCATTAACAATTTCTGAAACTCTCTACCAAGCCTGTGATTTTCAGAGTGATCTCTATTCCTATGTGGGCCGTGATTGTACTCCAATTAAAGCTAATGTTGGCGCTGTATTTTTCCTTTCAAGAGAAAAGGATAGAACATGAGAAATTCTTTTCTTCTTTCCAGTAAATGCTTTCATACTTACTTATGGAAAAAGAAGAAGATGCTATTGATGAGACTTGGCTGATAGCTGGAAACTCCATTAAAGTTCGCTTAAACATGGCGAGCATATTCCATTTCTAAGGAACAAAAGAATTGGGCTTAATTTGCTGCTGAAGGGAGCTGTTCACCTTAAGGAAAATTCTAGCTCCTCAGTCCAGCAAGTGGTGCAATTGCCAAGGGGAATGATGAATCGAATCTTGGGTCCAGCTCCTCTGGGGCTTCCTGAAGTGGACTCTGGATCTCCCTGGAAATTTGGATATCAATTTGCCTGGGCCTGTGACCCATCCCCTCCTTGTCAGTGGTCAGTAAGTCTGTACAAAACACAGAGGACTGAAGTTCATGATCCCAAGAAAAGAAAATGACTCTGGATAACTTAGGCAAAAGTGGAATTTCTTAAAGACTAACTAGTTAGCTCAGAGAACCTGCAGAAGGCCAGAGGATTAGGCTTGATGGCTATCTAGCTAGGAGTCCCCTCAGGGTAATGCCACAGAAATGACTAGGTGAAGATACCTGCCTCTCCCCTATTCCTGAGCCCAGACTTCACAGCCCATACCTACACCCCCCCAAAACTGCACTTGAAGGAAGGAAAGAAAGAAGGTAGGAGGGAAGGAAGGAAGGACTATGAATCTTAGATCCTAACATGAAAGCCATGTATTGAGGATAGCAGAACAACCAGTTAGGAAGAGCCATTTCTATCTGACTGGAGTACTACTGTTATTTTGGTCTCTGTTACAGGAGATGAATCTGTGTCCTAAATAATGTCCTTAGGCTTTATAAAAACAGCTCTCCTTGCCTTCAAAAAAGCTATGGCAAATGGCTTCAGCCAAAAGAGGTGAAGCCAACGATAGCTGTATGATGCCATGCTAGAAAATTCCAGCAGGACGTGAAGAGGCACTAATGAGGTGAAAACCACTCATCTTGGTTGGGCAGACTTGGTGTGTTTAGGGTTTCCAGTCAACCTACAAGAAAAAAAATCTATCAGGGAAAAAAGTATCACCAGCAATGTCCACTGCAGGAAGACCTAATGGTACCACTTCGGTCCGTTATCTGTAGTAAAGAGCCCAATGGGTGTTCATGAAAGCTCAGGCGCTCACCTCAGGCTAGATTAAGCGATGCTCTCACCTTCCTGAATGGACTGATGGAGGCAACAACAAAGGAAGGACGATGCCTTCCACATTCTTCACCCGAGAGAGTCTTCTTTCCACTTCAGTTAGTTAATGGCCATTTGAGCCACAGATTGCCTCAAAATCATCTGGGTTATTTGTGTAAATACAAATTCCTAAGGGTGCCTGGGTGGCTCAGTCAGTTAAGCATCCAACTCTTGATTTCAGCTCAGGTCATGATCTCGCAGTTTGTGACACTGAGCTGTGCATCAGGCTCTGCACTGAGCGTGGAGCCTGCTTGGGATTCTCTCTCTCCCAGTCTCTCTGCCTCTGCCCAGCTTGCTCGCACGCGCTCTCTCTCTCTCTCAAAATAAATAAATAAACATTTAAAACAAAAATTCCTAGGCTCTACCCAAAAACTCTGAATCATTAGGTCTGGAATGCTTATTGTGGTGATCATTTTACAATATATGTAAATATCAAATTATTCTGTTCTACACCTGAAACTGATGTAATGTTATGTGTCAACTATACCTCAATTTAAAAAAAAAAAAAGGGGGTGTTCTGGAATAGGGTCCAGCAACCTGCCTTTTACGCACTCACCAGGAGATTTTCCTGCACAGCAGAGTTGAGGATAACACGTAAAATTTTTAGTAGCAAACTCAAATAAAAATACACCTAGAAGCTTTTTCCACACAGTGTTCATGTTTATACACCAAAGTAATCTCAGAAAAATGGAAAGGTCCATGAATTCAGATTTGTTCCGATACATTTTTTCTAAATTCTCTAATGAGCCCCAACTTGAGCCAAACCATTAATGTGACTACTGTTTCTTTTCCAGAAATCCAAAATGAGCATCTAAATTAGTTCCTCGGGAGCATTCAAGAAGAAGGTTAATCATATCTGTGTAACAGGAGAACAATACATATTTGCCATTGATAATCCCATACAGTAAACTCTCAACAAAAAAGAACGAAATCTCTATCAGCACCAGAAGAGAAAAAGGCCAGGCTTCTGGCTGCTTCTCAAATGGATTCACTTCCAAGTGTGATTAAAAAAAAAAAAAGATTTTATGTTTAAGTAATCTCTACACCCACCATAGGACTCGAACCTCTGACCCTGAAATCAAGAGTCACATGTTCCACTAACTGAGCCAGTGGGAGCTTCTTAATGTATGACGCTAATAAATACATCAATGAGGAGTAGGTGACTGGACTGAACTGTTAAGTCTCCTTCATATTATGTGGAATCTGAAAAAATCAAACTCAGAAAGAGAGACTAGAATGGTGGTTGCCTGGAAGTGGGGGAAATGGAGACATGTGGGTCAAAGGGTATAAATTTTTGTTGTAAGTTGTAAGTTGTGGAGACCTAGTGTATAGAATGATGACGAGAGTTACTAATAATATATGACGTACTTGAAATTTGCTAAGAGAGTAGATCTTAAGCGTTCCCACCACACACGTACGGAAAATAATATGTGAGCTGATGAATGTGTTAATTAGCTTGATGGTGGCAATCCTTTCATAGTGGATATCCATAATGGATCATCACACCATACACCTAATTTTTATGTCAATTATACCTCAGTGAGGCTAGGAAAAAAATATCCTTTACCATCTACAGTCCATTATATTTATTTTGATTTTATACTATTTCATACCAGATTAACTTCTGAGGAGTTCAGTGGAGTTTGGCAGAAACATTTTTGGAGTGATAAAAAGAAACCTAGCTTCTGCAATGCCATTCTTTAATATAAGCCATAGAAGACCAGGGGTGGGAGTGGTAAGGGTGTATTCTCATCACAGAGTTGAAATAAACTCAAGCCATGTGATCTAAGAATAAGAAAAGATAATATAAATCCTGAAAAGTATGCACAGAGTTTGAAATTGTACCCCCTTTGAAAGTAGTGTGCAATATGGTCCAGTATTAAGGAGAGAAGGAAAGACAGGGCTTAATGAATCCACCTCCTCTAAAGAAATTGGTCCCCCAAATTTCCATTTCATCGCCATGACAACTAGTACTCCATCATTGCCATAGTAACCAGTTGAATAGCATTAGTCTAAAGACAAGCCCTCTGATTGGGTGACCAATGGAAGCCACGAGGAGCCGCACAACATGCTGAAAAGGCTGTTCTGCAATCACATTGACCTATTTCTAGCCTTCCAGCATGTTTCAGTTCTCCACTGTGTTTCCCCAAACCAAATATTGTTTTTGGAATGAGATGATTTCAAGAAGTGTATAATAATCATTCTCCCACATGTCAGTGATAAATTTGAAACCATTTAGTTTCTAATTTTCCAGAAGTGTGGCAATAGCTGACGGCCACACCCTTCACCATGCTTTGCAGTTTACTGGTGACATCCCCTCTGCTACAATCACAAGGCACGCTAGCCGCAGCTAAAACCAGATGTGGGTCGCTGGTGACGACAAGCTGCCTTCTCTAATGAGGCCACTGAGAAGCTGAACTGGGAGGAAGCTTTGAGGGTGAGGAGTGGCCCTCCTGGAAAATAACAGAGGGAGAAAAAGATCCGTGCATGTGGCAGCAGCGCTCTTATTTATATATGCACACAAACGAGGATTTTCAGTGCAGAAATGGTTTCGAAGAAATGCTGTCCTTTCAAAATGCAGTGGAGCTTTGGAAAGAGAAACATTTTCCAGCTGATATTCTTGCTCGGTTACTCACTCAAAGTCAACTGCTTATGTATTCCTAAACTATTCCTAGCATGCTCTTAGAAGCAAAGTTACCTTGGGAAATCCAAGGAAATCCACTCCATTCCCAGCCTCCTTCCTGTCTCTAGTTGGACCATGCCATTCCCACACGTGTGTGCTGTCAGGAAACTTCCTTGATACTTTCAAGCTCTGGGCTTTCATAATATATATTGAGACCTACCCATGGGCAACACCAAAGTTTCTAAAGGTGAGGACTTGAAAGTAGTTAGAAGGTGAAGCGTTGGGAAGGAAAGGAAGGGACCTGTCTCCACAGCATGCAAAACTGAATAGCACAGAACAATGAAAATATAGTTTTCTTATGATGCCTCTATTAATTCAGAGCCCCTGCCACCTGGCAGACACTCTTTCAGATGCTCGAGGTGCATAAGTGAAGAGACAACAAGCCCTGCCCTCATGGAGCTTATGTTCAGTTTTATCTAAGATTGAGAAAGGGCAAGCATCCAAATCCAAAAAATAGAATTTTCCTGTGCGGGATGATGGAAATTATAGTGGTGGGGGTGGGCAACCTCGAGCATTCTCAGACACTGCCATGGTGCATGATATATCCCACCCACTGTGCTGGAAATACAAAGGTTAGTGAAACAAGACTTGGCCCCTAGCCTCAGGAAGTTGAAAGAACAGAGAAGGACAGAGTCACTTAGAAATGGATGGCCACCCATTTATGAGAGATCAGAGCACCTAAGGAAAGGAATTGAAGAGCCCACAGCCAAAGGAAACTGAGCAAGGCTGAGCATGAGAGGGGCTGGGGCTGCCAGAGGACGTGCTGAGTGAAATGAGGGTGAGGATGAAAGTAATGTGGGGGTGACAGAGGGTGCAGGGTAAGGAAGGGCATTCAGGATGCTGGATATATGGGCTGTCCCAGGGAAGGGCGCCTGAGATGAGGCTGGGGAAGGGGGCGGGGCTGCACACCCCTGACAAGACTGGACCTGCGGGAGTTACTAAAAGCTAAATCCTTCAATCATTAAACCGTGTAGTAAGTCAGACTATGCTCCCTAATTAATGTCATAGAGTTTTACTTCATTCTATACATGGAAAACAATTCTTTTGGTTTGGGTCAGGGAATTTGGTTTGGTTAGGGATTAGAAAAAAGAGGATTTGAACTCAACAAACAGTTCTTGAGCCCTGTCTCTCTGCCTGGCATTGGGAAAAGAGCTGCTAGACCCAGTCATGTGATCCTTACAGTCTACTCATACACATGGAATGCTATAGATCCATCTAGAATATTCAGAATGTGACCAAAGAGAGAGGCACATACATTGGGCAACCTTCAGCTGCATATTGGTAGCTAGATGAGCTGAGGACTTCAGTGGTAAACCTCTCCAAGTCCAGATAACTACCTTACTCCTCCCTGTAAGCTAGACCACTTAAAAGTATAAAGGGGTGGTTAAGAATTCAGGTCCTGGCTGGCTCAGTCGGTAAAGCATACAACGCTTTTTTTTAATTCAAGCCCTACGTTGGATGTAGAGCTTACTTAAAGTGAAATAAAGTAAAATGGAAAGGAATTCAGGTTCTGGAGTCAGATTAAGGCAGATTCCAGTCCCTGCTTTGTCTCCTTAATAGTTATAAAACTTTGGGTGAACTACTTAACTACACCATGCCTCCATTTCCTCACCTTAAAAATGGGATTTATTCCTTACTTATCACATATAATGGTTGGTAGATTAAGGTACATCCTATGAAGTGCTTTGCCTAATACATAACAAACACTCAGTAAACATACCTACCTTCGTTGGTCCACCTTCCCAGGAGAGCAGGGGTTCAGAGTAGCTGCTGAATTACCTGGCAGGATGCCACTACAAAGAGCAGGGATTTACTCGCAGATCTGTTTTATGCCCTTCAGAAAATTTCAGTTTCTCCCTCCTAGGAAAGAATTCAGTAATAGTTTCCTATGTGACCACAATAAGAGGAGAATTCATCTTAAATGCATACATGAGAATAGATACTAATGTAGAGCTAGGATCGAGAGAACATATGTAACCCACAAATGATGAGTAAAATGTTTAAGACTATGCCTCACAGGGAAAAAAATTCGATAACTACTAAAACGAGCCCTTCCACACAGGAAGAACAGAGTTTACTGTCCAAAGGAAACCCTCAGACCCAAGATAAGGAATAATACAGGCAAAATGACTAAAATTAACAGGCTGCATGTGGTCTTCTCAAAGCCATTTAGGACTAAAAAGCACTACCTGTAAATATTTATCATATTGCTGTTAATAAGTACTATCTTTCCTTCATATTCGTGACTTGAATGCGACAGAGTAAGCTTTCATAATTCACATGAACATAGCAAGATAGACACGGAAAACCCGAGCTGACTTCTCAGAGCATGATTCTGCTTCACAAAGGCATAGTCAATGCCAAATAAAAGATTTGTAGCATAGGAACCATTAACACCACAAACACAATTTCTTCCTTGCAAGGGAGAACGTCTCTTGTGGATCTGTTTTATAGAGTCTCAGGCTTTTCAATTTGGAAGGAACCTTACAGGCCCCTGTTGATCGACTTCCAACCTACAAGATCACTGTCTTAGTCACTGGTTTAAAAGAGGGGAACGGGGGGTGGGGGGCGCTTGGGTGGCTTAGTTGGTTGAGCGTCCGACTTCGGCTCAGGTCATGATCTCACCGTTTGTGGGTTCGAGCCCCGCATCGGGCTCTGTGCTGACTGCTAGCTCAGAGCCTGGAGCCTGCTTCAGATTCTGTGTCTCTTTCTCTCTCTGCCCCTCCCCTGTTCACGCTCTGTCTCTCTCTGTCTCTCAAAAAGAAATAAATGTAAAAAAAAAAAAAGATTTTTAAAAAAAGGGGGGGGGGAGAAAAGAGAGACAGAGGGAGGAAGAGAGGGAGGAAAAGGAGGAGAAAGGAGAGAGAGAATGAAAAATTAAACATTATAGGGATGAAATCAGAACTCTGCAACTCAACACTTACCCAAACAACTCTGGGTCTCCTCCTAGGCTGATTTTAAACTATTGATACTCATTGGATAGGATGTTTGATCGGGTATAGAGAACTGTAGTAGAGGCCCCAATAGGTTCACCCTGTCTTCAATAATAACTCCAGAATACTACGCTGAAGCCTTTGTAGAAAAATCAGACCCACATCCACAGCTCTGACTTACATAACATTCTGATTTTTACTGGTGACCTAGATGAGGCCTTCTACTATGTGATTACCACCGGCCGATGGATATCTTTCTGAAATTTTGCCGGAGGGCCCCGGATGTTACCTACTTTGTCATAACTTTTAAAGTCAGGAAAAAGGATGTTTCAACATAGGGCACCCAGAAAGGGTGTTACGTGAGTAAACTAGGTGTTTTCTTCCATTAGTAACTTCTATGCTGCTAGATCGATTTCCCCAGTGAAGAGTTCTCCATTAGAGTTTTCCTCCTTCCCTCCGTTCCACAAATTATAGGACATGTGTTATACCCTAGAAGAGTTCACCATCTAAGGAGTGAAAGAAGGAATCTTCTCGGCGGTTTGAAATACAGCATTTCCAGCAGCACAAATAGTTCAGGAGACTGGAGTTGTAGGTGTGGGCAGCCACATTGTACTGCAGCGACGATAAAGCAAAGCAGAAAGCTAAATGCCATGAGAGTGGTATGAATGAATTGGGCAAGAGTCCTTGAAGGGGAAGAGATCTCTTCAGATACCAGTGACAGGGGAACTTAATACAAAAGGTGGACTTTTCCTGGGTTCAGGGAAGCATGGGATTTGGGTAGATAAAGAGGGCAGGAAGTAATAATCTAGTCTAGAGCAAAGGTTTCAAATGTAGAACCTGGGCCCACAACACCAGCAACACCTGAGAACGTGTTAGAAGTGCACATTCTAGGGTCTACCCTTGACCTAGTGAATGGGAAATAAGTCCTAGCAGTTGGAGTCTAGGATCCAGGTGATTCTGATGAGTACTCCAGTTTGAGAACCAGTTATCTCAGTTTGAGATTTTCAAGCCGGGGTCTATGATATTGGATGGGGAAAGAACTACGTCTTTATTTTCACTAATCTCTGACTAAAAATTTAGCATCTTCTTCTATTGCAGATGTGAGCAATGAACTACTATGGTAATTATTAGGACTGATGCTAGATGCTGTTACAGCTGACTTTTATATATATATATATATGTATTTTTTTAATGTTTATTTCTGAGAGAATGAGAACAAGTGGTGGAAGGGCAACAAGAGAGGGAGACACAGAATCTGAAGCAGGCTCCAGGCTCTGAGCTAGCTGTCAGCACAGAGCCTGACGCAGGGCGCAAACTCAAGAACTGTGAGATCATGACCTGAGCCGAAGTCGGCTGCTTAACTAACTGAGCCACCCAGGCGCCCCAGTTGCAGCTGGCTCTTGAACCACACCACACAGGTTTGAATGGTATGGTTCCACTTATATGTGGGCTTTTTACAAGACAGTCTTATAAATGTATTCTCTCTTCCTTATGATTTTCTTAATAACATTTTTTTCGTCTTGCTTACTTTGCTGTAAAGATTCAGTATATAGTATATATATCATACAAAATATGTGTTGATTGACTGTTTATGTTATTGCTAAGGTTTCTGGTTAACAGTAAGCTATAGCAATTAAGATTTGGGGAGTCAAAAGTCATATGTGGGTTTTTGACTGTGCAGGGGGTTGGGGTCCCTAACCCCCACATTGTTCAAGGGTCAACTATATTTATAAATGCCTTAATAAATAAGAATGCATAGAATATCACAGATTATAAAGTATTTTATAACTGTATTTCAATATAATTGGTTTCCTTTGTAACTCTAAATACACAATTTTATGCACTATAAACATTCTAAGAAAGTGCCCATTAGCTTCACAGACTGCCAAAGAGAACCCATTGAATACGAATGGTAAGAACCCATAAACTAGAAGGATTCTAGACAAAGAGAACTCTGAGCAAAGGCTAAAGGGTGAGAAAATACAGGACAACACTAGTACTTCATTTTGACTTCAAATTAAGGAAACAATCAAAGAGAAAAAAGATGAAAGGCTGAACTTGATTATCAGAACTTAACTTTTTTTCATCAGATTCTGGGAAGCTACTTAGAATTTTTTAAAAGTGGGGGGCAAGAATCAGAGCAGGAGAAACCCAATCAAACCAGGATTTTAAAATTGTAGCCTAGGCGCGCCTGGATGGCTCAGTTGGTTGAGCGTCAGACTTTGGCTCAGGTCATGATCTCACGGTTCATGGGTTCGAGCCGTGCATTCGGTTCTGTGCTAATAGCTCAAAGCCTGGAGCCTGCTTTGGATTCTTTGTCTCCCTCGCTCTCTGCCCCTCCCCCACTCACACTCTGTCTCTCTGTCTCTGTCTCTCGTCTATCTCTCAAAAATGAATAAACTAAACTAAACTAAAATAATAGCCTAGTAAAACTAAGAAGGATAGACTGGAATACAAAGAAAAGGGAGGTGAGAGATGATATTTCTAATCCAGCCTTGACTAATAAAAGCCCAAAGTGAAGAGGGTGAAAATGAAAACGTAAAGAAGTTGACAAAGACTGACACGGAGTACAGCAGAGAGAGGAATCAAAGGCGATTCTGAAGTTTTTAGTGAGGGTCAATGGAACAGGAATCATACCAAGAAAAAATCAAGGGGTGCCAGGTAGAGCAAGTTTGGGCAAGGAAAGTGCTGAGTTGCCTATAGGATGTCTAGGTGAAGACATTCAGTAATTATTTAGGGCATGGTCCTAACCTTCAAGACATATTACAGCTCATTTAGATTTCAGCAAGAGCTTTTCCCCAACAGAAATTTTTATCCTGGGGCACATGGACACACAGGGGTTTCCATGAACCCTTGATATTATGGAAGCGAATATTGTCTGTGGTCATGAGCATTTTTGTGGGAGGAAGTAAGTACTGTCCACACAAACTCAAAGGGTATGTGACCCTCTTCCCCTCTCCCGAAATGTTAAGAAGTACTCCCTATTCATCCTTCTAAACATTCCAAGCAAGGTAAACCCTCTTGGCTGATAATTTAGGGAAGAGGCATGAGTCTCAGAACAAACAAAAGTCTCAGCAGAGAAGCAGCAGCAAGATCACAGTCATCTGTGAACGGTTCTGAGTCAGGAGAAGCTCATCGCACAGTCACCGGATGAGGAGAGAGTTTGGAATTTCTTGGTCAAAATTCAATGGAGATGACGGTAGAGACTCATCTCTTGAACCAAATGTTTCCTGCATACCTGTCTCTACAAGAGCAGTCTTTAAGAGCTCAACTTTTAAAACTAAAAATGGTCATTTGTACAACAACTCCTGCACTGCTCAGCTTTCCACTGTCCAAAGAAACAAACTGCTCTGACTGTGCCAGGATGGGAGGGGAGCCATAGCTCCGGAGTCATGCCTTGCTTCGGTACTGCCCTCTACTGGCTAGTTCCCATTACTCTCCCTCCCGATCTTTGGTCTGCCAGATGGAAGATTCAGCAATTATGCTGCTGCTTTTTTTTTTTTTTAATTTTTTAAATGTTTTTTATTTATTTTTGAGAGACAGAGACAGCGCGAACAGGGGAGGGTCAGTGAGAGGGGGAGATACAGAATCCGAAGACAGGCTCCAGGCTCTGAGCCGTCAGCACATAGCCCAACACGGGGCTCGAACCCATGAACCATGAGATCATGACCTCAGCCGAAGTTGGATGCTTAACCGACTGAGCCACCCAGGCGCTCCAACAGTTATGCTGCTCCTAATGGAGCCTCTCTAAAGAGTTCAGACCCCAAAGAGGACCAAAAACTTAACACAAATCTGCCAGCTCCAAAACCAAAATAAAACAAGATAGAAATATCAATAACATTGTTAGGAGACACCGCATTTTCTGATAGAGTGCATTGTTTTTTAAGCTTAAAGAAAGTTGTTTTTTATTTATTTGTTTTGTTTAGTTTCAGCATAATTTAGTAATTCATCACTTACATAGAACACCTTGTGTTCATCACAACAGGTTTCCTCCTTAATATCCATCACTCACTCACTCCCTCAACCTTCAGTTTGTTCTCTATAGTTAAGAGTCTGTTTTATGGTTTACCTCCCTCCCCCCACCCATGTTCATCTGTTCTTCTTCTTCTTCTTCTTCTTCTTCCTCCTCCTCCTCCTCCTCTTTCTCTTCCTTCTCCTCCTTCTCCTTCTCCATCTCTTTCTCCTCCTCCTCCTCCTCCTCCTCCTCAGAGAGAGAGAGAGAGAGAGAAAGAGAGAGAAAGAAAGAGAATCCCAAGCAGGCTCCACACTGTCAGCACAGAACCTGACATGGGGCTTGAACTCATAAACCATGAGATCATGACCTGAGCTGAAATCAAGAGTTGGAGCTTAACTGACTGAGTGACCCAGGCACCCCCATCTGTTTCATTTCTTAAATTCCACATATGAGTGAAATCATACAGTATTTGTCTCTGACTGATGTATTTCACTTAGCATAATACACTCTAGTTCCATCCAGAGCATTGCAAATGGCTCCAATAAAATGCATTTTTGACACTCGCTAAATATTTGTTAACTCCAGATAATTAAGACAAAGAATACTTTCAATGTGATATATGTAAAATGATAATAAATAAGCAGAAGAAGCCAAGATATTAAGAAATTTAAAAGTTGTACTCACAGATTGGAATAGGGAAATAAAAGCCTTGAAAATAGCTGGGTTTTTTTTTTCCGTTAAAACTAATTACCTTTGTTAGGTAGTATGTGGAGAGTGGTTTCCAAGTAAGCTTAATTAGCATATGTTTATTTGTCAAATATACCTCCATAGAGCTGGGAAATAATAGAAGACTGATTACATTTTGCCTTTCCATTATCACCTTCCAATGTCATCGATATATATGGATGATAAATGTGAGTCACCATCACCATCTGATGAGTCAGCAAGCCCTGATTAGAAATGCGATTTAAGAAATCTTTATTGATAATGAAAGGACATGTCACTGTTCCTTTCTGATTATAACTTCAGGAACAGAAGAGAGAAGAGAGAAAATATTGCCCATACTAACATGTAACCTAGACGTCAGCTGTCCTTTTCCCTTCCTTTAAAGTCCTTCCCCTTCCTGACCTCTCAAAAAAAATCTGTATAAGGATTTACTAACAATTTCATAGGGAAGGGAGAGATTTACCCTGAACCCTCTCAACTAGCCCCCTGAAAGACCTCCCCTGAGGCATTTCTGGCCTGCTATGCAGGGGTGCATCTAAGGGTCTGATTCATTCAACTGGGCAGGGCACAGCCTCCCAGCTCCTCTCTCAGTTCCACCCAGCGAGCCTCTCTCTCCTCTCCCCTCCCCACCCCAGTTCTTCCTCCAGGGAAGCAAAAGCAAAACCCTGTAGGTAACCAGACCAATTCTACTCCAAGCACCTTCTCAAAGTAGTCCTACCAAACATTTAATAACTTCCCCCAAGAAGAATTTTATCAGCATCTAAGTGGTTGACAATTGTCTGATATTGTTACGATTCTCACTTGGGGTAGTTGAAATTTGACAAATGTATACAGTTTGTTGAAGCTAGGCATCTCTTTAGCTACTGCAGGTCCCATTTCATTGGAGTTAATTCCTGGGGGACACAGACAAGAAACTTGTCTTCTTTTCCTCAATATCATCATCAGAGGCTGGGCTTTGATAAAATGAAACAGTACTGCTCCTGGAGATTTGTGCCGGTGTTAAAACTAAAAATAACATGAAAAAAATACATAAAGAATAACCTTCTCCAGCTGTGCAAGGACAACTGTACTTGCCAAGCAGGATGATTGCAGACGCGAGTCTCAGAAAGTGGCCTTGTTGTCGACAGCAGAGTTTTTAAAATGTATGCAAATAAGTCACTGTGTCTGCATTAATGATTTACTGCAGAACTGTATGATTCCACATCCATCTAGCCATCTACAGTTTGGTCGAAAAGTTTAACTGGCACGTCCAGACCTTGTTACTGGGGGCACAAAATGAAGTCACACGTATTTATTATTAACTCCTGGGGTGTCTGGGAGGCTCAGTCGGTTAAGCATCCAACTCGTGATTTTGGCTTGGGTCAGGATCTTACGGTTTGTGGTTTCAAGCCCTGCAATGGGCTCTGTGCTGACAGTGTGGAGCCTGCTTAGAATTCTCTCTTCTCCTCTTTCTGCCCCTACCCCACTTGTGCTCGCTCTTGCTCTCTCTCTCTCTCTCAAAATACATAAACTTTAAGAAAAGAAAAAAGAAAGAAAAGTTTAACTCTTCATTCTGCTTAACCACAGGGGTTCCATGGTCTTGACATATTCCTCTCCCCACAATTGCTGGGAGTCAGGACCCCACCCCACTTGTCTGCTGCTCAGCCGCAGGTGTGTCTCCTCATCAGTCCACACTCTCTGTGCACAGGTTCTCCGTCATTCTGCTGCAAACCACCTTCTACCGTTCCTGGACTGAATCTCCCCCCAGCTACTTTGGCCCCCTCCTATTCTGTTCTACTAAGCAAAGGCAGAGATCCTTCTTTTAATTCTTTGATGACCCTGCTCAGCCCAACTGCAACCTTCAGGAAACACTTCTCTGAGAGTTCAAGAAAATGGAAGGGACATTGTAACACCAACACGTCAAGCTGTACTGGATATGGCTACCGGCAGCCCAGATACACATGCAGATCTCTTAGAATCGTGATCTTCAGACGAAGATTCTACTAGCTGGGGTGTAGTAGGGACTATTTCTCAAGATACGTACGCATAGGGATCACTTTTAAGAAATCAGTTTTAGGTCCTCAACTTCCATATGAATTCTTTCCCAAAATGGGGCTCTGAAGGAGCTTTGACTAGGTTAAGCTACTTCTTTCTGCCTTCTTTAATAACTGCTATTCTCCCACATAAAAACAAACTCCCTCCTCACCCAGAGGTTTATATTAAGAGTCCATTTTCCATGTGTTTTTCATGTTTCTGCAGGTCGTGAGAGTGAGGCACTAACTGTTCTTATTTCTGGGCTTTCAGGGAGGTTTGTGTCCTCGTGAACATCCTTGGAACACACTATCTCCCTTTATTGAGACCAAAGAGCAGACATGGTTACTGTTACAGGCTGAATTGTGTCCCCTTCCCACCAAAAGCTGTGAACATTCTAATCCCCAGTTCCTTACGATATGACTTTATTTGGAAATATGGTCGTTGCCAATGTAATTAGTTAAGATAAGGTCATCCTGGAGTAGGGTGGGCCCCTGGTCCTACATGACTGGTGTCCTTATAAGAAGACAGCCATGTGAAGACAGAGACAGAAGGAATCGCCATGTGATGACAAAGCAGAGACAGGAGTTACGCAGTTGTAAACCAGGGACACCAAAATGGCCAGCAAAAAAATGGCCACTAGGAAAGCAAGAAAAAATTCTCCTAAGGTTTCCCCTACTGACACCTTGGTTTCACACTTTGAGACTTCAGAACTGAGATATAATACGTTTCTATTGTTTTATGCCACCCAATCAGTGGTACTTTGTGATGGCATCCCTAGGAAACGAATACACTGACTTTCCAGAATAATAATGTTTCCCTCGAGCAAATGGAAGGCATGCTTACTGACCATTACGTAAGATTTGGATTTCCTAAGATCAGAATTCTCCTGAAACGCAACCTATTGCATGAGCAGGCACCCATCTGGGCCCATCCCCATTGACCCTGAGGGAACTGGGGCTCAGGGAACCAATGCAAAAATGGTCATATTCTGGCTACTGCTACTGCTGTGAGTAATGGTCTCTTGTCTTCTGCCAGCATCCATGAAACTGGCAGAATCTCAGACCCTGCACAGTTCTCAACATGGGGTATTACTGTAGAGTGTAAAACCCTCTGCCCACTAAACAAAGGAACATTTAGACAATCAGTTTCTTTCTTTTTTTTTTTACATTTATTTATAATTGAGAGACAGAGAGACACAGAGTACAAACGGGGTAGGGACAGAGAGAGAAGGAGACACAGAATCCGAAGCAGGCTCCAGGCTCTGAGCAAGCTGTCAGCACAGAGCCCGACGCGGGGCTCAAACCCACAAACCACGAGATCATGACCTGAGCCGAAGCCGGACGCTCAACTGACTGAACCACCCAGGTGCCCCTAGACAATCAGTTTCTTTTACCAGGTCATCACAAACACATATTCATTTCATTGAAAGAGATAGTTTAACTAAATGTTCAAATAAAGTTTCTAATATATATGTCATTTGGTCATTAAACTCCTAGAGCCCTGTGGTAACAGAAAGAACATTTACATATGTAATATGCCGAGATAGTATTTCATAGGGTGATCAATAATACTTTTAAGAAAATAAAATTCATATTAGGATAAAATTCTATGGGAGAAGTAGAATGGAGCTGAAGGAGCAAAAAGAGTGATACAATATTACAAAGCTTGTTAAGATATTTTTCAAGAGGGACAGTGGTAGCTAACAAGTCTCTATTGTAGCAAGATTTCACTGGATACATTTAAAAGGACAATTAACATTTTCATTTTAAATGTCCATAGCTACAATACATAATAAAATGAATCTTTTGAGACTATTTACATGTAAGGATGATTTCATATTTTTTTAAAAAATTCATTAAGGTATCATGGTTCTTCAAAATTGATAGAACAGTTCACAAGTAAACCAAGTTTGAAGAGTATTGAAGACTGCCTCCCTGCTTACCCGCTCTCAACTCCTGGCCTGCAGGGGGTGTTGGAGCCAGCTCACCTCACCACTAGCGCAATCCAAGCAGGCCCCGTGTTTGTCATGGCTGACTGCTGTATCCCCATCCTTAGCATAGTTGATGTTTAATAGTTGTTAAATGAATGAATGTAGAATACTCGAAAGGAGACATTAATGTCCTCTGTCTGCTTCTGCTTTAGGGATTGTTCTGACACTGGCCTACCCTGGAGCGGCTGAGACCAGGATGGCTCTGGGGTCACGGGGTATCCTGCATTGCCATATCCTGTCACACCAAAACTGAAAAAAATGTCAAATAACCTACTAGATACATATGGCACTCCTTGGCTGTAGTTGGCTAAATGTCATATGTGCTCATGAAATGGCTGGGCTTAACTGCGGTCACCCATTAGTGTCAATACTGAATATTTCCCCTCTGTGTGTTCCTTCCTCATTGCCTGAAAAAGACTAACTAGTTGTAAAAACAGTTGAAATGAAAGGCACCTGGGTGGCGCAGTCGGTTAAGCATCCAATCTGATTTTTGGCTGAGGTCATGACCTCATAGTTCATGGGATTTAGCCCTGTGTTGGGTTCTGAGCTGACAGTGTGGAAACCGCTTGGGATTCTCTCTCTGTCACTCTCTCTCTGCCCTTCACCTGCTTGTGCTCTCTTTCTCTCTCTCAAAATAAATGGATAAACTTTAAAAAAAAAATTGAGGGATGACTGTGTGGTTCAGTCAGTTGAGCTTCTGACTCTTGGTTTTGGCTCAGGTCATGATCTCACAGTTCGTGGGTTCAAGCCCTGCATCAGGCTCTGTACTGTCAGTGTGAAGCCTGCTTGGGATTCTCTTTCTTTCCCTCTCTCTCTGTCCCTCCCCCAGTTGTATGCTCTCTATCTCTGAAAATAAATAAACTTCAAAAATGAAAAAATAAATAAAATAAAAATTTTAAAGCCTGAAATTAATACTTTCAAATGCTTTCAAAACTGGATCAGAGACTTCTGGGGTATGTTCTGGCTTCCTGAGGCATGGGAAAAAGTGACTAAGTGGAACTGGTGAGAAAGCTATTAGAAACTAAGGGAGAAACTAAGGGAGAAAGGAAAAAAGCAGAGGCAAATCATCAACAGTAATTAAGAGAGAAGAAAGTTAACCATGAGGAAGAAATAAAGGAAGATCATAACATTTAGATAAAAGTGTCTTGTGATAAGGGGAAAAGATGGCTGCCTTGTTTCAAATTTAGGGGTAAACGTAAGAGGCAAAAGGCAGAAATCCTCATAAATTCTTATACATTTCTTTTTTTTAATGTTTATTTATTTTTGAGAGACAGAGAGCAGGGGAGGGGCAGAAAGATAGGGAGACACAGAATCCGAAGCAGGCTCCAGGCTCCGAGCTGTCAGCACAGACCCCAATGTGGGACTTGAACTCATGAACCGCGAGATCATGACCTGTGCCAAAGTTGGCCCCTTAACCGACTGAGCCACCCAGGTGCCCCAAATTCTTATACATTTCTTTAAAAACTACCCAGTGTCTATAGACGATACTAAACAACTAATTTTTTTTTAAGATTTTATTTTTAAGTAATCTTTACACCCAGCGTGGGCCCGAACTCACAATCCTGAGATCAAGAGTCTCATGCTCTACCGACTCAGCCAGCCAGGCCCCCCTAACTCATTATTTGAACAACTGGCAAGAGGGCCACCTGGCTGGCTGAGTCGGCAGAGCATGAGACTCTCGATCTCAGGGTTGTGAGTTTGGGTCCACGTTGAGTGTAGAGATTATTTAAAATCTTGCCTTTCCTTTCAGAGGTGCGCAAGCAGCAAGACGGCGGAGCAAACTTCCAAGAAGAGGAAGTTCTTCGCTGAGGCCTCTTCAAAGCTGAACTGAATGAGTTTCTCTCTCATTAAGAGCTGGAGAAAAGTGGCTTCTCCGGGGTTGACGTCCAAGTTACACCAACCGGGACAGAAATCATGATCTTGGCCACCAGGATGCAGAATGTTCTGGGTGAGAAGGGCCTTCAGATCTGAGAATTGATTGCTGTGGTTCAGAAGAAGTTTGGTTTCCCTGAGAGAAGTATAGAGCTTTATGCTGAAAAGGTGGCCATCAGGGGTCTGTCTGTGTGCTATGACCCAGGCTGAGTCTCTGCATCACAAACTCCTGGGAGGCCTCACCATGTGGAGGGCCTGCTGTGGTGTGCTGCGGTTCATCATAGAGGTGGGGCCAAAGGCTGTGAGGTCGTGGTGTCTGGGAAATGCCAAGGACAGAGGGCTAAATCCATGAAGTTTGTAGAAGGCCTGATGATTCACAATGTGGACCCTGGTAACTGGTACACGGACGCTGCTATGTGCTGTGTGCTGCTCAGACAGGGTGTCCTGGGCGTCAAAGGGAAGATCATGCTTCCATCGGACCCACGTGGTAAGTCTGACCAAGTGGTAAGTCTGACCAAGTGGTAAGAATCCCCTGCCAGATCATGTGAGCATTGTGGAACCCAAATATGAGATTCTCCCCAGCACCCCCATCTCGGAACAGAAGGGTGGGAAGCCAGAGCCTCCTGCCATGCCCCAGCCAGTACCCACAGTATAACAGGGTCTTGGTGGCAGCTGGATCTGGAGCCTGCATTTTGCTCTGTAAAGACCTTTAATAAGATCTTTGAGAAAGAAAAACCTAATCAAATAAAATTTTAAAAAATCTTTAAAAATCTTAAAATCTTAAATCTTAAAAAAATTAAGATAAAAACTGGCAAAAAGAATCAAGTATTTATCCGATTCCTATAGGAACTGTTCTTTAGTATCGTCGTAAAGTTTCTCCTCATAGAAGTATTCCGTCTAACAAATGAAAAAGGAATGACATAATTAGAATATCACTGTGTTGTAACCTCTAGTGATATAACCGATCCAGGTAATGCCAGATATTAGCTGCCTCCAAATAAAATACACAACAGTCACTACAAAAAAAAAAAAAATCTGATCAAACCTCTTGATCTGCCAACATAAAGAAAAAAAAAAAAAGATAGAAAAGCATGATCAGTGATAGCTTAAGGATACTATCAGCAAAGTCCTGACTGTAAAAACTTCATAGGTATGAAATGAACTAAACACTTCAGTCAAGAGGTGGAGATTGTCAGACTGCAGAGCACAGAGTTGGCTATTGCTCTTTTTAATCAGTATTCTCTTTATTTCTTACTGTAGACACTTTAAAAATAAAGATACAAATAGTGAGAGGATAGGAAAAGACATACCATGTGAATAGTCAGCAGAAACAAACTGGAAGGGTCATAAAAATATCAGGCAAAATGTACTTCAAAGCAAGGAGTAGTGATGGAGATAAAGTAGGAAACTTGACAATGATAAATGGTAGATATGTGAGAAAGGAAAATTATAAATGTATATGGGCCTAATAATAAGGGCTTCAACATACAAAAGGCAAAAAGCTGACAGAAATAAAGGAAGACCTCTCCAATCACAGTTAGAGATTTTAACACACCTCTCTTGGTAATGAAAAGAGCAACTAGAGCCTCTCCTCCCCCCCAAAATATCAGTAAGAATATAGAACTGAATGGTGCTATCGACCAAGCAGAACAATTTGGAAACAAAGAACCACAAGGATTCTAAAATAAGGAGAGAGGGAAGGGAGGGTGAGTTGGTTAGGTATTTATCTGCCTCCTCTTCTAAGCTAGTTCTTTAAGTACTGTTCAAACATAATGACTAAGCACACATATGCCACATATCTGAAGAGAAAGACGAGAACAAGAGAGGTATTGAGTTTAAGGAAAGAATGGTCCATCTTTTATTTATACAGCTTTCAAACCCAAGTAAGCTTCCAGAGCCTTTTTACATGCATGATGTCATTCCATTCTTATATCTCCTTTAAAAAGGCAGCCCATATTTTCTTATCCCCATTTTACAGATAAGGAAGTCAAGCTCAGAAGCTGACAAGCAAAAAACCAAAAAAACAAAAAAACAAAAAGCAAATTTGCTGCTAGATCAAAGGGTGGACACATTTTAAAAGATCACATGAGTGACTCTACGGGAGTGCAGTGAGTTACCATTTTCTTTCTTGTAAGTAAATTTTCTACAATGTGTTCAAATGTACAAAGCAATTAATATAGGGGGTATTGGCTCCTTAGTTAAGAAGCTATACAGTAGTCCCCTCTTATCTGCAAGAAGTACATTGAAGACACCCAACAGGTGCCGGAAACCATATATAGGACCAAGCTCTGTGTATACTATGATTTTCTCTATACGTACATGCTTATGATAGAGTTTAATTTATAAATTAGGCACAGTAAGAAATTAACACTAGTAATGAAATAGAATAATTTTAACAATGTACTGTAATGCAAGTTATATAAATGTGGTCTCTCTTAGTATCTGACTGCACTGTTCTTACTCTTCTTATGATGATGTGAGATGATACAATGCTGACGCAATGAGAGAAAGTGACATGAATGACACAGGCACAGTGATGTAGCAATAGGCTGCTACTGACTTCCTGATGGATTCATCAGGAGGAGGGGCATTGGCTTCCAGCCTTCACACCTCAGGTGACCATGGATAAATGAAACCGAGGTAAGCAAAACTGTAGATAAGGGGGGGACAGCTATATTTTCACACACCCCCTAAAACCCTAAGATGATACAGTCAGATACCAGGCTGGACAAAGCTGTGAATGTTCACCCCATGTCCAAACAGCATCCAAAAATGAACACTCCTTGAGGGGCTTGTTGGCCCACTCAGTAAGCGTTGACCACACTCCTAGTTACGCACAAAAACTGATCAAGTTGTGGTTTAGAAACAATTTCTTTTAAAATTTTGTTAATGTTTATTTATTTTTGAGAGAGAGAGAGAGAGAGAGAGAGAGAGTTTGAATGGGGGACGGGCAGAGAGAGAGAGAGAGAGAGAGACACAGAATCCGAGGCAGGTTCCAGGCTCTGAGCTGTCCGCACAGAGCCCGACATGGGGCTCGAACTCACAAACTGTGAGATCATGACCTGAGCCTAAGTCAGACTCTCAACCAGGTGCCCCGGAATATGGGTCCGCAGAGAATATGCAGTTTTACTCTTCCAACTACTGAAACACAGACTTTACAGATCATCTCATTACTGATTTTAGAGGACAAGTCTCAGAGTGGAATCACTTTGTTTCTTGGCTTGAACCAAAATATGTTTAAAAATAAATATACATTTCAAATATATAGGAAATATACATTTCCCAGGCAAGGACTGGTTTGGTTATTTAAACATCATAGTATCTGTTTTATTTACACTCTTCTCCATAGTCCACTGAAGCATGTTTCTTTTAGGTACATGGGAGACCATGTCATTAAGGCTAATGGTGGTTTTTTATCTGGGGGAAACAAAATACATGAACACCAAGGAATATTTTTCAGCTTCCCGGCAAAATACAAAAGGGAAGAAAAATGATTCGACTTTTTAGTTCCAGTTGTTTCCAGTTTTTTATAGAAGTTCAATGTTGCTCAGATTTTTAGAGAACTGGAGTGAATAAAGTGCAGAAGTCAGTCACTACTTTCTATTTAAAACAAACTGCCTTTTTACAAATCATACGACTTTTATTTTGAAAAAAGAAAAAGAAGGAAAAGAAAAGAACATGGGCCAGTAGGTCCTCCCACCAGGTAGTCCCGACCGAGATGGGCTCAGTCCTGGCCCATGTCGCCAGCCTGTTGTGGCGGCCCAGTAAAACCAGGGCTCATGCCATCATGAGAAACAGACCCATCCGATCGTTAGGTTGCACACAAGCTTTGAAGGAATCAAATAGTAACAACTCAATTACTCTTTGTGGCTTATTTTTATTCTTAATCAATAACCTAGAAGTGAAGTTCTCAGCCCAGTATGCCTTCAGGGGTCCATCTAATTCCCCAGGAACACTTACTGAAGCAGTGTTAAAGTGGCATGAGTTAAGATACGTCACTGCTTCTAAAAAAAATTAGGAAGAGACAGGCATGAAACCCAAGTTCTGATGTGCTTAAGTACTTATCTGATTGTTCATCTATGAAGAGGTCTTTGGAATACACAGTTTGATGTTTGGCAAGCACAAGGTATGGAGACCAACATTTTGATATTATAAAAGCAGGCTAAGTTGCATGAATGTCTAAAGTGGCTGAAAAATGAAGACTGCATGGTTTTCCAGCCTAAGATTAAGCAGGGAGTAGAGTCAACCATGAACATGCATTTCAGCAGAAAGGTGATAAACAGAAAGCCAAGCAGATAATATACTAAGAATGAAGAAACCCCATGTAATAGCTTATGGTGACTTCCAAATAGACTGAAAATTTCAAACTTTACAAGGGTAAGAAGAAATGCAGTTAGGTGTGTAGATCAGCCCAGAAGAACCCATGACCATGAAAGTTTCTGTGGGTCTTCTGAACTGTTAAACACCTCATGTTATGGGACCACTCTGGTCCACCTTTAATTTCACTAACTGATGGATATTTTTCACCAAGACACTAGCTTTGGCAGCCAAAATATTAATTTGTTGATGAGAATCATAAAACTAATAATTTTATGTTAATTTTGCTAATTTATGAGATAGAAAACGTACAGTCCTTGATTCTGAAAAGGCCATTTAATATCTTATCCCAATTACTCATCCCGGAAGGAAGGGAAAGGAGAAAGCATTTGGAATTTCATTAAAACAGAAAGTTTAGAACAATATAAAAACATGTGGAAAGAAAAATCAAAGGGCAATAAATATTCAGTCTACATGAAATACAGGAAAATAGGAGAAAATACTGAAAGTACTTTGCTGTACCACGGTTATACACGGTAGCCATGATTGCTTCCTAGATTATTACTCTTTGGATACTTAATTCAATTGGCCTTAATTGCTTATAAAGTGTGCGACACAATTAGGGAGGATTTGTCTCTAATTTAGCTCTAGAAGAAGGATGAATGGATGGAAACTCTAATCACAGACCACATTAGATCATTAGAGCAATTAAGAACACAATTTCCAGTCTTGAAAACCTGTCACACAAATCACCTGCTAGCCTTTGGAGCCAGGTTTCAGACTTGCAAAAACTTTGGGGTTCTTAAGGGCAAGTGAGAGCTCGTTGAGGAAAGAAATAAAGTGGGAGTCCCTTTCAGATTTCTTTGACTCAAAAATGACAACAATGGTAAAGTGAGGTTCTGGGCGGGTTAGGAAGTAGGTGCTCTGAACTTTGTCATCATAGAAGTGGACCACTTTCTCCAAGCTGTTCAGGTCGGACATGCGGTCTGTCATGATCATGATGACATTGGGCCAGTGCATAACCGGCCTGTCACTGGGTAGAGACACCACAGCTGGATACTGGTCCACACCCTTAGGGGCCTCTCTGTAGGAATGGGGGTGGTGATAGCCGTGACCCTGAAAGCTCTCGGAACCTCGGTTGTCAAAGATTAAGGACACATTGGCAGCATCATACTTCCTGATGAAGCTGGAAATCTTTCCAAAGAAGTCTGGGTTGGCTTTTGCAGTCAACGTTTTCATTTCTGAAGGAGTCGTTTGTCGGCTCAGTGCCTCGTGAAAGTAAAAGCTAAACTTGGCAAGAAGCATGTTTTTGAGTTTCATCAGCCAAAGGAAAAGGTGTGGGGGCTGCACGGCCTTCTGAGACTGCCCTCCAAACAGATGTTTCTTGGTCTCCCGCTGCTTTTCAAAGATCTGGCCCCAAGTCTGCAGCTTGGTGTGAGCACTGTGTAAGTTTACCAGAGACGGGAGGAACTTCCACTCGGAGACCTGAGCCTGGGCCTTCAGGAGATGACTCAGGACGTCCACTTCCAGCTGGAAACTGCTTTCCAGAGGACTGAGGATGGGGTGGTGAAATCTAAAGGGGAAGGGAAATTAATAGAAATAAGTGGAAATGTTACTCCACGAAGACATTTTCTACCCTCAAAACAATACACTGTGGCCAGACAAGTAATATTATGTTTGGGGGCAGGGGAAGGAAAGATTGAAGGGCTCCATGCCGATTTATTTAAAAAGCTGTTCTAACATAACTTCACCATCTCAGAATTATGTCAGCATCATATCCTCCTGTGGAAACAGCCTGACATTTAAACAAAACATGAGAGTCGTGGTTACCTTCCTTTCAAATACAAAGAAATTAAATTAGCTGTACTTGTTTCCTAACCTATTTTATTTCTTCTGGGAATTATATAACTCATGTAACCATCAAAACAAGGCATCCTTTTTTCAAGATGTAGTCCTAAAGAAGCAGAGGTTAAAAAAAAAAAGTCACTAAAACATCTCTTAAATGTGTACATGACACCTATAAACTTACTTAATGTGCATAGTAACTCCACAAGGTATTATGGTAACTTCATAGTAACTCCCAAAGGTTACTTATTCAATCCTAGTCCCCAAGTTTTCTTCATATTTAATGTTTCTTTATTTTTGAGACAGATAGCATAAGCAGGGGAGGGGCAGCGAAAAAGGGAGACCGAGAATCCAAAGCAGGCTCCATACGGTCAGCCCAGAGCCTGATGTGGGGCTTGAACTCACAAACCATGAGATCATGACCTGAGCCGAAATCAAGAGTCGGATGCTTCACTGACAGAGCCACCCAGGTGCCCTTCCTTCATATTTAATCACAGTTAAAAACAAGGTGATAGCTAAATTAAAAAACATCTAATATTTCAATATTTATCTGTTTTAAATTGGATTACTACTCACTAAATTAACTTTATGACTCACAGACTGCTACCTGCTGTTTGCAAAAACATTTTTTCTACTTGGCTTGTACCAGTAATATTGAACAGTGGGAGGGGAGAGCAGTGGGAGTACATCCCCTCCAGGGACAGGGGGAAAAGGTCACGTGCGAAGACCCTGAGGCAAGTGAGAGCATGACCCTTTTCCATCAATACCTCTTTCTGATGCTTCAGGCTTCCCGTTCAGAGACATTTCCTTAGAAAGGTCCTCTCTATTCACCTCCAGGCCAGTCAGGTGACCCCAATTTACTCTTCTCATTTCTTAATACCTGTCTTCCACGTTAGTAGCTTCATTGCGTAATTTGGCAGGCAAACTGGGACATATGGTCACCTTTGCTTTGAGCTCCTCCCTGAGGACAAGTAAAAACTGCCTACTTCCTACACCCCTTTATCTCTGAAACATATGGCACAGAGCAGAGATTCAGCAGACGTAGTAACCAACTCTGTTAAGATTTGAATCTTACGTTCTGCCTCATTGATTCTGTTGTTTGGGATCTAAATAAAATTCTGTAACAATGGCTAAGGAGAGTCCTCTCTGTATGGACCACTGAGAGCTTTCTTGCTCCGTCTTCTGAGAAATGCCCAGGGGGTGATTAGTGTGTGCCTGGCCTAGTGCACTTTCCTTCTCAAGGAGCCAACACCAAGCCCTTACACTCTTCTTCAAGATCCAGAACAACGGCAAGTGACCCTGATTTCAAATATGTGGGCAAGATCTAGCATTTACTGGGCATAACTTATGCCCCAGGCACCATGGGAGATGACTTACAGGCCTGAACCCACATAAGTTAATTGCTTCACCGTCAACAAGGCAGAGCCTTCTCATACAGCTGTTTTGGCCACAGTTGAAGAGGAAAATGCTGGTTATCAATTAAAAAGTCAAGAACGGGTGCTTGGGTGGCTCAATCGGTTAAGCGTCCAACTTCGGCTCAGGTTATGATCTCATAGTTTGTGCGTTCGAGCCCCGCGTCAGGCTCTGTGCTGACACCTCAGAGCCCAGAGGCTGCTTGGGATTCTAAGTTTCCGTCTCTCTCTGCCCCTCCCCTGGTCATGCTCTGTCTCTGTCTCTCTCAAAAATAAATAAACATTAAAAAAAATTAAAAAGTGAAGAAAAATCATCACAAGTTAACCCAGAGTTTTAAGAAATCCATTTAAACATTAATTAGAGGAATTATTAAAGATTAATTAGAGTCCATATTACATTGGATATTTTAAGATAGAAACTGATTATCGTGTGATAAGTAGGATGTACACACATTATTTTCGTTTCCATCACCAGTATTTTACCTTCAATATCCTTCAAGAGAGGGAAGCTAAAACATGGGTGGAAGGTCTTAGTCTAATAATACATTCAAAGAATCAGAAAGATAGGGGCACCTGGGTGGCTTAGTCAGTTAATCATCCAACTGTTGATCTTGGCTCAGGTTATGGTCTTGTGGTTCATGTCAGGGTCCAACACATGTCAGGCTCTGAGCTGACTGCGTGGAGCCTGCTTGGGATTCTGTCTCTCCCTTTTTCTGCCCCTTCCCTGCCTGCACACTCTCTCAAAATAAATAAATAAACTTAAAAAAAAAAGTATCAGAGAGATAAACCAGATTTCAAATCCCCAGCTCACATCCTTAATTAATAATTAATTAACTAATTTGGACTCTCCAAAGATTACATGCTTGAAGTAAACATTAAGAAAGTCTAATACACATGTACTCACACAACCCCACTACAGCACGTCTCAAAATCTTTGAATTATAAGAAATGTTCCTACCACCTTAGCCTTTAGGCCCTTTGACACTTAATGGCCATAAAGCATCACAAGATTCTATAATCATGGGTATCGAGAAAATTTGCCAAGGAATTTGGAACATAGTAAAGACTGTCAATAACAGGAAAATGGTATGAGACTGAAGAAAATTCTACCACAAATAACAATACTCTATTTTTCTGCTTCATTGGAAATCATTTATATCCAACGTTCTCTTTGAAAGAACATGAATTTTCTGTACTAATCTTCAGAAAGAATTCTGAACAAGCTCTTCCATAAACATAAACTAAAACTGTTTATATGTTCAACATTTATTAGGATGAATGTGAATTTCAAAGCTATTTTTCATCCTTAAGAAGAGCTAAAAATTCATGTTAATGTTATTCTGCCAAGACTTTGAGATTAGCATTATGATGTATCATTTCCCCATTTCCATTCTATTCTGTGCCTCATGCCCATTTCAACTCACAATATAGGGGGATCTGTTAAATTGTTGTAATCCAAAATATATACCTCAGCTATGGTAGCAAGCTTGGAAGAGTGTGAATACAGAATAGATTGACAACTATTTGCAAAGAACATCTGCTCTAAAAAAAAGCCAAAAACTAAAGAGAGAAAGGGATTGGGGAGAGGGAGAGAGAGAGAGAGAGAGCGAGCGAGAGAGAACTCTCTCCTTCACAAATTCACATCAAGGAATTCCTTCCAAAAAAAGTATGCAGGTCCCATGCATGTGAGAAGTCAGATTAAAACCATTAAAAACAAATCTGTAGCACAGTGTGAATCAAATGCCACAGAACTAAATACTCTTAAAAATTGTAAATTTCAGGGGCGCCTGGGTGGCTCAGTTAAGCGTCTGACTTTGGCTCAGGTCGTGATCTTACAGTTTGTGGGTTTAGGCCACAAACAGGTCAGCTGTGCTGACAGCTCGGAGCCTGGAGCCTGCTTCAGATTCTGTGTCTCCCTCTCTCTGCCCCTCCCCTGCTCACACTCTGTCTCCGTCTCTCTCTCTCAAAAATAAACATTAAAAAATTTTTTTAATTAAAAAAAATGGTAATGTTTATATTATGTATATTTTACCACAACAAACAAAAATCTACAGTCTCTTCTCATTTAAAACTTTTACTACTTGGGCTCCTGAGTGGCTCAGTTGGTTGAGCATCCAGCTCTTGAGTTTGGCTCAGATCGTGATCTCATGGTTGTGAGATCGAGTCCCACATCAGGCTCTGCACTGAGCATGAAGCTTGCTTAAGATTCTCTCTCTCTGTCTCTGTCTCTCTCTCTCTCTTCCCCTTTGTTCCTCTCTCCCACTCGAATTCTCTCTGCCTAAAATTAAAAAATAAAAATAAAAAATAAAACTTTTACTAGTTTTTAGATACAAATACATTGAAGATAATAAAGATGCATTAGCCAAAGGTCTGCATTATAGGAGTTTCCATGGTAGAAAGAGGTACTTATAAATGGATACAAGTAGGAAGAAATACATCTCTTATGAGAGATACAAAATAAAATAAGATTTTAGAAAAAGGAGCAATTTCTTTTGGTTGAAAGATTACACAGCCCATAGGGAGAAAGAATTTGAATTGAGCCATGAAACTTAAAGAGCAGGTAGGATTTAGCCACGTAAAGGTGAGGGCTTAAATATCTTGCCCCCCTCCCTTTTTTTTTTAAGTGTATTTAGCCAGAGAAGGAGAGAGAGAGAATTCCAGGCAGGCTCCACACTGTCAGCGGGGAGCCCGATACAGGGCTCAAACTCACAAACCATGAGATCACAACCTCAGCCAAAACCAAGAGTCGGATGCTCAACCCATTGAGCCACCAAGGAGCCCCTCTGGCCCCACTTTTTTTTAAATTAAAAAAAATTTTTTTTCAATGTTATATATTTTTGAGAGACAGAGAGAGACAGAGCGTGAGCAGGGAAGGGACAGATAGGGAAGGAGACACAGAATCCAAAGCAGACTTCAGGCTCCACACTGTCAGCACAGAGCCCAGTGCGGGACTGGAACCCACAAACCATGAGATCATGACCTGAGCTGAAGTTGGACACTTAACCAACTGAGCCACCCAGGTGCCCCTGGCCCTATTCTTAATCGCCTCTGATTCCACACCCTCTGCAAGTCTTCCCACCTGAGGCAGAGTCTACTTTCCCATACCTGGACTATGGACTGGGCCGTGTGACTTGCTTTGGTCAAAACAAACACATATTAACAGACGTGATGCAAGCAAAGGCTTCAAATGAGCTTGGCTAGGCTTGTTCTTTTGCACTTGGGCCATAGCCACTGCATAGCTGCCTCCCTGCTAACCTTGGGCTCAGAATGTCCACACACATGTGGAGCAGACTAAGCCCAAAGCTGACAGTAATAAGGCAAGCCCAATGAGACCAACAGTGTTAAGCAGAGCCACCTGGCTAAGCCGGGCCTGTCGGGCCAACTTCCAGTAGTCAAGCCTGTAAGTGTGAATTTTATGGTGGTCTGTTATATAGGATGATTGTGGCAATAGCAACTGATACATGATGCAGCAATATGACGGGGTTCAGAACATACTAGCCCAAAATATGGCATCTTGGTATACTGACTATTCTAAGCTGAATAAATTTGAGGAATATGTGCAGGAAAGACTTCCTGACCCTCCCCCAAAGCAGGTTATAAAACCTTCAAGTGAGAGGTGCCCTCCCCCTACCCTAAGAAAAGGAGCATCCTTACCTCCAAAGACAAGGGACACACAGAGGAATCTGAAAGAACAGGCCTTGCTCCTTCCCCCCAGCCTTCCACACTCAGATCATCCCCTTTCTCGTCCTAGCACACCTCCCAGCAACTCCTCTTACACCTCCAAATGTACTCAGCTGAATTTTGTTTTGTAACAAAACCTACCATAAAAACACAGGTTTAACAGCTTCTTGGGGTTTCCATGATTTTATGGAGGCTCCCCTGCCACATAAAACTTACATTAAATACCCTGGTATGTTTTCCTCTTGTTCATTTGTCTTTTGTAAAGGGCCCCCTGCTGAGAATTTAGAAGGGTAGAAGGAAACTGATATTTTCTTCCCCTCTGAGATCAAGGACATTCCAGGCAAAACAAATAAGGGACCAAGGTAGGAAATGGCAAATAGGTATCGGGAATACATTAGATTATGGAATGCTTTTTGGCTTCTGCTTAAAATCCTCAAAGAATTCTCTCTGAAGCTTCTTCCTTTTTACTAAGAGTTTGGGTACAATTTAAGGCATTTGATGGGACGTATATGAATTTGAAAAGATAGGCTGGGACAAGATCACAGAAGTCCGTTAGTCCTCGCTGTTAAAATCAAGGCATGTTGAATGCCTAGGGTAGAATGTATCCCACAGAAACTGCACTGTTGTTGGTTTCGTTCATGAAATTTTCAGTGAGCGAAAATTCACCTTGTTGAAAGATATACACACAATCAACTGTTAATTTCATTTATCGTCCCAAATTTTTTGAAAAATTTGAAAAAGGGCGCAAGGCCTAAATAAATCATAGTTCTGCCCTTGGTGAGAATCCTGTCAGCTGAAGGATTCAGATCAAAAACGTGTGCTCCCTAAAATACAAACAAAAATTTTATGTAACTCAATTTAAAAAAATGCTCTGGCTGGTTCAGTCGGTAGAGTATGTGATATGAGTTTGAGCCCCATGTTGGATATAGAGATTACTTAAAAGTAAAATCTTCAAAAAAAAAAGTTCTTTAAAATCTAGCTGTAAAATCATAGTTAAAGGATATAAGTCACTTAACGATTTATTGCTGCCATTCTAGAGGGATTTTTAAAAGCTGTCTAGAATGCATAAATAATTGCTTACTTCTTTAAAAGAATTACTTCTTAAAATTATACTCTTGATTTAGGAGAGTAAATATTTTGCAGTTATAACCTATCTTCTAGTTTTATTTTAACTATGAAACAGAAAAATTAGCCAGAATCTTCTTTTATGCCCACTGTATAACACAGTTAGGTAGGTAAATTCAAAACGAATTCTACAGAATCAAAAAATATTACACTGATGTTCTTTGGGAAAAAAAATACAAAACAAACAAGTTCTACCTCTCCTCAGAAGTATTCAAGGAATAGTAGTGATGAGGGACCTTGGGGCAAGCTGAGGGCAAAATACAGGCTGACACACACAGCGCCCCCCTCCCCCAGGTGGAATATGTGTGATATTCCCCAGATACTCCTGGCTGCCCAAGAACAAAGGAAAGGGGTTTAAGGGCTGCCATGGTGATGTGGGAAACTAAGGCAAATGAAAAATTAAATTCCCTTACTGCCTACAGCCCATTGACAAGTCCTTGAGACCAGCAGAGTGACCTCCCTCTAGGAGCTCAGCTGCCTCCAGGATGACATGTTGCTGGGGGCAAAAGAGAACCTTAGTTTAACATTATCCCAACCTCAAGGATCCAGTAAGTCAACTTCCTTTATCTCAACTGCCCCAAGATATATGCTGGCAATCATGCTCCAAGCTTATGACCTCCCGATATACATCTAAAGGATCTCATGACTGAGGTTTTTATTAAATGGTAATAAATGGCATTTTCCTAGCAACAGGTAGCCCCTCAAGGTCCTGGAAACCTTGTTTCCAAAATTCCAAACAAACTTACTCTATCCCTGACCCCCTCCCAACCTGAGGGTGTACAATGAGTTGCCACTCAACGACCCAGTGCAGCTCTTCCTGCCCATGGGTCCTGTCTGCTTTAATAAAATCACCTCTTGCACCAAAGACATCTACAAGAACTCTTTCTTGGTCATAGGCTCTGGACCCTACAAACCCCCCATCACCCCAAAACTTCATCAGTAGATATCCTGATCCTGCATGAGCTAAATTCATATTTTTTCTTCTAAAGGGCACACACACAAAAAAAACCTCATACGACTCATGTTAATTATTCAACTTGAAATGCAGCATTATAACTGACTCTGATTCTGAAGGAATAATTTACATTTGCTTAATACTGTAATAAGTTCACCAAAAGAGGAAACCTTTAACACTATGCTACTCTGGACACAACTGACTTCCAAAGAAAAGAAACAAAAGATGCTTCTCATTCATCTCTGAAGTGGACTGGACCTTGCAATAACTCACACAGGATCTGCATCTCAAATCAGGGCCAGAGGTTTAGACTGCATGATATACATCATGCTTGTTAATTTTTTAATACAAAAGCATTTCATCACTGGAAAGATGAAAGATTCACATGATATTTTATAAGCGTTCTGACATGAATCGGATCTATTGGGACAAATAAACATTCCCTGAAAGATAAACTGGGTCTTTTGGGAAAAGGACTAACTCTTTCAATACAACAGAACACCAAAACATGAAATATTTCTCTAGAACACTGGACCCGTGAAAGAAATGTGTTTTGTATAGCACAGATGCCCAATCAAAAGGTCTACAGAGAAAAGGATATTATCCTGGCAAAGGGGAAAGCTAAAATAATTCCACTTCCCCCCCATCAACATATTATACAGAATTTCAACTTTTCAGAATTTCTTAACCAAGGAATTTATGTTGTTCAAACTAACCCAAGGCTTCTAAATGAGATAATTTTCAGGCGAGGATGTATCTATAGTCAGTAACTCCCTATTAATTAGATAAAGGCAGCACGGGTGGAAGATGGAGACTGTGGATGAAAACACCTTGACCCTAAGTGATACTGCAACCCAGATCCATCAGATTCCATCCGTATCCACTCAGAAGGATGAGGGGTACAGCTAAGTCCTGCCCAAAGAGCTTCAAGAATGAAAGCAGGACTTTTGCAGGATATGGAAGAAATGCCCAAAGCTCTGGGAAGTGTAATGTTTCAAAGAAGGTTCAAAGATCACAAATCTTGGGGCACCTGGGTGGCTCTGTCAGTTGAGCCCTCTGACTCTTGATTTTGGCTCTGGTCATGATCTCACAGTTGGGCCCCATATCGGGCTCTGTGCTGATAGCGTGGAGCCAGCTTGAGATTCTCTCTCTCCCTCTCTCTCTCTCTCTGCCCCTTCCCCCACACTTAAATAAATAAATAAATAAATAAATAAATAAAAACTTTTAAAGATGATAGATCACAAATCTAATGAACGAAAAATGAAAATAAATAGTAATTATTCCTAGGAGACACACACACGCACACACTGTTAAGGTTCAGTACTAGTATATCCCAGTGTTGGTAACTTTCTCTTGTTTATCCAAACAATTTTTTCATGTAGACTATTTTCAGTATCACAGGGAACTTTTAAAACATACAGGTTTCCGGGCAACCAATCCAAAATCATTAAATCTTACCTTCTTGGGGTAAGTAGTAGGGAGGCCCAGGTGTAGTTCGTTTTCTTAAACTTCCCAAATGGTTCGGCAAACCACTTTCACATTAGCATTTGGGAATCACCACATGAGATCTCTTCCCCTTTACTCGGAATCTAAGCAGGGTTGGGCCTGGTTAGTACTTGGATGGGAGATCTCTTCCCCTTGAGAATCATTATCTCCAACTGTACTTTTGTTTTTGGATTTCAAAAAATTATTTTATTAAAAAAGTACAAATCAGGTTTTAGGAAGAAATAAAGTATTTCCAAACACAGAAAATTTGTTAACATGTAAAATTTGTTTAAAAAAAGAAAATGTGTATTTTTATACGCAAAGACTCTCTCTCTAGAAGGGTAGGAAGAACTTGCTGACAACGTTCATTGCCTTTTAGGAAAGGAATCAGATGAAGGATAGGTGCAATTTTCACTATGTATTCTTTTGTACTTTATAAATTTTGAGCCATATTAATGTATTACCTACTAAAAATAAATAAAACAAAATTTCTAATGTCATAAAATAGAAAATACATGACAATAAAAAATAACTATAGAGGACATTTTGGGAAACAACTGGAGAGATCTGAATATGGACTATTTATTGCGGATGGTAGAAAATCAGTGCTGAATTTCCTGAGGAAACTGTGTTATAGTTTTGTATAGTTCTCAGAAAATATAACCTGAGTATTTGGGGATAAAGTACTGTAATGATATAACTTCCAAACAATGCGGAGGGAAAATAAAATTCTATACAGAGAGATATAAAGCAAACATGGCGAGATTTTAATAATATGAGTCCAGGGAAAGGATGTTTGTGTTTTATTGCATGTTTTTGTTCATTTATTTATTTTGAGGGAGAGCGAGGGAGGTGCGGGGGGGGGGGGAGGGAGAGAGAGAGAGAGAGAGAGAGAGAGAGAGAGAGAGAGAGAATCCCAAGCAGGCTCCACACTGTCATAGCAGAGCCTGACACAGGGCTCAAACTCATGATGCCATGAGATCATTGTTTTGTTTTTTAATAATAACTTTGCCATTTAATTCGTATATATATAATACACTTTAAAAAAAATTTTTTTTAACGTTTATTCATATATGAGAGACAAAGAAAGAGCACATGTGGGGGAAGAGCAGAGAGAGAGGGAGACACAATCCAAAGCAGGCTCCAAGCTCTAAGCTGTCAGCACAGAGCCCTATGCCAGGCTCAAACCCACGAATGGTGAGGTCATGACCTGGTCCAAAGTCAGATGCTTAACCGACTTTGCTACCCAGGCACCCCAAAATACACTCTTTTAAGGGATAGAATTCAATGGTTTTAGTATAATCAGGGTTGTGCAAACATCACCCCTATCTAATTTTGGAAGAGTCTCATGAACCCCCAAAAAAGAACTCAATATCCATTAGCAGTCATTCCCCATTCTCACCTTCCCATCTAACCCCTGACAACCATTTTCTGTGTCTATAAATTTGTAAGCTACAGTCTGTGTCTATGACTTTGCCTATTCTAGACATTTCCTATAGGCAGAGTGATACACTATATGATCTTTTGTGACTGGTTTCTTTCACAGAGCATAATTACTCAAGATTCATCCATGCTGTAGCTTGTGTTGGTACTTCATTCCTTTCTACGGCTGAACAAAAGCACACAATGCTTCTCCAATTCCTTGGGTATTGCCTTTTGGGAAGGAAGTGAGCAATACATTATGTGTAGCCAGGCTCATTTTTTTTTTTAAGTAGCATTTTCCATCAAAGACAAGTTTTCCAGCTGATCAACGTCTTTAAAAAAAAATTGGCTACAAATAGCTTTTTGACTATCAAAAAAATTCAAGTATGCCCTCCTCAAAAGTACAGATGCCTGTCTCCACTAAGGAAGTTAAAAACAAAACCAAAACTATGCCACAGGCACTGAAAACAATTATAAAGGAGTTTCCAACACATGTTAAGTAATGGTTACATCAGAGGAATGAGTGGATAACTCACCAAGGTGATTACTTTGAAAGGGACATTTATTTGAATAATGGTTTGTTAAAAAGTCACATTATTTTATACACAATTCTCTCGTGTGAACTCTATTATAAGCAGCAAAATCAGTTATAATATATCTTTTTTTGGTTATTTTTTTTAACGTTTATTTCTTTTTGAGAGACAGAGAGAGACAGAGCATGAGTGGGGGAGGGGCAGAGAGGGGAGACACAGAATCTGAAGCAGGCTCCAGGCTCTGAGCTGTCAGCACCCAGCCCGATGCGGGGCTCAAACTCATGGACCTCGAGATCATGACCTGAGCTGAAATTGGACACTTAACTGACTGAGCCACCCAAGTGCCCCTATAATACATCTTTTCAGGATTACTTCACTTGTGGTCTTTGGTCATTGTTTAGAGAAGTATCCACCCAGCATGGTGTTAAACAAGCCCAAAGAAGGTATACCTGGTGCTTAATTAATATGTATAAAATGTAAAATAACTATTTCTCCACTTCACAGTTATTTAATAGATTTTCGTGAGTGTGAGGGAAGACCTAGTCTGTGTGGGACAGAGACACTGTCATGTCTGTCCCTCCCTCCCTCCTCACCTACACTCACCTGGAGCTGTACTTCTTGAGGATGGTATCCAAGAGGGCAACAAGCTCTTCAGCATTGATGAACTTCTGTGGGCTGAGGGTGTACATCTTCTCATAGAAGTCTGCGATCTCCATCCGGGCCTGAACGAAGAAGCAGAGCTGCTCTGACAGGTGGGAAAGTAGTTCTTCCACGTGAGGAGCGGTCCCACCGAGTGCCCCACGGCCGGTCACCACCTTCTTCAGCTCGTTGTGCAGGGAAGTATAGATGGTGCGGATGGAATCCTTCCTGCTGAAGAAGGACTGGCCGCCTGGGTAGGCAAATAACATTAGCATATGACAAGTAAGGAAGAGATACCAGGACAAAACCTCTCCCAGCATCCAAACAGAAAGGAGTGGAGCCTGCGCTCAGTAAGTTATCATCCACCATATTCTCTGACTCGTATGATTGGAATTTAAATATTTTGTGATTCACAATTTCACTGAGGAATAAGAAGCGAATGCTTGGTACAACTCATTAGTGTAGCAACGCACCTGTGGATGATTTCCTTACCCATGCACTGATTCTCCCCTACCTCAGTTCAATGAGGATTCACATTTATTTCAGAAGGTAATTAACCTAGTAAGTGACATCAACCTGGATCTAAATAGCCCTCCTTCCACATAAATATATTTAAAACAAAAAAGAATACCCAATTGGTAAACACTGCTGTTATTCCTGATAAATCAGAGAATTTTACTTCTGCATTACAGTTGCATTTTCCTTTGAATCTTATTAAGCCATACCAGAAAATGGAAAATACACATACGTGTATCTCTCTTACACAAGAACAATGACTTTTGGGGTACCAGGGGAAAAATAGAAATCTTTAGTCCTTTTTAAAAAGTAATCTCTATGCCCAACATGGGACTTGAACTCATGACCCTGAGATCAAGAGTTCCACACTGAGCCAGCCAGGTCCCCTTGGTACTCTTTGGTACTCTTGACAACGTTGACACTATAGGTTAGAACAAAATAAGCATCACACTGTGAATTATTAAGAGCAGGAAGCAATTATAAATAACTGCTGGTATAATTCAGGGGTTCCAAAGCAAATCAGAAAGAAAAAAAAAGACCAAATACAACCTTTTCAACAGTTAAAAAGAATCAAGTAGCATAGACATCATTTCCTTACTTCTGTATTTATACATGATGAGCTCTATTTCTAATAATTATAGAGCCAGCTTCAGCTTCATAGATGTTTTCTTAAGCAATTCTGCACCCCACTAATGGGTCACAGGCAAGACATTAGGAAAATGAAAAGAAATAGGGCAAGTTTAAAACACTAATTCTCAGGAATCTATAAAAACCTCAGAGATGGGTGACAGTTTAAGTTTTCTATTGATATACACAGAATGCTTTAATGAATAAATTTATCACTATTCTAAACATATCAATTAGGAGTGAAAATTATTTATCAAGGGATTTGTAAAATATCCCCTTAATAAATGAAATATCTCACAATGCTCTTTTTAGTTTAGGGCCCCGTTTATGTTTCAAGCAATCAATCTTACATCCCTTCCTACAACTGTGACTACCTTGTCCCAGTTTACCCATGACTTTCCAGGTTTTGAGACTGAAAGTCTGGCTTCTTGTAAAACTCTTAGTCCCACGTCCTGGGAACACCGTCAGCCCTGGGCAAACACAGAAGGTTGGTCACCTTACCTACTACTTATTCCATAAACTACTAATACTTAAAAAATGTTTTCTTCAATATAATGCCTAAACAAACTGACTAGCATTCAAATCATTCCTCCTACTAATAGCAGCAAAAACCATGTGGTACAGGAGGACTGATCTCAGCACTAACATCCCACACAGCACTGTACCCTGAAGGATTTGCCTTCCTTCCCTGCCTGTATTCAGTCTAACTTGGCAGATTTTGTAAAGCGACAGTATGGAATAAATAGACCCCTGTGCCCAAGTTCAAGAAGAAAATCCTCTTAGGTGAAGAAGGCAATAAAGAGTACCACACAATATCCGTGGGCTGGCTCAGTCAGTGGAGTGTGAGACTCTTGATCTCGGGATTGTGAGTCCAAGTCCCATGTAGAGTATACAGGTTACTTAAAAAATAAAATCTTTAAAAAAAAAATCTAAAAGCTCTGGAAGTCCAACTTAGTTACAAATTTCAGCTTCTGAATTTATAAGCTGTGTGATGTGCACATGACTTAGCCACTTTGAACCTTCACTGTTGTTTTTAACATGCAACTAGTAAATAGAGGTGCTAAGAAGGCAAAATGAAATAACATTTGGTATATGATATGCCTGGAGCCAAGCGCATATTCCACAACACGAATCCCTTTCCCTTCCATTCATACCTGATATAAGAAAACTCTAAACACTATCTAAGTGAGCTTCTAAAACTCAATGGTAAATTGGGAGCTTCACATACTGTAAAAAATAGCTATCTATTTGAAAGATAGCGAGGTGACCTCAACTGTGTACTCACCTCCACTGTTAAACAATGTGGCTTTGGTGAAAATTTTAACTTGGTGAAAAAGGGATACCTTCCTTCATCAGATTACCCTTATTCTGATTATCTGATCCCTCAGATTACCTAAGGGAGTGGAAACACCACATAAATACAAAAATACCGTGGAAAACGTTATCAATAAACATCGATCACTAGTATGTGAAACCAAGGGAAGTGACACTATAAGGAAGGGAGAGACCACCAATGCACTTCTTTTAAACAGGTCTCTGTTCAGCAAGCTGTCAAGAGCACAGTCCTATTACTGACTATCCTGGTTAGGAATATCCAATGGGGACGGGCCTTCCTTCATACTGGAAAACGAGGCATCAGAGACACCACACATCTTCCTCTTTTCAATTTTTTGAATTTACAAAATATGGTTATTTTGAATTATGGAGATGCATAGAAGGCTCTATGTATTGAATCCTCGTTATTTCTCAAGATTTCAGTGGTCCATCTCACATGATAAAATTTCACATAATGAATATATTAAAGGAGTATATAAGACATTTAATTGAGTATTTTATTCCACAGCTTCTTGTTAATGATCACTCGTAAGCATCAGTTCTCAACTTAAGGCATTTTCTACCATGCTAAATTCTAACGGCCAGAGGTTGAGGAAACTCTCCAGTAATGAAACAAAAAGGGAGAAAAGTATGACCTAAAATCCTCCAAAGGCATTGAGATGGCATATTTTAAGCCATCCTCAAACAGGTATATTCTCCCCTCAAAGGAAAGAGAAGTCTCCAAAATAAGGGCTCCCCCCAAAGTTTTTCAGAACTGAGCCAATACAGGAAGAGAAGGCTCCCTGTCAGGCCTGTCTGTTGCCTACAGTGTTTGCTGGCATGCACATTTATAAACAGGATTCACTGCTAACAGCTCTGATAAACACTAGTCCTGAGAGTGAGGTCAGGAAGACTCACTTTTTTGAACCATGTTTTAAATGTTTAAAGATACACATAAAACTTTTTGTTTTGCTTTTTAAAGAAAACCATACAAACATTCTAATTAGCAAAGTATTTGAAGAACATGGGCATGTCTTAAGTGGCAACACAAAAATTTTTCCCCAAGGTTTTAAGAAATGGAGTCAACCTAATAATCACAAAATCGTATTGTAAGCATGTTGATATCACAAACATTTCAGTATCCAAAAATCGTAAGATATCTGTAAAGTTAAAATTTTAAATCTGTAACCTACATTTACTATACTATACTATAGGAAGTAAGTTTTGAGGCATTGAAATTAAACATCACATTTTCAGAAATTTACTCAGAAGTGACAGATCACCTGGGAGCCTGAACCATGCCTGGGCATGTTTCATAATGTAAATTGCTCCTGGGTCAACTTCAAGGTGCAGCCTTCAGGTTCATCCATGCAAGCTGGGGGCCCATGCAGAACTAGTCACTTTACATAATAAGGACCCTTTCACAGAACCAAGTCAGAGACAGTGATGGTTTCACACATACTCTTACACACAGGGCAGCTAGTTCTGTTTATCAAAAACCAACCAGACACATACAACTTAAACTAGAATAGCAGATTTTTAAGCTGGGGTCCATAAATAGGCTTTAGGAAATCCACTGAACCCTCTCAGATTATATGCAAAATTGTATTACACATATATGTTCCATGTAAAAGTCCATGAGGTTTCATCAAATTCTCATAGATGAGCTTTAAAAAGTTAAGAATCATGGCACTGGGGTCAGTCACCATTCTTCATGAAGTGGGGGAATCTAAAAACAATGAAAACTGCCAGAAAATTACCCACTTTCAATTTTACAGCCAGAATCCTCTGCATTTCCAAATACAGTCGACCCTTGAACAGAACGGGGGGTGATGGAGGAAGGTATTGGGGTGTTGACCTCCCCCAACAGAGTCAAAAATCCGAGTATAACTTTTGACTCCCCCAAAACTTAATTACTAATAGCTCATTGTTGGCTGGAGGCCTTACTGATAACATAAACAGTAGATTAACACATATTTTGTATATTATGTACTGTATTCTTATAGTAAACCAGAGTTAAGAAAATCATAAAGGATGAGAAAATACATTTACTGTACTGTATTTATGGAAAAAATCCGTGTATTAGTAGACCCAGGCAGTTCAAGCCCCTAATGCTCAAGGGTCAACTGTATATACAAAGTAGATTTAAAGTATAATATATATGCCAATTTCTTATAAATCACATGGGTAAAAACACAATCTGAAAGTTCAAAAGCAGGTTTTCCGATTTGAAATCTGTCAACTACCTACAGCCATGACACAATTTGCCAATCCGTAGAAAGGGGAATAATAACACTGCAACAGCAACTGCAAACCTGTGAGAAGTGCCACTGTAAAAAGGGGTGGAAGAAACACACAAGGTGAATCTATCTGACCAGTTTTTGCCAATTAAGTCCACATACTAAATAACAAGTCATTATCTGAAGCTAAGGCAGGAGTTAAGATCTCAGAAGGCCCTACCCCTTGGGTGCTTACTGAAAGCAATATGTACATGGCCACTTTCAAGCAATGTAAGGAAACCAGGGGTTAAAAATCAAAATGGAATCTGCACTCAATTTTACCTTTCTATTCTATATTGTATATATGTGTTCTTCACTCATACCCCACCCTGTGCTTCTGATAATGAAAGGGTGTAAAAATAGGCCAAAATACTAACACAACTTTGAAAGCTCTGGGATTTATAGTATTTATTGTTGATAATTATAAGTAGTAATATATTGTATGCATAGCCTTTGGCTTTCACATATTTTATGTCCTTCTGATCTACTCATACTAATTGTTTCTATAGTGAAAAATCAGTTGAATCAGCTCTTGCATCTTATTTTCAGGGGCAAGATATATGATGGTGTTTATCATTTTCCCCGTAAGTCCCCTCTTGCTAGTGTTAGGCATATTTCTTGCGTTTCCTGTCCAGTATTCATTTCCTCATTCATTAAATATTTATTGAGAGCCTAGGAAGAGGGGGTAGGATTCCATCTGCAACTCGCAGGGGGGCCTTAACTTTAAGAGGCCGGATAAAAGTGTTGGTTAATTCTAACTAGATTGTGTTGCCAAGTTTTGCTCCTCTGGCCACAGTGTCACTGGTCAGAAGAGTGAAGACATACAGTTCGCTTAACTTCTCACTTATGGCATCATTCCATGCACTCAGCAAAATGGATACACCCATGGGTTTGAAGCACAGCTCTGCAAACAACATCCACCCGATCCGCCAATCTATCAGCAGCAGAGGCCAGTGGGCGGGGTTTGTGGAAGCCGAGGGAAGGAAGGGAACGGTGGGAGAATTGGGAGTGCCAAGTTGAGCCTGAGGCTAGGAGTGACGGAGACTGGGAACCCAAGCCACTGCCGATCGGGGAATATACCCCCTTTCCTTCCTCCTTAAAGGGCACGGGGGGCGGGGCGGAGGTACCTAGTTTTTGCCCCAGGTAGGTGAGGCTGTGATAGACCTTCTCGGCAGCGGCCAGGTGGGCCAAGGCCGCCAGCAGCGACAGCCAGCTGCCCCCCGCGCTCTTGTTGGCCTCTCGTTCCTTGTCCACATTGTCCTTGGCCTTGTCGTAAGAGAAGATACCCAGGTGAGAGAAGAACGTCTCCAGCACCGCCTGTTCCACCGGGACCGGGGCGGCCAGCGGGATAGACTCCCCCATGCGAGCTGCGATCCAGCTCCACCCACGTGGCTCTCCTCTCCCTCGCACTTCCGGGTTCTCAGGGATCGTGCGCACAAGCGTGCGTGCGCGTGACCGCCGCAAGCGGCGAGCTCGTGAGCGCGCTGCTGCCTGGACCGCGCCTGGGCCTTAGAGAGGACACCGGTAAGGGCCAAGGAAGGAGGGAGGTGGCCGGTCTTCAGCTCCTGAGCAACTTCGGCGCTTCGGTTCCCGTAGTGCTGACTATTCGGAGCTTTAGGGCAGAACGCGAGACGGTCAACTCGCTGCTCCGCGGACCTGACTGCGTTCTGAGGTGAGCTGAGAGGCCCCTCCCTGTGAGACTGCGTCAGTACTGGTGACGTCACGCTTACTTGACGTCAGTAGTTCTTGGTCTTAACATCTGGCCTGGGCTCGCCTGGGGCCTGAGGGCGGGGCGCGAAGCCGAAGCTAGCGGCTGGAACTGTGCTTCTCCCAGGGAGTCAGTTCTCATACCTTTTAAACCAACGCAAGCGAGTGGCGTATAGTACCTGATACTGGTAAAGGTTTATATCTTATATAAGATATAACTTGTCATAAGACATACCTTTTAAACCAACGCAAGCGAGTGGCGTATAGTACCTGATACTGGTAAAGGTTTATATCTTATATAAGATATAACTTGTCATAAGACAAGTTTGATTTTCACCCAGTCGCACACTTTGCATGAATTTGCACCTGTATCCTGCGTAAGGCATCTCAGGTTTGCGCTAAGGGACCAGCTTCCAAGCCGAGCTCTTCAGCTTGCCCATACTACCCAAACTACGTTAGGCTTCCTGAAAAAGATCTCCCAAGAAGGATAAATTAATGAAACTTCTGTTGAAGGTTCTGAATTGATGCCTCGTGTCATTCAGATTCATTAGAATTCCTTGACATTTAAGAAACACCATAAACCCAGGGGCACCTGGGTGGCTTAGTCGGTTGGACATCCCACTTCGGCTCGGGTCATGACCTCCTGGCTTGTGGGTTCGAGCCCCTCAGGCTCTGTGCTGAACCTGGAGCCTGCTTTGGATTCTCTGTCTACCTCTCTCTCTGCTCTCTCTCGGTCTCTCTCTCTCTCAAAAATAAACAAACATTAAAAAAAGAAACACCATAAACCCAGCTCATAGGTATGTCCACTGCTCTGAAATTTTGCCCACTACTTACTCAGTTTCTTCCTTTCTCCTTCCTTATACAGGATTATTTTACACTAACCACGCTATTTAATCACATGTATTCCTATGCCACTTTGCCCTAAGTGGTGAACTCCCCAAGTCAGAATCTAGGGCTCACTCACCTTTGTAATAGTTTCATAATGGATAGTACAGTGATATTTGTTGAAATGGGGGAATTGCCTCTTTTTTTTTGTCAAACTAGATCTATTTTGCCATTACCACCTTTTCATGCAAATCCAACCATTTAGTTTTAATGAATATATAGTGCACCTGTTCCCTGTTCTCAAGAATATAATTGGATACGATCAACCATGTTAACTGTGATATAAGGCAGAAAGGGAGGCAGCAATCATATCTTTTTGGGAGAATCAGCGAGGCTCCTAGGAGGGGAATGTGATGGTTCTTGAGGAATGAGTAGAAGGTAGTAATCAAAAAAAGTGTAGTACTAACACCAAAACTAATAGATAGTAAAAGAGGGTTATGAAGGTCATAACATACCCAACTAATATAAGAATTCCTAAGATAATAAAGGTGGCATCATAAATCAGTGGGGAGAGGAAAACTTACTCAATTGATAGTGAAGGATACATGATTATGGCAAAACAAAAAAACAACAAAAAAAAGAAAAAACAAATAAAATTCCTGTGTCCTGCAACAAAAAATAACTGGGGCACCTGAGTGGCTCAGTTGGTTAAGCATATGACTTCAGCTGAGGTCATGATTTCACGGTTCGTGAGTTCAAGCCCCACATCAAGCTCATTGCTGTCAGCGCTAAACCTCCTTTGGTTCCTTTGTTTCCCTTGCTCTCTGCCCTTCCCCCACCTCACATACACTCTCTTTCAAAAATAAATAAACATTAAAAAATTAGCTACAGAGGCACCTGGGTGGCTCAGTCAGCTGAGCTTCTGACTCTTGGTTTCCACTCAGGTCATGATCTCGTGGTTTGTGGGTTTGAGCCCTGCTTGGTATTCTCTCTGGCTCCTCTCTCTCTCTCTCTCTCTCTCTCTCAAAAATAAATAAATAAACTTAAAAAAATAACTACATGTGTATAAAACAAAACCATAAACAAACCAGAAAACAAAGGCAAGGGAAAATGTAATTGATCTACAGATAGGAAAGAGCCCTTTAATTATAAAAGAATTGGAGGAAATTACAAAAGAAGAGATTGACTTGACTATAAAAATGTTAAGAGAATACAATGCCAACATTGTAACATATGTCAGACAAAAATGTAATATGCTCAACATTTTAAGATGTAGTAATCATAGAAATGCAGATTATTCTGTTTTTCACCTCTCAGGTTTTTTTTTTTTAATTTTAACGGTTGATAATCATGCTGTGAGTTTGTTTTTCTACATTGCAGATGGAAATGTAACTTGGTATGACCTGGAAAACATTTGGAATATACATTAAGGTTAAATGAGAATATATGTACAGTGTCTAGAACAATGTCTAAGATAAGTACATGCTTAATAAGTATTAGTAATATATATCATTATTTTTACTGTTGTTATCAACACCATCATCATACCTTTTAATCAGCAGAGCACCTAGTATAATACCTTGAACTTAGTGGATATTTATTAAATATTTGATTGACTAATTCTCCTTGTCTCGTAAGAATTTTATAGGAAAAGATAGTCAATGACATGTCAGCTATTAAAACATTAAAATTATAAAGCAAGAAGTTACCTTGAATGATTGTATGATTCAGCCTATAAACAGGATACTTTGTACAGTAGCAATAAATGTTTATTACTGATGATATGTTAGCTATCTTTTGCTGCATATCAAATAACCCCAAAACTACACCCCCGGGGCACTAGGCCGGCTTAGTTGGTAGAGCATGTGACTTTTGATGTTGGGGTGGTGAGTTCAAGCCCCATGTTGGAGTAGAGTTTATTGTTTATAATTTTTTATTTATTTTTTGAGAGAGAGAGAGAGAGAGAGAGACAGCGTGAGTAGGGGAGGGTCAGAGAGAGAGGGAGACACAGAATCTGAAGCAGGCTCCAGGCTCTGACTGTCAGCACAGAGCCCAATGTGGGGCTCGAACCCACGAACTGCGAGATCATGACATGAGCTGAAGTCAGACGCTTAACCAACTGAGCCACCCAGGCGCCCCTAGAGTTTACTGTTTAAAAAAAAGTATTTGGGGAGCCTGGCTGGGTCAGTCAGTAGAGGATGCAACTCTTCATCTCAGGGTGGTGAGTTTAAGCCTTCCGTTGGGCATAGACATTACTTTAGGAGAAAGAAAAAAAAAAAGGAGTGCTTGGGTGGCTGGGTAGTTGGTTGGGCATGCGGCTCATGATTTTGGCTCAGGTCATGGTCTCACAGTTCATGGGTTTGAGCCCCGCACCAGGCTCCACATGGAGCCTGCTTGGGATTCTCTCTCTCATTCCCTCTCTCTCTGCCACTAACCCCCCCCACAAAATAAATAAATAAACTTAAAAATAATACAAATAATAAACCCAAAATTTCGTGGCTTAAAACTATAACAGTCCTGTATTATCTCTCATACAATTTCTGAGTTAGAAACTCAGGAAGGGTTCAGTTGGGCATTTCTGTTTCTGTCTCAGAAGATTAAAGTCAGATGTTGTTGGCTAGGGCTGTAGTCATCTGAAGACTTATTTGGAACTGGAGAATCCACGTCCAAGGTGATTCTCTCACATGTGTGACAAGTTGGCTTGGTCTGTTGGCCACAGTGGCTTTTCCACTGGACAGCCTGAGTGTTCTCACAGTGTGGCAACTGGCTTATTGTGGAGGAAGGCATGATCTGAAAGACCAAAGCAGGAGCTGCAGTGCCTTTTGTGGCATAGCCTTGGAACTCATACATCACCTTGGCCGTATTCAGGGCCAGCCTTGATTGAATTTGGGCAGGAGAGTAGTGAAGTGCATGAATGCTAGGAAATAAGGATCAATGGAGGCTATCCTGGAGGCTGGCTCCCATAGATGAGGGTGACCTTTTCAGCTGGAGAATTGTCTATCCTTTTAAAAATGTCTAAGGATGGAAGCCCTTAAGTTCTTCTTTATAATATTGCTCAGGAAGTTGTTTCCTAATTTCAGCCATGATCTCTCCTATTAAGCCTAGAAAAACAGTTCTGTTCAAGACTAGTGATTTGATACTGCTCTTTACAGCTTCTTGAAACTTTCCCTAGTGACAGTACCAGTGACCAAACCATTTTAGTGATAACAACCCCTTTTGGGGACAGAAGAACATTAAGAACAGGCAAGGTGATGATTCATTCATTTAGTCAAGCATCCATTTTTGTCATTGATTTGATACAATGGACTATATTTTTTGTGTGGCCGATAGACACATTAAGTAACGTATACCGGGGTGCCTGGGTGGCTCAGTCAGTTAAGCATCCGATTCTTGATTTCGGCTCAGGTCGTGATCTCAGGGTTTGTGAGATTGAGCCCTGAATCAGGCTCTGCGGTGATAGCATGGAGCTTGCTTGGGATTCTCCCTCTCTCTCTCTGCCCCTCCCTCTCTCATGCTCACATTTTCTCTTTTCTTTCAAAACAACAAACAGAACAAGCATTTTTTTTAAAAAAAGTAACGTATACCAGAAATAATTTTACAACTTAATGATCATGCCAGTTAATTATCCCTCAAATTTTATAACATTTGGACTCACTTCACTTTTGCTGTTCTATTCTATTGACATAATATTGACATAATAATAAAACTCATTGATTTAGCACTTACCATGTGCCAGGTGCTTTACAGATCACTAATATTCCAACAAACCTTCAAAGGTGTAGTTATCACCATTTTATTGTGGAATAATTAAGTAATGTGTCCAAAGTACACAGCCAGTAAGTGGCAAGACTGAAATGCAAACCACAGTCTGTGTCTCTTTCCTCTTCAAGCATGGCTACTGTTAGTGAATTATCCCCATACACATAGGCCTCCCACCTGAGAGGTAACAGACTTCCACATTGTTATTCAGGCATTTTCAAATGGTTTCTGTAGGTATCTCTCTTACTATATTGACAATATGGTTGAAAAATAGGATTTCATGGGTGCCTGGGTGGCTCAATCAGTTAAGCGTCTGACTCTTGATTTCCACTCAGGTTATGATCTTGTGATTCATGTGTTTGAGCCCTGCCTCAGGCTCTGCATTGATGGCATGGCGCCTGTTTGAGATTCTCTGCCTTCCTCTCTCTCTGTTCCTCCCCTGCTCACGCACATGTGTGCACGCCTGCGCGCGCGCTCTCTCTCTCTCTCTTTCTCTCTCAAAAATAAGTAAACATTTGTTTTAAAGGAAAAAAAGTTATGATTTCAGTGAGAAGTCTTTTTTGGCTTACCAAGAGGAACCAGATATTTTATATGGAACAACCTCTCATTTTCTTTTCAGATTATTTATTTAAAAATTCCAGACAATTAGCGATACGTTACATAGCTCTTTAGCACCTAACTTTCAACTAAATTACCTTCCATGTTGCATGTAAAAAGAGTCTAACTGGGGGTGCCTGTCTGGCTCAGTTGGTAGAGCATGTGACTGACCCTTGATCTTGGGGTCATGAGTTCAAGCCCCATGCAGGGTGTAGAGTATACTTAAAAAAAACAAAAACAAACAAACAAAAAAAAAACTACTTTTTTTTTTTACACTTAATTAACTCTTCCCATTTTGTTTTTCTACACATCTAAATATAATGTGATTTTGAAATCAAGATTAGGAGATTATACAGGGGGATGAGTTGAGGGAACTAATCCAAGCTTAAAGAGAGAATAGTTTAGATCTATTCTCTAAATAACCATTGATTAGTATTGGTATAGAGCTGCATTGTCCAATATTTGGTAGCCACTAGCAAAATGTAGCTATGTATAGTTAAATGAATCGAAACTAAATAAAATTTGAAATTTGGTTCTTCATTTGCACTAGCCACGTTTCAAATTCTCAATAGCCAACCATGGCTAGTGACTACCCTAGTGGGTGACACTGATACCAATATCTCTGTTATCACAAAAAGTTCTATGGGACAATGCTAGAAAGAAGCAATATCATAAGAGAAGGAATTTCATGGATAAAACAAAATAAGCCAAAATGAACAGCAAAGCCTATTATTATTTTAATACTATTTCATACTCTTCTTGACAATATTCGCATTTACGCTTTCTCTTCATAATGTTTTATATGTATATATTTCTAAATAAGCAATAATTACAACTAAACATATTGAATACTTCATAAATTCCAGGAATTTGTGCTAAGTGCTTTATGTGAGTTAAGTCTGTTTTAATCCTTACGACAATACTCTGTTTTTTGTGGAAAATTTGGAAACTATTTTAAAAAAGAGAGAAAGCCAAGCCTAATCCCCAAACCCGGAGATAATCACGGCTGACATTTCTAGTTGATGCGGAATGTGCTGTGGCCGCCAGGGGTGTTGGCTGCTGATGGCTCAGAGTTGTTTCTCTCCAAAATTGCCTTCTGTGAAGGAAACTGCCTCATCCTGGGTTATAGTCTCTCCCTGGGGGCAACTCAAATCCAGTGACTGGTCAGTTGTGAGGTCCAAGGCTGAGTCCCTCAATTGTAACAATGTGGGGCATTCACCTTTGGATTCCCAATGGGACCGACTAGTAAAGCCCCCAAGGCACGTGCCCTGCAGCTGACCTCCCTCTGCCCCATCCCTGAAGCTCATTTCCCTCTGCCCTATTCCTGCAGCTCACCTCCCTCTGCCCAGTCCCACCTCCTCGGAGGTGCTGTTCCTGAAAGCCCTCTTGAGTAAAGCACCTGCATGCAAATCCCTACCTCATTCTGTTTCCTAGAAAACCCAACCTAAGTCAGTATTTTCAGAATGTGAGTTCCCTGGTTTACGTTTTTTAAAATCTGTCTAAGCTTTTTTCATCCCAACAAATTTGATGTTTTCTTACCAATTGTTTTATATGTTCATTTACTGGTTGATAACATTTCCATGAATAATTTTGTATGCATCTAAGTGTGTTTTGTACCACAATTTCTAACAGTCACCTGGGATTCACATGGCACATCATACTCCGTTAATCTTGCATTCTCAGATACTTTTCTATTTCCTGGTTTTCACTGTGGCAGACCCTAGAACTCAACAGACCAACACCCATTCCCAGTTTTCCTCTTGCTCCTCTGCATATAGGATAGGAAAACCAAATATTCCCAAATGTTTTGTTTTATTCATCTTACTGAAGATTATTGAGATTGAGGAAGAAGTTCCAGGAGAGGGGGGCATACATGTATTGCCTTCCAAATAAAATGAGACAGTCACAACTGGTATTTCTCACCTATTCTTTCTGCTTTGTGAGCAGGGAGAAGTCTTGAGCCATAGTAGCCATCTTTCGTCCCTGAAGGAAAAGTCAAGAAAATTCAAGGCTTTTGAAACCTTGAGAAAACTGAGCATTTAAACCAATACCAGCAATGACCTATCTCTGGATTTCGTGTTGTGATGAGAAAGAGAACTTTTTTTTAACCTACTTGTGTTTGGGTTTTCTGTTATTTGCAGCTAAAATCATTTATAAATGTCACTGTTCCTGAATGCCTGGGTGGCTCAGTCACTTGAGCGTCTGACTCTTGTTTTCAGCTCAGGTTATGATCCCAGCCAGGGTCGTGGGATCGAGCCCCACGTGGGGCTCTGCACTCAGTGTGGATGGAGCCTACTTAAGATTCTCTCTCTCTCTCTCTCTCTCTCTCGGTCTCTCTTTACTTCTCTCCCTTTGCCCCTCTCCTCTGCTCACATGCTCTCTCTGTCTACAAAATTTAAAAAAAAAAGTCACTGTTCCTGACATTTGTGATTAGAGGTAATGCAGTGATGAACACTGTATGTAAATACTTGAATAGCAACAACAACATAAAAATCAGAGAGGAATAGAATTAGGATCCTGCATTTACAACATTTCTTCTTCTTGACCATATGCAGCTCTGTCCTTAACCTTTCTACTTTCTTTTTCAAGTGGAGACTGGAAAAAATAGCATATGTAAATCTTCCTAAATTGTTCCAAAATAGTTGGAAGTGGAAATAGGCCTTTTATACATCAGAAACTTCTCTCTTCAAATAGGATATTTTAGCAAATGCACCATGCCATGGTGTTCATATCCACTAATACAGATTCATCCAGGCTTTTTGGAGCAAGTACTGTGTGAACTGGGGTGCATTTTAGACTAAGTCAAGAATTAACTCTCCATATATTTGACTGGAAGTCATTAATATCTCCAGAGTTAGGGTATTTTATTCTCTCAGAATAAACATGGAGAATCAAAGAAGCTGAACTGAACTGCCATTTGAAGTAAAAAGAGCACTGTTATATTGCAAACTAGATAATGAAATTGTATTCGAGTTTGATTCCTGCGTTCTAGTGGCAGGTACTTGACAATGCAAAACCTGAATCTGGTGAGTCCACCTCCATGACTGCCACTTACCCACTCTTGAGACCGTTTCTAATTCTGCAGCTCCAGAAACATAAAGTTGGCTGGTTCTGGTTCAGAGTAAAGGCATGGGATGCTTTTTGATGGAATAGTGAATCAGAGTATCTAGGACCTGAAATGTCTCAAGTTTGAAATGTTCTGGCTCATTCCTGCTAGCATCTTTGCGATGGAAGATAGCTCCAGATCTGGTCAGACTGCTTGCCAGTTTCTCCAGACTACACTGCCATTCATGAGCACAGACTAAAACTGAACTGGCAGAAGCTATAAAGTGAAAAAGCAGCCTAAGGAAATCATGTATCTGATAAAAGCTTAATATCCAGATTCTATAAAGAACTCCTATAGCATAGCAACAAAAAACATATATCCCAATTTTTTTTCCTTTTTATTTTAATTTTTTAATTTTTTTGTTGTTTATTTATTTTAGAGACAAAAGAGACAGAGCACAAGTGGGGGAGGGGCAGATAGGGAGAGGGAGACATAGAATCTGAAGCAGGTGCCAGGCTCTGAGCTGTCAGCACAGAGCCCGACATGGGACTCGAACCCACGAACCATGAGATCATGGCCTGAGCCAAAGTCGGACACTTAACCGACTGAGCCACCCAGGAACCCCCCCCCTTTTTTTTTTAAATTTTAGGTAGGCTCCATGCCCAACATGGGGCTTGAACTCATGACCCTGAGATCAAGAGTTGCATGCTCTACTGACTGAGCCAGCTTAGCACCCCCATATATCTCAATTTTAAAATGGGCAAAGAAGATATACAAATGATCAACAAACATATAAAACGATGTTTGACGTCACATCATTAATCATTAGGGAAGTGCAAATCAGAACCACAATGAAATGTCACCTCACACTCATTAGGATAGCTATAATCAAAAAACCAGAAAATAGTGTCAACAGGATGTGGAGAAATTGGAACCCTTTTGCACTATTGGTAAGAATGTAAAGTAGTGCAACCGCTATGGAAAATAGTGTGGTGGTTCCTCAAATAGGTAAAAATTAGAGGGGCACCTGGGTGGCTCAGGTCATGATCTCGTGGTTTGTAAATTCAAGCCCCGCATTGGGTTCTGTGCTGACACCTCAGAGCCTGGAGCCTGCTTCAGATTCTGTGTCTCCTTCTCTCTCTGCTCCTCCCCAGCTGGCACTCTGTCTGTCTGTCTTTCTCTCAAAAAATAAACAAACATTAAAAAATTTATTTAAAGTTAAAAATTAGAATTACTGTATGACCCAGCAATCCCACTTCTGGGTATATAGCCAAAAGAATTGAAAGCAAGATCTTGAGATATTTACATACCCATGTTTATAACAGCACTGTTCACAATGGCCAAGAGGTAGGAGCAACCCAAATGTCCATAAACAGAGGAATGGATAAACAAAATGTGGCACAGACATACAATGGAATATCATTCAGCCTTCCTAAGGAAGGAAGGGAATCCTGTCATATGCTACAGCATGGATTTTGAGGACATTATGCTAGGTGAAATGAGCTAATCACAAAAAATTAAATACCATATGATTCCATTTACATGAGGTATCAAGAGTAGTTAAATTTGTAGAGACAGAGAGTAGAATGGTGGTTGCCAGGGAGAGGAGGGGGGAGGGAGAGGGAATGAGGAATTACTATTTAAGAAGTGTAGGGTTTCAGTTTTGCCAAAATGAAAATGTTCTGGAGATCACGGCACAACAGTGTGAATATACTTAGCCCTGAGGAGGGGAAGGAGGAGGAAGGCGAGGTGAGCATCATAAGTGGCCCACAATGCTTAAAATATTTACTATCTGGGTCCATTACAGAAGCTTACTAACCCCACGAACTGTATTTATTCATGGCTCATTTCATAGTTTTTGTATTTTGTTGGTGTATTAGGTGCAAGAAGTAGGAACCAGTCACACCATTTTAAGCAAAAAGGGATTTAATACAAGGAATCGGGAGTTTAGCAAATCATTGGCAAAGAGGGTGGTTGGGTCACTTAGGGGGTCTCTAGGATAAGACTGCTATTCTAGCCTACCCGGAGAGCCGATATCTCTGCAATCATCAGAAAGGTGGCAGTCAGTGGACTCCAGGGGTACTGTAGAGTTCAAAGACCTGCCGCTGTATCTGTGATCCGAGGATCAGGAAGCACTGCTTCCCATGTGACGACCTCTCGACACCCAGGGAGTTGGTACCTAGACACTGCAGTAATGCTGCAGAAAAGCCCAGAGGGTCCATAGATGAAACAATCAGGTGTTCTGTTGCAGCAGAAACAAAGCGAATGACTCCAGCCCCAGATCCACCTTCCAAGTGCTTCTGATTGGCAAGAGCAGAACCCCAACTGCAGGGAGATGGGGGGGGGGCGGGAAGCGTAGTTTTTCCTTCTTTAGCCCCTACAGCATCAGAAGGCACACTCGGGGTTTGGAGTGGATGCTGAGAGCCAGTAGAGAGCACCCACCACAGCCGGTTTGTGGCTTTAGGCTCTTTCCAACCCTTCTCATCTTTGGCCAACTCCTTATTCTTTTATCTGAGAAACCTTCTCTGATGCTCCCTTCCCTACCTCCACCCTTACTAGGTAGGATGCCCTTTTGTAAGCTCCCCTAGTTCTAAGCTCTGGCCCTGCCATGTGTGTATCACACTCCATATTGTAACAGTCCGGTTCCTTCTTCCACTAGATTGTAAGCTCCTTGAAAGCACAAACTCAGTCTTATTCATTATCATGTAGGCCATTGGTGTATAGTTGTTGAGTATAATAGTTACTATATTATAACATCTCAAATAGCATCTCTTCTCCTGTTTTTGTTTTTCTGAACTCTTGTGTGCTGATACCTGTATACAGTGAATGCTCAGTAAATGTTAACTTCCTGGTTTTCGTTTAGGCGGAGCAAAGAGAAATTCCCCAATGCTCTATATGTGTGTATTCTAACTTGACTCTGTGTACTTATATAGGTTAGTAAATACTATGGAACAGCTAATGTTTCAACAGTTTCAACATATGTGTACATGTATATATGCTCAAGTGAGTATATGTATAGTCCCCACAACTATTTTATTAGGTAGACACTAATAGTGTCTACTATTTTTATTCCCAGTTTATAGACGAAGAAACTGGGGCTTAGACAAGGTAAGTATGTTATCTACAGTTACACCAAGTGACAGAACTGAGACTCACATCAGGGTCTAATACCAAAATCTGTACTCTTAGCCACAATGATGATGATGGTGATTGTGATAACGATGACAGCTGGTGGTTCCAGACATTGTGCTAGGCATTTTACATGTGTCTTCTTAAGCAGTATATTTCCTTGCATAGAATTGATGCTTAATAGTTGTTACATATGGTAAGGTAGATAAACCTCTTGATATCTGTGGGCTCTGCTGTTAATCCACTGTGTGACTTCAGGCAAACTACTAACCCTTCTGAGCTCCAGTTTTCTTTTCTGCAAATCAGTGAATGATTTTTAAATTATTTCTAGTTCTAAAATTCCAGAACTCTGTGAACCAATTCTACTTTGTTTTCCATTCCATAATTTTCACTTCTTAGCCTCTTAATTCTAAGTTCCTATAGGATCTCGATTTTATTTCATTGTTTATTCATGGTACCTCATTTGGTACTCAGCACAGTATATGACAGCCTCATAGAGGTATAGATGGAGATTTATATAAATCTCCGTCTATATAAGTCAATTTATATAAATTGAGATCTGTCCAAGGGGAAATATCCATCTTTACAAGAAGCCATATATATTGTCATATGTTACCTTCCTTTGGAGATGACATTCAAATGTAACTTAGGGCTACCTTGGAGATATCAGCCCTCAGCACCCTTGGAAGCTTTTCTGTAGTTGGAGATAAGATTCTTATCCTTAAGGCAAAGTTGGGGTCACTGCCTAAGCATCTACCTTTGTGACTGAATAAAGAAAGGTTTCTTTTATGAAAATTGTGCTGGGTACATGTAAAAGGTTCTTTGTCTGTGGATACTGCCAGATATAGTGGGAAGTTTTCTACAGGGAACATGTTTTTATTCTTCTCACAGCACAATCAGAAACTCACAAATCATTCAGTAGCTTTTCTGAATCTTTGAGAAATTATTTATTAGAAAATGAGTTGAAAAAGAACTGGAATTCTCCCCAAACCAATGAATGGCTTATGCACAATGCAAAATGATTCTGAAACTTTGACTTTACATTTGTATTTCAGACAGCCTCAAGAAATATAGCACCTTAAATACAGATCAAATGAGAGAGTTAAGCCAAAATGCATGTGAACACTGAAAGAAAATAAATAACTTTTAAAATAGCGATTTTTAGCTGCTATTTTACATACTAGGGGAATGGCAAAATTCGCCTCTGGGGGAGAAGAAGCTTTTGTTTGAGAAGGAAAAAAAAAGTTGGCATTTGGGGGTAGTTAGTCTATATTGGGGGGAAGGTTTGACAATAAAAATTACATTGCTTAGAATCATAGAATGTCAGAGATTGGACTTGAAGAACTTAGAAAAGAGATGAGAAGGAAGTCTGAGCAAAATGGCAGCAGGCCCCAGAAGAAAATACAGTGAGAAATTTCCTATGTTGAAAATGACCAAAGAACTTTTAGGTACTTATATCTCTTGTCTTGTGCAGTATTTTACTACCTCCTTTCTTATTCCCGGACTTCCATTAAAAGTCTGTTATAAGCAACCACTTACGGGGCGCCTGGGTGGCTCAGTCGGCTAAGCATCTGACTTCAACTCAGGTCATGATCTCCCAGTTCGTGAGTTTGAGCCCCACTTTCAGTGAGCACGAGCCCCACTTCAGGTGAGCCTCGCTTCTCTCTCTCTCTCTCTCTCTCTCTCTCTTTCAGTCTCTTGTGGGATTCTCTGTCTCTGCCCCTCACTCACGTGTCCTCTCTCTCTCTCTCTCTCTCTCACTCTCTCTCAAAAATAATAATAATAAATAACCACATATATATCGATGCTTGTGGAATAAATGAAGAGGGGACTGTGGTCACAGCTAGGATAAAGCAGGGCACAGGGAAGACTGATACCACAAGACAGACAAAAGCAGGAAGTTAGAATAAGACACGATTGAGAATTCTTTCTTAACCTTGGGGAATATACCTGTATATTAACAGATTGGATGAATTTAGAAGCCTGGGGTGCTTGAGGTCATCTGAAACAACACATGAAGGGTTAAAACCTGATCCAAAGCAGCAGGAAGACTCTCAAACTCTGAAGGGTCAGCACAGTGGGTCCACAAACTCTTGGTTCACTTTCCTTCCAGGACACAAATATAGAGAATCCATAGAGAAAATTGGAGATCAAGATTAAGAACCATTCATTTGACTGGAGAAACTACATATTTAAAAACAACAGCAACAAACAGAATTCTCTAACTACTTCATATGTGGATCTGTGCATTTCCTAGTAACTGTCACCATGGTAGCAAGGCAGTTGGACACGGGCGCCTTCTTCGCAGTCCATACAAAGGGGAGAGATAACAGATAGTCGCAAACTGTCTTGCGTCTTCTTTATTTAGTTGTGCTCATCCTGTATTCCTGACTATTAGCCTCTGACACTTCTCTCCCTAAGAGCATCAAGCACAATGCTAGGAATATATTAGGCGCTCAAACATATACACTGATTGACTAATTAAATAAATGGTGTTTCTGCTATGTCTTCCTTTCCACTCTATAGGGTATGTCAGCTGGCAGAAATTTGATTTTAAAAATGGCTCCTTCGTTGGTCTGGGGGATCAGAACTAGACCATTTTCCTGATTGGGCTGGCCCAACGTGGATTTCAGGTTGACGGGGTGAAGGGACAGTGATTAGGTACTCTGAGATACTGTATTATTGGAAGACAAACACGGGAGTGGTAAGTAGAAAAGTGTAGGTAGAAAAGTGAGGCTATTCAAGACCCAGAAGCTTTGTGTAAGGACTTGCATGCAGCCCTTGTTTCCTGGGTACAAACACAACTTTGGCAGCAGTTCCTGTAGTGTTTAATATTAGGCCTGAGTTAAAGCCCTGAGGACAGGGAGTTCCACCGATTCTAGCTTCAAACTGAGAAAGCTTTTTAAGCCCCTAACCCCACCTTACACCCAATTCACACTCAGCCTAGGAAGTCTCTTTATTATAGTTCCTTGAATTAATGATAATCTCTTTCTAGAGGCTTTTCCCTAATACATTTTCACATTTCATTTTAATTGTCATCTCTATAATTGCTCTACATTTTAGTTACTTCCATGTCTGTTTTTTAACATTTTGTTATTTCACATTTTCTTTTAAAAGTGTTTAAATGTAGACACACCTCCTTATTTTAATAGCCAGCATGCCCATGTTTGCTACTTTAAAATCTGAGCTCCTGGGGTGCCTGGGAGGCTCAGTTGGTTAAGCATCCGACTTTGGCTCAGGTCATGATCTCACGGTTCGTGGGTTTGAGCCCCGTGTTGGGCTCTGTGTCGACAGCTCAGAGCCTGGAGCCTGCTTCAGATTCTGTGTGTCCCTCTCTCTCTCTGCCCCTCTCCCACTCATGTTCTATCTCTCTGTCTCTCAAAAATAAATAAATGTTAAAGAAATTAAAAACTAAAAAAAATAGGGGTGCCTGGGTGGCTCAGTCGGTTGAGCAGCCGACTTCAGCTCAGGTCATGATCTCACAGTCCGTGGGTTCAAGCCCCACGTCAGGCTCTGTGCTGACATCTCAGAGCCTGGAGCCTGCTTCACATTCTGTGTCTCCCTCTTTCTCTGCCCCTCTACCACTCACTCTCTGTCTCTCTCAAAATAAAATAAAGACATAAAAAATTTATTAAATTAAAAAAATAAAATTTGAGTTCCTGCATTTTCAACAGATCTTCAAAGTGTGCCACCTTCGGCATACGGATAGATATTCTAATTATGTTCAAGACTGAAATCAGCTGCAAGAATTTGGAATTCTTCTTTTTTAAGCAGTTTTTTTTAATGTTTTAATTTTATTTATTTATTTGGAGAGAGAGAGTGTGTGAGCAGGCAAAGGGCAGAGAGAGAGGAAGAGAGAGAACCCCAAGCACTGTCAGCACAGAGCCTGATGCAGGGCTCTAAATCATCAAATGTGAGATCATGACCTGAGCCGAAATCAAGAGTCAGATGCTTAACCAACTAAGCCACCCAGGCGCCCCTGTCTTTGCAGGGCTGTCTTGGGCTTCCTGTTGATAAAGCCCAAATGTGACCAGTTTGGTGGGTCAGCCACTGAGACATGATTATCATAATGCTATCACCCTCCCTGGGACCAACTGAGCAGGACCAGCCTCTTGCGGAACAAGCTGCATCAATCACTATTCCCAGAGAGGAACAGGTTAAATCCTTCCAAACCCGCTAAGGCATTTTTGCCCTAGTTCCTTGAAACTAAAGTGTAACTTGAAAGTATAATTGGTTGCAAATGTGTTTCTTTGTTCCTCAAAATTACTTTTGAACCCTGTGAGACAGAGAAAAAGGCATTTCTCTTTGCATAGATTCAGACCCCCACTGTTGATAAACTAGTCTAATTCTGTATGAAATTTGGGGAGCATACAAGGAATGTGACTTCATTTTATCAAAGGAATGTTTAGACCTCTAGTTGTGAAAGTCAATGAATACACAATTGATGTGGTTAGAGCATTCAAGTCTCCTCTATCGATTTTTTTACCTCTGTGTTTAGTACAAGCACTCAGTGAATGTTTGTTGGATGAGTGAGTGAATGAAAAGCTCATCAGTCTGACTCCTACCTACTTTTTAAAAAATATTTATTTATTTTGAGAGAGAGAGATAGCCCTCACACGTGCAAACTAGAGAGGGACAGAAAGAGAGGGAAAGAGAGAATCCAAAGCAGGTTCCACACTGTGTGCACCGAGCCCATCATGGGGTTCAAACCCATGAACCACGAGATCATGACCTGAGCTGAAATCAAGAGTCAGACACGCTTAACCGACTGAGCCACCCAGGCGCCCCCTCTTTGTGTTTTATTTTATTTTATTTTTTTCCACTTTGTGCTTTAAATGATCATGGACTTGTTTGGTTCTTTTAGTGACATCATTAGCATTATTAAAATTCATATCTTGGGGCGCCTGGACATATCTTGGGGCGCCTAGGTGGCTCAGTCAGTTAAGCGTCCAACTTCAGCTCAGGTCCTGATCTCACGGTTCGTGAGTTCAAGCCCCACGTCAGGCTCTGTGCTGACAGCTCAGAGCCTGGAGCCTGCTTCAGATTCTGTGTCTCCGTCTCTCACTGCCCCTCCCTTGCTCATGCTCTGTCTCTTTCTCTCAAAAATAAATAAACATTAAAAGATTTTTTTCTTAATTTTTTAAATGTCTTTTATTTTTTATTTTTGAGAGAAAGAGACAGAGCGTGAGCTGGGGAGGGGCAGAGAAAGAGAGGGAGACACAGAATCTGAAGCAGGCTCCTGGCTCTGAGCTGTCAGCACAGAGCCCGACACGGGGCTCAAACCCACGGACTGTGAGATCATGACCTGAGCCGAAGTTGGACACTTAACCAACTGAGCCACCCAGGCTCCCCTAAAAGATTTTTTTAATAAAAAATAAAAATAAATAAATCCATATCCTGTCCTCCTGAAAGAGCTTTTGAGTATTTTTTCCCTCAACTATGTATGTATTGTTAAATTCTTAACTCCTCTGATGATTTATTCCTTCATTCTTGCCTACATTGCTAAAAAGTGGCAGTACCGTCCATTCATCCATTTGCATATGAGGCAAAGGTCTTTGGAGAGACTCTTGGGGCTGTGCTTTTTGCATAATATTAAACATTTCTTTCTACGGATGACCTCTTCTTGACACATAATGATAAAAACAAAGATTCTCTTCTAATTTTTTTTAAAATCAGCTATTACCACCTGCAAGACATAAAGAGAAAGGAAATGAAGCACAAATTATCCCAGAATTGAGCCTGGAAGTCATTTGAGAAACTTCCTCTTGAAAGCAGAAACCCTACTCTGTGCTTTATTTCCTAAAATGTTTAACTCTCCTGAAGAAGGTAATATCTCATTTGGGAAATTCTAAGGACTTAAGACAAAAGATATAAAGAGATGGATAAGATTGTCCTTTACAAAATTTGGAACAGTGTTAATTCTGACCAGTGCATGGGTAGCGGTTCTGGAATGCAACTTTCCAAGTCTCTTTAAAGCATTATTCCTAGTGGCACCTGGAATGGCTCAGTCGGTTAAGCATCCAGCTTTAGCTCAGGTCATGATCTCACAGCTATGGGTTCAAGCTCCCGCCCTGCCACCCCATGGGGCTCTATTCTGATAGCTCAGAGCCTGCAGCCTACTACGGATTCTGTGTCTCCCTCTCTCTGCCCCTCCCCCGCTCATGCGCGCGCTCTCTCTCTCTCTCTCTCTCTCTCTCTCACTCTCTCTCTCAAAAATAAATAAACATTTTAAAAAAGCATTCCGGGGAGGCTGGGTGGCTCAGTTGGTTAAGCATCCAACTTCAGCTCAGGTCATGAGCTCACAGTTTGTGGGTTCAAGCCCTGCGTCAGGCTCTGTGCTGACAGCTCAGAGCCTGGAGCCTACTTCACATTCTGTGTCTCCCTCTCTCTCTGTCCCTCCCCCGCTCATGCTCTGTTTCTGTCTCGATAATAAATAAACATTTAAAAAATTTAAAAAAAAGCATTATTCCTAAAATAAATGCTCTTCCAGTTAAACCTCACTAGTTTTTATTTTATTTTATTACTTTTAAGATTTTATTTTTTAAGTAATCTCTACACCCAACATGGGGCTCAAATTTACAACCCCAAGATCAAGAGTTGCATGATTCACCAACTGACCCAGCTAGGTGCCTCCTCCCTTTTTTTAAACATTTATTTATTTATTTATTTTGAGAGAGAAACAGAGCAAGCGGGAGAGGGGCAGAGAGAAAGGGAGACAGAATCCCAAGCAGGCTCCCTACTGTTGGTGAAGAGCCTGATGCAGAGCTCGAGCTCACAAACTGTGAGTACATGACCTGAGCTGAAATCAAGAGTCAGATGCTTAACTGTCTGAGCCACCCAGGCACCCCTAGGTGCCAGCCCCCCCCCTTTTTTAATGTTTTTAAGTAAGAAGACAAATTTAGATTATGTTTTCATCACCTCCTCACATTACCTCTTCAAAGAGGCAGTACGATGAAGTTTTATTTTTCAACCATGGGAAGTTGAGGAATTTCAGCTAACTAGCCAGCTGGTTTAAGTGAAGAGAGATGGACAAAATGATTGCTTCCCTGAGAAGTTTGGCTGCGACCAAGTGAAGGTCTTCACAGTTTGTGTCTCTGCAAGACCCCAATATTGGAAATACCATGAGTCTGGGTATCTCTGAGCATGTGGGCTGAACCCCTGGATTTAATTCCAAACCACCAAGTCAATGGGAGTTCATCATTGCTTGTATTACACATCTGTAAGACATGTAGATCCCCCTCCCCAGCAAACTCCAACAACAAAAGCCTACCTTACTGGTCATCTTCCAGCTCTTCTAAATTTTCCAGATTTAAGTAGCTGAATCCACTGGTAAGCTTCTGAAAGGAACCAGTTTATCTGGTATCTATAGCAGAGGTTGGCAGAATTCCACATGCAGGACCAAGTAGCCTGTAGCCTGTTACTGTTTATTCTTTAACAGCTTTATTGAGATATAATTCACATACCATACAATTCCCCCTCTTAAAGTGTACAGTTCAGGGTCTTCTGGGTGGCTCAGTCAGTTAAGCGTCCAACTTTGGCTCAGGTCGTGATCTCATGGTCCATGAGTTGGAGCCCCACATTGGACTCTATGCTAACAGCTCAGAGCCTGGAGCCTGCTTCAGATTCTGTGTCTCCCTCTCTCTCTGCCCCACCCCCACCCCCCCATGCTCTGTCTCTCAAAAATAAATAAACGTTAAAAGTTTTTTAAATTAATTAATTAATTTTTTTAAAAAGTGTACAGTTCACTGGTTTTTAATATATTTCCTGAGCTGTGCATCTGTTACCACAATTAATTTTATAACATTTTCATCATACACCCCCAAAAATCCCATACCCGTGAGCAGTCATTCCCCACATCTCCCCTAACTGTAATTAATCACTAATCTACTTTTTGTCTTTAGATACTTGTCTATTCTGACATTCCTTGTAAATGAAATCATACAATATGTGATCTTTTAGGCCTGGTTTCTTCCACTTAGCATGTTTTCAGAATTCATCCATGTTGTAGCACATCAATACTTCATTTCTTTTTATTGCCAAAGAATTTATTATATGGATGTTTCCACATTTTGGTTATGAATAATGCTGCCGTGAACATTTGTATACAATATTTTGTGTGGATATATATTTTCATTTCTCTTCGGTGTATATAGACCTAGGAGTGGAATTGCCGGATCATATGCTAACTCTATCTTTAACTATTTGAAGAACTGCCAGACTGTTTTCCAAGGCGGCTGTGATATTTTACATTCTTACCAGTAATGTGTGAGGGTTCCAATTTTACCAAGAATTGCTATTATCTATCTTTTTTATAATAGCTACCTAGGGAGTGAGAAGTGGTATCTCATTGTGGTTTTGTTTTGCATTACTCTAATCTGCAGCCAATTTTTATATAGTCTAAAACTAAGAATGGTTTGTACATTTTTTAAGTGTTGAGAAAAATACTTCATGATACATGAAAATTTTCTGAAATTTAAATTCAGTCTCTATAAATAAAGTTTTATTGGAATGTAGCCAAACCCATTCATTATGTATTATCTATGGCTGCTCTTCTCACTACGATGAAGTAGTTACAACAGAGACCATATGGCCTGCAAAGCCTAAAATATTTACTATCTGACCATTCACAGAGAAAGTTTACCAAACCTGGTCTACAATATAGTTGGATTCGACTACAAAGGATTGGGGGTAGGGAGGAAGAAGTATGACTGCCTGGTGGGAATAGATTCCTTCCTTCCTTCCTTCCTTCCTTCCTTCCTTCCTTCCTTCCTTCCTTCCTTTCCTAGGCTCCACACCCAACGTGGAGATCAGGAGTCACATGCTCTACCAACTGAGCCAGCCAGGAGCCCAGGATTTTTTTTCCCTTAATAAAAATAGAATGCAAGCTAGCAAAATAAGGAAACAAATCAGGATATTATGGAACTTAGGTAGACAACCATATTTTTACCTGAATCATTATTATAACATCCTTCCAAATCTGGGCTCTCCCCATCCTACAAATTTCTCCTAGAGTTCTATTCCTAATCTGCTGCTCTGATCATATATTGTTCATTAGAAACCTCTAGGGGTTTCCCACATCTACAGACTCTTAGGATCATTTAACCAGAGTCTGGCATGATCTGACAGCATCTTAATGTTCCAACCTCGTCTTCCAGCACTTTGAACCAGACCACCCAGCCTGAATTTCAGGATTCTATGCTCATTTTTATTTCTCTTCTACATGGAATGCTTTTTTCTCTTCTCAAAATCCCGAACACATTTATTATTGTTACTGTGAAATGTTTCAAGCATACAGAGAAGTAAAGAGAATGATATAGGAATGTCTATGCACTCACCAATCACCGAGCTTTGTCAGGTTTTATCATTTTCCATGTTCTATAGTGTTAAAAAAAAAAGTATTATAGCCTTAGATATTTTTAAAACCTCCTCAAATACAGACTCTTCTAAGTTGACCTCCTTGGTGCACCCAATTCAATTTAAACTCTTCTTCCTGTGATTTCCTGTAACACTTTCTTTGTACCTGACCTGTTCTGCCCTTATAAAATATTTTGAGTATTTCTTACTATTATCATTCTCATGGAGGGTTACAAAGATTATTTTAGGTAGTCTAAGGAAAACACACTTAAAATTTTTTAAATTGTGGGTTTTTTTTAAATGTCTATTTATTTTTGAAAGAGAGAAAGAGACAGAGTGAGAACAGGGGAGGGGCAGAGAGAGAGGGAGACACAGAATCTGAAGCAGATTCCAGGCTCTGAGCTGTCAGCACAGAGCCTGATGCAGGACTTAAACCCACAAACTGTGAGATCATGACCTGAGCTGAAATCGGGTGCTTAACCGACTGAGCCACCCAAGCACCCCCAAAATTGTGTTTATTTAAAAATGTACATTAGATGGGCATCTGGGTGGCTCTGTCAGTTGAGTTTCTGACTCTTGATTTCAGCTCAAGTCGTGATCTCATGGTCAAGGGATCGAGCCCCATGTGGGGCTCTCTGCATTGGGCACGGAACCTGCTTGGGATGCTCTCCCTTCCTCTCCCTCTGCCCCTCCCCCGCTTGCACTCTCTCTCTTAAAAAGTAAAAATGAAAAAATTTATAAAAAATAATAAAACTAAAATGTACATTACAAATATATGTACACACAAGTATTTAAAAATATATATCTAGATCACCAACTCCATGATTTCCCAGATATCCTTTAGGACATGGCTAAAGTAGGTAGAGATCATAGAAATTATTGAGTAAATAAAAATACAGATGATATGGCAAAATTTTTGAAGAATGTATTTAAATAATTTAGCTTAGAAAACTTAGCTTGTTAGAACAGGGACCCAGTTTTATTTAGTTTTGTATGCCCTAAGTACCCAACTAACCCAGAAAAGATGCTTATTGAATTGAATTTATTTCTCTCTGGGAAAAGATCCTTGAAAATCATAGAAAGCCTCCTAAACCTTCTGACAGACCACTTAAGATGTTTCCCCCACGTTGAATGCCCCTGGCACATAGGCCAGAGACAGATGGTGCTTTTTTCCCTCTCTCCCAGTCCTGTCCATTATGACAAGTTTCCCCAGTTGGGGCTTGAGTGAGTATGAAATAATGCTGGTGATAGTCATGTTCTGAAGACATGAGGACTCCAGGTTGCCAGGATGCTCTCGTCAGCATCGCTTCAACAGAACAGTCTCAGCAAATTTCAGTTTGTGGACCACTTTGGTTCTTGGATCTGGTCCACGATACACACACACACACACACACACACACTCAGCATACTTTGTGTTTCAGAGAAATGTTTCTTGGTCTCCTTAAAATTCACTATTTTGTGGCATTTCTTTCTTCCTTTCTTCCTTCCTCCCTCCCTTCCTTTTTTGTAGGCTTCACGCCCAGTGCAGAGCCCAACATGGGGTTTGAACTCACGACCCTGAGATCAAGACTAGAGCTGAAGTCAAGAGTCTGACACTTAACCCAACTGAGCCACCCAGGTGCTCCTGGCATCTTTTCATTATTGTTAACACTGATCCATCTGAAGTCACTTTGGCAACTGAACTTGGTCTTGAGACTTGGCAGTGAGGAATCATTTTGTATAGCAAACCCAATGCACAACCTTAGCCAAATTATGTCATACAGTTACAAAACTCCTGTCTTCCAGCTTTTCTGAGTAAATGTGACTCTTTCAGAAGTTTCACTCCTCCTACCCTAAAATGACCTTATATGCTCTCAGATGTCAGATAATCCTAAGTGTGATGAAATCCTTCACTTTATTTCCTTTCTTAATAGCTTGCTTAAATTTTAAGGTGGTGTTTTGGGAGAGTAGGGAGTAGGGGAAACCCCTGAGACCTCTGAGTCACAAAAGGAGATCAGAGCATGTCTACAGTTTGATTTAACCCTCAAAGCTTCATTCATATTGGCCTCTGGGAGAAGCCCATGAAAGTTCTGTATATGGTTTTAACGTCTTTTGTTTCCTATTCCTACTGCTAAGGCACAGGTCTTAAAACTCCATGACAGGACTAGCTTATAACCCGGGTATATAACCTACACTTTATCATCCAAATAAGGACACTTTTATAAATGAAACGGGGGTACTAGGAAGAAAAGCATAAACCACCCAGGGAAACCATGATGTTTAGTCACCATAGATGAAATATTCTGAGCCCCTTATCCTCTCTAGCAGATCCTTTCAAACTGGAGACTAGTTTTTTTGTTTTGGGCTTTTTTGTTTTTTTTTTTCCCTGGGGAGGGGACTAGTTTGCAACTTGAAAGTCTATGGGGTTTCTTAGAGAATTTGAAGTTTTAATTTTCATTTCAATGAGATGCCCGTGTTTGCATTGTTTACACTTATCCATTGTTTGTCCATAAGTGGGAAAACTTTAATTGTCCCTGGTCATAAAGAGAACAGAAGCAGATTTCACTTCCAGGTAGGGAAATGTTCAAGCCAAGCCAAGATAAGGGACAGCATGGCTTGTAAATAAAGACATGTGGTAGTTCTGAAAGAGAAGAGTAAAATGTGATAACAGGATACTGAACTCAAGAGCCTTATGTCGTATATTGTACCGTATTCATTTTGCAAGAGGAGACGGAGTTTCAGCAAAATGCCATGCATTACATTAAAAATATTAATTTGTATTTTTATAAACTTTTCAATCATAAATTTGTGTTGCATTGGTGCGCCTGGGTGGCTCAGTTGGTTAAGCGTTCAACTTTGGCTTGGGTCATGATCTCTTGGTTTCTAAGTTCGAGCCCCGCGTCGGGCTGTGTGCTGACAGCTCAGAGCCTGGAGCCTGCTTTGGATTCTGTGTCTCCTGCTCTCTGTGCCCCTCCCCTGCTTGTGCTCTGTTTCTCTCTCTCAAAAATAAACATTAAATAAATAAATAAGTAAATTTGTGTTGATTTAATAAGAGCATAAGGAGCTTTCTTACACCTAGATTTATGTTAGTACATATTAAAGAAGCATGACAACAAAAATAATTTAATTTTGAAGGTCCACAGGAATTTTAAAAGTTTAAGAGTCCATTCTCCTGCTTAGAGGTATTAGATCTTTGTCTTTCTAACCCAACTATGCCCCCTGGTGGTTATAGCTGCTAATAGAAGTAAAACACTCCCTTTATAAATGTGTCATTTTCAGATCATTTTGTAGGTCAGCTGTGCAGCAGACAAAATAATTTCCTTGTAGAAACAGGGTTATAAGCAATGGCAGTTACTGCAGAATAGCCCACAGAAACCCACAGTGGTTCTGTGTCACTTGATCTACAACCCCCTTTGCCCTCCTTCACTCCCCTCCTTGCTGGTCAAACAAACAGATCAGCATCTCCACAGTCACCGTGACACCACTACTGCTCTGTCCCCATCACTTTCAGGAGTAGAAAGAGGAGGGAAGTGAGTTAGTGCTTCGGGCAATTCCACCATCTTTACTAATAGGCATAACTTGTGCTCTGAAACCCCTACCCCTCCTGGGGCCTTCAGAGGAATGGGCCACCTAGAAGGAGACTTAGAGGTCCTTTTTGCTTCTTTCCAAATCTTGGGGTAAATAATCTTGCTTCATTTTCTTTTGCCCCGCCCAGAGCTCCTCTTATTTCTTCAGGGTCAGAGTCATCTTCCAACTAGAAGGCAACAAGGAAGGAAAAGGGGACTAGAAAAAAATGGAAAGAGAAGAAAATGCTTTGACCCAAGGTTTCCCCAAACCTAGAACCCGGAAGTCTCTGATAGCTAACCAGTAAACTTTCAAACACCTTGTCTCCTCCATGCTTGACAACCTTCCCTCACCAGTCCCGTCTGGGAGAGGAAGGGTTGAGGAAAGATTCAATGTCACAGTACCTGGTATGTTTCATAACAGGAGCACTTAAGCAGTCAGCTCTTATTTGTACTGTGTGATTCCGAGGTAAGGGACAGGGACGATGTGGACCCTGCTCTGTCTAGACAGATACAAATCCCATTTTCAAAGAACTAGAAGAGGGGCTCCTGGGTGGCTCAGTAGGTTAAGCATCCGACTTCAGCTCAGGTCATGATCTCACAGTTTGTGGATTTGAGCCCCATGTCGGGCTCTGTGCTGACAGCTCGGAGCCTGAAGCCTGCTTCAGATTCTGTGTCTTCTCTCTCTCGCTCTCTCTCTTTTTCTCTCTGTCCCTCCCCTGCTCACACTCTCTTTCTATCTCTCAAAAATAAACATTAAAAAAATTTTAAATAAGATAAAGGAACTAGACGAACTAGAAAGAAGAAAAAGATTATTGAATCCATTTATAATAGTGACAAAAGGGAAAATTTATATGATTTTAACAAAGTAGGAAAAACTAGCAAGAATATACAGACAAGTGAAACACTTCAGGTAGAGTACCTGACTGTGGTGCATTACTTAATTTGGAATTACTCTAACATTGACATAATGTATAATTTTATTTAAAATAAATGGAAATGTTCTTGATTGTTTTATTTATTTTGCTATTTAGTAAACCACTCCGGAGGGGAGTAGGAGAGACTTAGAAGTTGGCCAGCAGGGCACCTGCTGATGGCTGTCAGGGTTTTTTATACATATGAGCAGCATCACACTGTGATATGAATTTTTTTCTCTCTATCATTCTTGTAGGTAAGGAAAGGAAAAGAAAGCAGGAAACATTGGAAAAATATATGTGTTCTTTCCTGTGAAAGTGAGCTTGGTTATTTTTCTGTTGAATTTTGGTAAAAGAGCAAGGATTAGATTAATTAATGATTAATAACAAATGAAGATTAGTGAGAATGGGTAGGGTACTTAATACTTCCTAATGTTTGTATTTAGGTTTTTATCTGCATTATGTATCCTATTTGAAAATAATGTTTCTGTTAAGTACAAAAACAAAAATAAAATACTTTGGGTGTGAAAAAATAAATTAAAAAAAAAAAGTCCAAAACTCAGAAGCTTAAAACAACCCTTTATTTAAAAACAAAACAAAAGAAAGTTGAGCTCATGGAAACAGAGTAGAAAGTGCTTGTCAGGGTCTAGGGAGCAGGAGAGATAGGGAGAGGTTGCTACCTCTCCAAATTTTCAAGGGTACATGCTTTTACTGTATTTGTTTATTTTTAAATTTTTGTATATTTTTGAGAGAGAGAGAGAGAGAGAGAGAGCAGGGGAGGAGCAGAGAGAGAGGGAGACACAGAATCGGAAACAGGCTCCAGGCTCTGAGCCACCCAGGTGCCCCAAGGGTACAAACTTTTAGTTGTAAGATGAAGAAAGTTTGAGAATCTAATGTAACATTGTGACTATAGTTGATAATACTGTACTATATAATTAAAACTTGCTAGGAAAGTAGAACTTAAATATTCTTATTTAAAAAGGTGAGTATGGGGGCGCCTGGGTGGCTAAGTTGGTTAAGCGTCTGACCTCAGCGCAGGTCATGATCTTTTCGTTCATGGGTTTGAGTCCCGTGTCGGGTTCTGCGCTGACAGCCTGGAGCCTGCTTCAGATTCTGTGTCTCCCTCTCTCTGCTCCTCCCCGTGCACGTGCTCACTCGCTCTCTCTCTCAAAAATAAATAAACATAAAAAAATTTTAAAAACAAAAGGTGACTATGTGAGATGATGGATGGGTGAGGGGAAATCCTTTCTCAGTGTATAGGCACGTGAAATCATCACATGGTACGTTTGTAAATATCTTACAGTTTTCTCAGTTATACTTCTATAAAACTGGGAAAAAATTCAGTCTCTTACTGTATCTCACAACACTGTGGACTGGCCAGGTGGTTCATGTACAGGCCTCACTCGGGGTCCCTCAGGAGTTTGCTGGGAGGGGAGCACTGGGGCTGGGGCTGCTCCCTTCTCTATGGCCTCCTTCGCCCATTCCCGAAGTCCATTCCTCCACTCAGTGCAGAAGAGACACGGTGCTGGGCAGCGTTCCAGTTGCAGGGTTTTCGTATTGAACAGGACAAATGAAGGCCAGACACTCACAGAGCTTACATTCTTAAATTCTTACATTGCAAAGATACCCAGGTAAACAAATACATTCTGATGTGACGTAGGTGGGTAGGAGGCTACTTTGGAATGGTCAGAGAAGCCCTCTTTGAAATAACACTTGCACATCTGGGGGAAAAGGATTTGCTAGTGCAAGTTTCCAGGGCTTGAAAGGACTTGGGGGTTTAAAGGAACGCCACAAAGGCCAGTGTGTTTGGGGACTAGTAAGGGAGGACAGCAAGTGGGTTAGGCCACAGAATTAGTCAGAGGCCAGGTCATGAAGGGCCCTGAAAGTCATTAAGGACTTTGGATTTCATCCTGGGTAATAGGAAGGCTTTAAATCATAAATATTAATTCTCTTGTTCAAAAAAATCACTCTTAGAGAAAGGATTGTAGGGGTGAAGGGTGAAAACAGGGAAACTAAATAAATAGGCTGTTGCAGTAGGTGCTGGAGGCTTGGACAGGGTGAAAGCTGTAATTCTGGGAAGTCAGTAGATTCCAAATATATTTTGAAGGCATTTCCAATAAGCACTGCTGATAGGTTGCATTGGGTGAATGGAAAAAAAGGAAAAAACAGAGGTTTCTCAAGTTTCTCTTGTGAGCAGTGGGATAAATGAAGTACCATTCACTGAGGAGAAGAATGGTAGCAGAACAGATATTTTATTTGGGGTGACACAAGAAGAAAATATAAAATTTTATTTGAACATGATTAAGTATGTTATGCTTGTTCAATAATTTGTAATTGAACTAGATAGTTTTAGGTTTATCCAAACTGCAAAACTAAGCCAGGTTACAACAAAGGGTCCTACTATCTGGGAAATTAGAATAAATGGTAAGTATTTAAAGTATAAGTTCATCAAGCAAGTTAGTATTTCTATTAGGATAATAGCTACAATTTATTGAAGGCTTTTTGTTTGAACCATATGAAATTACAGATATCAACAGTTTTGAATTTGAAATGGCAATGCCATATGGTTTGTCCCAGTATATAGTAGCCACAGAATTATTTGTTTATATATAAATGAATTCACAAAAACTCTTAAGGTAGGCTTTTTGTTATCTTACAGTTGATAAAATGGGAGTTCTGAAAGAGGTTAACTAACCTGCCAAAGAGATGGTGACAAGGAAGTAGGCAAGAAGGAATGAAAACAAGGTCTTTCTGACATAGCATCTGAACTATAAGCCACAAAGTCATACTACCAAGATCTCTAGCCAAGGAGTCATGCTGCCTTCCAAACAAGAAAAGCCTCAGACCTCATACACACATATGCAGATACAAGAGTGCTTGGTCTGATTGGATGGAGAATTGCTGACTGTCTCTCTTCTGGAGACACCCAAGTCCAAGTGGACCTTACAAGCCAGCATTGCATTTTACAAGTAGATTCATCGAACAAAAATAAATCAGATAGTTAATACTATTAAAAGATTCTCAAAAATTCCCATCAAATTAATTTCTTCAAGAAATTTCCATATTCTCTTCCATAATTATCACTGAACCTCTCTATGCTACAAATATATTAAATATAAAACAGTGAGTCTAACCTCAGAGAAAGAATATATAATGTCACAGGTTGGAGCTTATCACCAGTGAACAGTCTTTGACCACTTTTATCAAATGCCTCAAAGCACATTTATTACTGTACTCTCAAGCATTCCTATACACTATTAAAAGTATTACTACCCATGAGTGAGATTCAATATGGAAACATGTAAAATATGTTATCAGTTATAGGGACTCCAAGATTTTCCCTCTTTACATAGTTTCTAGATTATCTAGATTTCAGTAAAATAAACACCACCTGTAAATCAATTAGGAACTCTAGAAATACAGAATATCAGTTTGATCTGTTAGTACTTAGTTGTTTAAGTCAAAGGCTGAAAAAAGTTTACATAACTAAAAAGCTCTCTGTCTACCCTTGGGAAGAATATTTCCCACATAGCCCTTGCACTGATAGTGTCAGTTGGAGCCAACTGTTCCTGATGGTAAGCAACAGAAATAGTCACTTGGCAATTAAATCACACTCCTACTAATGGAAAATTGAACTTTTTATTTAATAAGCAAATGAATCTGGGGTGCCTGGGTGGCTCAGTCAGTTAAGTGCCTGACTCTTGATCTTGGCTCAGGTCATGATCTCAGTCAGTGAGTTGGAATCCTGCATTGGGCTCTACACTAGCAGCACGGAGCCTGCTTGGGATTCTCTCTTCCTCTCTCTGTCTCTCCCCGACTTGCACTTGCTCTTTCTTTTTTTTCTCCCTCTCTAAATAAATAAATAAATAAATAAATAAATACTAAAAAAAATAACCAAATGAATCTGTTCTTCAACAGTATGATCAGGGGCTCTCTGAGTATAGTAGCCAGTATAGTAGCCACTCTCCGAGCATTGGTGCAAAAAAATAAAGCCAGTACTTATTTTTTTAAGGGCCAGTACTTATTAATCTATAAGTTCTCAGCCAGCTTCAATGTTATTTTAGTAATAGTAATGGTAATAATAATAATATATATTATGTACCAAATCCTTACTACATGCCACATACCATGCTATGTGCATTACAACATCTTTGCATTAAAATCTCCTAACAACCCAATGGGATAGGTTGTATTATCTTTGTTTTGACAGAAGCTTAGAGATGTTAAGTAACTTCCCAATGTCCAAAACTAGTGCAGAGCTGAGATTTAAATTCAACCATTTCCGCCTCAAAACCTATGCTCTTCCCCCTATTTCATATATATACACACGTGTGTGTGTGTGTGTGTGTGTGTGTGTGTGTAAAACGTTAGAGCTGATTACTGTAAGTTTACTCTTAGTGCAGGTGGTAAATGGCAATGCCTATGTTATAAAAGTGGTCAAGGAGTCTGAATCTTGAGCCCAGCCTGAAAACTAGCTATACGTGCTTGCTTTTTTGGTGATCCTTTGTATTTGTAAAAAAGTTATATGTGTGATTTCCATATTCAAAATTTTCTTACAATAAGACTTCCTACAAGTAATTATTTTGTAGTTGAAGTCAATAATCAGCCAAATGTGTCTGATTACTTTGTAAAAAATTTTTTTTAATGTTTATTTATTTTTGAGAGACAGAGAGAGACAGTGCATGAGCAGGACAGGGGCAGAGAGAGAGAGGGAGACACAGAATCGGAAGCAGGCTCCAGGCCCTGAGCTGTCTGCACAGAGCCTGATGCGGGGCTCAAACCCACGGACCGTGAGATCATGACCTGAGCTGAAGTCAGCCACTTAACCGACTGAGCCACCCAGGCGCCCCAAACATGTCTGATTACTACAGAGATGGATTCTTTAGTGAATTTCTTGATTTTAGCAACAATGCAAAAAACACTGTAGGAGAGAACTGTGGAAATATATGCCTTTAAAGTATGTATTAATTTTGGGGTTCCCCTCCCACACTGTGCAAACGCATAGACAAATGTCATAAGAAAATCAAAATGACAAATTACTCAACCATTAGCTTTCAAAAATGCCACTGACCTAGTCCTACATGGAGAGATTCAGATGCATTCTGACAGAGCTTTTGCTCCCAGAGATTAAATAAAGTATACTTTCAGAGAGAGGAGAACAGTGGGAGACGGGAGCCCATCAAGCACCTGTCTAAGACATGCGGGAGGGAAGCCCAAGCCCTCTCCAGAACCAGCACTGCTGTCAGCCCAGAGCCAGGGCACTGTGTAGAAGCTGAGGCAGAGCTGCTTTGATCCTCTTGTTGTCATTCAGTGGGTTCCACCATTCACCAGGGTTCAGCCCACTGCCCATCGTTAGTCCAGTTTGAAGTATTGCTTGCATTGTCCCAAGAATCTTTTCATGTTCTTCTGATTGACCATCTCTTGGGAGCAATCCCTCATCTAACTGCTCAGGACCTTCATAAACACCATTCTGTTCCCCCCATCTCCACCTCCAGATTGGAAACTGGAAGATTTGTAGTCTTCGATGGGTGATAGTGGAGAGCCTTGGATGCTTTGTGGGGTGATGTTGGTGACAGCTGAAAGAGAAATGTTTGGTCCATAGAAAGCAGGATTATTTGGAATCAATGTGAAACCATCCATTGAGCCAGGATGGCAGAGAAATGCACTACCCCATCACAGAGTGTTAAGAAGCGTGTTGTCACAGGCCGAGAATGTTAGAGCTGCACAAGAGCTTGAGATCATCTCGTCTCACCCTTCCACATAGCAGAGGAGGCCCAAAAAGGAGACCTGATTTGTTTAAGGTCAAATAGCTGGTTAATGGCTTAGCCACAACCAGTATTAAGATGTCTTGAGTGAGTTAAATTCTCTCTCCAGTGCACAGCACAGACAAATCTGCCTTGCGAGCTCTTTGGGTTTTTCCCAGATCCTCCTTCATGGCGTGATAAGTCAAAAAGAGGACCCACTTCCTAAGTTCTTAGAAGCCCAAATTCAATAGCTCACAGTGACACCAAACTTAAGTTTTTGTTGGATTCATTTATTGCCATAAGATATAGTGAAGACATTTTTTTAAATGGTGAGAGAGCCATACTGCTTATAGACAATTTCTCTTTCACAGGGACTCTATGAATAGACTGCTCACACTAGCCCACTGGTGCCTGAAACTGAGCACCAGAATGCATTTAATTGTGTTAAAGAAAGCCCAAGCTTCCTCCTCCACGATAAATAAGGAACTGACCTTTCTTAGAGCTATGCTTATGTTCTGCTATTCTTTCTCCAGCGAATACTTACTTCACTAGAACTCTTACAGGTGGAGAAGCAGGTGTCCACCTATTGCTCAGCATTTCTCTCATGATCACTTGGTAATTTCCACTCCCCAGTGTTTATCGCTGGGTATTTCAGTGGCTTCACACCACTCACCATTATTACACCAACAAAACTCCTCGGGTTGCACTTTCTACATTGGCTCTCCTACATGGGCTTCTGTTTTCTTTATAGTTTTTTATTTTTAGAAACTTTTTTTTAGAGAAACTCATTTTTAGCACCACTTTACGTATGTCATTGTATTTACAGTTGCTTTTGGGGGGCAGATAAACAACTATAAAGACTTCTCTTACAGCTATTGATGGAACATTTAAATAAAATCTATTTATAAGAGACAAGGATAGCCAGCTATTAAATAAGTCAAAAAAGTTTTCTCATAAATATTAGGTTGACTCCTGATTAACATTTTAGATTCTTATTAACGTTTCACACATTGCTTCTGTTCGACCAGTTTCAGAACTTCATGAAAAAGTTGAGTGGTAGGTTGGGTAATAGGATACCACAATGGGAGCCTGTTTTCCAAGGCTGGCATGTGAATAAAGTACCTGCAGATCATAAAAAGAAACAAAATATCTTCAAAAACAAGAATTTTCACATTGCTCACAGCACTATGTACACACTCACGGGTGCAGGGCTGTTGGATATGGGGGTCTAAGCCATAAGACTCAGCCAGTATTCTCAGAGGGGTGATGTCCCCTGTTTGTGACCTAGAACATCTCTGCTTTGTGTGCCTTTCCTCTGACTGAAACACTTTACTTCAGCAAAGGAAGTGAATTTCATTAATAATGTATCCATTCTGAAGGCATTACTAGGGAAGCCAGGACTGTCCTCACCACAATGTGTGCTGAGCGTCTTGCTTCTGGTTTCCTCAGGCAACACACAAGAACTTGAACTGAAAGGGTCAAGTTGTGGTGACCCAGAGGCCCCATTCAGGAAGGAAGAGTGGGATTCATCCCTATGGCCTCTGTAAAAGTTTGGGAAAGGCCAAGGGAAGAAACAGAAGTGAGCAAACCTTTAGCCCTCCCCTGATGGCTTAAAAGATAGGTTCTCAATCCTGGGTGCACATTAGAATCAGAATCCCCTGGGGGAGTTTTTTGTGTGTGTGTGTTTTTTTTTAATGTCAATACCCAAGATCCACTGCAGACAAAATGAACTGGCAGTTTTGCATGTGAGACCTGAGTGTCAGTACTTCTTAAGTTACTCTGGTGATTCTAATGCATGCAGATTGAAAGTCACTACGTTCTATCGAGGATCACAAACCTAAATGCCCACAGGGTAGGAGGAGTGTGGGGTAAGAGTAGAGAGGAGGCAGTGGCACACTAATGAGGCACATAAGAGATCAGTGGCTCCTGAGCTCCGGCCAACTCTTGTCATGCAGGAATGTGACACCATTTTGGCAGTTCCGGTTTTTAAATGTGCCTAACTAATCGTTTAAAAATTGGGCTGTGTGATACATGCTACAACATGGATGCACCTGGAAAACATCATGCTAAGTGAAAGAAGCCAGACACAAAAAGGCCGTATGTTGTATGATTCTGTTGATGTTGATGAATGTCCAGAAAAGAGAAATCCACAAAGAGAGAAAGTAGATTAATGGTGGCCAGGGGCTGGGCGGGGAGGGGAGCAAGGGTTGTGACTGCTTAAAGGAAACCATGTTTCTTTGGAGGTGATGAAAATATTCTGCAATTAGATAGTGGTAATGGTTGCACAACATTGTGAAATGTATTGAAAGCCACTGAATTGCACACTTCAGAATGGTGAATTTCATGCTATACCTTAAAAAAAACCTGAGGGGGCACCTCAGTGACTCAGTTGATTAAGCTTTCAACTTTGCTCAAGTCACGATCTCATCGTTTGTGAGTTTGAGCCAAACACCAGGCCCTGTGCTGACAGCTCAGAGCATGGAGCCTGCTTCAGATTCTGTCTCCCTCTCTCTCTGCCCCTCCCCCACTTGCATTCTGTCTCTGTCTCTCAAAAATAAATAAACGTTAAAAAATAAAAAATAAAAAACAGGAAAAAATTAGGTTTTGTGGACCAATTCAGAGCAGGCCAAGGAAAACCGTTTTATAGGAGGCAGACTGGGACCTATGGGGTAAAATCACATGGAGGAAAAACAGGGTCCACAAAATCGGGCTGAAATTTTTTAAAAAGCCAATCTGACATAATGTATGCCTCCACATCCTTTCATGTCTGCAACCAAACTGGTAGCAAAGCTGTGCCTGCTGTACCCTTTTCATCTTCAGTCAGACACAAGCTGGGTTTTTTCCTTGATAGGTGCTAATGCAGGGCTGAGTGGCTGCCAGCCTATAAATAGAAGTAGGAACCCCTGAGGCGCAGAATGAGCTGCTGGCTGATGAAACCAGCTCCTGTTACTGCTCTCCCTTACCGTTTCGTTACTGCGGGAGAGAGGGGTAAAGGAAACAGACAGTAATAACCACACTCATTAATTGTTTCTCCTTTATCAATTGCTTTTTTCCCAGTGCGTCCCTTAAATTCACAATCCCTAATTTATCATCCCCTTCAGTAGGGTTTGTTTCTCTTAATTACTCACAGCATGTTAAAATCATGACTACTTTTGTGAGGCGTTGGCTGCAGCAAAGACAGTGAGTGAGAAACAGCTTTTCAAAGAGAGTTGGAGGTTCCCTTGTCTCTACTAGCCTGGGAATGCACTTCCAAAGGCAATGGCTTAAGAGCTCCCCCAAATCCTACTTTACCACGGATCAAAGTGAAATATTACTAAAAACAAAAATAGAATTGCCCACTGTCACTTCCATCTTCTGAATACTGGGCCGCGTGGCAGAAATGAGTGGATCTAACTGCAGATTAGAGTCAGACTTTCCTTACCTGAATTCTTCTCTGTAGTCATTCCTAATATACTCAGCTAAAGTCCGGCTGTACTGCAGGCAGCTCCTGAGGATGTAAAACTGCTGATACAGCAGAACGGCTTGGCTGGGACTTAGCAGCCGAAATGAAGCTGCAAGCCCCTTTACCACTTGTTTCACAATACTGGCCACGAAGGTGATCTAAACAAGAAAAAAAAAAAAAAACCAGTTACAATGTAGGCTGCATGCCACCCATAAGGCACCTATTTCAGCTGGACATCGATGCTGAAGTCCTCACCGCCCTTACACCAATACTGCACTGTTTCTCCCTGAAATGGTACTCTGAGAACACCAGACCATAGACCAGTTGGGTTTACCGATCGCCCCCCTCAATTAGGATCAGAATAAATGCTGACCATCAAGGAAATTGATGGGGATAGAAGAGGAGCTTGGAAAGGTCTGGGGCCTCCTCCAGGAGGGATGATAGTCTCTCTTCTCTTCTACTGTGAAGAACAAATGGCCCACAGAAATAAACTTCCTGTGACTTTCAAAGAGGGTTCCTCCAAGGTGGTGGCTCTCAAAATTTAGTATGCATAAAAATCATCTAGGCAGCTCATAGACATGTGGAATCCTGAGCCCCGCTTCAAGGTATTCACCATAAACGATTCCGATGGCTTTGTTCCACAGACAACACCCTGACAAACACTAAGTGAGAAAGCCAGGAAAACCAGGCTTGACACAAACAAATGATGTTGATGTCACGGTTAGCTAGGGTTTTCATTGCGACTATGCTATCATTTCTGAGAGGGAAATGAAAATGGAAATAGCAGCAATAATGTGAACTTCTTGAATTCCTGCTTCTCACACACACACACACACACACACACACAGGAGTCATTTACAACAGAACCAAGGAGGCCTGGCTGACTCGGTTTGTGGAGCATGTGACTCTTGATCTTGGGATCATGAGTTCAAGCCCCATGTTGGGTGTACAGATTACTTAAACACACACACACACACACAAGCGGCGCCTGGGTGGCTCAGTCAGTTAAGCTACTGTAAGAACAAAAAGGAACACTAGTATCCTTTCAGGCTCTAACAAGCAGGTCCCTTTGCATGCCCATTAAATTAGTATCAATGAATGTATTGCCTTTTCTATTGATGCTGCTACTGGCCCTTCCTAAGTAGAACAGGTGGTTTGAAGTGGGTTTTCCCATGGGGCACCTGGGTGGCCCAGTCGTTTCAGGTCATGATCTCACGGTTCGTGGGTTCAAGCCCTACATTGGGCTCTGTGCTGACAGCTCAGAGCCTGGAGCCTGCTTTGGATTCTGTGCCTCTCTCTGTGTGTGTCCCTGCCCCATGTTCATTCTCTCTCAAAAATAAATATTAAAATTTTTTTTGAAGTGGGTTTCCCCCATTCCAGATCTTTTTATACATATTGACTAGATACTGTGTCAAGCAAACACAGACTGAGGTTAGAGAGTCTGGAGCAGTAGAACAAAGCAATGACCATCTGGGGATTAAACTTTCAGCTTCTTTTGCATCTTACTCTAACCAAGTAAGCAAAGCAAGTTTTCTGGCTTGCACATTTCTCTCAAATGGCCTGCTGCTACCCATACTCTTTAGAACTGAGTTAATATTGAAGCTTTCAACAAGGCTAGCGGTCCTTTTGTCCCCTTTCATCCTGGCATGCTTTATGGTCACAGACTGGCTTCATACTCAACTCCATTCCTTTGGTGAACCAACCCTAGATGTTGATAAAGAAACTTCCCTATGGCTTGGAATCCTTAGTACCCTCAGACTTCACACATCCGTTCAGACAATAGGGTCTGCAGCCACTGCACAGAAAAAGTAAGGGTCTTACATCTTGCACATAAGAGCTTCTGTTGCTGTCGATGACTAAAACTTTATGACACTCCTCAAAGTGGGCCAGAGACTAGTTATCATCTGTGTGCTGCTAGAGGAGCCAAGTTCATGGGCTCAGTCTCTGTATAAGGCAGCTGACTGTACTACTGACAAGTGGCCCTAAACAGATTTTTGTGGGATCTGGCAAGACAGTCTAGATTCCCAGGAAAAATTCAGAAAAGTAGGGAACCACTGATGGTCAACAGAGACATGTTTGTATATGGAAAGAGAACATATTATCTCATGTCAAATCCTCCATTAGCAGGTTTACTGCTTTTTGAAGAGATCTCCAATTAAATTTATGTTGATTGAATGTATACTGTATAAATGAACAAAGGAAAATTAAGTTTGGGGAGATGGGAAGAAATTAAGGGATAAAACTTCTATTAGAATTAATGCGGCAGGTATTTTATTGAATATCTATTATATGCCCAGCACCACAGATATAGCTCCCACCCTCATGGCACTTGGAGAATGACATCATGTCGGCCTTGATACACTAGGTTATGCTGTGGTAACACATTTCACAAAATATTGATGCTTTGCTTAACATAACAAAGGTTTATTACTCACTCATCCTATATGTCCCCTTCGGGTTGGTAAGGACTTCTATTCACTGTAGTTACTCGAGACCATATGGGACAATGTCACTCACCATGCCAGAAGGAAAAGAGAACGCAGAGAAGCATGCACTTGCTCTGAAACCTTCTGGCAAGAAGTGACACAGGCTACTTATGCTCACATTCCACTGGCCAAAGCAAGAACAGAGACCTACCTAATTTCAAGTGAGGAGGGAAGTACAATCCTACCACGTGCCTGGAAGAAGAGAGAGCGAATATATGTGGGCACTAGTGGCTACCACAGGAAAGAACCAAAGAGTAACAAACAAATGCCGACTGCAACAGTAACAAGTCCCATGAAGGGAAGGAAGACGACACCAAGCTATGACTATGTGTGCCAATAATGGGGAATCTGACCTAGTCAGAGGTGGGAAAATCACCCCTGCCCCCGAACCCTGTTCCCGGAAGGAGCACTCAGGCCTGAAGGATTAGTAGGAGTTACCTCATTGGAAAAAGGAGGGGAAAGCATTTTAGACAGACAGAAGGAACCATGAAGGTCCTGGGATAGAGTTGGAAGTGTTGAAGGTGGGCAGTGAGTTAGAGGCCCACATAACTGGGAGAGTGAGGGACTATATGACCCTTGTAGACCCTCTCTCTTTTTTTAATGTTTATTTTTTGAGAGAGACAGACAGAGAGACAGAGAGAGAGAGAGAGAGCATGAGCAGGGAAGGGACAGAGAGGGAGAGAGACACAGATTCTGAAACAGGCTCTAGGCTCTGAGCTGTCAGCACAGAGCCCAACACATGGCTCAAACCCAGGAACCTCAAGATCATGATCTAAGCTGATGTGGGACACTTGACTGACTGAGCCACCCAGGGGCCTCTAAGTTTTTTTTTTTTTTTTAATTTATTTTGAGAGAGTGTGTGCAAGCAGGGGAGAGGCAGAGAGAGAGGGAGAGGGAGAATCCCAAGCAGGCTCTGCACTGACAGCCTGACACAGGGCTTGATTTCACAACCATGAAATCATGACCTGAGCTGAAATTAAGATTCGGAGGCTTAACTGACTGAGCCACCCACGTGCCCCATGCTGTCTCTTTATTATGAGAGATTTAAAGCAAGACATGACATAATCAGATTTCTTCAAATAGATCCCTTCCACTAATCTGGTGGAAAGGTAGGACAGACCGTGTAGATATGATTATTGTATCAAGGAGAGAGTCAGCGGTACTATGGACTAGGATGGTGGCTGACAGGACAGAGTTCCCCTGTGAGCCCACGTGTTAATTCATACTCGCCAACTCATACTTGCTGTTTAAGGTAAATGTTCATTTTGGGGCGCCTGGGTGGCTCAGTCGGTTGGGCGTCCGACTTGGGCTCAGGTCATGATCTCACAGCTTGTGAGTTCGAGCCCTGCGTTGGGCTCTGTGCTGACAGCTCAGAGCCTGGAGCCCGCTTTGGATTCCGTGCCTCCCTCTCTCTGTGCCCCTCCCCTGCTTGTACTCTGTCTCTCTCTCTCTGTCAAAAATAAATAAAGATTAAAAAAAAATTTTTAAAGATAAATGTTCATTTTTTTCACTTACATATACAACCAATATTTTAATATGTTCTGTTTTCTACAGAATATATTTTAGGGTTTTTCATGAAATAAAGATCATATTTAAGATATCATTTCAGGGGCAGCTAGGTGGCTCAGTTGGTCAGGCATCTGACTCTTGAGTTTGGCTCAGGTCATGATTTCATGGTGGTGGGATTGCGCCCCTTGTTGAGCTCTGTACTGAGAGCACAGAGCCTGCCTGGGATTCTCTGTCTCCCTCTCTCTCTCTGCCCCTCCCCAGCTCATGCCTGCACGTGTATACACACTCTCTCCCTCAAAATAAATAACTATTTTAAAAACTTAATAAAAAAAAAAAGATATCACTTCAGTACTGTAAGCACTCAGGCTCCGAATATAAAAAATGCTTTATTTTAAATAATAAAATCGTCAATTTACATTCTGCTTCTGTTTTATAAATGTTACTACTTATAGAGAAAATTTGTGTTTTATTAATTTAGCACTGGAGCACCGGTTTAATTAGCTGTTCATTTTTGCTTCTCGATACTTACGAAGGGAGGACGACTTTGTAGGAAGGATATCATCCAGCTAATAGCAAACTCTGCTGGTCCCAATCCAAGATTTCCCTAAAAGACTCACAGAAATTAACAAGATATTCATGAAGTTCAAGTTGTACATGAAAGGATATTCATTCTCAAATACAGTTTATCTTGATTGATGAAATCTTTAAAATTGGTATTTAGAAAAAAATTAAAATCAGTATTTAGGAAAATAAGCTGATGAATACTTAACAGCAAAAGTAGTATCATTTAAGTCAGACAATTTTGGAGACCATCTCTAATACAAGCATATTTAAGGTATATTGTTAATCATTTGATATATAATCACAGATATATAATAGTCATCTGATATATATAACAATCATACAATATAATATGTATAACAAAAGTATATATTGTACCTGCTGAAAGGCAAGAAATATCTCATATAAAAGTGCTGTAGCTGTATCTGTATATTCCTTGATAAGGTTCTGCAACTAGAATTTTAAATAATAATCAATGTAATATCATTGGAAGAGCCAGAAAATGGTAATTTCTCCTGGTAACCTTTAGGTACTTATAAAAGAATTTTTGATTAACTGAAAATATAATTAGTGTGGTCAGTTTTCCTATTCTGTTTTGTTCAGTCATTCTCAAAAAAAAAAAAAGGCTCTCATAAAAAGACTACTTGGGGCACCTGGGTGACTCAGTCTTGATTGAGTCAACTCTTGATTTTGGCTCAGGTCATGATCCCAGGGTCGTGGGATCAAGCCCTGTATTGGGTTCTGCACTGAGCATGGAGCCTGCTTAAGATTCTCTCTCTCTCTCTCTCTCTCTCTCTCTCTCTCTCTCTCTCTCCCTCGCCCTTCCCCCCTTCTCTCTCCCACCCTCCCCCTGCCCCTCCCATCCCCTCTGCCCCACTCCTCTACTCATGCTCACTCTCTTTCTCTCTCACTCTCTCTCTAAAATAAATAATTTTTAAAAAGACTGCACATTAGATAATTTCTAAGAAAGTGGGTCAGGGAAAGAAGATAAAATACTAACACGCAAAAAACTGCACGCTTGATTTGCAAAATCATTCAGATCAACAACCCTACATCCTTTCAAGAGTACTGAAATATGCTTCCCTAGAAGTAAGGTGGGAGATTCTCTAAGAAATTTAGCCTTATGCCCAACTACAACTTCTCTGTAAAATGGGTGAATATAGGGCTTAGAGACTTTTTTTTTCTCTCAAGAACTCCAGTTAGTGAGGTTGTCTTCTAGCACTTGGTGCATGGCAACTATGTGGGCATGCTACAGGCCAACACATTTTTCCTGACAGTATTCTTTGCAAGAAAGAGCTCTAGTTTGAAATTTCACACTCTGTTAGACCTTGGAACCAAAATTTATATGATCTGCATGAATAGCCTGGGTGCAAAAGATCACCAAGTCCAAAAGCAGGAAACTCAGACCTATCTATTCTGCCCACTAGATATTTTTATATGGAAATACCAATGGCAATCCAGTCAACTAATCCAAAACCAAGCTCATTATCCCCCCCTTTTTTAAAATTTTTTAAATGTCTAATTTTGAGAGAGAGAGACAGAGTGTAAGCAGGGGAGGAACAGAGAGAGAGGGACACACAGAATCCAAAGCTGGCTTCAGGCTTTGAGCTGTCAGCACAGAGCCCAATGCGGGACTCGAACCACGAACTTCGTTCCTCAAGCTCATGACCTGAGCCAAAGTCAGACAGTTAACTGACTGAGCCACCCAGGCACCTCTCATTATTTCCCTTTTGAACCTACTCTTCTTGCTGTAATTCTTACTTGACACCCCGGCCAGAATCTAAAATTCATCTAATCCTTACAGTTTATTTTCACATCAACCTATCAATGCAATTTCCTAAAAATTTCTGGAATCTATCCTCTTTACAACTACCATCCCTTTTCTTTTCTTCATTAATTTATTCAACAAATATGCATCAGACGCTGTACTAAGTTTTGGGGATACAATGGGTAACAACAGGGACATGGACGGTACCCTCATGGAAGACAGTGGGGAACAATCTAACAACCAAATAAATAAATGCATAGTTGCTAACTGAAGCAAGGGCTGTGAAAGAAGAGAATAGGAAGTTAGGAGAGCTCTAAAAAGAAGCCTGGTCTCATTTAAGGGGTCAAGGATAGCTTCCCTCTGTCCTATATCATTCCTTACCTGGACTCACACTAACTTCTTAGACCTGCCTGAATCTTGCTTCCATGCCACTCTTTAATCCCTAATCCACTTACTCTGCTGTTGAAAATGGTATTATAGACACTCCATATAGTTCATAATATTCAGACATATGAATACTATATTCGTGTTATATTTAATTAACATCTATCTCTCTAACCTCTCTAACCAAACTATAAACTAATAAGGGCAGAAGTTGTATCTATTTTGCTTCTTGTTTGTACCTCACAGTCTAGCACACTGTTTAGCTCATACTAGATTTTCAACAAATATTTATTGAGTGAATGAATAAATGTAAGAGTTTTCTACAACATAACTCTGTATGTTTAAGAACTATCAAAACATGTCCCATCCTTTTTTTAAAGTTTATTTGAGAGGGAGGGAGAGAGAGCACGAGTGGGGGAGGGACTGAGAGAGAGTGGGAGAGAGAATCCCAAGTAGGAACCATGCCGTCTGTCAGCACAGACCCTGACACGGGGCTTGATCCCACAAACCATGAGATCATGACCTGAGCCAAAATCTAGAGTCAGACACTCAACTGACCGAGCCACACAGGCACTCCCATGTCCCATCCTTTAAAAAAAATTATGTGTTGTTCTGCTTGAAATAAACTAATAATAAACTGATTTATTCTCTCAGAATATGTGCTTTCTAGATAGTTTGATACTTCTAATGTTTTAGTCAAGTTTTAGAAAAACAAGTAATTCTTACTGAGTTTGTACTACTTAGATAGCTAAGGAGATGATAAACTAAAGCAAGAGCATTAACCCTAAAATCTCTTTTTTTCCCTTTTATAGTTTATTGTCAAGTTGGTTTCCATATAACACCCAGTGCTCATCCCAACAAGTGTCCTCCTTCATGCCCATCACCCCTTTTCCCCTCTCCCCGACCCCAACCCTAAAATCTCTTAATGGGACTGCTTTTTTACCATTAGACCCCACTATGGAATTACATATATATAAATATTTTGTATAGAGACAAATAAGCAGATTTATCTAATACATGTTGAATACTAATTATTATCCATAGTATACATACTTAAAACATATAAAATATATATATTAATATTGACAGAATAGCTATCTAAGTTTTGAGGTTAATGGCAAAATATTCACTCTGAATTACATTTATATACTCTACAATGTCATGGTCTACATTAGAAGACAGAAATCCAGAGCACCCCTATTATATTTAGTCTGCCCCTAAATTCTCATCTTATCATCTTACCTCAGCATCAAAAGACATCTCAACTAAAGTTGAATCAGCCACCAACTGGGTATCAAACACAGGACAAGATTTTGGAATCTGAGGTTTACTAATTAAAATTACCAAAAGATTAAATAATGTTCCCCTGGAAAAAAAATAAAAGGCAATTAATGAATAAAGTTTGAAAAGAAAAACAGTAAAGCCAGTTTGCAGACACTGAATATAATTACACTTAAAAGTTTAAAGCATTAGGGCACCTGGGTGGCTCAGTCAGTAAAGCATTTGACTTCGGCTCAGGTCATGATCTCATGGTTCGTGGGTTCGAGCCCCACATCAGACTCTGCTGGTGTTGTAGAGCCTGCTTAGGATTCTCTCTCTCTCTCTCTCTCTTTCTCTCTCCCTGCCCTTTTCCCATTTGTTTCCTCTCTCTCTCTCTCAAAATAAATAAATAAACTTAAAAAAAAAACGTATTACGTGTATGTGACACATGCATATTTTTTTAAGTATAAAATATTGCAGACTGATATTTATATAAGTATAAAATATTCTTGACTGAACTTTTAGATCCTTGGACAATCAGACAAGTAGTGATAAAAATTTAAATCAAAATATAATTTCTTGGTCTTTTGGCCCAAAGCAAGTATAGCTCTAGAAGTTCACAAAGCTTAGGAAGCTTAGTAAGTCTGGACTTAAGGGAAATTTAGGTGATTTCAGTTAAAGCAGTATTTTCCAAAGGGCCTTCCCCCCACCCCACAAAGGGCTTTTTATGGCCTATTAATTCCAGGTAATATTATAGTAAAAAAATATATATTATTTGGTTGAAAGAGGCATAGTAAATACTTGGTTAAACCAAATTCATTGGATATCTTTACTACTTGACTTCTCAGAGGCTTTAATATGCTCACATGCACTGTATATCTCTGAGACAAAGAAACTGCCATATGAAACACTTTTTAAAATGCTCATTTGAACACAGATTTTTTTTGACTCTGGAACCCCTCTTAAAATTTTTTGGTTGAAATATAGTTAACATATTAGCTTCAGGTGTGTAACATAGTGATTTAGCAATTATATGCATTATCAAATGCTCACCACGATTAGTTACTATCTGTCACCATACAAAGTTATTACAATATGATTAACTATATTCCTTATGCCATTCTTTTCATCCCCATGATTTACTTATTTTATAGCCAGAAATTTGTACCTCTTAATCCCCTTCACCTATTTTACCCATCCCTCCACCCACCTCCCATCCAGCAACCACTAGTTTCTTCTCTGTATTTGTGAGTCAGTTCCTCTTTTTGTTGTTATTTGTTTGTTCATTTGTTTTGTTTTTAAGATTCCACATGTAAGTGAAATCATATGGTATTTGTCTTTGACTTATTTCACTTAGGATAATACCCTCTAAGTCCATCCATATTATTACAAATGGCAAGATTTCATTCTTTTTCTGGCTAAGCAGTATTCCATTCTATACATATCACCTCTTCTCTATCCATTCATCTATGATGGATATTTAGGTTGCTTCCTTATCTTGGTATTATAAATAATGCTGCAGTAATTACAGTGCGTATATCTTTTCAGATTGTTGTTTTCATTTTCTTTGGATAAATACCAAGAAATAGACTTACTGAATCATTTAGTACTTATATTTTTAGTTTTTTGAGGAACTTCCATACTGTTTTCCAGAGTAGCTGCACCAATTTATATTCCCAACAACAGTGCATGAGGATAGAATTATTTTTTTTTCACAATGCATTTCAGAGGCTTACTGTTCCACTGAAGACTGTTAGTTAATAAACCAGTATTAAACTTTAAGTCTTTTGCTTTCAAAAGTGGCGTGCTATCCATTAATCTAAACTAATAACTCAGTTAAATTGTTACTACACGTTTGAACAATACACGCTATTATTTGAAAATAAAAAGGCAAAAAAAAATCACAATCCAAAACGAGGATTCTGAGGAGATAGGTTTGGTAACACCATTTTCATATGTGTTATGCATTCCATGGATGGTTGAAAAGGAGCTGAAAGCGGACTACTAGGAAAATCAGTTGCCTAAGTGAAGACAGTATCAGAGTAGCTTTGACATACAGGAGTAGTAAAAGAATTTACAGTTAGGACTATATAAAAATCCTCTATAACCATATGCATTCTCTTCATAATGGAATAAGGGAGACTATAAACAATCCTTGTGTAGTAATATTTGAAGCTTCCTAATCTCTTTTTTAATTTTAAGTTAAAAAAATGTTTTAACATTTATTCATTTTTGAGAGACAAACAGAGCACACGTGGGGGAGGGGCAGAGAGAGAAGGAGACAGAATCTGAAGCAGGCTCCAGGCTCTGAGCTATCAGCACAGAGCCCAACACGGGGCTCAAACTCACGAACTGTTAAGATCCTGACCTGAGCTGAAGTCTGAGCTTAAAGAGCTGAGCTACCCAGGCACCCCGAGGTTTCCTAACCTTTTTACAATCACTTAAATCATTACCATGTTTAGAAGTTCATGATTAACCAAAATTTTAATAAAAATAGAATTCCCCTCCTTCCTCCAACTCAAAAAGCAAGTCAGTTCTCATATCTGCAAAAAAGAGTCATGTCAGCATACTTCTCAGAAAAGCAGGATATGTCCTACAGGATATTTGCTAATGTTTTATTCAGGCTATTTTAAAGTAGCCAATCTTAATTTTAGAAGGCCCTTCCAAAATCAACAAAACATTCCATTTAGAAGCTTTTCTTGATATTAAGTTTGAAATGACATTCCATTTTCTTATATTTAATTAAAGTCCTTTATTTTCAGCAATATCTTCTTTTAAAAGCATCATATATCCAGGGCTAAGGGAAGGAACTCTCAAATTCTGAGTCACTTGCTGTGATAATATATGAATTCAACCATGACAGTATTAAAATATGAAAGGATTATGGCACATTTCAAGAAGAAATACAATGAACGGAGTTGAACTAATAAAATCTCTACTTAAGAAAAAAATAAAAAGGAAAATGCTGAAATGATTAAATACTTTTTTATTTGCTCAAATGGAATTTAATTTGGAATATACCCCTTCTGCCAACACTATTTAAAATCCACTAGGTCAGTAATAGATAGAAAAAAATTTAATCTAAATGGTAGTTTCATCTCAAAAATAAAGACTTATTATGGGATTGACATTACAGTCTTTAAAAATGGTGCCAACAGTTATGATACTGTCATTGGTTAGATTGTTACTATTTCCAATGTAAAAATTTTGAATGCATTGCAAATACATTTTTATACAGACTTTGAAAGGCAAACTCATGGTCTCATAAGGCAGTCTATGTTATTGTGATAGGTGGAATTCTAATATGGCTTCCAAGATAGCTACCCCCTTTTATATATATCCTAAATAATACTTTTCCCTTAAGTATGGGCAGGACCTGTGAATATATTAAGCTATTACTCCTGTGGTTATGTTATGTTAGATGAGAAAGGTGAAGGGATTTTGCATACATAATTGAGGTTCCTAATTTGTTGACTTTTGATTTAATCAAAGGGAGATTATTCTGGGTGAGCCTGATTATCGAGTTGAGCCCTTTAAAGACTGCTTAGGCCTTCCCTGAGCTCAGAGATAGTTGCCTGCCAAGAAGCAAATCATCATGAGTTTATAGCTATAAAGAAATTAATTCGGCCAGCAGAAACCCAAAGGAACTTAGGAGATGACCCCAAGCCTCTGATGAGACAGCAGCCCCAGTGAACACCTTGACCACTGTCTTGTGAGAAGCAGAGCAGATGATCCAACTGATCCAACTGCCCAGATTTCCTGACCCACAGAAACTGTAGGATAAGCAATTTATAGAGTAGTTTGTTACAGGATAATAGAAAACTAATGCAGTCATATTAGACACTTACTATTCTAATTTATGCTATGGGTAACATGACTTGACCCTGTGCATATCAAAATCGGCTGAAAAGTTAGTATTACAACCAGACTATATTATAGTGATATAATATATGCACAATGTACATGAAAAGAATTAGTCGTATCAGGAAAGGGGCTTGCTGAAGTAGCACTCATGAGTCCAAACCAAATTAAGACAGAACAATTAAAATAACACTTTGCAGCAGAGGTTAGTAAGAGTGATGGTTTTTCAAGTTGGAGAGAGAAAGGTAGGGACCAAAAGGTGTACAAAAAGGTAACATGATTCTGCAATAATTCAGTGTGAGAAAAGACAGAAATATAAGAAATAATCTTGAATCTCTGTCCTGGAGATTGCGGAAATGGCAGTACTTTCAATTACATAAAGAAGTATAGGGGCACCTGGGTGGCTCAGTCGGTTAAGTGCCCAACTTCAGCTCAGGTCATGATCTCAGAGGTCATGATCTCAGAGTTCATGAGTTCAAGCTGCACATCAGGTTCGACGCTAACTCTGCAGAGCCTGCTTGGGATTCTTTTTCTCTCCCTCTCTCTCTGCCCCTTCCCTACTTGCACTCTTTCTCTCTGTCAAAATAAATAAATAAACTTAAAAAAAAAAAAGTATACAGAGGGGTACCTGGCTGACTCAATCAGTAGAGCATGGGACTCTTGATCTCAGGGTTGTAAGTTCAAGCCTCAGCTGGATGTAGAGATTACTTAAAAAAAAAAAAGTATAGAGAGAAAATAATAGAGTGTGTCTTACTTGTTCACTATAAAGCAGGAGTCAACAAACTGTGGCCTGGAGGCCAAATAACCCAGAGCCTCTTTCTATAAATAAAGCTTTATTGGAACAGAGCGATGCCCATTCATTTATATATTGTCTATGACTGTTTTTCTGCTACAGTGGCTAAGTTGAGTAGTTACAACAGAGACTATATGGCCTGAAAAGCCAAAAATATTTACTCTATGGCCCTTTACAGAAATATTTGACCATCCTAGCATACAGTATAGTATGCCCATACTCCTTGGCACATAGCAAGTTGCTTAAGAAATGTTAATGAATATAATCATTAAAATTAATTTATAAAGTTCTCTAATAAATACCCAGAACAAAATTGCTAACAGTTCTTATTCTTTTCCCTGGTTCAAATGTTTTAGGGCCCATGCTCTCATTTTTCTTCTAGCTTCTACTAGAGAAAATATAAATAGTTGATGAGGGTGGAAAAAAATTAAGATTTTAGTCAGAACATTGGCCTCGCATGTAATTCATAGTCTATAAATCATATAAAAAGGTCAAGCACATAATATGCAAAATATGCAAACACATACTTTCTGGGGCAAAGAATGCTATTGTCCCCCTAGTTTACATTCTTTCATTCTTTCTTTTAATAATAGGTATCCCTATCACCATGCCAAAGGGATATGGCATATATAGCCATGTAACTACAGTAAACACATCCAACCTCTCTTGCAGCTATATATGGGCCTATGCCTAAAGTTCTCATCTGCATAATGTGAGCAGAAAAATCTTATATGCCTCATTTAAAAGGGAAATTTGCAGGGTACCTGGGTGGCTCAGTCAGTTAAGCCTCCGACTCTTGATCTCACAGTTTGTGGGATCAAGCCCAGCGCTGGGTTCTGCACTGACAGTGTGGAATTTCCTTGGGATTCTCTCTCCCCCTCTTTGCCCTTCTCCACTGTGCACACACTCTCTCTCTCTCAAAATAAATAAATAAACTTACACCATAAACATTAAAAAAAAAAAAAGGAAATTTGCTTGCCTTCTACTTCTCTTCTTATATTCCACAGGATTTAATGAAGTCTCCAAGGTCAGCCAGCTTCAATTATCAGGAAACATAGCATAATAAAAGATGTCAGAGCAGGGCACCTGGGTGGCTCAGTTGGTTGAGCGTCTGACTTCAGCTCAGGTCATGATCTTACAGCTCATGAGTTCGAGCCCCACATCATCCTGTGCTGACAGCTCAGAGCCTGGAGCTGGCTTCAGATTCTGTGTCTCCTCTCTCTCTCTCTGTGCTTCCCCTGCTTACTCTCTGTCTCTTTCTCTCTCTCAGAAATAATAAACATTAAAAAAATATTTTAAAAAGATGTCAGAGTAACAAAAGGGAAGGAACCTAGGTCTCTGGCTGATCTTGTAGAGGAAAGTATAACTATGTCCTCTGGACTAGTAAATTTCTATTTTATTTTAGCATATCTTTATTATAGCACCTTACCCTTTATGTTAATAAACCCCCAACATCATTCACTTCAAAGTCACACAATTATATATTATATGAAGCTACTATAACTTCTGCATTTGCAATGTAATCTTTCTGTTGTGTGGGTTCAAGAGCACTCTGTAAAATTTTAGTTGAGAATCCCTTGCTTTCAATGTATGATGGGGCATTTGGTCTCTTTCAAGTTCAGCAGACAATGACAAAAGATAAAATTATGCCAAAAAAAAAAATCTTTGTGCCTTAATAATCCAGAGAGACAGAGAGCACTCACGATGTGCCAATTAATCTGTTCATCACAGAAGGAAGTGGAAAGACAAAAGAGTTTAATATACTTACAAGGGGATTGACTAGAGAAGTGAAAGAGCTATCAGTTTTGGAAGACAACAATAGAGTAGTTAATGAGTTGCAACTACAAGGTCCCAATGTCTTCTTCTAAAAAACCTTACTTCTTAGTTGCCAGTGTATTCAGGCGTGATGACTCCGTTTCTGTTTCTCTGAACATCAGTCCTAGAGTCTGTATAATTTCAATGCATGCCCTAGAAAACAAAGAGAAAAAAGCATGGAAATGGATTATTGCAGTACAAGTCCAGAATTTCACAAAATCAGTAATCCTTGATAGAATTGCTCTCAGATAATCTTATAGAAAAAAGTACAAGAAGGAAATTCTGTATATCAAATTGTCAACACTGGTTGACCACTCTGTGATTGCTATATAATAAACACTCAGAAATATTTGTTGAATGAATCAATAGCCAAATATCAGGATTAAAAGTCATTTTCATATTGTCTTTTTATCCTTAACATTTTTTTCTGATAATCACACACTACGTTAAAATTATTTTTAATAATTTTAACTTTTTCAGGTAGGTAATATTTGGCTCAAAATTTCAAAGGTGAAAAAGGGAATACAGTGAAAGGTGTTTTTCCTCCAGACACCCATTTTTTTTTTCCTTTGGGACAACCAATATTACTAGTTTCCTGTATAGCCTTTCTTTAAGAAGTAGAACAAAATGGGGGCACTTGCCTGGGTGGCTCAGTTGGTTAATCAGCCGACTTTTGATTTCGGCTCAGGTCATGATCTCAACAGTTCGTGGGTTCAAACCCTGCATCAGGCTCCACACTGAGAGTGAGGAGCGGCTTGGGATTCTTCCTCTCCCTCTCTCTCTGCCCCTCCCCTGCTTGTGCTCTTTCTCTCTCTCTCTCTCACTCTCTCTCGCTCTCAAAATAAATAAATAAATTTTAAAAAGTAGAACAAAATGATTGCTATTTTTAAAAATTTATGTGAAGCAAAACTTGCAGCACCATTAATCATTAATATAGTACATATTTTGTCCAGTGCCTTCCATTTAACACCCAAGGGGGGAAAAATCTATGATTATCCAGTTAATACTTACACCAGCTCATCAGCCCTTTGGCTTTTATTTTGAAGCGTGCTCTTATCCCTAGACTCTGGCAAGTACTCGTATAGTTTGTTCACTAGGAAATAGAAAAGGTCACTGGTCTGTGAAAGCAAGCAGGAAAGAAGATGGTAATTAAGGTATCAGTTGGTAAAACTCTATCTTTACATAATAAAAATATGAAGAAATTCTCTGGGGATGAAGTGAATTATAACATCTCTCGTTAATATTAGCATAATCCAAATTGAAAACACTTTTACTTACCACCAGGAGACCACTGTCCTGGTGAACAGAGCCAGTGCTATAGCCTGGGGTGAAGCTAAGAGATGCTTATTAGGCTTGGCTCTCCAATTAATATTGAATGCCCTCCAGAAGTAGGTGTATAATCTCAGGCAAGCCATTCAGTTACCTGGGGAAAATATATTACATGGAGGCTACTATAATTCCTGTCTTTCCAAAGTAATTTGGCCTTTGTGAGGATACAATGAAATAAGGGCTAGAAAAACACTTTTAAAAATGTTTGCTAACCTAAAAGCAAACGCACTGCATTGGTATAGCCTAATGAAGATGGTGAAGAATGATACTAACAATTCTGTTAATACAGAAGATTGCCATCTCTGCCAAAATAAACACAGACTTAAGAGTGCAGGAATCATTTTTTTGTGTGCTTCTATGCAGTCTCTTGAGATAAATCGAGCATGAAGTAAGCACTGGCCCATGAAATCAGGCAAGTTGGTACTAATAAGAAATATAATATCATTGCTTCTCTTTTCTGTTCCTCTCTTGTTCATTTTTTCCCCAGGACTTTTGTTTACTAGTGACAAATTAGACTCTTTGTTTAGACAGGCATTATGGGTGCCTTTATTTAGGTGCTCTGGCATGAGAAGAGGCTGAGGATGGCAGGTGGAGGGAGGGACAGGAGGAGAAAGAGCAGCATGTATAGCAGGCCCTCTCAGAAGTGCTGCTGTTTACTCCCTGCCCTGGAAAATTAGCACAGGGTGGTGGCTGTACACTAACCCTGGTGCCTGGTTCTTTCGGTTCATATCCCAGCTCTGCCACGGATTAGCTTCGTCATATTTGGCAAATCATACACACGCCCCGTGACTCAGTTTATGCCTAAAATGGAATTAATGTCACCTGAAGGGGTTGAAATAAGATAGTATTTGTAGGGGCCCCTGGGTGGCTCAGTCAGTTGAGCGGCTGACTTCGGTTCTGGTCATGATCTCACGGTTTATGAGTTCAAGCCCTGCGTCAGTCTCTATGCTGACAGCTCAGAGCCTGGAGCCTGCTTCAGATTCTGTGTCTCCCTCTCTCTGCCCTTCCCCTGCTCATTCTCTGTTTCTTTCTCTCTCTCTCAAAACTAAATAAACATTTAAAAAAATGGTATTCGTAAAGGCTGAGTAGTGCTCAGCACATCATAAGTGCTTAATAAATATCAGTTATTATTGTGATCTCCCATCTGCTCACTAGTTCAGGAATTTTTACTCTTAAAATACCTTCTACTAACCTGCAACAACATGAAGAAATCTTGAAACTATTATGTTAGAAGAAGCCGACATAAAAGAGTACACAGTATACAATTCGATGTAAGTGGAATCCTAGGACAGGTAAAACTAATCTATAGTGACAGAAAGCACAGTAGTTGCCTAAGGCCAGGGATGGGAGGAAAGTGGCTGCCAAAGAATGTGAGGTAGCCTTTTGGGGTGATAGAAATGTTCTGAATGTTGATTGGGGTGGTGATTACGTAGGTGTACGCATTTGTCAAAACTCTTTAAACTGAACCCTTAAAATGAGTGCATTTTATTATATGTAAATTATATCCCAATAATTTCTCCAGAGAAGATGTACATATGTCCACTAAGTACATGAAAAAATACTCAACATCACTAATCATTAGGGAAATGCAAATCAAATTACAAGATACCACCTCACACCCATTAGGATGGTAACTGTCAAAAAATCAAGGGGCACCTGGGTGGCTCAGTCAGTTGAGCGTCCAACTTCGGCTCAGGTCATGATCTCGCGGTTCGTGGGTTCGAGCCCTGCATCAGGCTCTGTACTGACAGCTAGCTCAGAGCCTGGAGTCTGTCTTCAGATTCTGTGTCTCCCTCTCTCTTTGCCCCTCCCCTGTTCACACTGTTTCTCTCTCTCTCTCAAAAATAAATAAAACATTAAAAAAAATTTTTTTTAATCAGAAAATAACAAGTGTTGACAAGGATGTGGGAAAACTAGAACCCTAGTGCACTGCTGTGGGAATGTACAATGGTATAGCTGCTGTAGAAAACAGTATGGTGATCCTCAAAATATAAGAAGTGGAATTACCAGGGGTGCCTGAGTGGCTCAGTCGGTTGAGTGTCCATCTTCGGCTCAGGTCACGATCTCATGGTTCATGGGTTTGAGCCCTGAGTTGGACTCTGTGCTGACAGCTCAGAGTCTGGAACCTGCTTCAGATTCTGTGTCTCCCTCTCCCTCTGTCACTCCCCCCTCTCATGCTCTGTCTGTCTGTCTCTCTCTCTCAAAAATAAATTAATGTTAAAAAAAAAAAAGAAATAGAATTACCATAGGATTCGGCAATCCCACTAATGGGTATACTCCCAAAAGAACTGAAAGGGTCTCAGTGAGATATTTACACAGCCATATTCATAATGGTAGTATTCACAATAGCTTAAACATGGAAGCAACCCAAGTATCCATCAATGGAGAATGGATAAGCAAAAGGTGGTATATACATACAATGGAATATTACTCAGCCTTAAAAAGGAAGCAAATTCTGACATATGCTACAACATTGATGAACCTGGAAGACATGCTAAGTGAAATAAGCCAGTCACAAAAAAATACTGGATGGTTTCACTTACATGAAATGTTTAGAGAAGTTAAATTTGTGGAAGCAGAAAGAAGAATGGTATTGTCAGGGGCTGAGGGAAGCTTAAAGCATACAATGGTAAATAAGAAACATTTGCCAATAACTGTAGTAAAAAGGAGACTTTCTGTGCTAATTCTTGAGGGTAGGAACTGTATCTTACTCATGCTCACATTTCTAATGCCTATTCCCATTCCTGGTCCAGAACAGGCATGTAATAAATATTTGCTGAATTGTTAGAAGGTGCTGAGAGATGCCATAGAACTGCATTGTCGAAACACAGTAGCCACGGTCACATGGCACTACTTATATTTAAATGGATTTAAATGATAGGGTGCCTGGGTGGCTAAGTCAGTTAAGGGTCCAACTCTTGATTTTGGCTCAGGTCATGATCTCACAGTTCGTGAGTTCCAGCCCTGCATCAGGCTCTGCACTGACAACGTGGACCCAGCTTGGGATTCTTTCTCTCTCTCTTTGCCTCTCTCCCACTCACAACCCCTCTCTCTCTCCTTCTCTCTCTCTCTCTCTCTCTCTCTCTCTCTCTCTCAAAAATAAATAAATAACCTTTATATCCTTGCCACCTCCCCTACCTCATTCCACGAAGACCCTATTGCCAGACTGTAACCGAGCATATCTTCCTGGTGGCAGATATTTTTGCAGACATTTGGGTATAACCCATGCACGTGCCGGAAATGCCCTGAGCTTTCATTTTGCACACTCTCTGTGTAGAGGTCCGTCTCCCCCTTGTACACTGTGCCTTCCCTGGGAGCATCTACAGCTGGGTTGGTTTGCCCAGTGCCTGGCCTATGTAGATGTTGGCCCCTTCCTGAAAACCCACGTTGCTAAAATAAAGGCCATGCCTGTCCAAATTTGGAATTTGTGACAGAAGTCATTAGTGGAAAGCCTTAAATGCTACAGCCGAGGTGTTTGTACTTCATAGGGAGAGCCACAAGAGGTTTTTGAGCAAGCAAGGACACAAAATCAGAGTTAAAGATTAAACTGATACCACGTGTGGGATGGAGTGGGGAGATATATTTGGGTGTGGTATAATACCAGTTTCCGTAGCCTTTCAACATTCACTCCATTCCCATGTTTATAATCACCTTGGGTGGTCATTTCGATGCCTGTCCCTATATTCTCCACAATCCTCTGAAGGGTTGGAGTCAAGACCTGGATGTTATATTCCTAACAGGGTGCATCCAGTTCAAGCATTTACGTAGCATAGCATCATTGTTCCCTGTCTCAGTGTTGTAGGACATTTGACATAATATTCTAGGTAGCTAATACGCCCTCTAATTAGGGTAGTCAACCATCCCAGTTTGCTTGGCACTATCCTAGCTTTTGCACTCAAAGTCCCATATCCTGAGACTGCTTCAGTCCTAGACAAGCAGCGACAGTTGGTCACCCAAGTCTGGGCAAACCTGGATGTTTGGTTGTCCTACATGTGAAGCACTTTGAATCGAAGACCAGGACTGTGTGGGGAGCTGTGCACTTTACAGCTGCTCAATAAACTGTTGGCAACTCTGAGACTACTGGCCAGAATTAGGATACAACATATGGCCATCAACAGGAGCTCGACTCAAGGCAGGGCCTCATTAGCACCACACCAGTACTCACCAGAGCTTCTGAATACTTTCCCCTGAAACTGAAACGAAACTGAGTAAGTCTTACAGAGTAAGTCTGTAACTTGCTGAGTGAGAGCTAGGCTGATTTGACTCCCTAAGAGTCACCTTTTTAAAAATAACAGTCCTACACTCACAAGTAACTTGTTTTAGTTGTATTTTTGTTGTAGGGTTAGGTAGATTTTAAGAAGGTAAAACTTCTTATAGGAGTTTTCTTTAAGTTCTTTAAGGTCTTCTTAAAGAAGTTTTACTTCTTAAAATCTACATTCTCTTCTCACTCTCTGTACCCATACATTGTATGCCAGAAGCTTCCCCTCTGATCATCTCTCTTCGGCACTGCCACACAAACGCACCGTATGGTACTTTTTGCTACCATTCTCTTTCCCAATCTCCCCTCTAACACACACATAAACGTTACTGATTACCTCACAAGATTTCAAATACTAAGTCATGACTGCATTAAATTTCCATCAACATTTTTAAATACAGCTTCCAAATGCAAGACAACATTTATTTGTATTTTACTACATGCTCGAATATGCTGCATTTGATAAATAGATGGAACAAATTTCAAAGATTAAAAATAAAACAAAACACCTACTTTCCAGAAAAGCCTTTTCAGAATGAAGTTTTTCTGGGCTGCTACTTTAAGTTCCGTAATTAAACAAAGTATCTTCCTCAAAGTATTGTCTTTAAGGAACAGTTTAGATTTAAGTTGACTGAAGTGTTTAATTATCTCCTCAGATCTACAGAAACACAAGAAAAAAAAATTCCATGTAAAAAATGGTAAGAAACAGCAGTTGAAGAATATCAACGATTATCGACAGGATTGTAAAACATTGTTTCTAATGGAATTTTAATATAGTTTTGTGCTTCCAGGTTTAATACTCATTAGTAATGAACTTTGCTTTCCCCGGATTGAGCTATTTATAATTTTCCAGACATACTTTTGCCCATGCCCCTTTACTCAAGCTGTATGCATGTCAGGAATACTCTGTGTCCCCAGGAAACTTCTGTCCCTCTTTCATAGCCCAGCTCAGAGTTTGCTACGTACCATCTACCATACTGGCTGAGCCAAATGTAATATTATTTGCTTAATATTTTTTCTTTAAATCAACTTTTTGTGCGCACACGTGTGTGTGTGCACACGCGCGCACAGAGAGAAGTTTATTCCTAAAGAAAACTCTGTCTCACTGCTTTACAACGAGAACCAGTCTCATGTGCCATAAATAGCAGGTAACTGTAAAAACAGTCTGGAAGCAACACAGATTTAAAGTTGATGCACCACATTCCCAGCCTGAGGCCTGCTCTCTCTTTGAGAAAAAGGCAGATGAGCACGTCTCAGAGAGCTGCCGCTTTGGGCACCAAGCCCAGAGGTTCTCCCTAATGAGATTGCACTAGTTGGAAAAGCAATCACTGTTCCACTGTGGAATTCAGAGTTATTTCCTGCCGTGTCAGAGTACCACATGCATTCATCTCTTGTCACTGACCTGTGGGTGTTCAACACTTCAGGAAAAGTTGCCTTTGCTGAAGAGAGTAATGCCTTCCCCCTTAAAGCTTTGCCTAATTCCAGCATGGTTGGGGACCCTCTCCTGTAGCACTTTTCCCACACCTGGTATATATCACACTAATCCTATTTTGCCCCCTTGTCGTGATTTGTGTACTTGTCCTGGGCACTTTTCATGAACTAGCTAGCTCATGCAGTCCCACGAAGAAGGTACAGCTGGGAATTACTGTTCCATTTATGGAATGTTAGGTTAAATGGCCTGTCCAAGTTCATATAACTAGTGATTCAGAAGAGCAGGGTGCAAAATAATAGTAGGAGAGATGTTTCTGTGTGGGTTGATGGAAACTTCCTAAAATTTCCGACTTGAAGTCAAAATATTATTTTTTAATTTTTTTTAATGTTTTTGTTCATTTTTTGAGAGACAGAGACAAAGCGCAAGCAGGGGAGGGACAGAGAGCAAGGGAGACACAGAATCTGAAGCAGGCTCCAGGTTCTGAGCTATAAACACAGAGCCCAATGCGGGGCTCGAACCCATGAACCATGAGATCATGACCTGAGCCGAAGTCAGACTCTTAACGGACTGAGCCACCCAGGTGCCCCGAAGTAAAAATATTTTTACCACCTACTCCAACCTTAATACCAACCATTTATCCCAATACTACTGCACGGAATCTTGGCTCTTGCCTACTATCGCCTCCTTCATTTAAAAAAAACTAAGATTTTTCTCTTCTATCCAATCACTGAGCCTCTCTTATTAACAAAAACAGGAAGGCTTCCTGAAAAACAGTCTCTTTTCTAGTGGAGACTCTAGAAGAGAAATGATCATCAAGAATTCAGGGATAGAAGTCAGAGGCAGAAGAACATGATTATAAGTATGGAATCAGACATGCTGATCAGATTCTAGATCTGCCTCTATTCAGCTGAGTAATTATCGTGGGCAAGTTACCTACTCTCTGTGTGCCTCAGTTTCTTCATCTGTAAAATAGGGATGATGATAGTACTTACCCCATCGTTTTGATACTTTAGTTACTACACGTGCTTAGCCCATAGTAAATGTTTAATAAATGGTTTTCTAAATAAAATACAAATGAGCTTTGAGATCCCACTTCCCTATACATCCTCTTCTAATTATGATCACATTTCATTTTAAAAATACTATAAAATCCCTCTATTCTCTGAGAACTCCAAAACCAGCAGAAATGTAGTTTTCACAAACAAATGAGCTTAGAAAAGCACAAGCTCAGAAAGAATACCAGCAGAATTACTTTCCAATTGACTTTCCTATTTTTCGCATTAGTCAGCAATTTGCTGAGATTCACATAGGGACAGTTTTTATCCTTTGGCACCTATGATACTGGACTGAAATACCAAACTTAAAAAAATTCATAAGAAAAAGCTAATCTCTTCATACTAAAAATCTAATCTCTTCTACTAAATCTCTTCATATTAAAAATCAATTCATATATAAATTGAGGTCTCATATACATCATAAATACAAATTAGATTCAGGAGTCTATATTTCTGTAGAGACATTAATATAATCCCAGTTTCTTTGACCATTCAGAATATGTGTTTTTACATAGATGATAAACTTTATTTGACTAATTTAAATAATAAAAAGTCTAGTGCCAGAAGACTCCATTATTCAGTTTAGGAATAAGGGGAGATTATACATTAATTTTTAACAGATGTTCTGTATTTTCATCAGCTAGAAAACATAGCTTCACCCAAATAATGTAGCAAGAAGGATTCTTGGTCTAATGATAAGATCTATTTTCCCCACATGTTTTCATTTTTTTGGATATTTTATATAAATAATACATTTGTATAATGCTTTACAGCTGGAAAAAGCTTTTCATACATTATCTCAGAAGCACTGTGTATATGTTCACAGTGGTCCCTATACATCCATATGATGTGACAGAACTCACATTTGTGACAGAGTCCTAATTCGAAACCCAAAGAATGTTTACTCCTTTAAACTGAAGGCACCTTGCAGGCAGAGACCTGTCTTCTATATCTTGTACATATACCACATTCCTCAGAGTGCATTTAAAATCACTGCATTTTAAATGTGTTGCCTTTGGGAATTAACTTTGTAAGAAATATGCTTTTCCTGAGTCAAGATAGTGGTAGAACTCAACTCTCTTTCTGACCTTCAAGGATAAATTTCAAGTCACACATATACAAAGTTAAAGCCTATTTTATTATCCAATTAGTTTTAAAATCACTTTAAATAAAGCACTAAAATTAAACCTGATACTTTTTTATAAAAACATATGAAGACATGTAGAAATTCTAAGCTATCTGTATTACCATCTTTTAAAAAAGAAATCACATTGTTACTTGACCCCTACATAACTCAGAACATATCTCAAACATTTTCTTACAAAATCGTCATTATCGCATCCAACAAACCTATCAATAATTCTTTGGTATGGGCTAATACCCAGTCCATTTTCAGATGTCCTCCATTGTCTTAAAAATGTCTTTTTAGGGGCACCTGGGTGGCTTAGTCAGTTAAACATCTGACTCTTGCTTTTGGCTCAGGTTATGGTCTCACAGTTCATGGGTTCAGGCCCCACGCTGGGCTCTATGCTGGCAATGCAGAGCCTGCTTGGGATTCTGTCTCTCTCTGTTTCCCTCCCTTGCTCTCTGTCTCTCAAAATAAATAAATACACTTAAAAAATTATTTTAAAAAATAAAATTTTTTATTTTTGGTTTGTTAAAATCAAGATATAAATAAGATACTTGTTATATTTGCTTACTATGTTTCTTATGCCTTTTTAAAACTTTTAATATGGAAATTTTTAAACATACACAAAAATGGAGAAAATTGTGTAAGAAAGCCCATGTATCTATCATGTAGATTCAATAATTTTTAACATTTTGCCAGTCTTGTTTTACCTATTCCCTCACACACACATATATACACACACCCTTACCTGTTTTAAAATTGAAATAAAATAAACATAACATAAAAGATACCATTATAACCATTTTTAGGTATACAAATCAGTGGTATTAAGTACATTCACAGTGTTGTGCAGCCATCACTACTGTCCATTTCCATAACTTTTTCATTTTCCCAAACAGAAACTCTATGCTGATTAACAGTAGGTCCCCATTCCTCTCTTCCCTCAGCTCCTAGTAACCTCAATTTTATTTTCTGTTTCTATGAATTTGCCTATCTATTCTCAGTGCCTCTTATAAGTAAGTGGAATCATACAATATTTGTCCTTTTTATGTCTGGCTTCTTTCACTTAGCATAATTTCTTCGAAGTTCATCCATCTTGTCACATGTGTCAGGACTGCATTCCTTTTGAAGGCTAATATACTCACACTTTAATTTAAGTTAGATTCAGGTTTAATTGTTTTAACAATTTATTCATTCATTCCATAAAGGCAGCCTACTCTGTGCCAATGACCAAGGTACAGTCCTGGCCCTTAAGGAGCATAGTACATAATAGGGCAGTACATAATCAAACAAGCAATCATAAGATAGACTGTTGAGTCCTACAAGATGGTAAGCACAGAATGTTCTAGAGGGGCCCCTCCTAATGTAGTTTTGAGAAATGATTTTTAGAGAAAAGGATACTAAGCTAAGACTTGATGAGTGGAAGTTATTCATGAAGGGGAAGAAGAGTAGAGAGTAGGGTTCCAGAATAGAGGAAAAAACAAAAACAAACAAACAAACAAAACAAAACAGGTAGCTTTCTAAGAACTGTGAGATCATTTAGATTAGGAGGTTAGGGCAGGAGTTGAGGGGATACAATAGTTGAAGATGGAAAGATGAAAAGAGACATCAGAAAGATTTTTATACGCTGCTGTAAAGTTTAGACCTTCTAAAGGCCATGGGGAACCATTCAAAGACTTTAAGGGAGGGAGTTTTATGATCAGATTTGTGCTTCCAAAAGATTTCTTTGTTGTTATGGAGAATGGTTTAGAGAGGGTCAAGAGTGAAGGCAGAGCCCGGCACAAAGGTAATTGGGCTGAGCATGTGACAGTGAAAGAAGTAGATGTTATCCAGATATATTAGGGAAGAGCAATTAAATCATGTGGTGAATGGCTGGATGTGGGGGGTGGGGGTGCTGAAGAGGACAGAGAAGGCAAAGACGGCTTCCAGGACTCTGGCTTAGGTGATCTGGGGATAGCAACATCAGGCCCCGTGTAGGAAACACAAGAGGAAGGTCAGATCCCAGAAAGAAGATGCTGAGTTCTGTTTTGAATATACTGACTTTAAAGTTCTTGTAAGACCTACAAGAGGTGATGGCCAGTGGGTAATTATGTTTGCAGACCTAAAATTCAGGGCAGAAAGTTGACGTAGAGATGTAAACGTGATGGTCAGCAACACGTGGAGTTGTAAGAGGCGAAGAGGAGAGAGCAGCCCCCCATGCAACGCCGGCATGTCATCACTCCTTACCTATATGGCTTTTGACTTCCGGTAGGACTGGGCTCACTAACGTTTAGGGGATCTTGTAAAAGAGTAGCTTTCTAAAAGAGGAAAAACGTGGGAATAGTTAGAATTTCCGTTCACTGAAAATCAATTTCTCCTGCTTTTAGTCAATACCATATATCTGTTCCTTAATCCATGCCATAGTACGTGATTTGTTTATGTAAATAATATCACAGGGTATTCTGTTCTTTATGTAGTCTTTAAAAAGTTTTAAACATGATACTTGCTCATTATAAAACGAAAGTATCCATCAAAATCAAACCGTACAAAAATGCATAAGCAAAAGACAAAAGTTCCATGTCTCTCCCTCCACCTCCCATCCCACTAGCCAAAGTACCTTACTATATACCTGATACTAATATAACACTGTATGTTAATTATACTGAAATTAAAAACAACGACAACAAAGTACCTTACTATATTTTTATCAGTTTGGTTTATATCCTTTCAGGTTTATAAAAACATATTAATTATAACATACATCTGTAGGGGCGCCTGGGTATCTCAGTTGGTTAAGCGTCTGACTCTTGATCTCAGTTCAAGAGAGAGGTTTGTGGGATCGAGCCCAGAGGCAGGCTCTGAGGCAGACAGTGCAGAGCCTGCTTGGAATTCTCTCTCCCTCCCTCACTGCCCCTCCTGTACTAGCGTGCATGCACACACATTGCATGCTCTCTCTCAAAATAAATAAACTTAAAAAAACATACATCTATAATATATACATACTAGATATCTTTTTATGATATATATTTAGTACTAGCTAAATTACATCATATATATTAATCTGGAACTTTTTTTTTTCACTTAATATATGGTGAACAATTTTCCATGTCTGTGTATATGGGTTTACTTTAATCTTTTTAATAATTACCTAGTATTTCTTAGCATCGATTATATAATAGTTTTCTTAACTATTCCCCTATTAATAGTTATATTTTCCTCAAATCTTTAGTGTTGCCATTTTTTATTCATTCTGGGTCTTGAAAATAAGTTGGTATGTAGTGTTCAGCAAGTCCTCTAAATAATCTTTTATGTTAAGGCTTAACAGACAGGTCCAAAAGAATTTCTGAAATGTTGCTGATTTACAACTCCAAACAAACTTACCCCTTTCTTATTCCTTAATATCAGAGCAGGATGGTGGGTGGGTTGATGGGGGGTGTGGAGGGGAGTATGTGCTTTTTTCTCACTACTTTTGTTTTTTATTTTTTAAAAATGTTTATTTATTTTTATTTTTGAGAGAGAGAGCATGAGCAGAGGAGGGGCAGAGAGAGAGGGGAAGACAGAATCCTAAGAAAGCTCTGTGCTATCATTGCAGAGCCTGATGCAGGGCTCGAACTCACGAACCATGAGATTATGACCTGAGCCAAAATCAAGAGTCAGATGTTTAACCAACTGAGCCACCCAGGCACCCCACTACTTTTGTTTTTTAAAATAATCTCGACACCCAGTGTAGGGCTCAAACTCACAACCCTGAGATCAAGAGTCAAATGTTCTACTAACTGAGCCAGCCAGGTGCCCCGTTCTTAACTACTTTTGTCATTATTTTAAGTTAAGGAAAAAAAAAAGCTATCTTTTTTCCTCTCTAAATGTTGATGGTTATCTTAAATTTAGAATTTTAATTTGGGGATATTCCTTAGTTATTTAGCTTTCTAGCACCTATCTTCACAACATATAAATGGCAGAGAATTGCCATATATTGTTTTTGTAGAATTTTGTAGAGACGCTAAAGAACTCAGATGTAATAATTTCTGGTGAAAGTTGGAGATAAAATGGGTCACTGAAGGAGACTTGGCTCTTTGAAAACCCGTAAAATCAGAATGAGTGCTAATTTCTCACTGGATGGTTTATTTAGGTTTACTTGCCCCGAAACATAGAGAAAGTTAACATGTCCATTCCTTTTTCCCAGTAGCATTTCCCTACCTCAATGTGAATTGTCATTCTAGATCTCAAAGCACAAGAGATCAGTTAGCCAAGATACGTCTGACTGATTTAGGAGATTTTTTTAAAATTTCCTAAAACTTATGAAAGTATGACCAAGAATAACCAAAATGACCAACATGATGAAAGAAACAGTGTCACAAAAGTCACAACATTTTAACTGTTTACATTGAATTAACATCTTATTTTTTCCTAGAATAAATGCTAACCTGATTTATTATTTATGGATGAAATACTTGCTTGCCCATTTTCCATCTTTCAAGAGATAGAACAGTATTTTTTTTATTTTTTTAAGTTTATTTATTTCAGAGAGAGAAAGCACAAGCAGGGAAGGGGCAGAGAGAGAGGAAGAGAGAAAATCCCAAGCAGGCTCCATACTCTCAATGCAGAGCCCGACACGGGGCTCGAACCCACAAACTACAAGATCATGACCTGAGCCAAAGTCAAAAGTTGGACGCCCAACCAACTAAGCCACCCAGGCACCCCAAGGGATGGGACATTTTTAATGATAGCATCTATTACAGGAGCCTGGGTGGCTCAGTCGGTTAAGTGTTCGACTTCGGCTCAGGTCATCATCACCGTTTGTGAATTTGAGCCCTGCAGGAGCCTGGAGCCTGCTTCCAATTCTGTGTCTCCATCTCTTTTGCCCCTCCCCAGCTAGTGCTCTGTCTCTGTCTCTCTCTCAAAAATAAATAAACATTTAAAAAAAATTTTTAATGATAGCATCTACCAATTCAAAGATAACCCCCCCACCCACATTTTTTCAATGGTCATGGAAAAAAAAAATCAAATCTTGGCTCCACGCTAGTTGTGCAGACTTTCATAAGTCATTTAATTTCTCAGTGTCTTAATTTCCTCATCTGTGAAATGAGAATAACAGTCCTACCTCCTAGGGTTGTAGAGCAGATTAAATGAGTTAGTATATAGAAAGCATCAAAGCATATCCTACTACCTGTTAAGAACAATACATGTCAGTTATTCTTATCGCTTTTATTATCAGAAGGGCTATAAGTTTGCCTGTCTGATTTGCCCCAATCATGTCCCTGCTGCAGAAAAAGTAGTACTAAAACCAGGAGTTTGTCAATTCAGGGAAACAAACAGTCATTTTGAAATATTTAGATAGATTAAATTTTGGTTTTTCTATTAGAACATATGTGGCCTCCTTTTAATAGACCAGAGTTTCCCTTCTAGTTATGATTTGCTTAAATTCTTAATTTGGGGAAAGCTGTTTAAAAATTTAGGAGCGCCTGGTTGGCTCAGTCGCTGGAACGTGTGACTCTTGATCTTGGGGTTGTAAATTGAAACCCCACGTTGAATGTAGAGATTATTTAAAAATAAAATCTTTCAAAAACTAATAATTTAAGGAGAAATTTTGAGCATTTTACATGTAATTTAAAAATCGACCATTCTGGGGGTGCCTGGGTGGCTCAGTCAGTTATGCATCTGACTCCGGCTCAGGTCATGATCTCACGGTTTGTGAGTTCAAGCCCCACATTGGGCTCTGTGCTGATAGCTCAGAGCCTGAAGCCTACTTCAGATTCTGTGTTTCCCTCTCTCTACCCCTCGCCTGCTCACACTCCATCTCTCTTTCTCTCAAAAATAAATAAACATTAAAAAAATTTTTTTAATCGACCATTCTGAACCATGCTATGAGAAAAAAAGACTTGTCCTGCAGTCTTTCAGTTTTTAGCCATTTTTAAAACCCCTTGCTTCCTTAGCTTCTTCTGAATGAAAAGAGCCTATCATATTTCTTAATATTATTATGTTATAAGGTCAATAATAAAAATTATGTATCATTGAAGATAATCAAAAAGGATCATGTTATTTCTGTAATAAATTACTTATTTTTAAACTGATCCTGGTGTAATAAAAAGATTACAAATGAGAGTTCTGACTCTGTCCCTAAACCTACTATATAATCTTGAGTAAGTCATCTAAAATATTCACTTTCCTCATTTATAAAATAAGGTACTTAGCCTAGGTAATCTCTCCAAAATTATCTGCTCCTATGACAATGATTCCCATTAACCTACTTCCAATAGCTCAGCTAAGAAATATAGAGACATATTGACAATTTTGAACTTTATCTGAGCTCTGTGCTCTCTGAAAGCAGAAATGGTTGAGAAATTACCCCAGCTAACTGAAAAAGACCACCCTGCTCACAAATATTCCAAGATAAGACCTTCTCCATCCTTTTTCATGATTCCCAGGATACTCCCTTATTTACCTGCCTCTGTAAAACCCCTGGTTTTTTTATGACACTCATTAATGAGCATTTTCCTTCTTGCAATAGCCTGAATAAAATCATATCCTTAATTGTCCAGAGTGTTTGTCTTTCATAATGTTATTAAATTCCAAGGCTAAATTTTGGAAAGCAGGAAATTTTAGAAAGCAGGATAGGCATGTTTGCTTAAAAAAGTACTCCAGTCAAAGTTAACTTGTGAGGACACTTACTATAATATAATTGGTCCACGAACTTTTTAAGTGGAGAAATATCGATGAGGTTGTGGAAATAATGTACAAATGAAGTTCCAACACCTTTTTCTCTAGGTTTGGGTTGCTCTGTAAAGGGGAGGCCAAGGAGGAATTTCCTGAATAAAACTCATTTCCGTTCCCATTGCACTTGAAAGGGATTTCATTCAGAGAACCTTTGTGATCTGAAAGTCCCTTGGGTTCTTTTGTGTTGGTCGTGCAAGATGGCAGGGTGACAGCCTTTCCCGTGGCTGATGTGGACTGACAGCTCCTCCTGGAGGGGGTGGGTAAGGGTCGAAAGGCACTTTCACCATGAAACAGCTCCTTGAGGTCTGAAGGACAGAAGGTTGAGTCTGTGGATGGTGTGCTGCTCTCTTGGTGGTACCTGTCAGGTAGAATGTAGTGGTAAACATAATATTCAGAACTTAACAGTAAGGGACAAAGAGAATCCAGTGGCCCAACTGCAGCAGTTTTAAGACTTTGAAAGTAAATAAATATTTTCACATAAAAGAAATACTTTTTTTTTAATTTTAGAAAGAGAGAGAGAGAGAGAAAGGGGCAGAGGGAGAGAAAGAATCTTAGGCAGGGCTTCATCCCGTGACCTAAGTTGAAATCAAGATTACGCTCAACCACCTGAGCCACCTAGGTGCCCCAAAAGGAATGTTTATTAAGAGAAGGGAGTGATTTAATTTCACTTGCTTACCCATGGGTCTAGTGGAGGTATGGCACACTTCTTCATTATACTTTTCTGCTTTCAGAAATAAAACTGTACCCGTCATTTAAAGAAGCACTTTCTGTATCTGAAGTATTGTGCCTGTCCTTCACCAAACCCCAACATTTCCAATGTAAGACTTTTCATTCTCAAAGAACTTTTTGAAACCTGACTCTTCTTTCATTGGGCAATTCTGATGGTCCTATGAAGAAAAACTATTCACATGGAGATATGAAGTGAGGTTTTTTTAAATGGTGTTTTCTTTGATTCATGTCTTGCTAATATTCCTCATTTTTCCAGTGTCATTCCAATAGCATCAGCAGGTTTTTCAGAATCAATCCTGTGTTCCACCCTCATCTTCCCCATTCTCTACCTTACCATGACCATTCCTCTACTCTGATGCATGAGGAAGCAAGCGGTAGAGGCTAAGACGTTATAGAGTATGGTGAGATCTAAGTGCCGATCATGGCTCCGCCCCTCAGTGGTTATGTGACTTTGGTTGACCTAAGCTTCAACGTCCCAACGTATTAAAATAGAAAGGGGGGAAAGGTAAAGGGGGGTGATGGTCAGGGTGGAGGTCACTTGTGGGGAAGAGCACTGGGTGTTATATGGAAACCAACCTGACAATAAACTATAAAGTTAAAAAAATAAAATAAAATAAAATAAAATAGAAACCTATAATAGCACCAATCTCAAAAAGTTCCTGTGAGGATTAAAAAAGAAATTACATGCAATGTGTTTGTAACACTGGAAACACTCAATGGGTACTTAGCTATTAATATTATCCTATATTGCCTTGAATTGCTGGTTTATCATTTTACAGTAAAGTACATTGTCTCCCTTATAAAATTGGAACTTTCATGAAAGTGGAAAGCCACTTTGTTTTTATTAGTCCTTCAATTAACTTTAAACAGGTATAAAATTCATTATCTATACAGTATTATGAACTGTGTTGCAGGTACATGTGCACGCACCCACATAAAGTGATCACCCCAATTTACTCATCCAAGTTCCATTCCCCCTTAAACAGCCACCCCTTGCCAAACCCTCAGGCTTAAAGATATGCACATTGGTACTGCAGTCCCAGAGTGTGATCTGGAGATCTGGGAAGGAAAGCACAAGAGCATCCCTCCTTCCTGCACTCTTGCCCTGTGGACCAGCACATGCTGTGGCCAGATTTTAAATGCAACTGAACAAATTATCGTATATGACCCACAACCCCTAAATGCTACTCAGTTATTCTCTTACCTTACCCCATTTTCTCGTAGGATTCTAGTATTATATAACCATATTATCAATGTGTCTAAGAATAAGATGATCATGCTAAGATTTTCAGGTAAATGAATATGTCTGGCTCAGAAATAGATGACACATAGTCCAATCCTCTTTTTAAGGAAATAATTTTTCTTTATTCCTGCAGATAACATACTCTAAAATTTTCTCTATGGAAATTGAAGAGAGCTAAATAACAATTATTAGATTTTGTTACATAATGTTGTAAAATTATGTTAAAATGTTCCTTTTAGTACGATATGTTTTTCATGTAAAAGTTCAGCAAAATGGTTTTAGGTACTTACAGAAAGTCTCACTTGAAGTGACTGTTATTTATTCAGTTATATGGGAAATCTAGAGATAAAAAGCGTTTCTAAAAAGGATTACCTTTTTGGAAGCATAAATGAAAATGCCATGGAAATTATACATTCACCAGTTAAGTAAGCCAACTTGTAAAACTAAACTGTATTCTTCATTTGAAATTCAGTAATACCCACCTCTACTGGTCTGAGTAAAGAGTAATTAGTTCCTAAGCAAGAGTTCTAAAACCTTGAAATTGCACACATGTCAACTTCATATTTACAGAACTAAGTTGCTAAAAGTTTTTCTAATGAGCTGAGTATGTATCTCTAGGGAGAGCCCAGCCACATTAGAGTAAGAAACAACAGAAGTAGGGAAGAGAACTCCAAAATCAAAAGTATGCACAAATCACTTTGTCTTCTTCTTCCCTCTGCATCAAGGATAGATAAACTCCTTGAGGCTGAAAATGTCAGGTCATAGTCCAAAAAATGACAGGCAAAATGGAACAGCTTCACAAAAACCTGTTAGGTGCAAGTTCAGCTAAGAATGAGAAATACACATATGCTAGCATACTGATATTCTATCCAGAAATGAAGAAAAATGGTAAATTAGAAAAAAATGAGTATTTGATTTAAGAAATTCTTTAAAAAGGATAAGAAAGAAGTTAAATGAATATGAAATGGAGAGTTTAGTTTTCATGGAGAGCTCAAAACCTATCACATTGAAAAAGATGGTCAGATTAATGTACCAGAATATAAGAAACAAGCAGAACAACAGAGAACAATGATTCTTCTATAAGAAGTCATATAGACCTAGATCTCAGGATCCAGAATTTGAGCTCTCTTGAATAAAACATTCCCCCATGAAGATTCTACTAAAGCAGAATTGGTAAAACATAAGCAAGTCTATGTGGAAAAATTAATTCAAAGTTAGAAAATAGTTCTCAGATACCTAAGCATAACCGAGAGGCTAACAGAGACCAGTAGCCAACTTTTCCTGGGCATGTGACCCAGAGTCACACAACATAATATTCAAAATATCTCAGATGCAATCCAAAATTACTTGACAGGGGGCACCTGGCTGGCTCAGGGGTGAAGTATGCGACTCTTGATCTCAAAGTTGTGAGTTTGATCCCCATATTGGGCGTGGAGCCTACTTAAGAAATAAAATAAATAAGATAAAAATCTTAAAAAAAAAAAAAAAAAACAGGGTCACCTGGATGGCTCAGTTGGTTGAGTGTCCAAATACTGATTTCAGCTCAGGTTATGATCCCAGGGTTGTAGGATCAAGCCCTGAATTGGGCTCCACACTGAATGTGGAGCCTGCATGGGATTCTCTCTCCCTCTGCCCTTCCCCTGCACAGGTGTACACACTCTCTTTCTCTAAAATAAAAAAAAAATGAATAAAAATAAAAGCAAACAAAACCAAAATGAACAAACCAAAATTACTTGATATTTGAAGAGCCAGGAAAATCTCAATATCTTATGAAGAAAAAGACAATGAACAGATATCAACACAGCGATGACAAAGATGTTGGAGTTTTCAGATAAAGACTTTAAGGCAGCCATTATAACCATGCTCTAATAAATAAGACTGAACCTTTTTGAAACAAATGGAAGGATGGAAAGTCTCAGCAGGGAAATAGAAGATATAAAAAAAGGGTGGCACCTGGCTAGCTCAGTCAGTAGAGCATGTGACTGTCGACCTCAGGGTTGTGAGTTAAAACCCTGCATTGGGTGTGGAGCCTACTTAAAAATAAAAACAGGCGCACCTGGGTGGCTCTGTCAGTTGAGCATCTGACTCTTAATTTCAGCTCAGGCCATGGTCCCAGGATCATGGGATCTAGCTCTGTATTGGGCTCCGTGCTGAGCATGGAGCCTGCTTGAGATTCTCTCTCTCTCTCTCTCTCTCTCTCTCTCTCTCTCTCTCTCTCTCTCTCTCTCCCCTTCTCCCCCACTCATGCACTCTCTCTAAAAAACATAAATAAGATAAATAAAACCAATAAGCAAATTCATATAGAGAATGAACAAAGCAATTCTGCTCCTGAGTATGTATCCCAGGGAAGTTTTCAGACAGGTCCATAAAGGGAGGAAAGGAAGAGGGAAAAGGAAGAGGAAGAGGAAGAGAGTGATGGGGGAGAAGAATGAATATTGATTCCACCCTGATGCTCAATAAAGGTATCTTTATATTTTTATAAATGTGTAATTGAGCAATGAATATTTGTTAATAATGATAAGCTATGAGCAAATTATGTTCACAAAAATATATCTTTTTAATGTTTTCAGAGCCAATTTTGAGAATGATGAAGACATAAAGACTTATTATAAAAACAGTTTCTGGAGGCCTGGAATCCTTTCTCTTGAGTTTCTAAACATTCTGGATTCATGCATTTACCCATATAGTATATTTACACAGACAAAGGACTGGTCCTTCAATAGAATTATAACAACCTACTGTGCAAGAAATTCTTAGAAAATTAATATAGATGGTACCTCATCCCAAATTATTGTACAACAGTATTTTAATTTTTTTAAATACGGTAGCATTGGGGTGCCTTGGTGGCTCAGTCAGTTAAGTGTCCCAACTCTTGATTTCAGCTAAGGCCCTGATTTCGGGATCATGGGCTCTGCACTCAGTGTGGGGCCTGCTTAAGATTCTCTCTCTTGGGTGCCTGGGTGCCTCAGTTGGTTAAGCCTCCGACTTTGGCTCAGGTCATGATCTCACTGCTTGTTAGTTCAAGCCCCACTTTAGGCTCTGTGCTGACAGCTCAGAGCCTGGAGCCTGCTTCAGATTCTCTGTCTCCATCTCTCTCTGCTCTCTCTCTCAAAAAAAAAAAAATTACCTCTCTCACCCTCTGCCCCTCTTCCTCTCTCTCTCTTTCAAAATACACACATACATACAGTAGTATTATTAGTGAGAGTAGAAAAAGAGGAAAGTTATTCTGCCCCAAGGCTTGATCAAGGATTCTGAGGATGCTGAATAAACTATTGCTCAGTGGCCAACATACTGATAATTAGCAATAACAAAAGAGCTAAGTTTTACTAAGGATTAAATGCCACACACAGTTTAAGCACTTTACATGTAAATGATTTAGACCTCACATATCGACATATTGTCTCTGTGAGGAAGGTACTATCATGAGCTCCATCCTGCTCGTGAGGAGTGAAGTCTGGGAAGGTTAAGTAGCCAAAGGTGCAGTCAGGATTTGAGGTCAACCAGTGTCGCTACAGAACCTGCATCTTTGTGTACTAGACAGAGAGAAATTGCACAGGTCCCTTTCTCTATTTTCTATCAAGAAGTGCTGCTTTTTAGAGAAAAATGTAAGGCTCATGTTCTTGGGTTTTATCCCCCATTCTATTTTGCTAATGGTGTACAATTAAGTGTAGCACATTCTCATTTCATTGGATTATCAGCTCTACTTCTGTTATTAAACAGATCAGTTTCTCCAAAATCTCATCCTTTCATTTGCCATGCACTGTGGTTAAATTTCCATTAGCCAAATATTGGTATAAGCTACAAATAGATGTAAATTCAGATCAGAATCCACCCTGGTGGGTATGGGCATACCAGACCTGATCTGGGAGCAGCATTGGCACAATTTCTTTTTCCTCATGGATTATTCAAGGTGAACTCAATTAAATTTATATAAATCTTTCTCTGTGCCGGCACTGTAGAAGTGTTCTATTGATCTCAGCCTTTCTCTCTGTTTCTTTACACTCGCAAGCAATATGCGTCTTTTTTTCCCCCTGCAGCTTTAGGGAGCTCTTAAGTAGGTCACAGTACTCTGTTTCGCCCTGAAATATCTCCTTGGGTTTTCTCCAGTAAAATGCATATGAGAACACGGAACTATCCGCTAATGAAGAGCTACACTAAAGACAGAGAAACCTAAATACTGAATCTCATTATCAGAGATCACTAATCTGTTTTCCATCCCTTAGGTGTTAAAAGACCTGTTGTTTACTATTACCCTGAAAAGCAATCATACTTATGTAAGTCTGATGTCCCAAGGCAACTGCATGCTTCTTACGACCTGCGCCTTCTCATAATTAGGCCTAAAACTTTACACCTCAGAGGTGTTTCAAAGCTCTGTACATGATAACATTCTTTAGTCCTCTAATTACCCTTTTTTATCCTAGCTTGCTCTTTGTTTACGCTTTTGACTCCTGTGCTTAATTATGAAGATGAGAGTGCTAGAAAACCATGGAATGGATAGCAGACCTAGCTCCCTCCTCAGCCCCTTTATTTGGAAATTACTCCTTCCCTCCACACACAGAGCACACAGAAGCTGTTGTGTTCTTAAAGACTGACCTCTCGGCTATGGTGGACATTTTTCATCAGTGAGTCATTTATTCAAGATAGGCATCAGAGACCTTCCCAGGATTTTTAAATTTTATGCAAGAAAGTGTGTGAGTTCGCCTTTATCTGGTGGTGGGAGCTGTAAAATGTTAATTTAAGACAGGCAAAATGTGAATTTAATAACTTTGTTTATTGCACCTTGAAAGACATGGTATTCAGTGAGAAAAAATGAGGCTGATCCACCACCATCAGAGGATACAAAGTCCTGTGCCCATTCAAGCTACCAATTCCAGCTATGCCTCAATCTCAAACCATTCCTACATTCTGTTGTTTGGCTTCTAACCTGATTTTTCTCCCTTTTGAACATTTAAAATTGAATACAGGGGCACTTGGATGGCTCAGTAGGTTAAGTATCCAACTCTTGATTTTGACTCAGGTCATGATTTCACAGTTCACAAGATCGAGCCCCACTTGGGGCGCTGCACTGACATTGCAGAGCCTGCTTGAGATTCTCTCTCTTCCTCTCTCTCTGTGTGGTCCTCTCTCTCTCTTTCTCTCAAAATAAATAACAAACTGAAAAAAAAAAGTGAATAGGCACCTGGGTGGCTCAGTCAGCTGAGTATCTGCCTTCAGTTCAGGTCATGATCTAACTGTTCGTGGGTTTGAGCCCCACATCCGGTTTGCCACTGTCAGTGTGGAACCTGCTTTGGAAGCTCTGTTCCCCTCTATCTCTGCCCTTCCCCCACTTGCATTCTTTCTAAAATAAATAAACATTGTTTTAAAAAGTGAAAACCTTTGGGGCACCTGGGTGGCTCAGTTGGTTGAGTGTCCAACTTTAACTTAGGTCATGATCTCATCATGGTTTATGGGTTCGAGCCCCAGGTCAGGCTCTGTGCTGACAAACAGCTCGGAGCCTGGAGCCTGCTTCGGATTCTCTGTCTCCCTCTCTCCCTGCCCCTCCCCTGCTCATGCTCTGCCTCTCTCTGTCTCTCAAAAAGAAATAAATGTTCAAAAAAAATTTTTAAGTGAAAACCTTTATAAAAATAATAATAAAAAGTAAAACTGAATACAGAGCCCAGCAATTAAAGTGTGCCAGATTAAAGAGGTAGGTAGACAAATGTACATTTGTCTCTCTATTTACAGCTATTTCTATATACATCTGTTGAACGAGTGAATTACATGAGTGGTCCCAGTTATTCCAGTAAATTCCCCTTTTAACCTAAGTTGGATTTCTGTTACTTCTAACAGAGTTCTGACCCCCACAATAACTTTAAAAAAAACACTGCAAACATTAATTAGAAGTTTCTTTTGGCAGGATCTCACAGTTTGTGAGTTGAGCCCCACCTCACTGACAGTACGGAGCCTGCTTGGGATTCCGTCTCTCCCTCTCTGCCTCTCCCCCGGCCCTCTCTCCCTCTCTCTCAAAACAAATACATAAACTTAAAAACAAGAAAGAAAGAAACCTATTTTTCTAAATTAGAAGAAAATAATGGGACTATCAGAGTGGTCTAGGAAAACTGGGCATTCATATGCCAAAATGTAGAATGAAGAGTATTAAGTCCAAGAGCACGTGGATGGCTATCAATCGCATTGCCTTTCCCTCGGTACTTCTAGTTATGAAAGTTGTGTTAGGAATTTCACTTAGTACCATGCGGCAGCAGAGAGACCCCTCCTCCCAGAACTAATTAAAGTCACAGCACTCAGGGCAACATTGGAAATGCATCGACCCCTTGGAAACATGCTTTATTATTACATGGATTTAGATTAGATCATGCTTCCCCAAGGCTATATAATGCAAGCCAGTCTAGGTTGTAAAGAACACGATTAATCATTCAACAAATATTAAGCAGCTACTATATGCCAGGCACTAGGCCAAGCACTGGAAATACATAGTGTGCAAGAATACCTAGGTCCCAGCCCTCATGAGGCTCACATTCTAGTGGGAGGACAGACAATAAACAAGAGATACGTAGTAGTTTATAAAAATGCTATGAAACAAAAGGAGTACTCTGATAAAACCTGTGTGCATCTGGTGGAGATGCACTACTTCATTTTTAATGTTTATTTTTGAGAGCGAGCGAGCAGGGGAGTGTCAGAGAAATATAGAATCCCAAGCAGGCTCCGCCCTGTCAGTGCAGAGCCTGATTCAGGGCTTGAACTCACAAACTATGAGATCATGACCCAAGCCGAAACCAAGAGTCAGAAGCTTAACCGACTGACCCACCCAGGCACACCATGGAGGATAGGATGCTTCAGACAGGTGATCAGGCATGACCTCTTTAAGATGTGGACACTCAAGCTAAGACCTGAAGGATAAGAAGGAGTGAGCAGTGTTAAGAGGGGAAAGGAAGTGTAAAGGCCCTGAGGTAGAAAAAGCTTGAAGTACCCTAGCCAGTGTGGTGAGCAAGGGGTAAAGTGACTTGAGACGAAAACTGGAGACATAAGCAAAGGCCAGGGCTTGCCGGGCTGTCCAGACATGTAAAAAGTTTTATATTTTGGGTAAAGAGTCATTTAGAAAAGATCAGTTTGGTTTTAAGGTGAGTAATGGATTCAGACAGGGGTGGAGAGGTACTGTGTTAGCTTGTTTGGGCCTACTGTCAAAGCAGTAAGGCCATAGACCGGGTAGCTTATAAACAACAGAAAATGTATTGCTCACAGTTTTGGAGGCTGGAAAGTCCATGATCAGGGTGCTAGTGCGGTTTTGCCTTATGGTAAGGACGCTCTTCCTGGTTCCCCGTCAGTTCCTTCTTGCTGTGTCTTTACATGGTGAAAGAAGCTAGTGAGCTCTCTGGAGCCTCTTTCACAAGAGCACAGATTGCATTCATGAGGCCTCCACCCTCAAGATTAAAGCACCTCCCCAAGGCCCACCTACCAATACCAACACAGGAATTTGGGTACAGAATGCAGGAATCTCAATAATCCAGGAGTACATTGACTATTTAGTCCAAGATTTCCTCAACCATGGTGGCAAGCTAACAGTGTCACCTAGGGAGCTTCCAAAAACAGACTGCTGAGTCCCATCCCTAATGCTTAGGATTCAGTAGTCTGGGGTGGAGGCCAGAAGTCCGAACTTTCCATGAACTCTTGTGAGATTCTGACTTGAGGCCAGACTTGAAAAAACCATGGATTTTTGCTCTTATTCCAGGTGAGCTTTCTTCCCACACCTGCTCTGGGCTGTCTCCTCACGTGGCCCAGCCAGCACGCGTTAAGAGTGCATACTCATCTCGGGGCGCCTGGGTGGCTCAGTCGGTCAAGGGCCCGACTCTTGATTTCGGCTCAGGTCATGATCTCAAGGTTTGTGAGTTCAAGCCCCACATCAGGTTCTGTACTGACAGTGCAAAGCCTGCTTGGTATTCTCTCTCTCCCTCTCTCTCTCTCTGCCCCTCCCCTGTTCATGCTTTAGCTTGTGTGTGTGCTCTCTCACTCAAAATAATAAATAAACTTAAAAAAGAAAAGAGTGTATACTCTTCAGAAAGCAGCAACAACACCAGGAAGTAGCAATGAGTGCCCCAGATTCTGGTTCACTGACAAGCAAGTTCAAGCCCCATAGCCCATCTCACCTCAGACAGCAGGGAATGAGCTCTCCTATTGAACTGGCTCTCTAACTAGTGTTGTTTTGGATATTTAGCTTTGTTGAAAGTTTCCTAAAAGTGTGTGGTTTTACCTTCTTGTAAAAGGCATAATAGTAGGCCTTCATGAGTCTGATAGTTGAGGTCCTTCTGAGCTTCGCGGCTATCTTCATTATTAGGGTCTGGAACTGGAGTTGGTAAGTTGAATGGGCCTAAAACAGCAGGCTGCCAAAGGCAGAAGCAAAGGGAAGGGCAGGCTTTGCTGCTCTTCATTTCCTAAGATCTTTAATAGCTTCCCACCCCCAGCAAACCACCAAAAATAAATATATACCACATAAAACCAAAGGAAAAAGAGTTTCTTAACCCCATCCCCCCATCTTCTGGTACACTCTTCGATGGAATCTCTTATGAAATTCTGGATCTATCCCTGACTCCAGGAAGGATTTGAAACCAATCCAAATCCCCTTGCACATATACTAGTGTAAAGATTAAAATTGTACTAGTTTTGTTTTTGTTTTTGTTTTTTCTGTTTCAGGCCAGGATGGAGTAACACGGACTAGATATGCCCTTTTCCCTAAAAAAAATAAAATTTAAAAAAACATAAGAAAAATAAAAACAGCTTTTAAGACACTGAACACTGGACATGATCTCATGGTTCATGAGTTCAAGCCCCATCTTGGGCTCTGTGATGGCAGCTCGGAGCCTGGAGCCTGCTTCAGATTCTGAGTCTCCCTTTCTTCTGTGCCTCTTTCTGACTTGTGCTCTGCCTCTCTCTCAAAAATAAGTAAACATTCAAAAAAAAAAGAAAGAAGTGTTGCTAAAAAGACACTGGACACTGGACAACGTAAGACAGTCATCTCTGAGACGTAGGAAAACAAACAAGGTGAGACCTAACAACTGCTCCAGCTTCCTGCCTTGACAAAGCTTCCAGGCCATAGTGGGGCAGGGGAGTGATAGATGTTGATTATGGTGATGCATATGATAAAATGTCTCACACTGTAAACTTTATTGCACTTTTTTGCACTTTACTGTGTGTCAATGTAACCTCAGTAAAACAAAATATTACTAATAGAGCTTTTCTCCTTGACCTTCTGGCTTCCATCCCTATTAAAATGGAAGTCCCACTGAAGGGGGAACCATTTTATTTTATTTTTTTAAGTTTACTTATTTTGAGAGAGAGAACGAACACACGCGCACATGTGTGTGCAGGAGAGGGGTGGAGAGACAAGGAAACAGAATCCAAAGCAGGCTCCTAGCTGTCAGCACAGAGCCGGAGGCGAGGCTGAGCTCACGAACCCTGAGATCATGACCTGAGCCGAAGTTCAGCGCTGAACGGACTGAACCAACTGAGTCACCCAGGTGCCCCTAAGGGGGAACGATTTTAGATTTGTAGTATTACGTTGTCACACTGGGGTGTCAATGAAAACCCATGTACAGAATATCTAGGGAGAGCAAGGATGCTTACTAGAGTAGGTGAGAGAAAGGAGAAAGAGCACGGGTGGGGGAAATGCAAACGAGCTTCTGTCCGTAGACGGAATTAGCAGGGGTGGGTCCAGGTGGAAACGTGTGGTGGTGTTTTTCATTGCCACAATACATGGAGAGTGTTACAGGCATTTAGAGGACAAGAACCTGGGGCGCTCCAGTCCCATGATGGGCAGGTGTTCTGCATGACAAGAGGTCCCACACAAAACTCAGGACAGCACCTTGCTGACAAACCCCGGTGGAGAGTTTCAGTGGTTCAAGCTCTTTGGTTCCTCCCCAACTCCCAGCGTAACCAGGGGGTCTCAGAGTGCTTTCTGAGCTAGGGTTTGCAATGCAGAACAGAACACTTACTGGTCAGTCCTGCTTAGCCAGTTAAGTTTTCCTGATGTTACAGCTTCAAATATAATCAGAACCTCCAAAGCCTTGAGAATGTTGACAGGAACACAGAGATCACTTCTAAAGTGATCTTAAACTTAAACTTAAACGCCTTAAACTTTAAAAACATTTAAGAGTATTAGTTACTGTAGTCAAGTTTCCACCAATTTTCTTGTCCAGAATAGTTGGTTGTAAAGTTAAAATTCTGTAAATTGGTGATGTGTTCTTAGGAACAAATAAATAATCAATCGATCAATCTATGTATCTATCTTCCTAAGCCAAGCTTTTTGTGTGTGTGAGAAAGGAAGTTCCAATTAATGAAATTCAGGTTTAGAAGAGACTTTGTAGGTCATCTTGTTTAGTAAGAGAAGGTTACAGTGACAGAAAGTCCAGTGGAAAAATACCCCCCTCCCCTTAGTAACCTCAGTTAATGCACTGTATGCAAAAGCACAGCTTTGTGGATATTTCCCAATTAGGAGTTCATGTTTCCTTTATAGTATTTTGCAATGTTTTCCTACCTTAGATATTTCCCCCATGTCATGACCTTTCAGGTCCCCAACCCACATTCATTTTCTCCATGCATATAGTTCTCCTGACTTGTAGCTCTTCTGATCCTGTGCTCCCCTCCTCCTTCTAATGTCTAGATACTTAAGGTGTGTAGCAGAATCATACTTCAGGTTCTGCAGCTTAGGAAACTCCTTTTTACTTATTTGTTTATTTGTTTTAATTTTTTTTTCTTTAAGCCCTATGCTCAGTGTGGTGCTTGAACTCATGACCCTGAGATCAGTCTTTTCTACTGACTGAGTGAGCCAGGAGCCCCAGGGCATCCTTTTTAAATTTACATCCAGGGGCACCTGGGTCGCTCAGTCAGTTGAGCATATGACTTGATTTCGGCTCAGGTCTTGATTTCAGAGTCCTAGGATTGAGCCTCACATTGGGCTCTGCTCTGAGCATGGAGCCTGCTTAAGATTCCCTCTCTCTCTGCCTCTCTCTCTCTCTCTCTCTCTGTCTCTCTCTCTCTCACACACACACACACACACACACACTCAGTCCCCCTCCCCTGCTTGTATGCTCTCTCTCGCTCTCGAAAATATAAATTAATTAATAAATTAAGTAACATCCAGCCTTCTCTCTTGCCTTCCAGGCTGAAATTTTAACTGCCAGATGAACTTCACCAGTTCATCTGGTGAAGGTACCAGGACCTCAAGCTTAACCTGCCTAAACCAGTCCTTGGGCTTAATCACCCCCCACCCCCCGCATCCTTATTTCTCTGAAAGACATCACCTTGCAGTAACCCTGGCTTGAAACCACAATGGCTTCTCTCTCTCTCTCTTACATTCAGTTGCCTGTCTTGTAGAGTTTGCCTCTGAAATGTCTCTTCCACCGAGCCCTTTTTCTTTATTCCCTTTACCACTAGCCCAGTTCAGATTCTCATTACTTCCCACCAACTTCTGATTTTTCCTTCTTCAAATGGATTATAGCGCAACTGATTATTTGTCAGTAGTTTCCTCATAACCTATGAAATGACATGTCAAGTCTTCACTTGGACTTTTTTTGGGGGAGGGAGGATACATTTATTTCTATGAATTCACTTCTTTTCAAAATATATATATAGCAAAAAATATATATATATATGAAATAAAACTCAGTCCAAAGCCATTAATAGAGAAAAAGTGTTAAAATGAGCAAACTGAAATATAAAATAAGTTTTGGTCAGCAAGTTAAAAACATACTGCGAACAAAATCTCACCTGAGAGAGGATTCATTCAAACTTTGGGGCCCTTTGCCTCTCCAAAAGACAGGGCCATTAATCTCTTCTTTAACTAAAAAAAAGAAAAAGAAAAAGAAAAAAATCATTTAATACTTAATTACATGATTTGATTGAGTTTGTGAAGAAGATATAGTTACATGTACTAAGTTAAAGATTGCTCATAAATCCCCACAAAAACGTGCAAGTCCCAAATTATAATATCCAGGCAGGGGCACCTGGGTGGCTCAGTCGGTTGAGCGTCAAACTTCGGCTCAGGTCATGATCTCGGGGTTTGTGAGATTGAGCCCCACTTCGGGCTCTGTGCTGACAGCTCAGAGCCTGGAGCCTGCTTCAGATTCTGTGTCTCCCTCTCTCTCTGCCCCTCCCCCACTCATACTCTGTCTCTGTCTCTGTCTCTCTCTCAAATATAAACATACATTTAAAAAGAAAACAAACAGGCCAAATTATAAGCTGGGCAGCACGATGGAACAAAAGGAACTTTGGCTTTGATGTTAAAACATACTCAACTTCAGACGCTTGTAAAAAGTTACTTTACAATTTACAAGACTTGACCAGTTACTTTATCATTTCGGACTCAGTATCTGAATTTATAAAAATGAAGATGAGGGGGTCCCTGGGTGGCTCAGTCGATAGAGTGTCCAACTCTTGATTTCGGCTTAGGTTGTTATCCCAGAATTGTGGGATTGAGCCCCACGCTGGGCTCAGTGCTGAGCATGGAGCCTGCTTAGGATTCTCCCTCTCTCTTACTCTGCCCCTCTCCCCCACTAGCAGTCTATCTCTTTCTCATAAATAAATAAATAAATAAGATAATTCTGTGAATGACAATAAGATAATGTGTATAAAAGTGACTCATGTGGTGCCTGGCAGAGTAGTTCTGCAATAAACATTAGTTTAATTTAAAGTAAAAATCAGAGAACCAGTCATAACTTGCATCGAGAAAATTATCATGTCCTCCCAAATATGTAAGTGTATTTTGTTTGCTTACTTGGAGGAACAAATAATTATAGTATCTAATAAGTATTCCGAACAAGAACCAAATATCCCTTTCTATAAGCCATTGCAAGAGGGGGGTCAGTACCAGCCTCACTTTCTAAGCTCCAGGGGAAACTCGGTGTGGCCCCGTTGAACCGCCTCCCCATCCCTGCAGAAGGGCCGAAGTCAGGGATGCACAAGCCATAGACAGCCAGGGAAGGAAAAGAGAGAAAACCCTGCTCCCACAGAGAATTCCTTTTGGGGATTTCCCTGGCTCTGTCAGCTGCTTCCTCTCTTGGCTCGCTTGTTTCCCTGTCCTCCTCCCTCCCTTTTAATTGTTTTCAGTTTATTTTTCTTTTGAGGTAAAATTTACAGAACATGAAGTCAAAATCTTAAGTGTACTTTCACTAAGTTTGGCCCCTTTCCTTTTGAACGGCTCTGCACAGTTCTCTGTTACTGCCATAGGTCTGAGAGGAGCCAAGAAGAAAGAATCCTCTCACCTCAGAGGGCCTAAGGTGATGCTGGATGGGGTCTTTAAAAAGATAGCTGGAGGGTGTGTGGCTTGCTCTGGTCTAGACATAAGAGGTCAACAGGTCTAGACATAAGAGGTCAACACAGCCCCCTTGAGGTCCAACATAGTTCATGAGATTTGGAGATCACCTGGGGATTTGAGAAAAAAGTCTGTTGATAAAAAGTGGGAAACTGAGGGGGTGCCTGGCTGCCTCAGTCTATAGAGCATGTGACTCTTGTTCTCAGGGTTGCGAGTTCAAGCCCCACATTGAGTGTAAAGATTACATAAAAATAAAATATTTTAAAAAAATTTTTAATGTTTTTATTTTAATTTTGAGAGAGAGAGACAGAGCATGAGCAGGGGAGGGGCAGAGAGAGAGAGGGAAACACAGAATCTGAAGGAGGCTCCAGACTCTGGGCTGTCAGCACAGAGCCCAGTGCGGGGCTTGAACCCATGAACAATGAGATCATGACCTGAGCCGAAGTCGGACACTTAACCGACTGAGCCACCCAGGTGCCCCTAAAAATAAAATCTTAAAAAAAAAAAAAAAGTAGAGACTATGGGAAGGACCAAGCTATAGTGTTTATCTGTTATGCGGTCTTCCCAGAGCCCTGTTTCTTTGAGGAACTGTGCTCTTCCACAGTATGGATGCCCATCTCTTAAATAATTTTTTAAATATTTATTTATTTGTGTGTGTGTGAGAGAGAGAGAGAGAGAGAAAGAGAGAGAGAGAGAGAATGAGTGGGGGAGGGGCAGAGAGAGAAGGAGACACAGAATCCGAAGCAGGCTCCAGGCTCTGAGCTGTAAGCACAGAGCCGGACGTAGGGCTCTAACCCACGAACCTCGAGATCATGACCTGAGCCGAAGTTGGACATTCAACCAACTGAGCCAACCAGGTGCCTGGGTGCCCATCTTTTAAAAAAAGAGACTGCTCCTTCTGATGAAGTGATGATTCAGCTCTAGCGTCCCTCACTTTTTTTTTAATTTATAATTTTTTTAATGTTTATTTTATTTTTGAGAGACAGAGAGACAGAGCATGAGCGGGGGAGGGACAGAGAGAGAGAGGGAGACACAGAATCTGAAGCAGGTTCCAGGCTCCAGCTATCAGCACAGAGCCCGACGCAGAGATCGAACTCACGAACCGTGAGATCATGGTCTGAGCAGAAGTCGGCCGCTTAACCGCCTGAGCCACCCAGTCACCCTTCTAGAGTCCCTCACTTACATGAGTTCCTTCCAAAGTCTTAGGAGAAGCCCTGACCATGTGTGCCCATGGTCAAATGTCTTTATAAAATATGCAAAGGGAAGACGTGTAAACCACGGTTATTCAAGACCACAGGCTCTTCCCACTTCAGTTTTCCTTCTGTCTCACGTCCTCTCTTGGGAGTGTCCACAAACACTTTATGTATGTGATTTCTTCTGCCTGTGTATCTTGGGAGTGCTGCAGTCATTCTATTTGCTGTTTTAACTCTTTTTCTTAAAGAAGGCTCTGCACATTGTATGAGCTTCAGTTCCCACAAAATCTTGATCCACCCCTATCCAAGCCACAGCTGACTGGTCTAGGCGTGGGATCTGATCCATGTTAGGCTGATCAATGTTTCCCTCTAGACTTGTGACATTTGGATGTGAGAGGCTGAGCTAGGAGTCTTTGAAACTAGCTGCATCCAGAAGGAGGTCTCTCACAGGCTGTTCAGGCCCAGGAACAGGCCTCTGGGTTTCTGATCTTCCACTATTGTGTTCTTCTGTTCCCCTGTTGATTCCTTAGGAGATTCCAAAATCAATCAGTTTTTCCTCCTTGTAAGTGAAAAATCTTTACTAATTATATAGACTCGAATGTGAATCCATTTTTTTCTACTAGCAAGTGAAAAATCTCCACGTAAGTCTAAGATCCCAGTCATCGTAGACACTTCTAATAGTAGGCATTTCACAAATGTGGGTACTAAATGTGATACAGATAATGCCTTTGATCATTGCTGGAATTCGATAGAACATATTAGCCCTTGTGGTGCAGAGGTCAGACAGGTTTGAGCCTCTTGCTTCAGGACCACACATTACAGACTGTCTGAGGTGAACCACAGGGGTCCTGGGTATACAAGCCATACCTCACGCTGGGAACAGCTTGGAGGAGAGCTGGAAAGAAATAGAGCACGCACCATCTGCACCATCGGCAGGCTGGGAGGGGGGAAGAAACCACTGAGGCTTTTCTATTGGGAAGTTGGTATTCCATAAACAATGAACCTAAGTTCACTGTTTAAGAACAATGTCTCTTAAAAACCTCATTTCATCCAGGTTCACTAACCAACCTTGACTTAACCTTTTTTGTGTGACGTCGTTAAAAGGGTATGACCAAAACCAATTTTAGTGTTGATGTCCCTGCCTCTTTATGTTAGCTTTAAAGTTCATTTGTAACAATGGTGTGGAGAATCTCAGGATCCTCTGTGCTCTCCGCTCTGTTTCTGCATCAGGTAGAAGTTCTGATCTCCTAGATGCCTATAAGGCCATAATGACAAGAGAGGCTGAATACAGATAACAGACGATATCTGTTCTCTGTCTGTCCCAGTATGTTCTCTCGTGTGCACACAGCAGTTTACAATCTTCTTCAGTAGCCTCGGTACGAAGTTCTTCCACCATTTAGCACAGTGGATATCTGATGGCATGTTCAGTAGTGCTGGTCAGCTGAGGAACATTTTTTTAAGTTTATTTTTATGGTTTATTTTGAGAGAGAGAGAGAGAGAGAGAGAGAGAGCACAAGCAGGGGAGGGGCAGAGAGCAGGAGAGACCGAATCCCAAGCACTAATGGTGCAGAGCCCAATGCAGGGCTCGAACTGACAAACTGTCAAGATCATGACTTGAGCCGAGATCAAGAGTCAGATGCTTAACCGACTGCACCACCCAGGCACCTCTGAGGAATATTTTTTTTAGAAAGGATGCTACAAAAAAAAAGAAAAAAGAAAAAAATACAGTGCTTTCTCAACTTAAAGAGGTCCAGTTATATTTACCAAAACCCTATTCTTGTGGGGAGGACTGCCAAGCCTACATAAAAACTATCCACTAAACCTGAGAGACTCATCAATGCCCTGTCATTTTAGTTTTTCCCACCTCATTGGTTTTAGAAAATGTATAGGTTTTAGGTATAAAACAAAATCTCATATATTTATAGAAAACCTAGGATTGGTTTATGTGTCATCGGACTATTATGTTTCATTCTGGTTTGAGGATTAGTCTACTTCATGTTATGCCAGTGTTTCAAAATATACCACTAAAGCCATTAAGGTCTTTTCAATGCTTCTAGAGCTGCAGTGACCAATTCTATAGCTACTAGACACCTGTGGCTATTACAATTAAAATTAAATTAAAATTCAGTTAGCACTACTCACATCTCAAGTGCTCAGTGGTCACAGGTGGCTGTTGGCTACTGTATTAGACATAATTAGACCACATACAGAACAGCCCCATCATTGGCAGAAAGTTCTACCAGATAGTGCTGTTCAAGAATGTACCTTAAACTAAAGGGCTAATAACCCAATGCATTCTAGAGCTTTAGCAGCTAGTAGAGTTCCTCACTGTTGCTCTACTCCTGTCAGCATTGTTCATCTAGAGTTAAATAATCATCTTCTTTCAGCTACACATAAAAAGTACAATTTAAAGTTCTACCTATGACCCATATAAGGACACATAGAGAAAAGCCTCTTTTTCTATATATCTCCAGAAAGGTAGGGCCTAATTAGGAATCCTGTTGCAAATGCAATGAATAAGTATTTTTAGTACCAATGATTTGCACTTTTGAGTTTTCTTTGTTAAGATAATCCAGTTGGTTGGAGTGCCAGCTCCTTTGCCACATGACACAAATATTCCCTAGGCTTTCTTTCGCCCAAGAGGTTTGGAGTAAGTTCTAATAGTTATCTTTATTCAAATGCTCAGTAGTTAATGTGTGCTACTTCTGTAGGCATGATATCATCATTGTTAACACTAATGACTCTAGTAATGACTGTTGTCAAGTAGATGGTCAGGTTTGAGCCTCTCTCTTGCTTCAGGACTACATATTACAGACTCTCTGGGAGGTGAACCACGAGGGTCCTGGGTATGTAGCCATACCTAACCCAGGGCACAAGCAGCTTGGCGGAGAACACGAATCAGAGCACATTAGTATTGGCATGCTGGAAACAGGGGGATGTGTTTTATTCTCTGTGGTGTGCTATGCATGACTCCTTGTGACAGTGGCAGTTTTGTGTTTCCAAAACTCACTCTACAAAGTGTTAGATGGACCCTTTAGAGAATAAAGGAAGGAAGGGGGAGTGGGGAAAAGGTATCAGTCTCTGTATAGCCATGCACATGAACACAAGATAAATTTTTTAAGAAGGTTTTACTACTTTTAACATCATTTGCGAAGTTTCTAGGAACTTGAATTTCATAAAACTTCTACCTGTAATCAGCTTCTTTAATGTGTGTTTTTATCTTCTTTATACACGTTGGGGAAAAAAAGCCCAAGAATAATTATGCTCGTGGACAAGGATAAATATGCATTTAAGGCAACCAAAGCCAGTTAGGTACCCTAATTAGTGTGACGAGAGACCTGGTGAGCAACCAGGGATTTAATAAGACTAATTACAACTGCTACCAGCAGTTGCCATGCCAGAGAGTGTCAGCGTGGAAAGGTGCTTATCCATGAGAGTGTACAAACACCGCACAGTTTTCTCACACTTTGTAGTTATTCAGTACTCTAAGAGTTCTGAGTCTGACTTGGGGTGGAGTCTAGTGAAAATGAGTTGGCTGGTCTGGCTACACTGGCTAGAGGCCAGAAGTAGAAGGACTTACCTAGGAGCCCTGTCAGACTTCATCCTGCCCCTCTTGTGCTAAGTGCTAAGTACAGGACTTCATCCTGCCCGTCTTGTGCTAAGTGCTAAGTGCTAAGGATGCCATCTCAGTGCTGCTTTCCTGCTGTGTGCCCACCTTGCCCACATCATTTCATGTAATACGACAGCCCTGTGAAGCTAGTAATAGAGACCAGGTACCTGGGGCTCACAAAGGTTGTAACTTGTAGACAGTCACACAGCTGGGAAAGGTGGGAGCCAGGATTCAAATGTGGGTTTGGCCGGTCCAAAGCCCATGCTTTTTTTCCTCTGCTTTTTGCCCACTCCCAGTTATAGGGATGGATACCTTAAAGGGCTCCTTTAGGTACATACACATTTCATATACATATATAAAATAAGACCATGAAATAAACAGTGTACTGCTGAACTATATGTTCTATTTTCATTTATTCATCCTTGGGTTTTTAAAACATCAGAAACATTTACGTAAACTCAAAATGTGAAGCATAAAAGCAAGTAAGCTCTGGTTGAGCTGGATGAGAGCCAGGAGCCCTGACTCCTCATCCTCCCCTTTTCTCCCCATCCCACTGTGGATTTTCTAGATCTCCTTGGGCACAGTGGGAAAATCATCTGCATCAGAGGCTGAGCTCCCTAAAAACAAAATTAAAGATGGCCTTTCATCTTTCTAAGTGTAAAGCATAGTTCTTGGGTGAACAGGTTCCCAGTACTTTTGAATGGAGATTGAATGCTGTTAATAACCATAATAAACCATAATTTTCAGGGTAGGACCTTGTGACTTCCCTTCCTTATGGGAGCCAAGATTCACAGAGATGACTATCAGGAGTTTTCCTAAAGTCAGGTTGACATATTTCTGGTTATTTTCTACATATCTTCATGTATGGCAAGCTTTGCCCAGGAACTGTGCTTCCAAGAATGGATGAGTCAGCTCACTAATCATCATGGAATTGCAAAGCAAAACGACAATGAGGGGCACCTGGGTGGCTCAGTTGGTTCAGCATCTGACTTCTGCTCAGGTCATGAGCTCTGCATCAGGCTTTGTGCTGACAGCGTGGAGCCTGCTTCAGATTCACTGTCTCCCCGTCTCTCTGCCCCTCCCTGACGATCTCTCTCTCTCTCTCTCTCTCAAAGATAAATTGAAAAAAAAAAAAAAAAAAAACCAAGATACCACCTCACAAATGTTAGGATAGTTAACCTCAAAAAGTCAAAAGATAACAATTATTGGTGAGGATGTAGAGAAAAGGGAACCTTTGTACACTGTTGGTGAGTATGTAAATTTGTGCAGCCACTGTGGAAAACAGTATGAAGGTTCCTCAAAAAACTAAAATAGGACTACCATATGATCCAGGATTCCCATTTTTGGGTTTATGTCTAAAGCAAATAAAGTCATTATCTCAGATACTTGTACTCTCATATTCATAGCAGCATTATTTACAGTAACCAAGACATGGAAATATCCAGCAATACATGAATGGACAAATAAAATGGGGGTGGGGGGGGAAGAAGACATCCTTACACACACAATCCAATCTTATTTATTCTTTAAAAAAAAGAAAATCGTGGGGTGCCTGGCTGTCTCAGTAGAGCATCTGACTCTTTTTTTTAATGTTTTGTCTATTTTTGATACAGAGAGAGACAGAACATGAGAGGGGAAGGGGCAGAGAGAGAGGGAGACACAGAATCTGAAGCAGGCTCCAGGCTCTGAGCTGTCAGCACAGAGCCCGACGCGGGGCTCAAATCCACGAACGTGAGATCATGACATGAGCTGAAGTCGGAGGCTCAACCGACTGAGCCACCCAGGCGCCCCAAGCATCTGACTCTTGATCTTGGGGTCATGAGTTCAAGCCACACGTTGGGTGTAGAGAGTACTTAAAAATAAATAAATAAAATAAAATATGAAAACCAGAAAATCCTGCCATTTGATACAACACGGATGAACCTAGAGGCCATCATGCTAAGTGAAATAAACCAGACACAAAAAGACAAACTCATAGTAACAGATAGTAAGATAGTAGTTACCAGGGGCTGAGAGTTGGGGGAAAAAGGTAGATGTTAGTCAAAAGATAGATGTTCATTATAAAATAAGCTCTGGAGACAAAAATGCACAGCATGGTGAACAAAGTTAACAATAATGTAGTGTATCCTTGAAACTTGCAAAGGAAATACATCTCAAGTGTTCTCATCACACACATACAGAATGACTACTATGTGAGATGGTTAGCCTGACTGTGGTAATCATTTCTCAATGTATACATATATCAAAACATCACATTAGACACCTTATCTATAATTTTAATTTGTCAATCATACCTCAGTAAAGCTGGGGAGGAAAAAAAGAACATTATTTTTTGTCTCATAAAGAAATGCATCTTTTCTGTGTCACTTTAAGAAATATATCACATACCTTTTTTTTTGTTAGAAGTGGCATGATGAAATGGAAATGAGAATTTCTTGACACCTTTTGATTTTTCACACTCTTTGTTCAAAACAGTTGAAGAATAGATAATACGAATATGTTGGTTGGTTTCTCTATCTGGAGGACTCAGAAATTGTGGGTAATCATCAATCTGGAAAAAAATAATTAATTGAAATGATTGGGGACAGATGTAACTTTATCCTGTGATAATAAATCCCCTGAAGCTTTGGACAAGTTTAAACTCCATTCTTTCTTTTTTTTTTCCCCTGGGATATCTTTTCTCCTGGTCAGGTTTCTCAATTCTTCCTCTATTTGTTTTAGTCTTTACTAAAAATGTGCTCAGCAACAGAACTCAAGAAACTATTTACACTACAGGATTGCTAAATAAATAGAAACTGTGTTTTTGTATGTCAAAATATATCCCTCCCCATTTTCATTTTGAAAATAGATTTTTTAAAAGGTCTTAAAAATGTAAAATTAATGAGTTTAACCTAGGATTTTTCTATGTAGTAGACAATGCCCATTTGTGGGGAACAATGTACAAAGACTCTGTGAATACTAACATCTAGGTTTGTAGTATTGGAAGTTTCCTTCTCCTAAATAGCTTTCTCTTCTCTCCAAAGTGCTCCATTTTCTATTCTTTTTTTTTTTTTTAATTCTATTCTTGGTTAAAAAGAGAAAAGTTCTCAATAAATACTTAGGATTTTTAGATCGTCTCTACTTCCCTTTTTATAACAGGTAGGCAGCAGTAGGATCTGGCTGAAAAGCTAAGCATAGAGTCGAAGAATCACCAGAGGCATATTTAAAACCTTTAATCTGAGCATCAGGGGGAATACCTCTATAGGCATTATTTCTTAATGTTTTTTTTTTTGAGAGAGAGAGAAAGACAGAGAGAGAGAGAGCGCGCGCGCGCATGAGTTGGGGAGGGGCAGAGAGAGACAGAATCCAAAGCAGGCTCCAGGTTCTGAGCTGTCAGCCCAGAGCCCAACGTGGGGCTTGAACTCTTGAAACGCGAGATCATGACCTGAACTGAAGGCTTCTGATACTTAATGGACTGAGCCACTTAGGCACCCCTCCTCTATAGACTTTTTGCAAGCACTTACAATTTGTATAAAAATGTTTCCTGTGATCATCCAATTGCATTATTCTCTTTTCACAAATACATGAAGGAAATATCAAATAATAATAATTTAAAATCTAATTCAGAGGAATTAAAGATAGGAAGATAAATTAATGAAAAGCCCTTAAAATCTACTCAAATGTAACTTCTGAAGTTATTTTCAAGTCTATAGAGTAATTCAAACCAAGATAATGAAGCATAGTCCAGTGGAGGTGTTCAAAGGATGTGCTTTCGTTAATAATAAAAGTTTATATAATTAGTGGCTGTGGTTCCAAGTATATTTAATATTAATCTGGTAAAAAGTAGCCTTCAAGTAGAGACTGAATATAAATAAATATGTAAATATGTCTACCTCAAATTGCTAATTAGCAGTTCGGGGAGGAGAAAAAGTACCTATAATAATTTGAATAATAATTCCACTGTTTATAGAACATGGCAAATATATAGTACTTGCAACACATCTATGAGGTAGTTATTATTAACCCCATTTTGCAGTGAAAAATTGAAGATTCAAAGGAAGTTAAGTTTATAAAACTAGTAAAAGGTAGAGCTAGAATTATGAGACAAGGCAGTTGGTTTCCAAGGCTAAAGTTTAAGACCACAGCCCTAACCAGTGGTCGGAGGTGGGGATTTTGTCAGGGAGAAATAGACGTTTTTCTATTCTAAAAGCAGGGCTGGACGGGCTTCTGGCTGGCTCAGTCGGTAGAGCAGATGAATCTTGATCTCCGGGTCATTAGTTTGAGCCCCATGCTGGGCATGGAGCCTACTTAAAATTTTAAAAAATGAAATAAAAAATTTAAAATTAGGGGCACCTGGGTGGCTCAGTCAGTTAAGCGTCCAACTCTTGATAATGGCTCAGGTCATGATCTCTCAGTCATGAGATCAAGCCCCAAGTCAGGCTCTGTGCTGACAGTGTGGAGCCTGCATGGGATTCTCTCTCCCTCTGCCCCTCCTCCACTCACACATGCTCTCTCTTTCTCAAAATAAATAAAATTTAAAAAAAATTTTTTTAGTTAAAAAAAAAAAACACCAGGGCTGGAATCCAAACTGTAATCAAACAGCTGGATTCATTACTGTGTAGGAGTTTCAGTCAAATTTTGCTAATTCTTTTATTTGACACAGAAGTAGAGCCAGATCTCATTTTTATTTAGTTGCTATAGTCACCAAGTTTGGTTAGCTTTGTCATTCAAGAACATAATACCTGGGGCGCCTGGGTGGCTCAGTCAGTTGAACATCTCACTTCAGCTCAGGTCATGATCTCAGGGTTCATAAGTTCAAGCCCCGCGTCAGGATCTGTGCTGACAGCTCAGAGCCTGCTTTGGATTCTGTCTCCCTCTCTCTCTGCCCCTCCCCCACTCACACTCACACTCGCACTCTCTCTCTCTCTCTCTCTCTCTCTCTCAAAAATAAACATTAAAAAAATTATTTAAAAAAAGAACATAATACCTTCTTTAAATACCCTGTGGTGGCATTTATTCATGTAAATTTTTTCTCTGTTCACTGGCATGGAAAGATATCCATGACATGCTGTAAAGTAAAAATAACATTACAGAATAATATGTGGGATATGGTTCCATATGTGTTAATGCATAGAACATGGTTTCGAATGTTGTGTGGTTAACTGTGGTTATTTCTGGGTGGTGAGATTTGTTCACAGATAAACTGAGGCATGTTAAAAATTTTAAGAGCCTATTTGGGCAAGAACCAATTCAAATTAGGCAGCATCCAATCTAGCAGATAGAAAGGCGCTCCAAGGGGCTGTACAAAATGAAAGACTTTTAAGCAGAAGGGAGTTATACTTGGCAAAACAGGTTAGTTATTGCAAAGTTACTTTCCTTTAGGGGACAGTAGGGGTCTATCAAGGCAGATTACCCAACTAGTGCTGATCAGGAGATTCCTGATTGACTGCTTTAAGATTCCATTTCTGGAAGAGACAAAAAATGGAATTAGGTTAAGTCTCCATTTGGAGTCTGTCTTGCTTTTAACAGATTATAAGTATATAACTTAATTTTTATCTATTTTAATTCCAAGAATCATCTACATGCTATGACGAAGACAGTTGTTTCACTGATTTTTAAAAATATTTCACCTGGTGGTAGCCCTAGCATCTCATAGTAATAAAACACAAATGTGTCCATTTGTCACCAAAGAACTAAAGGGGAGTGGGCAGTGAGGACAACTAGTATGACACATGAAGGCAGTTTACAAGCAACATGACTTCTAAAAAGGCATTTCTATGCACACTGTGAGGCCTTTGTCACTATAAGGGAGGTGGTAAATGATTACACTGATGACTGCCACACAGTCATTGTCCGTAAAAGGGTGGAGGACATTGGATAAACGGACAGTAACTGTGAACAGCGGTAGTGCCTATGATGTCACTTTTCACTTGCCTCATTCTCTCTTATTGGTTCATCTAATAGTCATAATCTCAGTTGCAAATAAAGAGATTATAGTATAAAGTGTATATATATATATATATATAACATATATAGTATATATTTATAGTATACATAGTATACATACTTACAGTGCTTATACATATAATATACATACTTATGTATACTATAAATATATACTATATATATACTAAATATAGTATAAAGTGTATATAGTATAAAAAGATTATGGTATGACTACAATACTATAGATACAACAAACTCTTACAGAAACATTTAATTCAACTTGGACTTGAATTACAAGGACAAAGTGTTAGAGTAAGGAAGGTGGTCTCTCACTCTCACCATTTTTTGCATTTAAATTTTTTTAAAAAATCAAAGTCTTTTGTAAAGACCACAACATGTTTGTGAAGCATGAGAGGACCACCCACGAGCTAAGCAAGGCTAATTTACACATCCATGGGAGGTAAAAAGTTTTCTGACTGGGAAGCTTCTCCACTGTCAGGCAAGGAAACTTGGTCCAAAGAATATGCTGTCAGTGCCTGAACGAAGAAAATAAAGCTCTTCAGTGGGACACAGTTGAACTCAATCCTATGCTAGCAATTTATTTTAGACATAGTGTTATCTGAAAAGAAAATTTTTCCATTTACACCAGAGACATCATTAGGAAATTCAAAGCCAGAGTTCCCATTTCACCCCAGAGCATGAAAAGATCCAGGTAAGTAGGTAGGTAAGTAGGTAGGTAGGTAAATGATAGATGTCATGCTCCTACAAAACTACTTTGTTTAAAATTTTCTAACTTTAGGGCCGCCTGGCTGGCTCAGTCAGTAGAACATGTGACTCTTGATCTCCAGGTCTGTGAGTTTGAAACCCATGCTGGGGTACAGTTTACTTTTAAGAAAAAATTAAAATTCTCTAACTTTATGTCTTAGAATAAGCGTTTGTAGCTTAAGTAAGTTTAATTATTTTAAATAGTTTAAAATAAGCTAAATAGTATGAATTAAATTTTATTTCATAAATGAATATTTAGCTTATTTAGATGGGAAATAAGATTATTCATTGTATCATATAGCATTGAATTTATGTTCTTAGGACTATTTATCAAAGTTGAAAGAAGTGCTTTTACCCAGACACCTTTTATTTTATTTTATTTTTAAATTTTTTTTTTACATTTATTTATTATTGAGAGAGAGAGACAGAGCACGAACAGGGGAGGGGCAGAGAGAGAAGGAGACACAGACTCCGAAGCATGCTCCAGGCTCTGAGCTGTTAGCACAGAGCCATCTCGGGGCTGAACCCAAGAACCGCGAGATCATGACCTGAGTCGAAGTCGGTTGCTCAACCAACTGAGCCACCCAGGCGCCCCTTCCCAGACACCTTTTAGTACAGGTAATAATATCTGAATATTATCTACATGAAATAATTTTAGATCTCCAAATCAGGACATAGGAAAATTTTTTCTTTTTTCTTTTTTTACATTTTTTATTTATTTTTGGGAGAGAGAGAGAGCACGAATGGGGATGGGCAGAGAGAGAGGGAGACACAGAATCCAAAGCAGGCTCCAGGCTCTGAGCTGTCAACACAGAGTCCAACACGGGGCTCGAACCCACAAACTGTGAGATCATGACCTGAGCTAAAGTCAGATGCTTAACCGACTGAGCCACCCAGGTGCCCGAGAATAGACTTTTTTCTATGACTTGCTGACATACAAAGTCTGATATACAATTAAATCAAACTATTTACATTTATTTGATAAATCACCTCTTTTAAATACAATTGCATGAAATAACTATTGACCGAATGCTATATTTATACTTCTCCACCAATATAAACGGTACCTTTAGCTTGTCTTTTCTCATTAGAAACTGACGTTGGCAAGTTGGAGTTATTTGTAGATGGCCTCCTAAGTTCTTCCAGTCAAGATTATAAAAACTCTAAGACCAATCATAAGTTGTAGCACTTTCTTTTTTTTTCTTAAAAAATTTTGTTTAGTGTATTTATTTTGAGAGAGAGAGAGAGAGAGAGAGAGCACATGCAGGGGAGGGGCAAAGAGAAGAAGAGACGAATCCCAAGTCAGCTCCCCACCATTAGCACAGAGCCCAATGCAGGGCTGAAACTCATGAACTGCAAGACCACGACCTGAGCTGATGCAAGATCATGACCTGAACTGAGCTCAAGAGCTGGACGCTTAACCAACGGAGCCACCCAGTCATCCCCCACTTTCTTTTTAATGTTTATTAATTTATTTTGAGAGTCAGAGAGCGAGCGAGCAGGGGGAAGGGCAGAGAGAGGGGAGAGAGAGAGAAATACAAGCAGGCTCTGCGCTGTCAGCACAGAGCCCCATGTGGGGCTCGATCCCATAAACCGTGAGGTCATGATCTGAGCCAGAAATCAAGAGTCGGATGCTTAACAGACTGAGCCACCAGGCACCCCTGTAGCACTTTCTAATGCCTGACCTGACTTTCTCCACCCCTGAGAAAGTTTCCTACTATATAACAACCATCACTGGTACTTGGAGCCATGTGGTACTCCAACTGTAAGATTTGGGCCTTGGGAAAAAATCTTTAAAAAATATCTTAGGAGATAATCAATGACCCTTGGAATATTCTGACAGCCTGATACAGGTGTGTATGTCTGAGACCTTGGGCTATCCTGTTCAGTTTGAGCAGATAAATTTATTCTGACAATGTAATCTCTGGTAAACACCTGGTTTTGCTGGGGGTGAGGGTAAGAAAGTGGAAGGGGGGCTGGAGTCTGAGTAGCTGAGGTCATTCATGTAGGCTCTTCATGCGCACATATCCGTCTCCAATACAAATTCTGTACACCAAGGCTCAGTTGAACTTGGTAGTACTATGCATATGTTGTAACATGTTGCCAGGAAAATTAAGTACATCCATGGTACTCCACTGGGAGAGGACACCTGGAAGAATGCACCTAGGTTCTCCTGGATTTTATCTCATGCACCTTTTCCTTTTGTTGTATTTAATCTATATCGTCTCCTTATCATCAACCATTTGAATCTTGTGAGTCCTTCTGGTGAATCATCAAGCATGAGGGTAGTCTTGGGGACCACCTACACAGTAGGACAATCTTACCCAGGCATAAGGCCATTGGCTTAGACTACTAGTTCTGCCTCCTTTGGGCACTGCCAGTTTTGCCCTTTCCCCAAGCTAAGAGTCAGAGAGGGCCAGCCCACCTTCATTCTTCCTCTTCAGAGGATTCATAAAGATTCTGATCCTTGTGGCCAGATTCTTTCCAGAGTAAAGATGGGGAAGAAAAAGAATTCAGTGTTCAAACAGTGTCACATAGAACATAGTAAAAGTTAACATTTATTGAGCACTTATTATGTGTTCTTTTAAGTGCTTTATATATATGATTTCACTGAATTCTCATACAACCCCATATGTCAGTAAAATTATTCCTACATAAAGGGAATTCAAGAAACTTGAGCCTCAGAGAGTTAAAGGACCTGTTCAAGGTTCCACTGCTAGTATGTGGCAGACCAGATGCAAAATGAAACCTGTGCTCTTGACTTATACAAAATGACACACAAGGTATGAAACATACATATAACGAGAAACTAACTGCACTGTGGGTCAGAAAATAAAATTGTTTCTATTAGAAGACAAACCAGTGTTACCATGAAGTGGATTTTTGTATTCTCACTGGGAGATACTAAGAAGAAAGACTATTATACAAACATGATTCCTGTCATAACAAATGTCTCACAACCCTCAAAAATTCCAAATTTCTTAATTACTGAATTGACCCATCTTCCTCAAGTGGCTCTCATTTCTTATGCATTCTGATGAATTGTCCACCTACAGAGTTCCTATCAAGAGCCTGACATCAAAGAGGGATTAAGACATGAAAGAGAATCTCAGGTTCAGAAAGCCTAAAAAATGAATTTACTGCAAAATAGTATACAATGATCAGGATTAAAATCACTTAAAAGCCAAACTTCTGAGTGGAAGATACTAAAGTGTCTAAAAGGAGGGGCACCTGTCTGGCTCAGTCAGAGGAGCATGTGACTCTTGATCTCGGGGTCATGAGTTCAAGCCCCATGTTGGGTGTGGGGATAATTTAAAATAAATAAAATTTTTGTTTACAAAAGTACAGATTCAGGTTAAAAAATAAATAAATAGAAAATAAAGTGTCCCCCTCCCCCCCAAAAGCCATTAGGCAGACAGCAAACTAATTAGTATATATTATTCTAATTAAATTCCTATAGATCAGTTCGGTTTTTTTGTGCCCTAATTGTTTTCTTTTTTTAAGTTTATTTATTTTGAGAGAAAGAGAGAGAATGCGGGAGGGGCAGAGAGAGAGAGGGAGAGGAATCCCAAGCAGGCCTCGCACCGTCAACACAGAGCCTGATACGGGCTCAAACCCACAAACTGCGAGATCATGACCTGAGCCCAAATCAAGAGTTGGTCATAGCCACCTGGGTGGCTCAGTTGGTTAAGCGTCCAACTCTTAATTTGAGCTCAGGTCATGATCTCATGCTCTCCAGAGTTTGAGATCCACATTGGGCTCTGGACTAACAGTACGGAGCCTGCTTGGGATTCTCTCGCTCTCTCCCTTTCTCTCTGCCCCACTCCCACTTGTGCTGTTTTTGTCTCTCTCAAAATAAATAAATAAACTTAAAAAAAAAAAAGTCAGATGCTAAACTGAACCACCCAGGTGCCCTTCTCCTATCTAGTTTAAAAGATAATTGCATAAAGCTATAATTATAAATCTGTGTTGATGGACAAATAATGTAGAAACTATAAGGTGTATGATAATAACAGCACAAAGGAGTGGGGAGGAAATAGACTTATATTTTTGTATACTATTGAAATTAAGTTAATTGTTATAAAGTAGGATATACAGTATAAATCCCAGAGCAAACATTATTAAGAACTCCAAATACCTAGTATAAAAAAAAATCACAAGAGAATTCAAATTGTATACTAGAAAATACCTATTTGACACAAAGGAAGGCAGTAATGGGGAAATAGGGGAAAAAAGACATGTGAAAACAAATAGCAAGAAGGACAGATGTAACCCTACCTTATCAGTAATTTAATACTGTGAATGGATTAGACACTCCAATTAAAGGCAGGGATTGAAAGGACAGATTTTAAAAACATGATTTGACTGATGATTCACTTGTACTATAACAAAAGACTCACTTTAGAGTAAAAAACACAAATAGGTTGAAAGTAAAGGGATGGAAAACATACACCGTGCAAATAACAGGCAAAACAGCTGAAATGGTGATAGTACTATAAGACAAAATAAGACTCAATGCAAAAAAAAATTTTACTAGAGGAGAACCTGGCTGTCTTAGTTGGTAAAACATGCAACACTTGATCTCAGAGTCGTGAGCTCGAGTCCCATGTTGGGCATGGAGTTTACTTAATAAAATGTATATATTTTTAAATATAGATATATTGAAAATGGTACAAGAGACAATTTATAATGATAACAGATCAACCCATCAAGAAGTTATGACAGTTAAAAGTGTATAGGTACCTAAGAACAGAACCCCAAAATACATGAAGCAAAAACTGAAAGAATTGAAGAGAGGAATAAACTCAACAATAACAGTTGTAGACTTCAATACCTTACCTAAAAATTAGAGCAGAAATCAGTGAAATAGTGGATAGAAAAAGAGTAAAGAAAATCAACCAAACCAAAAGTTGATTCTTTGAAAAATCAACATAACTGACAGTCCTTTAACAAGACTGACCAAGAGAAAAAGAGAGAAGACTCAAGTCACTAAAATCGAGTATAATACGAGACATTACTCTCAACCTTACAGAAATAAAAAGTATAAGGGAATACTATGAACAAGTGAATACCAACAAATTAAACTGCCTGGATAAAATGGAAAAATTCCTAGAAAGACAGGAACTACCAAAACTAACTCAAGAGAAATAGAAAATACGAAGAGACCTTTAACAGCTATGTGAATACAACTATATGAGTTGAATTAGTAACAAAAAAACTTCCCACAAAGAAAGGAACATGGCCTCATTGGTGAATTCTACCAAATGTTTAAAGAATTAACACCAGTCCCTCACAAACTCGTCCAAAAAGTAGAAGAGGAGCGAACACTTCCTATATTATTCTGATACCAAAACCAAACAAAGACATCACAAGAAAACTACAGACCAGTAATATTTCTTGTAAATACAGATGTAAAAGTCCTCAACAAAATGCTTACAAGCCAAATCCACGGAAACATATTAAAAAAGATTAAAAGGTACTGGAGTTTGAGAGTTATAGATCTAACAAAAAATTCTCCAGAACAAGTGACCTGATTTCTCCAGCAAATAAGTGACAGAAAAAATGAAAGAGGAAGAACTGTCATAGATTGAAAGGGGTTTAAGAGAGGGATAGACAAACACAATTTGGTGGGGACCATTATTTGAATCCCAATTCAGATAAACCCACAAAAAGAGACATTTTTTAAGGGGTACCTGACTGGCTCAGTCAGTTGATCTTGGGGTCATAAATTCAAGCCCCAAGTTGGGTGTCGAGATTACTTAAAAATAAAATCTTAAAAAAAAGACATAAACCAGAGGAAAAGTCAAAAGGGAAAAACTGAAGGCAGACATCATGTACTGGGTCACAGTTTGGAGATCATTTTATTTAATGGGACATTAAGTAGTGGAAGTTAAGTCCCCAAAAGAGCTAAATTGTGAGATATCTTTCAAATTCCATGGTCCTTTGAGGACCTAACTTCCTCTCTGACAGCAAGTTCTAATTTTCCCATCTCCAAAAATCGGAGCAAAGCAAGCAATAAATTAATTCACTCAGATTTCAATTTAATGAATTACCTGTTCCAAGAGTATTTCAGAGCAAATTTGAAGGAGGGCCAGTGGTAAATTCAAAGGATTAAAGGTACTGATGAGATAGCCTATCAGTATATGGAGATCATCTTAAATGAATTTCCCTCAAATTAATCCACATTAGCAATTACCTATGTCACGCTGTACACAAACTTATTCCTCAGTAGAAGCTATTTTTACATTGAACATTTGGCAAATTCTTCCACTGTCATAATTAAAAAGCTCACTACAGCCTCCACCAGGTGTTTTTTCCCCCCATTATACTCTACCTGGGCTTTAGTGCATCAATCCCTAAGGAAGTCTGAGTAGATGAGCTTTTTTTGGAATCTATGAATATTGCTGGCAAGAATGATCCACCCACATATTCCAAAAAGAATTATCAGTTTGGAGAATTGGGCACTGCCCCCATAATACTGGAGACTCCCTAGACTATTTCAGTGTTAGGCTTGAAAAATCACTGCCTCTGGGACAAGAGCCACAGCTAAGAAAGACTAAAAGAAAAAAAGCTTTCAAGGCTCGGCCCTGTGAAAAGGATGCTACATCCATCTGCGTCTTTGCGACCAAACCTGTCCTTGAACATCATCAGAAACAGCAATGACACTCATCTGAGCTTTGAAGGACAACAGTCTTGAATACACAGGGGTAGTATGGGGAATGAAAAAGGTGTTTTATTTATAACTTCATCCTCTTCTTCCTGACAGCCAGTGCCAAGGAACCAGGTAATCTGCATCCTGAGATGACCACGTTTCTATTGCAAAATCTAAAAACTTCTAAAGAAATGTCGAATTTGGATGTAAGTGATGAATCACTGAATTCTACTCCTGAAGCCAATATAGCACTGTATGTTAACTAAAATTTTTAAAAAATGAAAGAAAGAAAGAGAAAAAGAAAAAGGAAGGAAGGGAAGGAGGGAGGAAGGAAGGGAGGAAGGAATTTGGAAAGCAGGAATTTGTAGAAAGTCAGTTGTTACTATGTGCATAAAGGTTCAAGAAGGCTAGCTATAAGGTCAAAAGACCTGAGTTTACATTCCAGCTCCACTGTTTTCTGAATATGACCTTGTGCAAATATTTCCCCTTTCTCTGCCTCCATTTTATCTTGGGGGGTGGGGGGAGATAGTATCACCTTCCTCATAGAGTTAATAAGATTAAAAAAGATTTCAAGTGTTTGACACAAGGCTAACACATTAGTACATAGCCAATAGATATCTATTACAATTAATGACCTTTGATTCTTCCTAAGAACCTCAGTAATGCAGTACTGAGCCAGATTCATGGCCTACTCAGCATGGTATTTGTCTCTGATGGTGGCAGCAAGAGGCATTGGGAGAGAGAAGAGAATGCTCTTTTTTGTTATCTCAAATGAATAAGGCTTTATGTGAAAATATCTCTAACTTCTTTGACCACCTCTAAGAATAATACTTCACTCATGAATGTATCTACACCATTTGGGGCCATATTTATATTTGCAACTGATACTGATTTCTCTTTTTTTAAAAAATTTTTTTAGTTTTTCTTTTATTTCTGAGGGAGGGAGAGATATGGAGCATGAGCGGGGGAGGGCAGAGAGAGAGGGAGACACAGAATCCGAAGCAGGCTCCAGGCGTGGCCCCCCACAGGGGGCCAAACTCACCAAACCCGCAAGATCATGACCTGACCCGAAGTCGGACGCTCAACTGACTGAGCCACCCAGGCGCCCCTAAAATACTACTTTTAAAATGCAAAGGGATATCCCTTATTTTTTGTTTTTCAATTGAAGTATAGTTGATACTGCTTATTTCTTGTTTCCAAATATTTTGTGAACAATTCTATATTTATCTTATCCCTTAGTCTTGATTTCACAGTCTTGATTCAGATTTCTTCTATCAGCTATAATTTCAGAGAATAAAAGCACCCTAAGCTTTTGGCAGTTGATTATCTAGTTTCTAATTTATCCAGTTCAATTCGTCATGGATACTTTTGAGTTCCTACTGCAAAGTGCAAAATTAAAACATGCAAAATGTAAGATGGAATTTCTGTTTTTAAAAAGCTTAGAGTCTTCTGGATATTCAGTCAACGAACTTTTTATTATTATTTTTAATGACCTAGGCAGCTATAGGTCAGAGAGTCAAAGCATTGATTCTGCAGGCAGACTACTAGGTTGCAAATTCTGATTCTGCCGCTTAGAGGATGACCTTGAGCAAGCTGCTTAAGTTTTCTGTACTTCAGGTTCTTCATCTGTAAAGCTAGATAACAATATTATCTGGGGTTGTTGTAAAGATAAAGAAGTTCCAGGTTAAGTACTTAGAACAGAGGCTGAGTGGCATATAGTAAGCACTCAATAAATGTCAGCAATTTGAGGTAGACATTAGAGCTGTTCCAATATTCCTGTTCTCTCTTTCAGACATGTAGAATGCATATATGGTAGGATGACATTTTCCTGCCCCCTTTTAAGTTAGTCATGGGCCATGTGCCTGACTCTGGCTAATAAAATGTGAGAAATGACATGTGTCACTTCTGGGTAGAAGCTTAAAAATCAGTACATAATTTTCCAAGTTAATTTCCCTCTGCCTGGTGATTAAGCAAGTGTATGCTGAGATGGAGCCCTTGATAATAATATGGGTGACTGTCACATATCTTGTAAGATGAACAGAGTCTCTTGGTAATCCACAATGGGCAAATAACTTGAATGAGACGGACTTTATGTTGTGTTAAAGCACTAAGACCTTGGGGTTATTTATTGGTGTGGTTAACCTAGGCTATCCTGACCAGTACACTATCATTCCAGGTACTGGGGGTACATCAGTGAATCAGACTGACAAAATGCATGCCCTTATGAAGTTTCTCAAGACTTGAATGCAGGGGTGCCTGGCTGGCTCATTCAGTAGAACACGCAGCTCTTAATCTGGGGGTTGTGAGTTCAAGCCCCACATTTGGCACAGAGCTTATATATATATATATATATGTACAAGTATATATATATGACATATAAATAAGCTTTATATATATGTTTTATATATATAAATAAAGCTCATATACATATGTGTGTGTGTGTGTGTGTGTATATATATATATATACATGTATGAGACTTGAATGCAAAATCCAACTATTCTGTGCAAACTATTAAGAAACCAAAGGTGGCTCAGTTGTCAGTTAGTTAAGTGTCCGACTCTTGATCTTGGCTTGGGTCGTGATCTCATAGTTCATGAATTTGAGCCCCATGTTGGGCTCTGCTGCTTGGGATTCTCTCTCTCTCCCTCTCTCTCTCTCTCTCAGCCCCTCCCCTGCTTGTGCTCTCTCTCTCAAAATAAATAAAAAACTTTAAAAAAAATGATGGATAAGAGTTTACCACCGCTTTCTTCCTTCCACAGTGAGAGTTTTGAAAGTCTGCAAATGAATCAAAATAGAAAAAAAAATGCTAGAGAAGAAAAGAAGCATCCATAATATAGTCTCATCTTACATAACTCTTACTATCAAAATGCACGACTCAGGTAAACCACATAGAGATCATCTCATACAAGCACAAAGGAAGCATGAAAACAGTTGAACCTGAGATCAGGAGACCCTATGAGAGTCTACTCTGGCTCTTCCACTAACTGCCTATGTGTGATGAGTTGTCAAGTCTCCAGGGTCTCTCAACACTTGGAATAAGGAAATAGTATCTCCCCTTCTGAGAGATAAACTGTATGCTGTATCCGAGCATCCATTTGTTCTTCCAGTTCTTCCAATTGACAAATAGTTATTGACCATCCTCTCTGTGTCAGGCAATGTAATGCACAGTGACCCAGGGGTGAACAAGACATGGAGCTTACATTTACTATGGGAGATAGACAATAACAAGACATTAAACAGATTACTCTTATAATGCCAATAGTGTTAAGTGCTTTGAAACAAACAGATGTGATTAAGTGCGATGGGGAAATGGTACTTTAGATTGGGGGTCATGGGAGGCCCCCCTGTGGAGGTGATACTGAATTTGGAAACATGACTGGCAAGAAGGAATCAACTCTCTGAAGATCTGGAGGAAGTGTTCCAGCTAGGATGGCAAGTGCAAAGGGCCTGAGACAGGGAGGAAGAACAAAAAGACCTCAGGGAAGAGTAGGAGATGAGTCAGAGATAGAGGGGTCATATAGGAATCATGCCTATTCCTATAGGCAATAGGAATTTGGAGGCTAATGGAGATTTTGAAACAGAAGAGTGATGTAACTTAATTTACAATTTATGTTTTAAAAGATCATCCTTTTAATGGATCAATTTACAATTTATGTTTTAAAAGATCATCCATCTTTTAGATGGAGAGGAATGAATTTGGAGGTAATTCCAATAGTCTACGTGAGCGACTACACGAGTGGCATAAATCAAAGGAGTAAGAAAGGTCATGGCCAGATAGATTTTGGAAGAGAAGTGACAAGGATCAGAACATACTATTGCAAAATATAGCACCTTGGTATACTGAATATTTTGAGCTGAAGGAATTTGAGAAAACAGCAGATGCAGGAAACTCTCTCTGATCTTTTTCCACCCTGTTCCCTTGAAGCAGGTCATAAGACCCTCATGGGAAAGGTGCCCTCCCTGTACCCGGACAAGGACACCGAGAGAAAGAAATCCAAACAAACAGACCTTGCGAGTTTTCCCTAGCCTTAGTCATACCCCCTTTTTTGTACTATCCCATTTTTCCATGACTCTTGATTCTTTATCAAACCTAATATTAAACACACACAGATTCACCTGTTTCTTCAGGTCTTCGTTACCATTATAGAAGTTCCCATATCATGTAAAATTTAATATGAAATAAATAAATGTGTAGGCATTTCTCCTATTAATCTGTCTTTGCCAGTTTAATTTTCAGAATCAGCCAGGGACCCCAAGAGGGTCAAGGGAAATTTTTTCCTCCTCTACACAAATCAAGAGGGTGTACTGATTGTTGGATGTAGGGGTGAAAGAATTAAACCTGTTAGATGATGTTATTTCCTAAAATAAGGACAGCCAAGAAAGGAACAAATTTAGGGGTAGAGATCAGGAATTCTGTTTTTGAATATATTAAACGCAACATACTTACTGGACAGATTTTCAAGAAGAATAAACAAGACAGTGTATTTAAACACCTAATACGGGGTGCCTGGATGGCTTAGTTGGTTAAGCATCCAACTTCGGCTCAGGTCATGGTATCACAATTCATGAGTTTGAGCCCCATGTCAGGCTCTGTGCTGACAGCTCAGAGCCTGGAGCCTGCTTCGGATTCTGTGTCTCCCTCTCAGCCCCTCCCCCACTCTCACTCTATCTCTTTCTCTCTCAATAATAAATAAACATAAAAAAATTTTAAACACCTAGTATATAATCAGTGCTCAAAAAAGTTATTTTCTTTCCAAAGTTATTAAATCTCCTAAAGTCCAATGCCCTCATATGAAAAGAGAAGATAATATCTATCTTACAGATTCATAGTGAGCCTAACAGACTTAATATATCTGAATAAAGGTTATCAATAATAACATGTATGTAGCTGTTACCTGTGCCAAGTACTGTTTTAAGCATGTTACATTTATTAGTGAATTTAATCCCCTCAAAAACTCTCTAAGGAAGGTGCTGTTATCTAAGGAAGGCAGAGTAGAAGTTAAAAAACTGGACCATGTCTATACTGGTAGACAGCAAAAGCTGGATAAAAATAAAAATTATTGGGGTGCCTGGGCAGCTCAGTCGGTTGAGCAGCCGACTTCAGCTCGGGTCATGATCTCATGGTTCGTGGGTTCGAGCCCTACATCGGGTTCTGTGCTGGCAGCTCAGAGCCTGGAGCCTGTTTCAGATTCTGTGTCTCCCTCTCTCTCTGCCCCTCCCCCACTCGTGCTCTGTCTCTGTCTCAAAAATAAATTAACTATTTAAAAAAATTTTTAAAAAGAATACACCTCTTTTTAAAAATAAATAAATAAATAAATAAATAAATAAAATTATTATTAGGGACATCCGGGTGGCTCAGTCAGTTAAGCGTCCAACTTTTTTTTAATGTTTATTTATTTTTGAGGGAGAAAGAGAGAGAGAGACAGAGTGTGAGCAGGGGAAGGGCAGAGATAGAGAGAGGGAGACACAGAATGTAAAGCAGGCTCCAGGCTCTGAGCTGTCAGCACAGAGCCTGACATGGGGGCTTGAGCTCACAAACCGTGAAATCATGACCTCAAGTCAGATGCTTAACCAACTGAGCCACCCAGGTGTCACAAGCATCCAACTCTTGAATGTGGCTTAGGACATGATCTCACAGTTCATGAGATCGAGCCCCACATCGGTCCCTGCGCTGACAGCACCGAGCCTGCTTGGGATTCTCTCTCTCCTTCTCTCTCTGCACCTCCCCCACTCATTCTCTCTCTCTCTCTCTCTCTCTCTCAAAATAAATAAACATTTTTTTAAAAGTATCATTAAATGCCCAATGTATATTACAGATAATAAATTAAGAAACAGAAAGAACAGATTATGTTGAATATTTAACAAATATGTATTGACCATCTGGTCTGTCTAGGAACCAAAAATACAGCAGTGAACAAAACAGACCGAAAGGCCTGCCCTCATCAGCTCAGGCAAGGAAAAACAACTCTGAGAAAGAGTGACTTGGGTTTAACCTAGAAAACGTGTGGGCTCTGAATATAGAAGTGGGGAAAGCAGGGATTAGTTGGCAAACTATTGCGGCCCCTATAGCGCAGCCTGTGACCTGTTTCTTTTCAAGCTAAGAATGTTTTACATTTGTTTACGGAAACTCTATGCCCATCGTGAGGCTCCAACTCACTACCCCAAGATCAAGAGTTGCATGCTCTACTGACTAAGCCAGCCAGGCACCCCTGTTTTTACATGTTTTAAAAGGAGAGAGAGGGAGGAGAGGAAGAGGAGAATTATAAATATGATGATCTGAACAACCTTGAAGGAGGAGAAAATGTTCGACAAGCAAGCAGGCCAGGCTGTAAAAGGTTGCCTGTTCAGGAAGCCACATGGAGCCTGGGATGCCTAGAGAGCCAATACACACGGGAAGAGTGGTGAAAAGTCAAGGACAAAGACAGGCAAGAGGTTACAGGCAAGGCTGCTGGAGTTGACGGATTTATTTTTCTCTGTAGTGAAAATGGGATGGCATTGATGGAGAGTGAATTCATAGGAAATTCATTTCTGGAAAGTTGCTTCTCACACTTGAAAAATATGTGCTTAATCTCGGAAGAGCTTGAAGAAGTGTTTTGATGCCCACAACAGAAAATCCCAAGCAGACTCCATGCTATCAGCTTAGAGCCTGATGCAGGGCTCAAACTCACCGACCATGAGATCATGATCTGAGCTGAAATCAAGCACAACCGACTGAGCTACCCACGGGCCCCTCCAATTTTTTTCCTTAGGGGAGAGAGTGGAATTTTATCTGTATATTTGCAATTTTTTTCTGAGGTGTAACTGCAACATGAGACATGAACTAAATAAGGAATCTGGCTGAACATAGCACCAAGAGGGCTGGGACCCAGAGGCATAAAGGACTGGCTTGCTTGGGACTTTACTGCTGTGACAGCCAGAACAAAGGCAGAATGGAAACTTGAGTCAATTGAAAGTTAAATAACAAGAAGACAAACTTGTACAGTAAAATGAGAAAACCTTTGAGAATAGAAAAGGATGTCTAAAGAGTTGGCCTTAGAAAGAGGACAGCACCCTAGTTAAAAAAGGAGATTAAAGTTTACCTTTCAAGGAAGGAGAAACCGGTTCTAAAAAACAAAGCTGCCTGGCACCAAAATCATATAATGTAAGAGACTATTGAGTTAGCATGGATGGGAGACGACTATATGATATATAACACAGAAATCAGCAAAATTCTCTCTATTGTGGTATTAAGTTTGGACTTAATGTTCATAGAGGGATGATTAGTCAACTACGTCTGTGGCTATTAATTGGAGCTAGATAAAGCAATTCTGTGACACCCATTTTTCATACACCCTGTGAAGCTGTGCAAGCCACTGAACTATAATAACCCTAGAATCATTTTATAAAACCTCAGAAAAAGAGTTCATTAAGGCATTTGCACTTGGCATGATTATATTTATTTCTCACTGAAACAATATTTTTTAAAAAATGATTACCCGTTTAAAAAAAAAAAACATTGAGGAAAACTGTTCTGTATTCATTTGCTGTTGTAACATATTACCATAAATTCCACAGCATTAAACACCACTGATTTATTCTCTTATAGTTCTGGAAGTCAAAGGTCCAAAATAGGTCTCACTCGGCTAAAATCAAGGTGTTAGGAGGACCGCATTCCTTTTGCAGGCTCTATGAAAAAACCTGATTCCAGGCCCTTTCCAGCTTCTAGAGGCTGTCCAGATTTCCCGGTCTCCTGGCTCCTTCCTCTTTCAGAATCGCTAGTCTTTGCTACAGCACTCGGCCTGCCTCTGCTGCCTCCCTTCTCCACTTTGAAGGATTTGTGATTACATTGGGCCCACTCAGACAATCCAAAATAATCTCCCTATTTTATTTATTTGTTTGTTTGTTTAGACTTCTTTCTTTTCTTGGCTTTTTTTATTGGACACATTTTGTTTTTTTTTTTAAGCTCCCTATTTTATTATTTATTTATTTATTTATTTATAGAGAGAGAAAAAGTGGGGGAGGACGTGGCGGGGGTGCGGACAGAGGATCTGAAGCGGGTCCCTGTGCCGAGAGCAGAGAGCCCAACGTGGGGCTTGAACTCCCGAACCGTGAGATCATGACCTGAGCTGAAGTCGGCGCTCAACGGACTGAGCAACCCAGATGTCCCAGTCTCCTTCTTTTGAAGTCATCTGATTAGCAAACAACCTTGACTGCATCTGCAACTGTAACTTCTCTTTGCCATGTAATGTAACATATTCACGGGTTCCAGGAATATCTGTTGGGAGGCCATTAGTCTGCCTACCACAACTTTAACCAAAGTTAAACTATATTGTGCAAGATGGACCTTCAATCTATCAACAATGCTAAAATCTTCGATTTGTTCGGCGCCTTTATAAACATTACACAGTCTTCTATATGCCTGAAAGGTAAATTCTGTACATAAAGCATGACCAAATAAATTGGTATGCCTTTTTGTAGGACTCTTGGCTTGGAGGCCTACGAAACTTTACTGCACTTTTCAGATTCCAACAGTTCAAAAAGAAAGGTCTATAACAACTACTGAAATACATATACTGTAGTTTTTGTTGGGGAGAGTAACAATATCCTAAATTCATTACATTTTGTTGGGGAGAGTAACAATATGTTAAAATCATTACATTTTGTCAAAACAAATGTTTACACTGTAGACAGTAGACAAAGCTGAACATTTAATGTCTTAAAAACATTTGGTAAAGGAAATTAATTTTTTTTAATTTTAGTTCAAGAGAATGAAAAGAGTGGTAGTGAGGAAGAAGGCAGTATTGCTTCAAACTTCTACTCAAAAAAAAAAAAAAAAGCAAATAAATTTGCACAGTGATATTAGCCCACAGGGGTATTTTAAGAAGAAGGGGGAAAAAAGCTTTTTTTTTTACACTTAATTTTATCCTTTTTTTTACAGATGTGTTCCAAACAAACTAGGACTGTCTTTGCAAAACAGCCCCATTAAGAGTCTTACCAACTTCTCCCTTGGGTGATGCAGAGAATCAGACAAGGGGAAAAAAAAAAAACAAACTAGGCTAGACACCTGTCCCCAGTGGAAAAAGGAACACACCTGGAGAGCAGCTCAGATAAAGGGAGCGAAGGGGGGAAAAACAGTAATTGGAGAGGAGACTGCTTACAATCTGTTGCTGGTTTATAAGGAAAATCTATTCCTGAAGGAAAGGGATACTGTAGCAGTACACTAAAAACTGGGACAAGGGGTGGCTGTGCCAGATTGTACCTTTTGCGAGTTTTCCCAGCATGGCCTGGGCCCAGCGTGGATCAAGTGACCTGCCTGAGATTGCCAGGCATCCTGTGCACATCTCTTTCATTCATTCATTCATTCATTCATCCATCCATCCATCCATTCACTTATTTATACTGAGCACCTAACACGCTCTAAGCACTGCTGATAAAAAAAAAATAAATAAATAAACAATGCATAACAGTACTTAGCGCACTGCATTTATTTGCATGGGTTTTGGCTTTTTGTCTCTCCTACAGCAGCTTCTAGGAAGGGACCCTATTTCATTTTTGCAACCTCAGTGTCTAGAATAAGTGCCTGGCACAGGCTAGGTGCTTAATGAACGGGGGGTGGGGGGGGGAGACTTTAAAGCGTACTTTTGATAGGGGGCTATGTTCTCAAACCTGTAGCCTTCTGTGGGGGTACAAGGCTGACCGGTACACATGATGAGAATGGGCAGGGCATTTTTATTCGGAGTCCATACAGCAATCCACCGTTCTCCTGTGTGGCTGCTAGTCCCGAAGTAAGTTAAAGAAAGTACGGGAGTCCAGGGAGAGATGGGGAAGGTCTGCCTTGCCCTCCCTCTGCCCGCGAGCGGGAGGCCTGGGACTGGGGGGAACCCAAGAAGGGAATTCTCGCGAGCCCTCCTGCCCGCCCGCGCTCCTCACCAGGTCAATGGCCACGACGTCCCGCAGCGCCACGGCTCGCCGGATGGACTTGGGCGGGCTCTCGGTCAGGTAGATGAGCCGATCGCTGAGGACCACGTACTTTAAGGTGTGCTTCTCCGAGTCGGACACCACGATGCACCGCTCATAGGCGCGGATGGCGTCGTAGACCTCGGGCGGCAGCCGCCTCCGCAGGAACGCGTCCAGGCGGCTATTCGTGTGCGCAGGGAAGCCGGACCTGGCGGGGCTGGCCATGTGCGGCGCCGGCCGCCCGGCGGAGTGCGGGGCGCGGCGGACGCCTGTGCCCGGCCCCGCCTCCGCGCCGCCTGCGGTGGAACCCGCGCGCGCCACAAAGCCGCCCGCCCTGCCGCAGCCGCCTCTCCCGGGCGCAGGGCTCAGGGCCCCCAACTTCGGAGCGGGACTCCCAGGAGCACCTTCCCGGGCCCCGCCTCCCGCCCATCCTCGTCCCAACCTCAGACGACAGTGGGCCGGGCGAGACGCTGGTCCTTCAGGTAGATCATCATCACGCATCCTCTGGGCTGCGGGGCGGGTATTCAGCGGTTCTCTTCGCCCTCCGCTCACAGCAGCCCAAAACCCCGCCTGGCCCAGCTATTGAGGACCACGCCGTTCCTAGCAGACTGTACTGATGAGGGAACCCACTGGTTTAAACTGGGTTTCTGTTAGAAACGAGAGGAAATGTACTGATTTATTTTTAAACCGGCAGAACACCCCTGGAACGCTAAGATCAATCACATAGGTTTACCATTTGCTTTTAAGATTGCCTGATACAGTCTTCTAGTTTTTCAAGAGTATAAACATATAAATCTTTTCTGTCCAACTAATTGAAAGCTCACTCTCTAAAGTAAATCTTATACATTAATTTGGCACGCGCAAGCCTAATGGCTATGCTTGTGTTCCCCATGTCCAGGGACAAAGCCCCATAGACCCGCAGAGCTCAATCTGTGTAGGATAAATGATTGGGTGAGGCCCGCATGTGGGGAAATGGAAGACTAGAGGTTGAGGAATGCTGATTGCCCAGCCTTTAAGCTGCATGACAGCAAAAGTACTGGTTAGTTTTTACAGATCACTTATTATCCGTTTCGGTTAGTAGATGAGAAGGGCATAGCAGAAAGCTGCCTCTAATAAACCTAGGTAGTAACTTTCATTTTAATTTCAAATTCTAAAAAAGTCATTCTCTCTCCCTGCCCATTAACCAAAAGAAATGATACACATTTATGTGTATTTTTGCTCCAGCTACCAACAACTCAGAATCAAACTGTATATTCCTTATTGCAGTTCATATTCTCCTTCTCATATTTTACTGTTGTATACTGTATGCTGTAAGCAATTTCGTATCTTTTATGGAAGAAGTATAAACAAATTAAAATGCACAGATATTGTAGACCAAATCCCTGCAAAAAGGAAAGGTGGAGAAATGTTTGGGTGGCTAACCAAGTCTGAGGAACTTGATAGTAGCAGAAAACAAAAACAAACACAACAGTATTTCTTTTATTGGAGAGATTGTGTTTAGTGCCTAAGGAGAGAAGTACCACCTGATGACAAAATCTTAAATGACCTAGCTAGCATTCCAAGTTTTGTTAGAATCTGATCATACATCTGTCTGATGCTTCATAACTTCATAGCTGGATAAAAAGGGAGCCCCAGAAGCATGGCTGTTTCATCTGAAATAAAGACTATTCCCTATCTAAACAATTTGTTGCCTCAGACCAATAGAAGGCAAAGGCCTTTGACCTTTGCCAACTAGTAGCCTCACAAGAGTGTTCCGAGGCAAATGACCACCTGGAAAGTGAAATGTGAGGGTCCAAGTAGGGGAAAAGCCCTCACTGCAAGCTGCTGTTTCGTGTTTGTCAGGCTTTTGCTCCATCGGCAGGACTAACAAACAGAATGACTGCACCAGGACTAGAAAAGACAGCATACCTGATCTGTCTGCCAAGAAACCCACCATAAATGCACTTTTGGTGACAAGGGCACTAGACTTAACAACCATTAAGGTGAAGCACATGAAGAAAGGAATTTAACAAAAAGGATTAAGGGTTAAGGTGACCTCAGTGAAAAGGCAGTATCATGGTTTCCAGGCACTTAGTGTTCTATACTGTTGCCAAGGTAACACAAAGTTCAGATCCCAGAAAAGGGGGTTACGATATGGGAAAGATACTAGATTTGGAGTCAAAAGAACTGGATTACAGCACAAACCTTGTTGCTTAGTATCAGTGAGATTTCTGGAAAGTGTCTTAACTCTTTTGGACCTCAGTTTTATCATCCATAAAATGAAACTATCAATACTTGCCTGACCAACCTCTGAGTTGGTATGAGGATCAAATGCAGTAAATTATGAATTCTAAAAGCACTGTAGATACGTATGCATATTTGTATTTCCTTATCTTTTGGTAAGCTTTATGTGGATAATTAACATAAACACATCCGAGATAGGCAGTTACTCTTTATCCTCTAAATCCATCTAAACTCAAGAAGCATTTAATACAGTTCCTGTGCAACCAAGCACTTAATAGATGTTTCTTGATGAAACTATCAAAAGTAATAGAACATTACTTACCCAGGACCAATCCCCAGAGGCACTCTTCTTAACCAGAAGAACTTTCACCAGAACAGAGTAGTCTTAGGTTGAGGGATGGTCAATTCAATTAGTTTGAAAGGACAGTAGTTAGGAGCACAAGACTGTATAGCAAGATGACCTGGGTTCCATTTTCATCTCTCACATTCAGTAACTAAATGATCTTGGACAAGTTATTTTAATTTCTTAGTACCTTAATTTCCCCATCTGTGAAAAGAGAGTAATAGTACCAACCCCATAGCGTTATTATAAGAATTAATAATGTTTCTGAAGTACTTTATAACAGGTAACTGGAACAGAGTAAACACTATATAAGTGTTTTTAAAATAAATTGAGGGGCGCCTGGATGGCCCAGTCAGTTGAGCGTCCGACTTTGGCTCAGGTCGTGATCTCATGGTTTGTGAGTTGGAGCCTCGCATTGGGCTCTGCTGTCAGCACGAAGCTGAAGTCGCTTCGGATCCCCTGCGCCCCTCTCTCTGCACCTCCCCCACTCGTGCAAGCATGCTAGCTCTCTCTTAAAAGTAAATAAACTTTAAATAAATAATAAATAAATAAATAAATTGAACTAGTGTATGATTTCTTGGTATATATATGGTCATTTGGTTCCCCATACACAAATAATACCAAACTCTTCTCTGTTGGATGCTAGCCTAACTTTTTAAACTTTCAATCAAGGCTCAAGACAAAAATCTAATCTACATATATACACGCAGAAAAGAATGTCATTTTCTTTTTTAGTCGTGTTTTTGGTGGATAAGTGATCAGTGGGCCAAACGTCATAAGAATCCTGTACGGATTTCAAACTAGAAACATATTTCAATCTAGGGATCCCAAGTGTTCCCATCTCCAGCTTTGAAACTAAACACACAGTATGCATAGAAAGATACTTGAAATCTGTAGCAGGCAAATAAAACCTGAATTTTTAAAGGTGTCATTTAGGAATCTCTTGGTGTTTCTGCTCAGTATCAATGGATACTGACCATGTAAATACCTATTAACAATTAGCAATCAACTGACATGGAGGGGAGATGCCATTATAATGAAGCCTAAGGGACTATACAGTGCTTTGGATTAAAAATTTTTTAAACTTTCTTTTACTAACTAATGCTACAATGCTCTACTCTGCCTCAGGCTTCCTGCTACATACCCACTTCCTCTAAAAGAAACCAATGATTGGACTAGGAGCAGTAAAGACAGTTTGCCTGACCTATTTTCCAATTTCTTTCTCTTCCAGGAAACCCATCATGAATGAATGAGCTTTTGATGACAATGGCACTGGGCTTAACAAGCATCGAGATGAAGCAGATGAAGAAGAGAATTTGACACAGAACCCCGTGGTTAGCCGCTCACAATTGTATTATTTTTATTCAGTTCAATACATTTCAGATATTTACTGAGAAATTACTATCCATACACAGAATCAAGATAAGACTTTTCAGTCTTCAAGAGCTGACTCATAGGTAAGACAACCACGCAGTTTTAATACAAAACAAAAACATATTAAAATATATTCATCACATAAAAGAGGTTAAGAAAAAGCAACATCAAAGAAATGATTAAACAAACCTGGTTGAAAAAATCTGGAAATATTTCATAAGGGACAGCATTCAATAAATCCTCAAAGAGTGAATGAACTATTTCATTTTTCCTTTAGAGTCAGGTTTTTAAAATATCTTTCTATGAAAATACTACCTGGTCACTGTGGAAGATTCTTAAAAATCCAAAAATGTACAAGGAAGAAAAAAAAATCATCTGCAATCTCACCACCTAGCGATAACCTTCCAGTACATATTAAGGGGGTTTGAATCCCAACTCTGCTACCTTTTATGTACTTCAGTTTCCTCATCTATAAAATAGGGATAATGATAGTACCTACCTCATAGAGTTGTTGTGAGGATTAACATATGAACACTTAAAACCGCTTTAGGCACAGGGGCACCTGGGTGGCTCAGTCGGCTGAGCATCCCGACTCTTGATCTCGGCGCAGGTCATGATCTCACCGTTCATGAGCTCGAGCCCCAACTCTGCACTGACAGCTCGGAAACTACTTGGAATTCTGCCTCTCTGTCTCTCTGTCTCTTCCTTCTCTTGCTTGCACGCACTCTCTCTTCCTTTCAAGATAAATAAACTTAAAAAAAAAAACCTGTTTCCTCCACATAATCCTCCAAAATGTTGGCAATTAATATATAAAAACATTGCTAAATTTGAGCATACGTGCTTAAAATTTTTTTTAATGTAAGCATACATGCTTTAAGTTAAAATAATGACAGTGTTATCAACATTTAAAAATACATATTTATTTTTGAGAGAAAGGGAGAGAGTGCGCGTGCAAGCAGGGAGGGGCAGAGAGAGAGAGGGAGTCAGAGACTCCCAGGCAGGCTCCTCGCTGTTAGCTCAGAGCCCAATGTGGGGCTCAAACTTACGAACTGTGAGATCATGACCTAAGCCAAAATCAAGAGTCAGGTGTTTGATGGACTGAGCCACCCCGGTGCCCCTATTTATCAACATTTTGGTAACTGCCATTTTATGTTAGTTTAAAATGAGAAAGCTAGACTATAAAGTGGTAAGATTTAGGGGCACTTGGGTTGCTCAGGTCATGATCTCTTGGTCTGTGAGTTTGAGCCCCACTTCAGGCTCTCTGTTGACAGCTCAGAGCCTGGAGGCTACTTCTGATTCTGTGTGTGTGTGTGTGTGTGTGTGTGTGTGTGTGTGTCTGCCCCTCCCCCTCCCCATTTGTGCTTTCTCTCAAAAATAAATACTAAAAAATAATTTTTTAATAAAATAAATTTTAGATTTAATAACTCTTTTAGGTTAGATTCCACCAAATGTTTCATCTTATTATTATTATTATTTTACTTTTAAGTAATCTCTACACCCTATGTGGGGCTCCAAGTTGTATACTCTACCAGCTGAGCCAGCCAGCCTGCCCCCCATAAGGTTTCAAAATAATGTGTTTTCAAAATTGATTTAAAATCCTAGGTTATTGAACTACCACAAAGGGCCAATATTACTAGATAAACTTTAGATAAGCTGTAGATGGTCAGTGAAATAAACTGAACATATTAAAGCTTTTGGAGCCACTCAGACTAGGATTAGTATTGGGTGCCCATAGTCCATAGTTGACCAAACAGGTAATGTAAGAATCAGTGCAATTATCTACTTGATTTGAACTATAGGCTAGCACTGTCCTATGTGCTAAACTCCAGATATACACTGAACTAGGAAAGGAATCTTTGCCTGACATTTTAAAGTTACAAACGTGATGCAGCAGTGATTGAAAATATTATGTATATGAGTGGTATAGTGTCTTGTAAGTAGTGGGTCACTAAATGTAGCTGTTAAGTTGTTACGTTAATTTTATTCTACATCTCTTCTGAATTTCCCCTCCCAAATTGTTCCTCACTACAGTCTGAGTGACTATTACCTAATCTGTATTCAGTAGTGAATAATCAACAATGAACCTAAATAGTGAGCATTTGTGTGCAAAAGCATATATTAACTCAATCCTCACAAGGACCCTTTGAGGTCAGTATTATTGTCCCTATTTCACAAATGAGTAAACTGAAACACAGATAATGTAAAGTGCCTGAAACTAAGGTCAGCAAGCGTGTGGGGTGGAGAGGTTGGGTTGGGGCTGGGATTCAAATCTAGACAGCTTGAGCCAATATTGCCTCTGAATAAACGAAGCAACTACCAGAAAAGTAACCCACGAGTAGAACTCCCTAAGAATGCTCTCCTTTTCATGAATGACAATATATTAGTACGTTTCAAGTGAAATTTAAGAATTTTCAGCGCTCCTGAGAGGATCCTCAAGCTCCTAGCCTCTAAACACATGGGATCCTAGAAGAGCAATTACACAACTGAATCACACGTGGTTTGGATCACGTCATCTGGATCTCAGGAGCTCGACACCCTAATCCACCAGCTAACCTGATGAAGCCTTTATGCAGCGTGCTAAGAACACCCTACCCGCGGCTAGGACCACCGGGATTCAGCGGCAGGGGTGGGACTCGCGCCGGACACCCCCTCCCGGCATGCACCACAGGCCCCGGCTAGCGCCCGGAAGCGCCGCCTGCCCCTTGCATGCCGGGAGTTGTAGGCTCCCGGCCCGGGCCCGCGGGCTGCGGTCTGCACTCTCCATGAGGCTGTTGGTGCTGGCCCGCGCGGCGCCGACGCGGGGAGCGCGCTTCGCGCTGACTCAGCGGCGACGGAGGCGGCCGCGGCGTTAGCCGGCCCCTCGCGCTCTTTCCCTTCCTGGGGCGCCGACCCCGCCCGCCTGCTTGCCTAGGTTGCCGGTCCGGCGCCACGCAAGAGAAGGCGCCAGGGGACGCGGAGCGGCGCGCGGCCCCAGCCAGCTCTGTCTCCGGCGTTAGCGCTGCGGCCGTGGCAGAGGACGACGGCGACAAGGACGAGGGCCGCTCTCCCCGCTCCCTGCGTGCGGCGTCGCTCCGCTCCGCTGACCAGCCCTCGGGAGTGCAGGCGGGGAGGCGGGATGGAGTGATAGGGAAGGTGACTCGGAGCTTGGGGGCGGCGGGACTCGGATCCACCTCGGTCCGCTGGAGAATGCGGGGAAGTTGTCTGGGCGGACTGGCCCGGGGAGCCCCCACGCCGGGGTTGGGGTGCGGGCCGGGGGCCGTCCACGGCGGTGCGCCCCAAGGCTGGGCCAGGTCTGGGTGGGGGTGGGTAAGAACTGCGGCCGTCGCCGCGGAGCGCGTCCCGAGTGCGTGGCCGCCGTTGCCCGGTGTTTCATCACCCGAATTGCCACGAGGCTTCCTTTCGGGGAGGGGAGGGGAGGGGAGGGGCGGGGCGGGGGGAGGAGGGGGCAAGGCCGGAGGAGGAGGGTCGGCTTCATCGGTGGCCCCTAATGTACTAAAGGTGGCCAGCCTCATTTGTAATAGCAGCAAGTCCCACCAGTTTCGACTGCAGAGACCTCCAACTTGCTTCGCTACCCACCCCCCGCCCCAGGACAAAAAGGCGAAAAGTGTTAGTTCTGTGTAGTAATTTTGCCAGCACAGACACGCCATTTCTTCTCTTCTTCACAGTTCTGCAGGAGTAGACAAGCGTGATGTTTCCCTATAACCAGAAGAAACAAGTACTTTTTGAAAGTGCTAATTAGTTGTTACTGGGGAAGTTACGTTTTATTAAAGCGACTTGTCAGCTTGGTGTTAAAAGACTGGAAAGATTCAGTCCTGGTCTTTTGAACAGTCTTTAGTAGGTGTGGAGGAACTTTCCCAGATTGTTTAATTTTTTATTTAATGGCTATCAAGGAAAAGTTAGGGCGCAGTATTTTAAGTATGTTGCTTGCGTCCCCCCACAACATAAGCTAGATTCATAGTTGATATGTTTATCGCATTGTAACATGTTTTAGCCTGCACATCCGTGCCGTGTTAGAACATTAAGTGTTCGTGCACAACCCTTAGTGGAGGGAATGGTTACCTTTTTGCGCAGGTGGTAATTTTTCAGTTGTTTGCACCCTTTTTGCGCAGATTGTAACTTTTCAGTTGTTTGCACACATAGGTAATTTACCATTTTATGGTTATTTATTTTTATTGCATATTGATTTTTATCCAAGTGCCTGCCTGTGGGGGATTCTTTCTGCACCGACAACTGTAACAAGTTTATGTTTCCTTAGGTTATTTACTGGCCAGTTGTTGTTTTTCTTAAGACCAGTGCTGTTTCGCTTGGTAGAATTAAAGTGACTCAGCTTAAGCAATTTTCCCTAAATTCAAGGAAGATTTTGTAGAACGTTTTAATATGGGATTCACAGAAACTCAAATTTTCTGGGTGTGCATTTTTCCAAGGAATCATCATTAAATTTTCTTGTCATTTTTGGCAGGGGGAGGGAAGAAAACCTGCCTTTTTTGTATGTTTTCCAGTCTGTTCAAATGAGCATTTTTTAGTATATGATATCTAGACTACTCCAAGTAGTCCCCATTCCCCATGTGGCAAACTCTGAATTATAAATAACCTATTGAGGGCCCTAACCTAAAGTGTGCCAGGCATCCTTTAGATATCTTATCTCATGGAGGTCTTTACAACTTTGAGGTGGATGGTCTCTTTCCCACTTCATAGAAAGGGCTCTCTTTTTCAGATTTCCTAGTTGTCCATGTGGCCCCAGTTTGAAAATGATTAGATTGGAGTACAAACCCAGGTATTTCCAAACCCAAACCCTACGTTCTCCTATGTCTTAGAGACATAATGATGAATATTTGAGACAGCCCTTTCCCTTCAAGATTACGGAGAGAAAACAAGCAGGCAGCGACAACATATCAGCACTTAAGAGGGGCATTTAATCCGGTTTGGGAGAATTGGACAATAGGGATCAAAGAAGTGTTCTTGAAAGAAGTGCCCTCTAAGCTAAATTTTGAAGGGCAGGCAGAGGTTAACAGAGTAACAAGAAAAGAGCAGTGAGTGCAAAAATGAAAGATCAAATACCACTGGCCTTGCTGGGTTGGGCTGCAGAATAGTGAGTGAATCATTCGAAAGAGTGTGCACCTTAATTCTGAGGGCCGTCCGGGGCTACGTTGCCTCCGTAGTCTACAAGTATGATAGAAATAAGAAAGGGCTGAGCCTCACTCTCCAAGGGCTCTCAGCACATAACCCAACCCAGAGGGAGACAGAAAAGCCTATTGTAGTTGGGGTCATCTAACCTAGATTAGATCCTGGCCTCACTACTCCAAAAAGGCTGTGCACCCCCATCCCCTGCCTTTAGACTCTTGGCTTCTTTAGGCTCTGATCTTCTCTTTGGTTTATGATAATTAAAACACCAAAAAAAAAAAAAAAAAGCCCTACAGCCTTTTTATGTGAGCAGTAGTGCTGGTTTCTCTACCTCATAGGTATTGAGAGAATAAATGTGATTTTCACATCATTTACAATTTGTTCCTTGTTTCCTTAACTGTACATTGTATCAAAAACCTAGTAGCCTTTTGGGACTTAATCATGTTCTTATTTGAGAATGTTAGACCATATAATTGTGAAAAGTGCATTGCTTTCCAGAGACTCTTCTTAAGAATAGTATTAGGGTCTTTATTAATTTTTATAGTTACTGTTAAAAAATGTTTTGTGAAATACATTTCTAAAATTGGCTGTCAAGAGAGTCTGTTTAAAAATTAAATGGCTAGTTTTTTACTCTTCTACTCCTTTCATTTGACTTCTCTTAAAGTACTTGGTAGACACTCTGGTAAGGATATTGAACTCTGAGGTTACTATTTAGTCAGCATTCTAAGTTTTGTATTTTTTTAAAGATTTGTGATATTGACAAATGGAAGTATGCAAATTAGTATAATAAGATTATCTAGACTTGTCATTTTTTTTTTTTGATGTAGTTGCACAGTTGCACTTTTAAGTACTGGAGGTAATACTGCATAAATTAGGTGCTTCTGTTTAAAGGAGAATCGAATTACTTTCTATACTGATGATCTTAAAGAATAAGAAAATTTGGGAACATTAATGACATATGTTAGAGTTTTAGAAATTACACATTTGTGGAGTATTTAGTATTTCTTAGACTTAGGCTCCTTTCGTTGTAATTTTGGATAGTTTCAAAAAAAATTCATTTAACACTTAAACTTCTTTGCATAATGTTATCCACTCGTTATGATATTCTGGATAAGCACCGATTTTGTTTATCAGATGTTTTCTTTCAACTTTGTGTGTGTGCAGATGTTTCTGGATTCTTCTGTGGGATCAGAGGGCACGCCTGTTGTAATCAGAAAACTCCAAGAATAGCAGCAGGGATGGATGAACAGGCTCTTTTAGGGCTAAATCCAAATGCTGACTCAGACTTCAGACAAAGGGTAAGTTAAGTCAGCTTAATCATTTTTTAAAGGTTACCACAGATTTGCATTAGAGGACTTGGATTAAAAAAATACAGCTGAGGGTAAAGATTTCATTTGAGTAGAAATGAAAGAGTCAAACAAATTTGATGTACTTGAATATATTCTGAATATAGAAACAGTGAGCATTGTGATTTGTGTTTTAAAAGTTGGCTCGACAAGTATTGAAATCCCATGTGATTCGAGGCAGCTCTTTAGATCACATTAGTCATTGTTTCTTTTTAGTTGAAAGTTGTAATGCAAAGGACTCTTCGAGGGACTTTTCATAGTGACAGACATGTGTATTTTATCTTTCCATTGCCTGGCTTGGTCTGATGTTAGTGATACTTAACATCCTTGTTATTTAGTCCTGGCAGACATGTAAATTAGCAGTTAGAATATGCCATGTCTTAGGTTACGTGAAATGGTTAGATGATAAGGAATCCATGAGGCTCTGGGATATTTGGACAAATATAAACAAACATAATGTAGGCTACACCTGTAATCATGGCTATAGCTGAATGATGAAAGAAGAATTTAATGAGCAAGCCTATAATTACGTTTGTTAAAGATGTGGGTGTTTTGAAGTATAGGGTAAGTGGAAGGAGAATCATTTTTTCTTTTCACTTCTCATAGCAAAGGAAATTTTTTACACATGAGCTAAATGAGGTTAACAATCTCACTAAATGTTATTGCAGTTTTTTTATGCTTTTAAGCAGAATTTTCTTAAGTAGTAAAAAGAAAATCTCAAGTAGTTTCTAATATGGTTTCATGCCTCTGCTGTTTAAAATAAGTAATCAGCCCTCCAGATTGAGTGAAATAACAGGAATTGAGATTTAAATATCTAGCTAGTTACAAGATACCCAACAAACTAGTTAGGACATCAGAAGACATTTAAAATCATGTCTTCTCTGTGTAGACAAATTTCTTTCCACAGGAGTTTAAGCTACCTACCTTCAAACCCTTAGTCACATGGTTGAAGTATCATAGATATTTACCTTGGTATTGCATGGCTATGATTAAAAGCCTTTTACTATTTGTTTAGTTACTAGATAGTATTTTGTGTTATTTTTTTATGATCCTTTTTGGAAATCATTTGTTTTTTATTAAATACCACAATCCAATAGATTAAAAAAATTTTAATATTTATTTTTGAGAGAGAGAGAGAGAGATGGAGTGTGAGTGGGGGAGAGATGGGGGAAGGGGGGGAGAGAGAGAGAGACAAAATCAGAAGCAGGCATCAGACTCTGAGCTGTCAGCACAGAGCCTGAAGCAGGGCTCAAACCCACAAACTGAGAGATCATGACGTGAGCAGAAGTCGGACGCTTAACTGACTGAGCCACCCAGCTGCCCTCTCCAACAGATTATTTATTTATTTATTTATTTATTTATTTATTATTGAGAGACATAGGGAGACAGAGCATGAGCATGGGAGGGGCAGAGAAAGGAGGAGACACAGAGTCTGAAGGAGGCTTCAGGCTGTGAAGCCTGTCACCTGTCACCAGAGAGCCCAACGTGGGGCTCAAACTCAGGAACCGTGATATCATGACCTGAGCCAAAGTCGGATGCTTAAACCGACTAGACCACCCAGGCGCCCCTCCAACAAATTTTTGAAATGTGCAATTATTTTCTTTTTCAGAAAAGTAAACCCAGTGTATTGTTAGTGATTTTAATATAAAGTTATGCTTTTATCAATAAAATTGAGTTCTGTCAGTCATAGGCCTGTATTAAGCATCCAAATTCAGGCTTAATTTTATATCCCATTAATCCCATAACCTGAGTCATGGAATTAATTAGGATAAAAAACAAGGAATCTTAAAGAAAGTGAGTTCTAATAGTTCTGATGCTGGAAATGAGTAGTTGGGACACTGATTCAGTTTGTAAGATAACTGTCTGCCAGCCCCAATTCTTAGTTGTCTGGCTATAGTTCTGTTTTGCTACAGGGGCAGTAGCTGAAGTGCCTCTGTTGCCACTTAGAGACAGTGGGGCATTAGAAGATTGGTATGAAATAGAAGAAATAGGTGATGAAAGCTTTGACTTGTTCATCATTGCCACAACATTTTATTTTAAAATGCTAATAACGCATGGATTCAGAGTGCAAGGACTTGAGTTAAAAACTGAAAACCTTCAGATTATTTTCACTTTTTTAATGGAATCACGGTCTTTGGCTTAAAACTTCCTATTTAAAGAAAATGGTATGTCAGTGATAATTGTAGCAGCTGAATCTCCCCAACCTTTTTTTTTGGTAAGTGATAGATATATTAGGTGGTAAATGCAACATACATGATTGACTTCCCCCTTGTCCTTAAATGGGACAATAAATGTTCCTAAAGGAAACCCTATGTTTTATGGAATATTGTTCGACAACAACTGAACTACATTCTTTGCAGCAGCCTGGATTCTTCTGTTCTTAATTTTCAAAAATGGCCATTATTTATATTTGTGTGAGCAGCCAGTGAGACCACATATGAAAACCCATTCTCTCATCCCTCATTCATACAATTATAATAGAGGAATATCACCTAACTCTGGTAGCTTTTGGGCTTTTTTTTTAACTTCTAAAGGAAAAATTTCTACATCTTGACTGTGTATGTGTGTACAGACATATATGAGAAAATATTTTTTACATATATAGTGTGTATATATACACATGTGCTCATATATACAACTAAAACAATTTACACAGTGTTATGGTCAGTGCACTGATACTCTGTCTTTTTTTTTTTTGATAGCTGATCAAGATCTATACAATTTATTTCATTATTGGGGCACAAACCATCGTTTTAAACATATTTACCAATTAAAATTAGGTTCCTCTAATGCTTAATGTTCTTTCTATGTCATTTCAAGGTTTATCTCAGTACATCAATTGCTTTAAAATTATCTAGCACTGTTTTTGTGTAACTTTCTTGGCTGTTTGAGATACTTTTCACAGCCTGTTAGAGGAGTACTATTTGTCCATTGTCCTACGTGACATCTGCATCTGTCATTGATTCCAGTTGCGACATGCTAATGGAAGAGTGGCAGGAGTCATTCCCATTTTCCCAGCCATCTAGTAAAGAGCACATGGACTTCGTGCTATATCCATTCTTGACTATACTTACTCTTAAAGCCCTGAATTCACAAGCAGAGAAATGAGAAACATTTCCTAAAGCTTTTCAATTGTTGGTACTTTTCCAAAATTCATATCATGTAATTGGACTCTAATTTTGTAATCACCTCTTTAATAGCATATTTGCTATTAAATAGGAAAAATGCCCTTTATATACCATTTTATAATTACATATACCTTAGGAGCATAGCACTTAACAAATCACTTGTGTTTTTCTCTTAATGCTTCTAATTACCCAAGGAGGTCTGCAGGGTGTTTTTTTGTTGTCTTCTTTGCTGTATGGAAACGAGTATCTAACTGATAGAATTTGCTTTTTACTTAAGCCTTTTTTTTAGGAATGATTGCTAAGTTACACATATTCAGAAGCTAGAATTCAGTGTTTTGGCTATTTTTTTTTAGGTTGATTTGTTTTTGGTTTGCTACTTGTAGAATATTTTAGTATCAGTAGGGCACTGAGATTGACCATTCCAAATGCATTTTCGGTCTTTGCAATCTTACAGGCCCTGGCCTATTTTGAGCAGTTAAAGATTTCCCCAGATGCCTGGCAAGTGTGTGCCGAAGCTCTGGCCCAAAGGACATACAGGTAATTAAAACAAAATTTGCATGACTTAGAGGAATTTAAACTTCTGTGAACCTGATAGGACTCTTAAATTTACCTGTATTGGAAAATGTTTTCACAAAAACATTTTATGGCTTGTGTTTTGGAAAACCATTCAGGGTAGAAATGAGAAAAAAAGTAAACTAATAATTTGGCCATTCCAGGATTGACTTTTCAATACATCTGTTCTTTGCCTTCTGCTGTGTACCTCATAGCAGATCCCGGCAGGAATACAGTGGAGTAAGAACTTCTTAATGATGGCTTTCTGAAAAGTTGACAAAGGAGGTAGTCATAAATTGTATGTATCTTAAGTTTTATTTTAATTTAAATTATATAAAAAAAATTAGGGTATATAAGCATTCAATTACCAGTTTCTTTATACTGGACCGTGGTCTTTCCATTATGTATATATGCCACTAGCATTCACTTCATCATTCTTAAATTGATCAGACCTATAATCCATCTTCTACAATTCCTACTTTGGATCTCTAGTGGATTGAAGAACAGTGAGTGCAGATCCCTAGACATATTAGTTATTTGCCCCCACCTCTCCAAGTCTTCTGATTATCTAGCCCACATCAAATGTGCAGAAGGATTTTCCATTTATAAAAAAAATTTTTTTTTAATTTTTTGTTTGTTTATTAACTTAGAGACAGCACAAGTGGGGAAATGGGTGGAGAGAGAGAATCCCAAGCAGGCTCTGCACCGTCAGCACAAAGCCCGACCTGGGGCTCAAATTCACAAACCGTGGGATCATGACCTGACCCAGTGTCAGTCACTCAACTGACTGAGCCAGCCAGGTGCCCCCTTTTTAAAAATTTTATTTTAGGGGCACCTGGGTGGCTCAGTCAGTTGAGTATCTGATTCTTGATTTCAGCTCAGGTTGTGATCCCAGGGTCGGGGATTGAGTCCTTCATTGGGCTCTGTGCTAAGTATGGAGCCTGCTTAAGATTCTCCCTGCCCCACCCCTGCATCTGCTCCTCTCCCTGGCTTGGCACACACTGTCTCTAAAATAAATTTTTAAAACTTAAAAAGGAAAAAAATTTAAAAAAAATTTTTTTAATGTTTATTTTTGAGAGAGAGGGCAAGAGCATGAGCAGGGGAGGGGCAGAGAGAGGGAGGCAGAGGACCTGAAGCAGGCTCCAAGCTGTCAGCGCAGAGCCCAACATGGGGCCGGAACTCACAAACCATCAGATTGTGACCTGGGCTGAAGTCGGACACTTAACTGACTGAGCCACCCAGGTGCTCCTTTATTTGAAATTTTTATTTTAACGCCAGTTAGTTAACATACAGTGTTATAATAGTTCCACGTGTACAGTATAGTGCTTCAGCACTTCCATACAGCAGCCTGTGCTCATCATGGCAAGTGCCCTCCTTACTCCCCATCACCTGTTTAACCCATTCCCTTACCCACGTCCCCTCTGGTTATCATTAGTTTGCTCTCTATAATTAAGAATCTGTTGGGGTGCCTGGGTGGCTCAGTCGGTTGGGCTTCCAACTTCAGCTCAGGTCATGATCTCACCGTTTGTGAGTTCGAGCCCCTTGTCGGGCTCTGTGCTGACAGCTCAGAGCCTGGAGCCTGCTTTGGGTTCTGTGTCTTCCTCTCTCTCTACCCCTCCCTTGCTCATGCTCTGTCTCTCTCTCTCAAAAATAACATAAAACATTCAAAAAAAATTTTTTTAAAGAGTCTGTTTCTTGGTTTATCTATCTTGCTTTTTTTTTCACTTTGCTCATTTGTTTCTTAAATTCCACATATGAGTGAAATCATAGAGTATTTGTCTTTCTGTGACTGACTTATTTCACTTAGCATTATACACACTAGGTCCACCCATGTTGTTACAAATGGCAAGATTTCTTTCTTCTTTATGGGTGAATAATATTCCATTGTGTATATTACCACCTCTTCTTTGTCCATTCATCTCTCAGGGGACACTTGGGCCGCTTCCGTATCTTGGCTATTGTAAATAGTGCAGCTGTAAACATAGAGGGGAATGTATCGCTTTGAATTAGTGTTCTAAGGTTTTTCCTTTTTGTAGTGTGACTTTCTATGGAGTCTTTTTAAAGCATTCAACTTAATTTTTACAAAAATAGGAACTTTCATATTCATTTCATTAGTTTATATAATGGTTAATTAAGTTATTCGATTAGAAAAGACATACGATTGACTGAGCAAGGCTTAGGGAAACACAGCTGACTTAGGGTAAGCAAACAACTTGCTGCTGGAAAACAACGCTCCTGGGTGTTCGTGATGGCTTCTAGCTGGCGTACTCGACGTGTTGTGGCTATGAGTTACCACCTTTTACAGTTGGAACCAAGTACTCCACCTTAGAGTTAATTTTGAGAACATCTATATCCCTGAGAGTATATAAGATCTGGCTTTTAAAAGGATTTCTGTAGTATATTTTTCAGTGGAAAATCTAAGTAGAGTTCAGTTAAAGCTTCAATGTCATCCATGGTAAGAATAGAAGCCTTAAGTTCTCAGAAGAGATGGTAATTAAACCTAACTTAAACAAAACTTTTAAAAGACTGTTTCAGCTTTTTGTGTGTGAAATTGTTTAGTTCATTCAAGTAGTCTAAATTAAGATATTGACTATTCTTGTATTGACCAGTTAGCTTTATATATGAAAAATTGTTCCCTGACCAAGCCAGCCCAGACAAACTACACTGGATGAACAGATTTTTGTTATGTTTGGGTTTTTTTTTGGTTTTATTTTGTTTCTTTGTTTATTTTGAGAGAAAGAGAGTGAAAGCAAGGGTGGGGCAGAGAGAGGGAGAGAGAGAATCCCAAGCAGCCTCCACACTGCCAGCGCAGAGCCCAATGGGAGCCTGGAACCCAGGAACTGCAAGATCATTTGACCTGAGCCAAAACCCAAGAGTTGGACACTTAAGTCGACTGAGCCACCTAGGCGCCCCTGTTCTTCTCTAAGGGGATTTTGTCAGAGATTGTAGCTGGCTCACTACAACTCTGCATGACCCCTAGAGAGACCTTTGAGAGTAGAAAATTGGTAGATACTAATTTTTGCTCCCTTCTTATAAGGGCAGTGTATTTGTAACTTGGTTTTCTGTCTGAATTTTGAGGCTGAACTACCAGTCCCGAGTGATCCTGCTCATTTTGGATTTGGCTCTCTAGCTATCTAGGGTTGGAGCTGTCTAGGGTTGAATTATAAGTATGATTTCAATTACTGTCTCTGTTTGACTCAATCTCTGGCTATTTGACCATTTGTCATTCTACCTCTAGCCTTCTATTGTAAGATGTAGGAGTTGTTACAAGAATCCAAACATCTAGAATTTAGGGGGAATGCCTTCTGTTTGCAAAGCAGTATACTTAAGGTGCATCTTAATTTTTTCATTATTTTGCTTATCAGATTTAATGGAAATATTCAGCATTGTATAATTAAGTTCTAAACAAATGGATATCAGTGTAATGAATGAGATCAAGAAGTAGAAAATAAGCCAAAGGTCTCCTTTGAGAAACTTTTCACCTGTTTCACTAGTACTTTACTTTTAATTTGTTTTCTCTAAATTCTGTTCTACTAATCCGATTTTCCTTTTTTCTTTTTCAGTGATGATCACATAAAGTTTTTCTGCTTTCAAGTACTAGAACATCAAGTTAAATACAAGTAAGGTTTTTCTCACTGTTTTGACTCTGAAATTTGTGAGAAGAGGCCATTTTTTAAATTAGTTTTTCTCGGGGAAAATCATAATATAAGCTGTAAATTGAAAGTGTACAAGTCACATCCAATTTATAGATGTTTTGATTTATCCTAAAGTGTTTTAAAAATACTGACTTAATTGGTTATAATTAAAAATCCGGACGTTTCACGGAACAAATTAGATTTCAAGCTTCTCTGGAAAAATCAGAAGATCTAGCGGCACCAAACCTGTTCTCTACATGGTAACTGTGTTAGAGATTAGTGGCAGTGTGGCCACTTGTATTCAGAAAGCTGCCTTAATTAAGCAGAAAACAATGAATCACTGCTTAGAGGACTCTTAGTTTGCCCATTGGTTTATTTTGTAAGCCACAGACTTCAAAACATAGCCATATTTCATTTCCATTTGAGAAATTCCACAGCTACCATTTTGTTTTAACTTGAGCTAAGCCTTAAATCAAACTAAGATCAGTGATTGATATACTCCCTACCAGGCCCACCCGTCTTTTCTTTAAAGCCATGATGAGAAGAATTATCAATTTATTTTAGGAAATTTTAAGTAATTGAGTGCCACATAAATTTTCCCTTTCAAATATATGAGGCTGTTACTTTTTAAACCACAGACACCGAATATAGGCATTATTATTTTTCTTTTCTATTTTGGACAGATACTCAGAACTAACTACTGTTCAACAACAACTAATTAGGGAGACGCTCATATCTTGGCTTCAAGCGCAGGTAAAATAGTGATTTTATTCAGTATCTCAAATTGCCAGATATTTAAATTTTTAGTTTTGCAAGAGTTTAGAACTTTACCTCAAAAATGTTGAACATTTATTCTCCGTTTGATCCCATAGCTCTTTTAGAAAGTGCTGATTTTAAAGATCATGGGTATAAAGAAAACTTAGCAATAACTTAAAATTATATAAATAACTGAAACTGTCACGCTTCCCATGACACATTGTTGAAATCTTTGTTTTAATATGGTTTGTTGTTTAACTACTTGACAGAAACAGATATTTGGTTTACTCTTAAAGGTGAGCCCTCCTGTGAGCGTCTTCACAAAGAGCCCTCTACAACAGGGCCATTAGAGTTCTTTGTTCACGTGGTGTTCTTTTTTGTTAATTTTAATTAATCTTAACATACAAAGCAGTTATGCAGCTAGAGTTCTTATTTTCCTTAAAGAGCAAACAGCTAGACCAAAAACAATTAGTAAAAGCAAAAAGTAATAAAACTTTTCTTAGAAGTGTGAGAAAGAGAGGTAACCATAGTGTCTTTGTTTGATTGTTTTCCCCCTGGGTAATCACTTAAATACTTGGGTAATTTTCAAGCATGTTCGTTGCACAGCTAATCGAGACTGTGTTGAGGTTTGGTGAGTTTTTGCCTATCGATGATAAATAGGAAAACAGTAGTATGTTTGAGAGTTTCCAGTTTACATTTAATTTCATGGACAATTTCTCTGTTTGTCAGATGCTGAATCCCCAGCCAGAGAAGACCTTTATACGAAATAAAGCAGCCCAAGTCTTCGCCTTGCTTTTTGTTACAGAGTATCTCACTAGATGGCCCAAGTTTTTTTTTGACATTCTCTCAGTAGTGGACCTAAATCCAAGGGGAGTAGATCTGTACCTCCGAATCCTCATGGCGATTGATTCAGAGTTGGTGGATCGTGATGTGGTGCATACATCAGAGGCAAGTAACTTCCCATTAATTGTTAGTTGTTGTTTTTTAAGTTTATTTGTCCATTTTGAGAGAGAGCGTATGTGTGTCATGAGTGGAAGAGAGGCACACGGAGAAGGAGAGAGAGAGAATCCCATGCAGGCTCCGTGCTGAGCCCAACGCAGGGCTCAGTCCCAAGACTGTGAGATCATGGCCTGAGCTGAAATCAAGAGTTGGATGCTCAACCAACCGAGCCACCCAAGTACTTGTAATTGTTAGTTATTAATGTAGATTTTGTAGGAGGTGATGGGCACTTAAAAAAAGAGTGGGAGGTCTCTTTTTTCAGAGACACATTTTCTTTTTTTTTTCCCACTAAAAAAAATTTTTTTAACGTTTATTTATTTTTGAGACAGAGCGTGAGCAGGGGAGGGGCAGAGAGAGAGGGAGACACAGAATGTGAAGCAGGCTCCAGGCTCTGAGCTGTCAGCACAGAGCCCAACACGGGGCTCGAACCTACGGACTGTGAGATCATGACCTGAGCCGAAATCGAATGTTTACTGACTGAGCCACCCAGGCATTCCCAGAGACACATTTTCTTTTCTTTCTCTGTTTTTTTAAGTTTATTTATTCTTTATTTAGTAATCTCTATATTCAACATGGGGCTCAAACTCAACAACCCCAAGATCAAGAGTTGCATGCTTCCTAAGCCAGCCAGCCATCCCCAAATTTTTGTAATAATTATAAATTCACCCATTTTTAATTTTGTTCTACAAAGGAACTTGAACTGGCTTCCCCCCCCCCCCCCCGCCGCAAGTGTATGTTGAAATTAGAGTATTACTTTAGAGGGTTGGGTTTTGTTGTTGTTGTTGTTGTTGTTGTTGTTTGTAATGAGGCAAGTACTTTTTCCAATGAAATACACAAATTGGTTCTCTTATGAATTTTTGGAGCAATGTGGTCTGTATTTACTCCTGCTATATAGTTAGGAGAGATCATTGCTTATCAATCTGTGCTCTTTCTTCTGTATTCTCAATTACGTAGCCCTTCACCTGAGTCTTTATTTCTTCATTATCTGGTATTACTTTCTCCTTATTTTTTTCACTTTGTTTTAATGTTTATTTATTTTGAGAGAGACTGAGAGAGAGCACATGGGCAGGGAAGGGAAGAGAGAATCCCAAGCAGGCTCTGTGATGCCAGTGTAGAGCCTGACACAGGTCTTGATCTCACAAACCGCAACATCATGACCTGAGCCAAAATCAAGAGTAAGATGCTTAACTGAGCCACCCAGGCGCCCCGCTTTGTCTTTATTCTTTTTTTTTTTTTTTAGTGTTTATTTTTGAGAGAGAGGGAGACACAGAATCCAAAGCAGTCTCAAGGCTCTGAGCTCTCCGTACGGAGCTCAACGTGGGGCTTGAACCCATGTACTGTGAGATTACAACCTGAGCCAATGTTGGGCACTTAGCCAACTGAGCCACTCAGGTGCCCTTCACCTTATTCTTAAAGGGTATAAAAGAAATTGCTTGATTCAGGAGTATCTGGGTGGATCAGTCAGTTAAGTGTCCAACTTCAGCTCACTTCATGATCTCACAGTTTGTGAGTTTGAGCCCCACATCAGGCTCTGCACTTCAGTGCAGAGCCCGCTTCAGAACCTCTGTCTCCTCTCTCTGCCCCTCCCCTCCTCTCTATCTCAAAAATAGATACACATTAAAAAAAAATTGCTAGATTCAAATGTGTATAATTAAGGTCATTATGTCAGACATACTTAAAACTAAAGGTTATTATGCATTTAAATTATTTTCTTGCAGAATGTATAAAGATGTTGATTCTCACTATGTTGTATACCTGAAACTAATGTAATATTGAAAGTCAACTATACTCAAATAAAAAATTTTTTCTTTTAATAAAAACAAATTTCCACTTTCTTAAGTAGGTTAAATAATTATGTTTGTATGATATTGAGAAGTATCTTTTATCATATGCTGTAGATTTCTAAGTAATGCTTGTTTATAGTTTGTGGGGTTTTTTATTTAAAAAAATTTTTTTAATATTTATTTTTGAGAGAGATAGAGAGCAAGAGAGCATGAGCAGGGAGGGGCAGAGAGGGAGTCACAGAATCTGAAGCAGACTCCAGGTTCCAAGCTGTCTGCACAGAGCCTGATGCAGGGCTTGAACTCACAAGCCGTGAGATCATGACCTGAGCCAAAGTCGACAACTGACTGAGCCACCCTGGCACCCCTATAGTTTGTGTTTAATAAGAAATCTGGCACTGTGGAATGCAACAGAAAAAGGAAATTAAAAGAATCACAGGATATGATTTTAGAGATGAGAAATAGGAAACAGTGTCAGGGAATGTGTTAACAAGTCTGGAAGTTTATTAGTGTGGAAATTAGTGTGTGTAACTATTCAGATGTCAAAAATTATTTTGTGCAGTAATTTACTCTGCATAAGATGTTTTATTTTGTTTTTTTAGGAGGCTCGTAGGAATACTCTGATAAAAGATACCATGAGGGAGCAGTGCATTCCAAACTTAGTGGAATCATGGTACCAAATCTTACAAAATTATCAGTATACTAATTCAGAAGTGACATGTCAGTGCCTTGAAGTAGTTGGGGCTTATGTCTCTTGGATAGACTTATCCCTTATAGCCAATGATAGGTAAGTATACCTATATTATCAAGATTTAAGTCTGCAAAATAACAATATGTATAAAACTCATGAGTTTGAAAATGTTGTAACAATGTTATTCTCCTGTTGCCAGGTTTATAAATATGCTGCTAGGTCATATGTCAATAGAAGTTCTACGGGAAGAAGCATGTGACTGTTTATTTGAAATTGTAAATAAAGGAATGGATCCTGTTGATAAAATGAAACTAGTAGAATCTTTGTGTCAAGTATTACAGTCTGCTGGGTTTTTCAGCATTGACCAGGTCAGTAAATTTATGTATTAATTTTTGAAAATTGTTAGACTAAAGTAGGACAGGTACTAATTTAAATATGCTTTTTTTTCCCTTTTTTTCTCCAATGTTAATAAGGAAACACTGTATCAAGAAAGTCATAGTGTTAGCTGTAGCATTTGCCTTGGACAGCGGATTATGTCAGTTCTTAAAGTCAAAGGTCTGGGATGGTGCCTGCAGTTATGCAGTTTTAACAAACTCCCAGTTGATTCTGATACCACTGGTCTGTCCTTTAAATAGCAAGGAACTTTACTATGTACATGGCAGTGCGCTTTGATCAAACCTGTACTCTGTTGCCAATGTTACATTGTTACCATACTTTTGAATTGTTATTCATTTGAACTGTGTTGTAGCCCCAACAGATTGAGGGCTCTGAGTGTGGTAAATAAGTAATTTAGGAATAGTATACGGAGGGGTTTTGTTAGTTTGGTTTTTTTAAGATTTAAAAAATTTTTTTAATGTTTGTTTATTTTTGAGAGAGACATAGCATGAGCAGGGGAAAGGTAGAGCAAGAGTGAGACACAGAATCTGAAGCAGACTCCAGGCTCTGAGCTGTAACCAAGCCCAATATGGGGCTCAAACTCTCGAACTACGAGAACTGCGAGTTCATGAGCTGAGCTGAATTCAGACGCTTAACCGACTGAGCCACCCAGGCGCCCCTAAGAATTTTTTTATGTTTTTAAAATGTTCTTTTTTATGTTTTATTTTTATTTTTGAGAGAATGCAAGTGGGGGAGGGGCAGAGAGAGGGAAACAGAGGGTACAAAGCAGGCTCTGTGCTGACAGCAGAGAGCCCAATGTGGGGCTCAAACTCCCAAACTGCGAGATCGTGACCTGAGCCAAAATTGAATGCTGAACTGACTGAGCCACTCAGGTGCCCCATGAAGTTTTCTATTTTGCTTGTGGCAGTGATAAAACATTACTAAGAAATCTTTGAATTGCTGATATGTTAGTAGTACAGCTCTAGCGTTATCCTTGCTGACAGAAGAATAGTAGTGTTTTCTTACTTTGCTAATAAATGTCTTATTTAGTCTGCGGTAAAAGACCTAAAACGATGGCGGTATAAAATCTCTATAGGTGAACGTCATAAGGATAATTAATGAAAGTAATCTGAAGTTTAAGTTCTGACTCTGTGGTTGTAATGGCAGCTCTGTCTCTTTGCAATATAGTTAAGGCTCAAATAGTACTGATATAAATTATTATACTGTAGTATGACATTAACTATTACAGCGTATTTACTAAAGCAGTTTATACAGAAGAAGGTTTTGAAACCACAGATGTCTCTTTTTTAAGCTTTCATAAAGTTGGCAATATCTATAGGCATATAACCATTAAAAAGAATTGCTTGAAAGAGTGCAAGTGGATAATAATAGTAGAAGAATTCAAATTCTAACAATTTTCTAGTCAAAGTAGTAGAATAGTTAAATTTCTGTTAGTTTAAAATTTAGTTGTATAGTTGGCGCTCGATTCATGCTGAAGTTTATAGAGTTTTTCTTCTTACTCTTTGGTGGGGGGTTTTAAATGAAGGTCTCCTTTGATTGCTTGTAGGAAGAAGATGTTGACTTCCTGGCCAGATTTTCTAAACTGGTAAATGGAATGGGACAGTCCTTGATAGTTAGTTGGACTAAATTAATTAAGAATGGGGATATCAAGAATGCTCAGGAGGCACTACAAGCTGTTGAAACAAAAGTGGCGCTGATGCTGCAGCTACTAATTCATGAGGATGATGACATCTCTTCTAACATTATTGGATTCTGTTACGATTATCTTCATATTTTGAAACAGGTAAGTCCTTATTTTAATCTTTTTGTCCAGTAGATAATATAGAAGAGTCACAGAGATTTGGAAAATATAGGAAAAATGAAAAGAAGAAAGTACCCATAAGTCTACTAGCTAGCTACATTTACTGTTAGATATTAATGTATTTCCATCTTTTTTATTTTCCAACTTCTTAGCCAGAAAACGAGAATGGCCAGAATCTAAAATTTGCTAGACTTTAATAAGCTCCGGAGTTGCTATAGGTTTACATTATTTTTTCACTTGTGAATCTATGTGTGTTTTTAAGTAAGCTCCATGCCAAGCATGGAGCCCAACTCGGGGCTTGAACTCCTGAACCTGAGATCAAGACCTGAGCTGAGCTATGAGTTGGACACTTAATCCAATTGAGCCACCCAGGTGCCCCTGTGTTTGGTTTTAAACATAGTAGAAATTTTGTTAAACATCATTCATTACTTTAACTACATACACATTATTTCTTATAAATAATTTTTTACAATTAAAAATTTCTCCTTGCAGAGTTGTTTCCAATAAGGACTTAAAATGTAGACAGTTAATAGTCTTCATATTAAGGCTTGTAGCCATCTGTTTATTTTTGTTTTTTTTTTTAATGTTTATTTTTGAGAGTGAGTGAGAGAGTGTGTGTGTGCAAGTGCAGGGAGGGGCAGAGAGAGAGGGAGACAGAGAATCTGAAGCAGGTTCCAGGCTCTGAGCTGTCAGCACAGGGCCTGATGCGGGGCTCAAACTCACAAACTGTGAGATCATGACCAGAGCGGAAGTTGGATGCTTAAGTGACAGCCACCCAGGCGTCCCTATTTATTTTAGAGAGAGAGAGTAAGGGAGGGGTAGGGAGAGGAAGAGAATCCCAAGCAGGCCCCGTGCTGTCAGCACAGAGCCCTACGATATGGCGATATGGGGCTCGATTCCACAAATGATGAGACTGTGACCTGAGCTGAAATCAAGAGACCAGACACCCAGCCTACTGAGCCACCCAGGTCCCCCAAAGTTACTGATTGTTTTGTTTTAAATTTTTTCTTAATTTGTTTATTTTGAGAGAGCACAAGCAGGGTAGGGGGTAGAGAGAGAGGGAGAGAGAGAGAGCATCCCAAGCAGGCTCCACACTGTCAGTGGGCTAGAACTCACGAACCAAACCATGAGATCATGACCTGAGCTGAAATCAAGAGTCGAACGCTTAACCAGCTAAGTCACCCAGGCTCCTCAAGAAGTTAATAATTTTTAAAAGGCTATAAGCCCTGGGGTGCCTAGTGGCTCAGTGATCAGGCATACAACTCTTTATTTCAGTTGGACATGATTTCATGGTTCCTGAGATCAAGCTCCACATCTCTGCTCTAACAATACAGAGACTACTTGGGATTCTTTCTCTGCCTCTCTTTCTCTCTCTCTCACTCAAAATAAATAAATGAATATATATATTTTTAAATCACATAGCAGGGCAGATTTATTAAGAACAAATTAAGAACTCATTTTGTCATTAGATGAGAAAAACATTGCTATTTTATTTACATTTGATTAGTTGAAAATCAAGTCCAGCTTAAAATGATTTTTTTCCAAACGGAGTTTAGCTTCTGTGTTACTGTTAGAAATGTGACATGTCTGCATACACACCGTAAGAAAGTTTAGGTAACAGGAAAGACTTGAAGAAAGTTAAATGACTACTGGTAATTCCACTGTGTGCCTCTTAATGGATTTCTAGCATTTTTTTTTTTGCCTTGTTTCAAAACAAGTGAAGACCATACTTTACTGTCCTATAAACTTCTTTGCTGAATACATTATAAGTATCCTTGAAGTTGAAATTCATCTGCGTTTCAAGTTATTTACTAGAAATGGAATTGCTAGACCTTAGGTACATTTTAAATATAGAAAGGTACTACCAAACTGCTCTCCACAAAAGTTGTGTGCATGTTTTAAAAGGTCTTAATTGTTGAGAAAAGTATTTTGATAAGTATAACTTTAGGAAACCTAATAAATTATTCCTTACTTTTTAACAGCTTACAGTGCTTTCGGAGCAACAAAAAGCTAATGTAGAGGTAATTGACTTACTTTTGCTTCTTATAAACTGATACCAGAATTGGTGACTGCAGTTGTCTTGAAATATGGTTTAACTTCAAAGTATATCAAATTAAAGGAAACCGACAAAAGATATTTTGTTCTTAATTTTAGGCAATCATGTTGGCCGTTATGAAAAAACTGACTTACGATGAAGAATATAACTTTGAAAATGAGGTAAGAATTTTGCATTGGGAAGAAATCAGTTTTAACTTGTTATTTACTTACCTCAAATTAACATGTTCACTTTTGCTTATTTTAGAGTTCTTTAGATACAAGAAGTATTCTCACAGTCTTGTGTACACTGACCGCAGCCTTAGGTGCAATGAATAGAAGCCTCATCATCCTTCATGATACCGTCGACAAATGCCTTTTTGGTATTTTGTCCCTTTTTAGAACACTTTGTAGCGTTGAACTTTGTAAAATATTGACAGTATCATTGGTGATCATATCTCACTTTGCACTTAATCGAAGTGATGAGTTGAGGCCTTGTCAGTGGACCTCAGATCATAAGTGTCTTTGGAAAAGTGGGAATACGGCACTGAACTCTCTGGACTAACCCTAGCTACAAGTCTCGTCCAGGGTTGCCAGTGAGTCATTTTATACTCAAGGATCGTCGAGTGCTTTCTATCAACTGAAGCATGGTTTATACTAGTTTGCAATGTGCTAAGTGTTCAGTTCTCCACCTGAGACATTCAAAAACTTTGGACTATAAAAAGGTAATTGTGGTGATAACCTACAAATTGCACACTTAAAAACTACAAAGCTTGTTACATACAACATCTTTATTTATAGAATATTACAAGATATGAGGAGTATGAATAAGGTGGTGAAGCTCTCATGAAGCCCAGTGTGACCCCATTCCGTCTCTGGGTTCTTGTCCTTAACCTCCTCCGTATACTGTTTCTGGCTCTAGGCTTTTGAGGGCTAGAGCTGCGTTCAGAAATACTTGTGAGCAGGGGAGGAAAGGCTACTAAACATAGTAATGTTTCCTATGTAAATAAATGTTAATGAAAACATAAAAGTACGTATTAAATTTACAAATGCAGAAAACTGAGAATGAACCATTCACATGAATTTTAAGGTCTTTTAAGTTTTAAAATGAGAATTTAAAAATCTTTCTTAGGGTGAAGATGAAGCCATGTTTGTAGAATACAGAAAACAACTGAAGTTGTTGTTGGACAGGCTTGCTCAAGTTTCACCAGAGCTACTGCTGGCTTCTGTTCGCAGAGTTTTTAGTTCTACGCTGCAGTAAGTGTGGGACTGTTTTTCTAAGTAGTCTACCTCTTTCCTTTTCTCTGTGATGATGGTCTACAATGCATGAGTCATGTAATTTATTAATCTCTATTACTTATCAAGATCTTATGTGTATATCTGAAGCAATGCATTCCTCTCCCAGTATAGGTGGGAGTATTTTAATCCCAGTATAGGTGACCTATAGTGTTATATTAGTTTCAGGTGTACATTATACTGATTCAATTCTATACATGACTTGGTGCTCAGCACCATAAGTGTACTCTTAATCCCCTCCCTTCACCTATTTCACCCATCTCCCTCGCCCCGTAACCATCAGTTTATTCTCTGTAGTTCTCTTTTGTTTTTTTTTTTGGTTTGTCTTTCTCTCCTTTTCTCTCTCTTTTTCCTTTATCTGTTTTGTTTCTTAAATTCGACGTGTGAGTGAAATCACAGGGCTTTCTCTGACTGGCGTATTTCACTTAACATTATTCTCTCCAGCTCCATCCATGTCTGGGTGTCTCCATTTATGATGATCCTTAAACACAGTGGGGAAACACTACTTTTGGAACATAAACAGTGAAATGTATCACATCAGTCATTTCTACTTTTGTGATGTAAATTTTGTTATCTGTTAAAATTAACCATTGCTGTGACTTCTTAAAGAGGCTTTTGTTGGTGTTCCATAGAATGTTCATATGCAGATGTCACGTGCATGTTTTCTCGTGGTAGGAACTGGCAGACTACACGTTTTATGGACGTTGAAGTAGCAATAAGACTGCTGTATATGTTGGCAGAAGCTCTTCCAGTATCTCATGGTGCTCACTTCTCAGGTGATGTTTCAAAAGCTAGTGCTTTGCAGGATATGATGCGAACTGTAAGTATACTACAGATCATTTATTTTGAACATAATTTTTTGTTTTCACTGTAAGCTAATGGGAGTTCCTTAATTTAGCATCTGTTAATACTGGGGCGTTTTGATGTTACAGTGAATAAGGACAGATGTCTTAACTTTTTTCTGTTCCAGTTGGTAACATCAGGAGTTAGTTCCTATCAGCATACATCCGTGACATTGGAGTTCTTCGAAACTGTTGTTAGATATGAAAAGTTTTTCACAGTTGAACCTCAACACATTCCATGTGTACTAGTAAGTATATATTTTATCCTCAGTTTCTGGGTTTTTTTCCATGTATATCAGCTAATGATCAGATAGTATTCTATTTTTATAACTTTTTCTGGAGCCAAAAGCTCTCACAAACTCTTGAATACACTGAAACCAACCCCTCCATTTCTTTAAAATGGACAGTTTCTGGCTTAATCAGTCATCTAAAACACATCCTCCAGGGCCTAGTGGTGTGCTCAAGGATTATTTGTTAAATATACTAGCTTCCTGCCTTCTGAGAGATGAGGTAAAATTTGATGGGAAACATGTATTTTGACAATAACGATAAAAGCCGTAAGTAAGTGCAGAAATAGTAAAAGTGTCTCTGTTTCCCTAGATGGCCTTCTTAGACCATAGGGGTCTGCGGCATTCTAGTGCCAAAGTGAGGAGCAGAGCTGCATACCTGTTTTCCAGATTTGTCAAGTCTCTAAAGTAAGTACCTAATATCAGCTGTTATGTTTCCTTCTTGTTTTTAAGATTATTAAATAAGACCTATAAATTATTTTCTAAAAACCTATGGTAGATTTGGTTCTTTTTGTTCTCAGGCTTTTTTTTTAATGTTTATTTTTGAGAGAGAGAGAGAGAGAGAGAGAGAAAGAAAATGTGAGCGGGGGAGGGGCAGAGAGAGAGGAAGACACAGAATCCGAAGCAGGCTCCAGGCTCTGAGCTGTCCACACAGAGCCTAGCACAGGGCTTCAACCCACAAACTGTGAGATCATGACCTGAGCCGAAGTCGAATGCTTAACTGACTGTGCCACCCTGGTGCCCCAATAATGGCATTAGTTATTTATCTAACCAATAATTTTATTGGTGTTATAACTATATGGCTTCTTTGAAATTCTAAAGAATATATTTCTTATTCTTAAAAATAAATTTTCTAACCAGTCTGTTTTTTTTTTCACTAGTACCATTTTTTTTGGTATGAAAATTACTCTTCTTAGGCTTACAAGGTTGTAATTTTTAAAAATCATAGCTAGTCTTAACGATTATATCTGACTAGCTTAGAACTGAACTTTTTTTTTTTTTAGTTCTGTCCTTTATAAAGGGGGATTTGGTATTTTGAGCACTATTGTTTACATAATTGTGACTTTTTTTGCCTTTTTTCAGTAAACAAATGAATCCTTTCATTGAGGATATTCTGAATAGGATACAAGATTTATTAGAGCTTTCTCCACCTGTAAGTATCTATCTTTCTAAATTACAGATTCTCTCCAAATACTGAAGCCACAAATGCCTTTGGCATTTAATTTAATTTAATGCTAATGCCTTGTAGGCAGTTTTCTTAATGGAGGGTCAGGGCAGCCTAGATGAGGAAGGTGTGTGCGAGGGTTAGTTACTTCTATTTACTAAAATTTTGTTGGGATTAGTAAACAAAACATACTACTAGAATTAATAAAATAGTGATAGAATTAGGAGTTGACTGATAAGTTTGGCAGAGTGAGATATGGTCTGCTCTCCCTGTAAAATGTTGGAAGTATTTTATGGAGAAGGAAAAATTTAGTTTCTAAATTATTTCCTACTTAGTACATGATCATATTAGCCATTCTAAGTGACTGCTACCAGTAGATCCACTTTTTTTGGGTGATTTAAGGCTTTGGCTAAAAATGTTTAAATGCTGGTTGATATTTGGTGTTCATTTCACAAGAAAGATTTAAATTGAAATACTTTGTGAGTATATTTGGACCTCTACATGTTTTTGTATACTGACGTTGACTCATGTTTTTCATTTTGATAAAAGTTCCTACTAAAGCTTTCACTTGAGAAGTGTTAAACATAAAATAATACTTTTGTTCTTTTAATTGAATATCAGAACTTAGGGTTCAGTGATCACCTAATTTCACTGAATGAAAAATTACTAATGAATTATATGGTTAAATTATTTTGGCATATTACAAAAACCTATAAAGGAAAGTACTTCACCTAATTAATGCCAGTTTTCCTTGGCAGCTCACAGTGACTTATTAGACTTAGGCATTCAGCAAGTCCTGTTTACCAGTATTATCTTATACATACTAAAAATCTTTCATGTTTTTTATGCTGTTCATATAAACAAGGACTTAACTGTACCTGTAGTCCCTTTTTAGTATATAACAAGGCTTTGTTCATATTGCTTTTACTGAATGTTGCTTGTTTTAATAGGGTCATGAGTACCCATTTTTAAGTACCTTTAATTAACTAATTAATTCATTTTTATTTCAAGTATTTCTGAGAGAGAGAGAGCATGAGGGGAGGAAGATTAGGTAAGGGGGACAGAAGATCCGAAGCGAGCTTTGCACCAGCAGCAAACAGGCAACAGCCTGATGCAGGGCTCAGACTCACGAACTGTGAGGTTGTGATTTGAGTCGAAGTTGGATGCTCAGCTGGCTGAGCCACCCAGGTGCCCCGTGTAATTTTTTAACAGGGAGCTTTAGTGTTGAATCTAGAGGGCACTCTGATGTTTTCACCCTCCTTTTGGTCTTTTTCCATTTATAAATGTAAAAAATAATAAAAGTCATTAATAAGAATTGACCAATGTATGGGATATGTACTTGTGCTTGAAGGAGAACTATTTCTTTCATATGCAGTCTTATTTTCATACATTCTAAAATAACAACTGGTGTTTGTGTGTGTGTGTTTATTGTGTGTTTTTATTGTTACTCAATTCTTAAATACCCTTCAAAATATTTACCTATGTGACCTTTGTACTAACATTCAGAACACCTTTGTATATCTCATTTTTAGCCTCATAACAGTTTTACAAATAAGATTGTTCTCAAAAGAGAACAAGTTAGAAGGCTAACTAATAATTAACTTATATGGCAGTTTACCATTTTATCAAGGATCAAGAATTAGATCCATCATCTTTTGGCCTCAAATTCCATTCTCTTTCCATTATGTGGTGCTGGGAGAAAATTTGTATTTTATAAGAATTTGATCTACTTTTTAATAATGAGTTGATGTGATAGAAGATATCTCCTATCCCTATCGCACTAATTTTACTTAAGTGAGAGGAACTGAACAGTGATAATCACCAATAGGATTAAATTTCTTTCTAGGAGAATGGTTACCAGTCTTTGTTGAGCAGCGATGATCAACTCTTTATTTATGAGACCGCCGGAGTGCTGATTGTTAATAGTGAATATCCCGCTGAACGGAAACAAGCATTAATGAGAAATCTGTTGACCCCACTAATGGAGAAGTTTAAAATTCTGTTAGAAAAATTGATGCTAGCACAAGATGAAGAAAGGCAGGCATCACTAGCAGACTGTCTCAACCATGCTGTTGGATTTGCCAGGTGAGTGTGATTGCAATTAAAATTGTAAAGTGAGTATGAACACAGAACATACATAAAGAACCATTTACTTGGATCTTTTACCATTGGACGCACACGCACACACACAAAATAATTGGGCACACATATCCATGTTTTGGAAACTGGATTGTCCAGAAAATTATCTAAACCTTTCTTCTCTATATCCAGTAAGTTAGAAGATTTAGCTGAAGAAGGGAATAGGTCACATGACATTCTGCATTTCTGGTTTGTTTGTTAACTATTCAAATCCTTAACTTGTCTGACTTCTTTGGTATAAATTGTGTATTTAGGGGGTTAGCTGAAGAGTTTATATACTACTGACATATTGAGACATCTTGGATCAGTCTAAGTACTTAAACCAAATTGAGCCACTCAGGCACCCCTGGGATCATTCTTGGTACTTTAAAGATGAAGCCTTGAGGCTTCTATTTAGCTCTCGCATTGTGTCCTGAACACCACCCAAGCTGCCTTTTTTTCCCCTGTCTGCCCATATATTTTATTGGCAGACAGTAACAGTATGAAAGCTGGAGTGATTGCTAATTGGGAGTTACACAGAGAAATTGCTCTGTAGAATACTTCAGTGTAAAAGCTCATGTTAGGATATGTAGATAACTTGATTCTAAAGATTGTTTTCTAAATTTAAATCAGTCTGTAGATTGTCTAATACAATCCAGTCATAGTAAGTGTATTTTTTTCTCTTTTCTGCATACTTTATCAAGATTTTAGTAAAACATTTTAGGTAGATTCTCATTGGAAGGCTTGTATTCATGACCTGTCATTCCTTTAATCTGACTCTATTCTGGAATGGTAACTAGAAGTGATTGAATGCAAATAACTATATTAGCTGAAGATGGAAGCAGTTGTGACCTAGAAAATAAATAATTGAGGGGGCACCCGGGCGGCTCAGTTGGTTGAGTGTCTAGCTCTTGGTTTCTGCTCAGGTCATGATCTCGCAGCTTGTGAGTTCGAGCCCCACACTGGGCTCTGTGCTGACAGCATAGAGCCTGCTTGGGATTCTCTCTCTTCCTCTCTGTCTGCCCCGCCCCTGCTTGCTCACTTGTTCTCTCTCAAATAAACTTTAAAGAAAAAAGAAAAATAATTGGCTTCTTAGTTCTGTCAATTGTGTAGTTATTCGTGCATTATTTTTAATTACTCCATAAAACTTTTAAGAATAAAGCTAAAACTAGTTGCTTGCTATTTCTTATGTAGTCGAACCAGCAAAGCTTTCAGCAACAAGCAGACTGTGAAACAATGTGGCTGTTCCGAAGTTTATCTGGACTGTTTACAGACATTCTTGCCAGCTCTCAGTTGCCCCTTACAAAAGGATATTCTCAGAAGTGGAGTTAGGACTTTCCTTCATCGCATGATTATTTGCCTAGAGGAAGAAGTTCTTCCATTCATCCCATCTGCCTCAGAACACATGCTCAAAGATTGTGAAGCAAAAGACCTCCAGGAGTTCATTCCTCTTATCAACCAGATTACAGCCAAATTTAAGGTACCATAGACCTTCAGAGCTCAGAGAATCTCCTGACTTAAAAATTAGACACATTTTGGCATTTGCTGCTTGGCTTGTTTTTTTTTTTTTTTTTAATACAAGTCACTTTAGGGCATGGACCATAGGTATTGTTGTCAACCCCTGTCTAGCACACTGACTGACACATAGGACATCCTTAATAAATGTTTTAATAAAAACAAACCTTATCTGCTCTTTGCAGAAGAAAACTGTCTACTCTTTTAAAAGAGCAAATAAAAACAACATTGAGTACTAAAGGTCTAGAGGTGAATAAAAAACATTGTAACTTGGGTACCCAAGTAGGAATAACACATAGTGCTTGCTGTGTTCAAAATCTGTTCTGAGCCATTTTTTTGTACTTTCATTCATTCAATCCTAATAGCCCTAGTGATAACTATATTTGATAGATGAAAAAATTGAGACAAAGAAGTTAAGGAATTTGACAAAAAGCATGTAAAGCCTTGAAAGCCCAATCATATAAATTCTACCGAAAATTTGGCAAAATAGAATTCATTTTTTGAGAACTTAAATTTGAATATATTCCATGGCAATATTTGATGGTGAAATACGTCTGAGTCCCTATTATTTTAACCTGAATCTTGAGCTGTGGGAAATGAGTTAACTTAACAATTTTGAAGATTTCAATAATACATAGGTATTTAATGTAGGTTTTTGTCTTACCATTGATGTTTGCTAACAGAATTATGTAAATATATCATAGAAATTATCTATAAAGGATTATGTAAAACCTGTTTTTTCTACGTTTCATATTAATTATCTTACTCATATCTGAAGTAGTAATAGTCGTTTTTATCTTCAGATACAGGTGTCTCCATTTTTACAGCAAATGTTCATGCCTCTACTTCATGCAATTTTTGAAGTGTTGCTCCGACCAGCAGAAGAAAATGACCAGTCTGCTGCTTTAGAGAAGCAAATGTTGCGAAGGAGTTACTTCGCTTTCCTGCAAACAGTCACAGGCAGTGGAATGAGTGAAGTCATAGCAAATCAAGGTGAGGGTGCTGAGATTATCTGCTCGAGGCCTTGTCACAGTTGCACATCAGCATAAGAGCTTGTTGAAGTAAATACCAAACTTCTGAGGTGGTTGCATGTTCGCCCCTGGGTTGACAGTATATTATCAAGGTGAAAATCAATTTCGTGTAGAGGACCTTAAAATTAATTTGTATTCAGTTCCCTTTTACCTAGGGCAGTATTCTTTTTTTTTTTTTTTTAAGATTTGTAGTTTTATTATTTTTTATTTTTTTAAGTTTATTTATTTATTTTGAGAGAGAGACAGCATGAGCAGGGGAGGGCTGAGAGAGGGGGGAGAGAATCCAAAGCAGTCTCCACACTGTCAGCACAGATCCTGACACGGGGCTTAAACCCCCCAAAACGGTGAGATCATGATTGAGCTGAAACCAAGAGTCAGATGCTTAACCAGCTGAGCCACTCAGGCGCCCCCTAGGGCAGTGTTCTTTAATTGGTTCTTTTGTAGTATAAACAGCATGGTGGCAGCTTGCCAGCCTTGACCTGAGATTGAGTCTCACTGGCCAGTTTGCCATTTTGAAATTAAAAATAAATGGGACTGTATCGATCAACGTGGAGAATTTTGCTATATAAGAAATCCAGAGGTCAAGAAACAAGAGAATAATTACTTTTCGATGTTTTATGCTTAAAATGTAGCCAAGTTAATAAAAATTGAGGGATCTTACCAATTCTGTAAATGCTTTTGTCTTGTTATTCTATATGAAGTGAGAGCTTCAGGTTGCCTTTCTAGCTCTTTTAAAAATTAGACTCAAGTTTTTATTTCTCTTCAGGTGCAGAGAATGTAGAACGAGTACTGGTTACTGTTATCCAAGGAGCAGTCGAATATCCAGATCCAATTGCACAGAAAACGTGTTTTATCATCCTCTCCAAGTTGGTAGAACTCTGGGGTAAGATGATTAAAGCAAAACAAATCAAATAAAACACTTCATTCCCCAACCTGTTTCCTAAGACTCTTCGAGATGAAGTAGAGCCCTACCTGGAACATGGACTGAGCTGGGAGTTGACTTTCCCTTCATGATAATTAGTTGACTTTCTTTTTATGCAAAATAAACATTTGACTTTTCTTGACAGGAGGTAAAGATGGACCAGTGGGATTTGCTGATTTTGTTTATAAGCACATTGTCCCCGCGTGTTTCCTAGCACCTTTAAAACAGACCTTTGACCTAGCAGATGCACAAACAGTATTGGTAAGCACCTAGGAATCTTTGTTCACCTTGTGTACTTCTCGTGTATTCTTACAGTTTCCTTCAGGCCAGGTTGACTATATTAGTCTCATTGCCCCAACCCCCACCTTTTTTAAAATTTCAAATTAGGAGTCACTTTTAAAAGGTTGATGATCTCTTCTGGACCTTTTGTGGATTCTTACCGAATCCTGATACTAAAGTTTAGTATATGAAATCCAGCTCCTTCAACTTTAACAAACAAGACTCTTTTTCAAGGACAGTGAAAAGCGTACATTATATAAACATTCTTTAAAGCTTGATAAAGTTATTGGCTTTCTACTGCTGTCATTCAAACCTTGCGCTTAATGTTTTTTTCCTAACCATTAAAAGTAACTTTCTCTTGCTCAAATGATTGTGTCCCTAGATCTCATTTTCAAAATACTTAATTTCAAGCAGTGCCCTTTAACCATTTCCCCAAAACCTAGTAAAAGCTAGATTTTGTCATTTAATTTACTGCATTAAGACAGCAATTTTGTATTTTTTCCTTTTTCTACCCAACCCACTTATTCCATATGATGATCACCTTCCTTCCTTTGTCCCTTGTTTGGAAGTAATTGTTAATAAGCAGTGGCCAGGGAAATAAAGAGACAAGTGGGATCACTAACCAAAAATTGACTATTAAAATTCTCAACCTTGTTTTTCATAGGCTTTGTCTGAGTGTGCGGTGACTTTGAAAACAATTCATCTCAAACGGGTAAGCTTTGTACTCCTTGCTCCTTCATTTTCATCTTAAACATAGATTTGTTACAATTTTTTGGTGGGTTTTTTTGGTGGTTTTTTGTTGTTTGTTTTTTGTTTTGTTTGTTTGTTTTGTTTTTTAGAAAAGCACAAGCAGGAGAGGGGGCGGAGAGAGAGAGAATGAGAATCTTAAGCAGGCTCCTCTCTGATTGCAGAGCCCAACACTGGGCTCGATCCCACAACTCTGGCATCATGACCTGAGCTGAAATAGAGAGTTGAATGCTCAAGCCACCCAGGCACCCCACTAAGTGCTATTCAAAAGCTTTATATTTCTTAACTCATCCACTCCTCACAATAACTTCCATTTTTCAGATGGGGAAACGTAGGCTCAGAGAGGTTAAGTAACCTGGTCAAGTTACCAGAAATTTGCCAGAGTCAGACCTCAAACCAAAGCAATCTGGCTCCAGATTCTATGTTCTTAATCACAATGCCATATTGTGCTTGAAGTATACATGTGTTGTTCTAGTTTATTTTTCTGCATTATTTTAATATCAAGGAAGAAAGTAATTGAGTTATAATTATCTTAATTTTCAGGGCCCAGAATGTGTTCAGTACCTTCAACAGGAATACCTACCTTCCTTGCAAGTAGCTCCCGAGATAATTCAGGTAAGAGCTGCCCCAGCAGGTTCCTTTTCATTTAGTTAAATCTGACTGTGTGGTTCAATCTAAATTTTGATTCAAGAAAGTCAAACTGCATTCAACTTGATGTTTTACTGCATACAGGATAGCAAGAGTTTAAACTTCAGGAGTATGTGAAATCGAATGGGAAAAAATTGTATTTTTATTTTCACGAATCTTTAACCAAAAGTTTAACTGCCTCCCATGGCGTAGGTGACAAATCATAATAGCATTCTCGTTGCCTGTGACTTTGTCCCTGGTAGAAATCACAGCTGTTTTCCTGTCACTTCCATTGTTCTAGGGATCTCAGAATACTTTGTATACTCCAAGATTGTGAAATTTTAAGTTCTTAAGATGCACCACTAGACATTGTCTCAGTCAGCAACTCTTACTGTTTCACCACGTATCAAAAATATTTTTGATAACCAGAAGTCATTATAATTAATTTCCTTTCTAATCCCGTGTGTTATAAATATATTTTGAAAAACATTCTAGGGGGCACCTGGATGGCTCAGTTGGTTGAGCATCCAACTCTTGATTTCAGCTCAGGTCATGATCTCATGGTTCCTGGGTTTGAGCCCCACATCGGGCTCCATGCTGACAGTGTGGAGCCTGCTTGAGATTCTCTCTCTCTACCCCTCACCCCTACTCAAAATGAATTAAAAAAGAAAAAACACAGTGCTTATAAAAGAAATTCTATAAGGAGTCCAGTGGGCTCCCCCAGACTGCCAAAGGGCACCCCAGCACACAAACCTCTTCTGAAGATTTGTGCTAGGCAGTTCATTTTACATATGCCAAGCTTATCAATGCTTAATTTTTAAAATCCGAACCTGTGTTTTGAAGGAAGTATCTGGAAGGCAATCTTATATTTTTATATATTACAAAGTAATTTTTATAATGGTATTCAGTTATTTTCTTGGCATGTAGTTATCCTGACTTGTCTAGTACATAGATTTAAGTGAGGTATCAAAGTTTTGATTACAACTAGAGTTAGAATCTCTTGAAGGGATCTCAGAATTGTTTCTTCACCAACAGTGTTTTTTAAAAGTTTTCATCATGCTATTTTATGAGCTACTGAAAAAATTGAATGAAAAATAGGATACATCTCACATAAGAGTAATCATAAAACTAATTTTAATGGATTTATAATGTCTTATTTCCTAACATACTATCTTGAACTTTAGATGTATTAATTTTCTTAGCTATAATTTGTTACCTAAGTATAAGGTAATGTTTTAATGAAAGCAGTGACCTTAATGCAAATCAAAAATAGAAATATACCAGATTAAGTAAAGCAAAATTATATTTCTCTCTGATAATTGATTATAGAAGATAAGCATCCCCAGTTTTCCCTTTTTCCTATGTCTTGGGACAACACTCTTCGCAGAATTCTGTTAGAGAGCCTTAACTCTTTTTCTTTTGGTCTAGCTCTGCTCAGTTACTGCTCTTACTAGGTGAGAACAGTCACAGCAATGTAGTTTTTGTCCCACTCTGCCTTCTCAGGCGTGAGTCAACCTTGTCCAGGAGAACCATGTTCTCAAAAGTGAAAGCAGTCTATGTGAAAAGTATTACATTTGAAAATGCCATAGAACCTTTTTTGGTGAGGAACTGTTATCATACGACTATTGTAGCTTTAAAGCAACTTAAATGCCTTTTGACAGATGACTAGATGAGTAAAATGTGGTATATACATACAACTGAATATTATTCAGCCTTAAAGAAAGGAAATCCTGTCACATGCTACAATCTTGAGTGAACCTTGAGGACATTCTGCTAAATGAAATAAGCCAGTCATGAAAAGATGAATACTGCATAATTTCACTTATATGAAGTAACTAAATAGTCTAACTCTCAGAAACAGAAAGTAGAATCGTGGTGTTCAGGGGCTTGGTAGGGAAGGAAAGGGGGAGTTGATGTCCAATGAGTATAGAGTTTCAGTTTTGCAAGATGAAAAGTTCCAGAGATCTGTTGCACAACAGTATGCAAATAGTTAATGCTAATATATAGCGTTATGGTGGTAAAGTTGATCAGTTATATGTTTTTTTAATCACAATTTAAAAAAGAAAACTGTGGATTTGATTTACAGTGAATTTAATACAATTAAATTGTATTGTATTATTATGTACGTAAAAATTCACTCTCTCTTTCTCTCCTCCTGGCTGGGCCCCCAGGAGTTTTGTCAAGCGCTTCAGCAGCCTGATGCTAAAGTTTTTAAAAATTACTTAAAGGTAGGTATTCGGAAAACTTAGACATATTCATATAATTAGGTAATATTTTAGACCTGAGAGAGAACACATATTACAGGGATACTGTGTCATAGTGTAATCTTACCAATTATTACTTATTTGGGTATCTGTTTGCTCTAAAACCTGCTTCTAAGAATTTGCAGTTTTAGATGTTAATACTTCAAAGTTTTCTATAAAGTCAACTTTCAACTAAGCTCTTAGAAAAGATCATAGGAATTGAAGTAAACACACTGTGTACATGCTTGAATACACTGTGAAAATGCCAGTTTCCTTTTACAGTGTGTGATGTAATTAGATTGGAGCTACAGGGTTGGGACAAGTAATGTTTAAGAACATGTGCCCCCGGGCGCCTGGGTGGCTCAGGTGGTTAAGTGTCCAACTCTTGATTTCAGTTCAGGTCATGATCTCACATTTCACGAGTTAGAGCCCACATCAGGCTCTGCACTGACAGCGTGGAGCCTGCTTGAGATGCTCTCTCTCCCTCTGTCTCTCTCTGTCCCTCCTGTGCTTGCTCAATCTCTTTCTCTCTGTCTCTCTCTGTCTCTCTCTGTCTCTCTCTGTCTCTCTCTCTCTCTCTCTCTCTCTGTCCTTCTGTGTTCACACACACTCTCTCTTTCTCAAAATAAATACGCTAAAAAAAAAAAAAAAGAACATGTGCCCCTATTGAAAGAAAGGAACTAAAAATATAAAAACAGAAGCAGGAGTAACTTGGTTGTATCTTATTTTGAAACTTCTGAGTTGTAGATTGAACAGAATAAATTCTCTGATCTGGCAGTCAAGGCTCTTTTTACATTCATAAAATGAGTGAGTTTTTAAAAAACTCTCCAAGTTGGCAAGAATTACCAAATGTTTATTTGGTATTCATATTGACCGTTTAAATCCATAAGGCAGAACTGTCTCGCTGTCACCCAGGTAGTCATTCAGTGCTGCATCATGACTTTACATGTAACAGGCACAGTGCTAACTGCTGCAGATATCTGTACGAGTGACTTCTCTTGCCTATAAAGAGCTTGTGCTCTGGAAGTAAAATTCCAGTGTGACAGGATGAAGAAGTGTTCTTTATTTTTATTACCTTCATTCAACAAATTGGAGGGCAAAACACTATGCTAAATATGTTGGTAGCAAGTGACTGAACAAATGGCTATCAGGGTCTTCTGTTGGATACATTCAGTAAAATTCCTAAGTCAGGGCCTTTGTTGAGGAAGAAAATGTATCATGCTTGGACGTTGGTTATAACATCTTCCCTTGCCAGTTTTTTCCCTACTAGTAGTCTGTCAGCTTAAACTGACGAGAGTTTGTGAGAATATTGGGAGTTACTATTTATCATTGGGAACCATCCCCACTCCCATGTCCCCATAAAGAAAGCAGAGTGCCTGTGGAGGTCATCTCTGCTAAATACCTGATCAAACTGGAGAAAAGGGCTCCAAAAAAACTGTAACTCTACTAAAGGTATCTGTAAGCAGATGCAGGTACAGTGTGGCAGGCCTGTGCTCCAAACATACCAAGTCATCCAGCTGCATTTATAAAACGTCTCCTCCCAAGCCCAACATCTCTTCAGTGCTGGCATTATCTCTGGAATAGCACTGTTCTTCTCATAGGGAAAGGTGGATTCCTTCTTTTGTCCCTACTGTCTTTAGATGTGATTGATGCTTAGATCTTGCAGATTCTCTCTTCCTCACTCTCACTGTCTCTCGCTGCTGCTACTCTAGCACGTGTTTGTGTTATCTCCCGCTAATCTCCCTTCCCTCATAGCCACGCCTCTTTGAAAACCCTGAATAGGGGCACGTGGGTGGCTTAGTCAGTTGAGCATCTGACTTTGGTTCAGGTCATGGTCTTGCAGTTGTGAGTTCGAGCCCTGTGTCAGGCTCTGTGCTGACAAACAGCTCAGAGCCTGGAGCCTGCTATAGATGCTGTATCTCCCTCTCTCTCTCTCTCCCTCCCCTGCTCATGCTGTCTCTGTCTCTCAAAAATAAATAAATGTTAAAAAAAAATTTTTTAAGTGAAAACCCTGAATAGACTTCTGAAATTGATTCCCTTCATTCTTCATAAACCCGTATAGTTGACTAAAAACCAAGTTCATGTTTCTTAGTTTGACATTCAGGGTTTTGGTTTTGGTTTTCATATTCTGATCTCAGACTACCTTTCTGGTTTCTCTTGCAGGAATGGTCTTTGCTATTCTTGCTGTTCTTCAAAAATTCTGCCTTATTAGCAGCCCTCCTCTTTATGAATTCTACCCACTTTTTTAGGCTTACCTCAGGCGTGGCCTCTTTGTAAGGCTCTGTTTTGCTCACATAGCAGTCATTCTTCTCTTCACTTAGTCAATAGATTTGACTGCTAGAATAGATTTGATGCCCGACCTGCTAGATGCTAAGGATGCAACAAAGACTATAGTCCTTATCCTTAGTGAGTTTACTGCCTATTTAGTCGTTCTAATGCTCACTTAACATGTACTTAACTATGAAATATGGGAGGTAGTATGGCGAATTGCATGTATTAATAATCAAATAATAAATTCCTTAAGGGATAACAACTGCTATCTTTAGCTTTGATTGGCTTATTTCTTCCTCAAAATTTAATTTCCCAGTATCAGCTTTGATGGTGTGCCAGTCAGCAAAAGGTGTCCAGGGCATCTTTTCCTCTGAGCACTTGAATTCTCATAGCGTTAGAGTTAATACCATAGTTTCACTAGTTTCCCCGCTAATGTCAACATAAGTTACTTCTAGACTTGATCAAATTGTCCAGGAAAAAAGTTCCTGAACCATGTGTGGATATATGAAGTATGTGAAATGTTTGGAATATTGATTGTATTTCCTAAAAGAGTGACCAGCACTTAGTGACTTGGAGCCATTCTTCAGGTGATCTCTTCTGACACCAGTACTAATTGTACTAATACTTTATTTCCAGGTATTCTTCCAGAGAGCAAAGCCCTAAGGACTGGATCTCCCTGTGCCTACTTTATGATCAAGAATTCCAGTTAATAATTTATAAAGAAGCAGTTTTTGTGTGCCATTCACACTGGTCTTTTTAACATTGCTTTAAGCTTATTACAGTATATGTATCGGGATATTTCTGTAAAATGGGTGTAATTTTCTCTGAATACAGGTATGTGACAACAAGAGAAGTTGCTTGCATGCCAGTTCAAATTGTTCTATATAAAAATGCTGTTAAAAGATACAGCACAGTTATCTTAGTACCCCCCTTTTTTTTTACTTGAAATGTTAAATTCTTTATAAAGACCACATAGCAGGAAAACTGTACTTTTTTTTCAATTGCTAAATATAAAATGTTTGAAAATTTTAATTTTCTTTTATGTGTGCAGACTCAAAATATGGGGAGAATACAGCAAATTAAAACTAATTTTTTGTAGATAGCCATTACATTTCTTTAAACTGTTTCAATGCCAATGTGTGTTCTACAAAAGAGAATGGTTTCATAAATTAAGTGATTTAAGAGTAGGTGTCGGTGTTATACACTTTTTATAAAAAAAAATAAATTTTACGTAGTGAAATCTACCACGTCTTTTTTGTTATTATAAGTAGCCTTATTTTCTTGTCTCTTCCTGATTTCCCACTTAAAGAATTACATATGGATGATTTATTTAGGCGCTCAAAAGGTTACATGCAACTTAGTTCTGTTGGACTCTTTTTTTGTTTTTATTTTACTTATTTGAGAGAGAGAAAAAGAGTACAGGAGGGGCAGAGAGAGAAGGAGGGAGAGAATCCCAAGCAGGCTCTGCATGCTCAGAGTCCAGTGTGGGGCTTGAACTCACGAACCCTGAGCTAAAATCAAGAGTTGGTCACTTAACTGAGCAACCCAGGTGCCCCCTGTTAGACTCTTTTTAAGATGCTAGACAAAGCCTATTTCAACCTGTTGATAGAATTTGAAATCCAGTTTTTCCCTCCCTTACTGTATTTACCCAGGACACTATACCTATGTATTAATGATGCTTATAAGTAGCTGCCCATCTTGTTACTACAAGCACTTACCCCTATTTTTATTCGAAAGCAAGAGGAAAAGTATCAGTAGTAGTATCGGAAAACTAAGAAAGGAGCGACAAACTGAGCAGCAGAATTAAATTACTGCAGGCATAAAAGTTTAAATTCTAAAAACCTAAGGATTTTAGGGGAGGGTTGGGTTGGTTTTTCTTTTCAACCTTTGGCCCACGTGGTTCCCCTAGAGGTTTCATGATGGGCTTCAGTGGTCTATGAACTCCCTTAAACTATTCTACATGATCTACATGAATCTTTTTCTGGGGTTTTCCGTAAGTGATTTTAAACATTTTCCTTACATCATAGGACAAAGGTACTAAATTATTATTTTTTTAATGCTTATTTTCGAGAGCGAGAGAGCCAGAGGTGAGCGGGGGAGAGGCAGAGAGAGAGGGAGACACAGAATCCAAATCAGGCCCCAGGCTCTGAGCTGTCAGCACAGAGCCCAACATGGGGCTCGAACCCACAAACCATGAGATCATGACCTGAGCCGAAGTTGGACGCTTAACCGACTGAACCACCCAGGCGCCCCCAAAAATTAACAGTTGGAAGATCAGTGAAATGTATATTTCAATAGAAATGTCTTTAAAAAATAGATATGTGAGGGGCACCTGGCTGGCTCAGTGAGGTAGAGCATACGACTCGATCTCAGGGTCAGGTGTTCGAGTTCCAATCTGGGCATAGAGATTACTTTAAAAAATATATAAAAGTTAAAAAAAAAAAAAGCTTGAGTGTTTCATTGGTAAGTTTCCCTATACAGTGGGAAAGACAACTGGCATCTGTTGCAATAGCACGAGTTTTTCAACGTATACTAACAAGTCACATAGCATAGTGGTTAAGAGCTAAGACAGGTTCCAGATCCAGATTAAGTAGGTTCAATAACAGTTCTGCCAGTCACTGGTTTTTAGAAGTTTAAGCAAGTTATATAACTTCTCCCTACCCCAGTTTTTGCATCCGTAAAAGCATGAAATGGGCTGATCACGGTACCTGCACATGAAGGCTTCATATTAGCTATGGCCACTGTCATAGCTCACTGTCCTATTAGTTCCCTACATGTGAGGGTGACACTACTTTTCCCCTCTTTAAAGCCCTTCAAAAGATTGATGTGTGTTCAGAGCCTAGCAAAATCAAGACATGGAAATTAAGAGTCTGCAACAGAAGTTAAACCTGATGTTTTATAATCATGTATAATAATTCCCATTTTTCCCTGAAGTTATGCAGAGCACTTTATTTATGGAGTACCACAGCGATTAGGAACCTCTGCTTCATCATGAATTACCTTATTTGTATCGTAGTTTCCAAAAACAAGCACCCAAATAATTGTCACAAGAGTGAATCTTACCTCTTAACAGATGAGGTCATTGAGCCAAAAGACAGATTTGTGTGACTTGACTACAAAACCACAAGGATTTCATGACACCTGGTCTAGTTCTATGCCTAACGGTTTATTTAAAGTCTTAAATGTTAATGCAAACTGGCTCACAAGAAGCTCTGCCTTTAAGACAATACTGCCAAATTTCAACATGCACCACTTTTGTGGTAAATACGTGAATCAAGTTGACCTTTGGCTCAACTTATCACATTTTCTCCCAGAAAACTTTTGAGCTGTGAGTTTTACTGTTGTAAGGAACCTGGACAGGTCCCCTTCTTGGCATTAGATGCAGGAGAACTGAAATTGGTTGGAATCGTAAGCGGTAAACAGATTTGTTGGAATGGTTCCATGACTTATATACATTGTTTAAAAGTCTAATAAGTAACTTCCTTCGTAATAACGCATTATTGTGGGCTTTTGTTATCTCCACCGTGCAAACGACACAACCGACTTGGAAAAACGTGCTTAGAGTCAGTATTTGGTGGGGAGACTTGAGACTGCAACCCCAGATCTGTTCCATTCGAAAGCCTCTATTCTTAACCACTCTGCCTTGGTTTCCTATGTCAATTCCTGGTTGCTGTAGTTCTCATCTAGGAAGAATTCTTTATCTTCTGTCTCTAAGAAGTTTACTCCTGGATCATCAAGAGTGTCTGTGGCCTCTCCATATGTCGAGAAAGGCTGCAATGCAGTCAGTGGGCAGAGGGGATCACTCTCTAGGGAATAGCTGTTTCAGATCTTGGCGGCACGAATACTGCAGGACCCGATTTTAATCAAGTTCTCCAATATTGCCAATTTCCAAAATACGGCTTAAAGAGAGAATTAAGACATTTATTCCTGACTCACTCACCCCACACGTCAAATAAATAAGAAGTGAGCTCATTTACACTAAGAATTTCACGTCTGGATTATTCTGAGGCGATCATGGGGCTGCACCGCGGCTAACGCAGTCTTCAAAGCAGCTACAGATCCGTCCCTCCAGACTGTGATGTTCCCCAGTGACAGCCTCTCCCGCGTCCAGCATTCTGCACACCTCTGACTATTTGAGTGTCTGCAATCAGGAGTTCGATGTTTGTCTTGCTTACTACCGCGGCACGCCGCACTCCGTCGTTGGCTCTCGAGAACTGGGCGGGATTTGCAGTTCTGGGAATCTGAAACTGCTCACTGCGCGGGGCTCCCCGGCTTCACCCGGAGAGGGTGTGGACCGGGTCGGACTCCAGACAGCCCCCGACCTCCCCACCCTTCGCAACAGAGGCTCGGGAAGCCAGCCGCCGCAGCAGAGACAGCAGCAGCGTTACGCTGCCGAGGCCCGGGCCGGGCGGGCGGGCGTGCGCACGCGCGCCGGCGCGCGCCGGCCGTCGGTCACGTGGCCCGCGGCCAGGGCTCCCGAAGCCGGAAGTGTCCCGAGGCGCCAGGAGGCCGCGGGAGCCCGCTGGCGGTGGAGCGACGGAGACCGGGCGCGGTAAGTGGGGCGGTGCGGGCAGACGGGCCGAGCCGCGCGGGGCACGGGTAGCGAAGTCGGCACGGGCCCGCGCCGAGCGCTTCCGCCCCCTGTGGGCAACTGGGATGCTGAGTCAGAGCGGGGGCGGGGCGGGCGCCCCGGGAAGCCCTGCAAAGACCCAAGGCCGAGCCCTCCGCGGACCTCGACTAGGTGGACGCCGCCTCCCGGGTGTCTGGGGCGTCCGAAACCCAATGGAATGGTCGCGCGGGCCCGGTCCCTTCCACCTGTAGTCCTCGCCCCCTGGCCGGCCCTCTGACCGGGGCCCTCCCGGGTCAGCGTCTAGCGACGTTGGCCACGAAGAAAGAGGACGTGCCGGTTACTGGGTCTGGGCCCTGGCCGCGCTGGAGAGACGAATTCCCCTTTCTCTTGGAGTTTGACCGCTTCTGCCCCTCTTTATGAGCGTTGACACGATCGGCACTGTTTGAATGGATTGATTTTTCAGAAGATTCAAAAGAGACGTTTCGTTAGGGTTTTAGTGATGGTAACGGCGGGGATTAACTAACCGGAAGCTGGAAGCAGACGTTTATTAATATACACACATATAATGTGAATTCCCAAACATTTCCTTTGGGAAATGCCTTACGGGTTTGTTTTCCAGTCCGTTTCCCGGGTATTTTCAGTAGGTGGCCTCAAAACAAGGTCTACCCGTGAACTGTCCACTACATAACCAAAAACCGAGGGGTTTCTTTTTCACTCTAGAACGCTGAATTGTTAACATAGTGGTAAGAGTTTGGAAATCTTTGAAGTTTGTTCGTATGCCTGTCACCAAGCCTGTTTTCATCGATGGACGAATAGTAACTTTCGTTTTGGACAGTATAAGGAAGTAGGCTTAAGGCAGTCACTAGTAACATACTTGTTGAGTGCTTGCCTATGGTGTATCAAAATTTGGGGAAGATTTATAAAGCAAACACCTTGTGGATGTGCTGAGTCATGTTTTAGCATGCTGTTATTGTGGGTTTACTGGAAGGTAGTCACCAAAAGACATTTCCCCCTGATGATGGTGAAACTAGTCTGCTGTCTTCATAGAGAGAAGCAGATATCTTCGCTGATAAATGTGTTTATGTTTATTCACTAGGTACATATAGGTACCTAGTGACACTATTTTCCGTTACAGTTATCTTAGCACAGTTACAGCAATTAGGGAAGGCTTTTCATTATTGAAAAATATTTGAAAATATTGAAAAGAGAGTTGAGAAGTTCATTATTACTATCTCAGCTGACAAATGTGTATCCCTTGTGAAAAGTGAATCTTATTTTTATTGCTTATTTCCAGTGAATTCCTGTATACAACATTTCTTATCTAAATTGGATGGATGGTAAAATTATATAACTTAGTATATCAAAGATTGTTGAAAACTGACCATTCTTTATGTTCCTGATCCTTCTTGGAATATTGGCAATCAGAGGAGTATTAAGATCTGTTTTGATCTGATATTACAGCAGATTTAAGGTGGCATGGTGAGACTAGGATTTATGCTGCTTAGCATTCCTGATTTTTATTCCAACATGTAGTGCAAGTGTTTTAATATCCTTATAGTTACATAGTTTTTCAGTATTAAAGGATAAGGCTAGGGGTGATGCTTTTTCTTATATCAAATTTATGTTTTAGAGCAATTTTAGGGTTATGGCAAAATTGAGCAGAAGGTACAAAGCTTTTACTTAATACATAATAGCCTCCACTTGCATGCATAGATAGCTTTCACTTGCTCATTTTTTTAAGACTTGGTAATATGCACTTAGTATGTGTTTATATACTTGGAGATTGGAGAAAATATCCTCAAATTAATTTCAGGAGAGTTCGTAACTTTTTAGGAACAAAACATTTTGCACCTTTCCATTATGATTCTCAGGCGCTGTGCAGATGAAATTTATTTTTTTTATGTCTTTATTTTATTTTGAGAGAAAGAGTGAGCAGGGAAGGGGTGGAGAGAGAGGGACACACAGAATCTGAAGTAGACTCCAGGCTCTGAGCTGTCAGCACAGAGCCTGACACAGGGCTCAAACCCACAGACTGTGAGATCACCACCTGAGCCGAAGTCAGATGCCCAGCCGACTGAGCCACCCAGGTGCCCCTGTGCAGATGAAATTTAAAGGAAACATTTAATGGAAATGTTATGCCATGGCAACAGTTGCTTTCATTCCTGTAACCCTGCCCTTATGGAAACAAAGTAATTCTTTTCTATATGTCTGTTATATTGTACATTGTTACTTTATTTTAAAACACTTTGTAATTCATCATTGATCAGTCTTTCAAAACATTTGAAAGAGAGAAGTGGCCAGTATCACTCTCACTGACAGAAGTAACATTGGAAGGGAAATAGATGTTTCTGCAGCCCTGTGATACAGGAATTAAAATGAAGATATAAGATGTCACCGGTTGACTTTTTTTTTTTCAGAGCCCACACAGCATTTTAGCCCTTTATATTGTTAGAAACAGATTTTTGCATTAGACCATACACTTCAAGCTAGCAGTAACTAAGGGGTGATCTTACTTGAGACTAAAAGGAGCTAACATTTGTTCCTCAAGTGTATTATTCCCTTAAAACAAACCTGTGCATTTTTTCTTCTCTCTTAGTTTAATAAGAAGATCTCCTGACCAAGCCGAGATGCAGAGCACCTCTAATCATCTGTGGCTTTTATCTGATATTTTAGGCCAAGGAGCTACTGCAAATGTCTTTCGTGGAAGGCATAAGGTTGGTTCAGAGAAAACTGTGAAGACTTTTTAGCACTGTGTATGTACTGTTCAGAGAAGCACACTTGTACCAAAATGTGAGACTTGATGTTTTTGGTTATACTGTCTAAAGAGAGTACCTGTTCGTGTGGTTATTTAAAGTATAGCTTGTGTCACAGTCAGTGATATCTGCCCAGTGGTGGCAAGGTTTTGTGTTGAGAGTGGAAAAAAAAAGACTAGGAAGATTCATGTTGTACCTTCTGATTCTTTCCCCAGCCTCGTCCTCCTGTGGTAGTGAGTGATCTCACTAACAAGTTCGGTATGTCAGTGTACTGGAGTGGGCTACAGATGAGGGAGGAATGCTGGGAGGCACATGTACCGTTTGAGGGGGATCCACAGATGATTCTGATATGCTGTCCTTTTGCTTCATGCCCCGGTAAACAGCACCATACAAGGTAGCTAAGAATAAAGTGAGATTATCAGCAAGGAGCTCACGTTTAAATGGAATGAGGTTATCAGAACTTGATAGTGGAAGTGAGAATAGAATAAAAAGGCCAATCTTGGAGGCACTTAAAGAACCAAAAAGATTTTTTGTCAAATTCTATATTGGAGGATGAAATTAAAGATAATTAATTTAAAATGAAGAAATGTAAAGGGCACCTGGGTGGCTCAGTCAGTTAAGCGTTGGACTTCGACTCAGGTCATGATCTCACAGTTCATGGGTTTGAGCCCCGCATCGGGCTCTGTGCTGACAGCTCAGAGCCTGGAGCCTGCTTTCGATTCTGTGTCTCCCTCTCTCTCTGCCCCTCCCCTGCTCATGCTCAGTCTCTCTCTCTCAAAAATAAATAAATGTTAATTTTTTAAATTAAAAACTAAGTAAATTGAAGAAATTTAAGATCATTAAAGCTTCTGTTCTGGGAGGGAAGCTGGAGTAAAACTTCCTTTATAATGCAAATAATCCACTAATTTTTCAACACTTTGAATTTGTTTTGAGCTTAATGATGGTCAGAGCCTTTTAAATTCTTATTTTGAGAAACAAGAGCTTTAAGTATTTTAGTGAGGAGGGGTTTCTTCATATTTTCCTGTAGCCTTGGTGGTTACCAATCAGTTCTGTCTGTTACAGTGAGATAAGCATTGAGGGGAGGGGCTGTTTCCTCTGGGGAGCGATTATGACTATAAACAGTCTCTGTGGTTCATAGAGAATGAATCAGTAGTGTCATACAGAGAACTTTTAGCCTTTTCCCTCTTCCAGAATTATCCACAGGTTCTGAGTCCGTGACCAAATGTCTTGTCTCTGGGTCCTTTATCAAGTCCATTGTGATCAACTTTGAGTATTCCTATCCTAGAAATTGTATTTGTTTTGTGGCGACACAAGGTTTAGCATTGAGACTACATCTGATGGTCTTCCTGTGACCCAAGTTAACAAACTTTAATAATCACTTGGTATGTGACAGGCACTGTGGTGGACCTAGTGAATATGACTGCAAATGATGTGCAGTTCCTTCCCACAGAGAGTTTTGGGGTTAGTAGCAAGGTTGGCTGGCATTAGAAGGGTTGTAAGTTGGAAACTGATGGAATGATTGGTAGTCAGTAGTGATAGAGATTGGGCGCGGCGTGTGTAAAGTTCCTGGTACTCATGAATATTTCATCAATTCTGGTCCTCTTTCCCTGCTTACTCACTGTCCTCCTTTTAAGTTCCTGTATATAATAGGCGTTTTGTAAATGTTGAATGAATGAATGAATGAACGAATGAGAACAGATTAGACTACCCTAGGACAACCCAAATTCTTCTTCAAAGGAAACAAAAATGTACTTTATCCAATTATAGTCAGAAAGCCTAAAATAAGGATTTGAGAGGCATAGGAATTTTCTTAAAAGATTGTGAAGACTCAGTTTAGTGTTCAGTTCTTGATACTCTTCCCAGGGATATATTTTAAGAAACCGTGTTTGTCCTCAGTGACATCAATTCAAAGATTTAGAACTATACCCAAAAAAATCCTACTTCTCTTAATTTTTTTAAATGTTTATTTACTTTTGAGAGAGAGAGAGAGAGTGCGAGCAGTAGGGGACAGGCGGGGGGGGGGGGCGGGCTCCAAGCTCTGAGCTGTCAGCACAGAGCCAGACATGGGGCTCATACTCATGGACTGTGAGATCATGACCTGAGCTAAAGTCAGGGTTTTTTGGTTTTGGTTTTGGTTTTCCTACTTGCTCTTAATAACTGTTTAAGGATTTTTAACCATAATGTTTGTTAAGCCCTTTTATGTTATTGCCTAGAATGACCAGGTTTCCACATTTCAGACCAGGTTTCTAAATTTGTCATTCAAAATATATTACCTACTTTATCTCTTTTTCATGGAGTTGCTTTTAGTTACTAGTGTGTGTGATGGGGTGTGTGTGTGTGTGTGAGAGATAATCATGGGGAAGTTAAAGGGAAGGGAGCTGTAAAGGGAAGAGGATGTGTTGATCTGCGTATGTAATATAATTGACTCGTGAACAACACAGGTTTGAACTGTGTAGGTCTACTTTCATGTGGATTGTTTTCAATAAATGCAGTACAGTACTGTAAATATATTTTCTGTTCCTTATGATTTCTTAGTAACATTTTCCTTTCTCTAACTTGCTTTATTGTAAGAATGTAACGTACAACGGGTGTTATAGAAACATAACATACAAAATATGTTAACTCTTTATGTTCTTGCTAAGGCTTCCAGTCAACAGTAGGCTGTTAGTAGCTAAGTTTTTGGAGAGTCAACCTTATATGTGGAATTTCCACCTCATGGAGGGCTGATGCCCCTAACCCTCACATCTTTCAGAGGTCAACTTTATATATCCACATAGGTCTCTAAATATTATTCATATTCCTTTTGACTTAGGGACAATGAATAATAGATGACTGTGCAGTTGAATAAAGGGAAACCGGTGCATTTCCACCTGTTGTGCCAGTAATCTCACAGGTATGATATGGACCACAGAAGCTTGGATACTAGCCTTGAGCACAGTGGGCACTTGGCAACATTATGTTATTTTCCCTGATTGCACCTCTGTTAGGATTCTCCAAACTTTAGACTAAGTTAAAGACAGGTATCCTCAAGCAAAATCTTGGTGGTATATGTTGGGTAGTATAGATTTGGCAGTGTTCTTACTCTGGTTGAACAAATGGAAAAACAGCATAATTCGACTGTGGTTCGGTTGTTACTCTCATTTCATAGTGTCTGAAAATGGTCAGTGGACATTTTCTCTGGAAAAAAATAAATGTGTATTTGGTGTGAAGGGAGGGTGAGGGAGGTGTGATTATGACACATAGATGGTGGTCTCCAAATAGTGATCTTGAAGAGAGGTTGTGAAGCATTTAAATGGTTTTAAGAAAAAAGATCATGAGGTTCTGAGTGAGAAAAAATCATGAGGTTCTAGGGCACCTGGGTGGCTCAGTCAGTTAGGCATCTGACTCGTGGTTTCCACTCAGACCATGATCTCGTGGTTGGTGAGATCGGGCTCCTTGCTGGCAGTGCGGAGCCTGCTGGGGATTCTCTCTCTCTCTCTCTCTCTCTCTCTCTGCCCTTCCCCTGCTCATGCTCTCTCTCAAAATAAATAAACTTCAAAAAAAAAAAAAGATCATGAGGCTCTGAGGTGATCATGGCTGTAAGCAGTGAATCTGTGTGGAAAGCTGTAGAGAGGGTGTCAAAGCAGGAACAGCACGGAAATCCTTACAGACAGACAGCCATGAAATATCTTGAGACAGGTGGTGCTCGAACCCCAAAGTCAAAGAGGAAATGATCTTTCTACCTGCTCCAGGGAAGTTCAGCCTTGGATTATGGGAAAAGGTAAGATTAACCTCAAAGAATCCGGACTGACCACCAAGGAGAGGTTTGTTTAGATTAGAGTGATTGGAAGGAGATGGCAGGGTCTGGAAGAGAGCTTAAGTTAAGGTTAATATGAAGAACATAAGGTAATATGTATGAACATAAGGTAACATATATCTGAAAGGAAGCATCTATTTGTACCTCTAAGAGTCCCTCCCAGCCAGAGCTGTGCATTGTCATTTTCTGTATAATCTACTTCAGTATGCCGTGAGCGTGGGTGCTACAGGTACATCCACAGAGAAAAGGAAATGTCTTTGATCTTCTAAGAGAAGGCTCTGTGAAGAAAGTATCTGCCCTCGTCATCTAGGAGAGGTCGCAGAAGGTTCTCCAAGGCAGCAATGGTGCAATACAGTGACGAGAGTGTACTTGAACCCAATCGACTCCAACTCCTACTTCCACTCGCACATCTACACACACAGTGCTGCATCTAGGGAGTGTTTCTTAACAATCAATTTCATTACTTTGAGATCCCAATGAAATTTCATATGTGGAGTGTAGTTTTCAATCTCTAGTTTTCTGTTTTGTTTAGTTTTTAAATTATTAGGCCCTGGAGAAACCCTTGTGAGTTCCAGTTTCTTTTTTAATTTTTTTTGATGTTTATTTACTTTTGAGAGAGAGAGAGACAGCAACAGAGTGCGAGTGGAGGAGGGGCAGAGAGAGAAGGAGACGCAGAATCTGAAGCAGGCTCCAGGCTCTGAGCTGTCAGCACAGAGCCTGACACAGGGCTCGAACCCACAGACCGTGAGATCATGACCTGAGCTGAAGTTGGATGCTTAGCCTACTGAGCCACCCAGGTGCCCCTTTTTAGATTTTTTTTAATATTTATTTTTGAGGGAGAAAGACAAAGACACACACACACACACACTCAGAGTGCGAGTAGGGAAGGGGCAAAGAGAGAGGGAGACAAAGAATCCGAAGCAGGCTCCAGACTCTGAGCTGTCAGCATAGAGCCCCAAGCGGGACTCGAACTCACAAGCCATGAGATGAGCTGAAGTCAGATGCTCAACTGAGCCACCCAGGCGCGCCCCACCTTTTTATTATATGTGAAGGACTATCTTTGCTTCATGTATTATAATGGAAGCTTTTTTTTTCAACATTCATTCATTTATTAATTCATAAGTGGGCTCTAGGCCCAATGTCAGGCTTGAACACATGACCCCAAGATCAAGAGTTCCATGCTGTATACCGACTAGGCCAGCCAGGCACCTCTGGAAGTGTTTTAATATGAAAGAAAATAGCCTTTTCTTCATTCCAAAGTATACCATTTGAAAGAAATTTGGAGCAGTTGATTGGCTGATTTTAGCTTTAAAAATAAGTGAAGTGGGGCACCTGGGAGGCTCAGTCAGTTAAGCGTCTGACTTCGGCTCAGGTCATGATCTCACAGTTCGTGGGTTCGAGCCCCGCTTCGGGCTCTGTGCTGATAGCTTTGGATTCTGTGCCTCCCTCTCTCTCTGCCCCTCCCTTGCTCATGCTCTGTCTCTCTCTGTCTCTAGATAATGAATAAACATTTTTTTAAAAATTAAAATAAATAAATAAATAAAGAGGGCACCTGGGTGGCTCAATCGTTAAGCGCCTGACTTTGACTTAGGTCACAGTCTCACAGTTCCTGAATTTGAGTCCCACATCAGGTGAGCTCAAGGTATGCCTCGGGTGAGCCTCGCTTCTCAATTTCTCTCTTTCTTTCCCCCTCTCTCCTTCCCTTCCTCTCTCTCTCTGTCTCTCTCTGTCCCTCCTGGGATTCTCTCTCTCTCTGCACCTTGCTCACTTGCTCTCTCTTTTCTTACTCTCTCTCAAAAATAAACAAATAAATAAATGAAAAATAAAAACAAGTGAAGAGCCCTAATACAATTACCTGTGCTTAAAAATATTTAAGTGTTCTCTGGGGCAACTGGGTGGCTCCATTGGTTAGCATCTGACTCTTGATTTCAGCTCAAGTCATGATCTCACAGTTCGTGAGATCGAGCCCTCCATTGGGCTCTGTGCTGACAACTTGGGATTCTCTCTCTCCCTCTCTCTCTGCCCCTTCCCCTCCCCCTCTCTCAAAAATAAATAAATAAACTTAAAAAATATATTTAAGTGTTCTATAAGAAAGATAAATTGCTGTCTAATTCTAATGGTAACTTTTAATCTTTATAATATAAATAAAACCTTTCTTTTTCTTTTTTTTATTTCTTTTAGAAAACTGGTGACTTATTTGCTATCAAAGTATTTAATAACATAAGCTTCCTTCGTCCAGTGGATGTTCAGATGAGAGAATTTGAAGTATTAAAAAAACTCAATCACAAAAATATTGTCAAATTATTTGCTATTGAAGAGGAGGTAAGTAGTGACACTTTAGTTAATCTTCTCATGTTTATTGTAGTTACTGCAATTTAGGAGAAATGACCCAATGTAAAAAATTGTTTTATAAACAATGAGATTTTTTTTAATGGTGAAAATTACGGTTCATATAACCAAATATTCTGTCCTCAAAGATTCTTGAAGAGATAGAATGATGAAAATAAAGTATCAATGGAATCAGAAAAAGTAGCATAAGAAATAAGAGTATAAAATATGGTTACTAGTATTTTTGCTAAAAACAAAACTAAGTGAAGTTAAATCAATGTAATTCTTTTTTTTAATGTTTGTTTTTGAGAGAGAGCACAAGGTGGGGGGAGGGGCAGAAAGGGAGACAAAGAATCCAAAGCAGGCTCCAGGCTCTGAGCTGTCAGCACAGAGCCTGATGTGGGTTTCAAACCCACGAACTGTGAGATCATGACCTGAGCCAAAGTCGGACACTTAACCAACTGAGCCACCCACATGCCCTATTAAATCTACATAATTCTTAAAGGAGCAAGTCAAACAATACAAAGAAGGCATTGTAAAAGGGTAAAAATCCTAGGAATCCAGGAATTAATATACTATAGAGAGTATATACTATATATATTAATGCAGTATGTTAAGGATAGAACTGACTTTAGGGAGAAACATTGAAAATAAGAATGTCGTTAGGAAAATTATCTAGAAGTAATGGAAATAGAAATCTAGTTTAATCCCCTTAGACATGAGAAATGAATCAAATCACACCTTGTGAATAATAGTTTGGCAGTTTATATTCCTTATAATAGTGATTTCATTTTTAGTGAGTACTTTCTTTTAGGAACTAATCAGAAATGTAAATTATAGTTTTATGCACAAAGATGTTCATTACTGCCCTGTTTATAATAAAGAATGGTTAAATAAGTATGTGATGGATAGTTCCTCAGTTTACTACACTCAGTGCAAAGAGCTAGCCCTCCAGACTGCCTCCTGTTCAGGACTTTGACCCCAGCTGCTGCAGCAGAGTTTGGCATACTGCACAGTTGGAGAGAACAGTCCCCACAAGACTGTGTTCATTCAGACACTAGGAGTAAACTCAGGAGCCCCTAGGGCTATCATCACTTCAGACTAGCTGGCTACGAATTTGGAACTCCCCATGACTGCCCCCAGATTTGGTAATTTGCTAGAACGTTGAAGGACTCACACAACTCAGGAAAGCTCTATGCTTACAGTTAGTTTTCTTGTAGCAACAGAATACAACTTAGAACTAGTCACAGGAAGAAATTCATAGGGCAGGATAAAGGAGGATTCCAAACATGAATCTTCCTTGTCCTCATGGATACATTGCCCTCCTGGGCTTGATGGACGGCAGGATGCACAGAGTATTGCTAGTCTTAGAAACTCAGTTGAGCTTTTGGTGTCTACAGTTTTTATTGGGACTCAATCATATGCTGCCTGCATGGCTGACTTTTAGTCTTTAGCCCTTTCTAGAGGTTCAGGCTAACAGCTTTAGTCTCCATTTCCTCTGGAAGTTGACATGGATATGCACATCCTAAAAACCCCATCATAAATTACGTCATTAGACTGTTGTGTGGCCAGAGCTCCCAAAGAAAGACACTTCTAGCACACAAGATATTCCAGAGACCTAGTGATCCCCTCCTAGTGACCAAGGGCAGACAAAGGCCTGACCTTTCTTGGGGTAGAATTTCTTCCCTACACAGTAATTAAGCAGTAATGAAAAGCATTATTTACCAAAATTTTAATCACCTGGGAACATGCTTATGTATAATATTATGTGAGAAAAACAGGATTAAAATACATATGCAGTATGATCTTGAATATACAGTATCATGTACATATAATGTTATGTATCTATACTGTGATTTGATATATAGGAAAAAGACTGAAAGGAAATGCACCAAAATATTAGCATAATTATCTCTGCTGATGGAATTATGGATATTTCCCAGATTTTCAACAGTCAGTGTATATCATTTCATTTCATTATTTAAAAACAACAGTCTTGGAGCGCTCAGTCGATTCAGTGTCAACTCTTCATTTTTGGCTCAGATCATGATCTCACAGTTTGAGATTAAGCTGTCAGAACAGAGCTTGCTTGGTATTCTCTCTCTCCCTCTCTTTCTGCCCTTCCCCCACTCACGTGCTCTCAAAATAAACATTTAAAAAAAACAAAATTAAAAAAGAATTTTAAAATAATGCATTAAAAGAAAATCAATAAAAAGAAAAAAGGATACAAAATTGGAGATAGATACTGGATTTTAAGACTCATAATCACATTTTCCTGAAATGGGCATATATCTTATAATCAATGTGTATATGTAAGTTGGTAGTATTTCTTTTTCCCTATAAAGCTGTTATGAAATTGATGATATACCTTATAATCAGTGGTACATTGAAATCAAGATTAAAACAAATGAGTAGACTAGAACTTTGCGACACGAGGGACCTCTCACCATTCTGCCATCTTTTTGTTTTTAAGGCTAGAGCTCCATTCCTTGAAGTAAAAGTCCTTGTCATGAGAAGAATTTCAAGTGTTTTTAAGAGATTTGTTAGAAGATTAATGTCCTAAATGTACTGTTACGTATATAAAATTAAAGATAGTTTTAAAAGAACCATTATAACGGTATGGCAGTGATTTGTTTAGTTTAGATTTAGCCAGCTTTTCACTGTGGCTTGATTGTCTTCAAAAACAAATCCGGTAGGAATTTAGAAGATGTTAATTGTTATATGTGTACGATCAGTAAATATTTAACAAATCCCAGGTAAAGCAATTCACAGTGCCTTCATTATTGTAGTAAATTCTACATTTAAGTGAAATCAGATAACTATTGGCATATAATAAAAACTTACTTTTTATGTTGAGTCCCAATCAGTGATTTTTTTTTTTCAGACAACAACAAGACATAAAGTACTTATTATGGAATTTTGTCCATGCGGAAGTTTATACACTGTTTTAGAAGAGCCATCTAATGCCTATGGACTACCAGAGTCTGAATTTTTAATTGTTTTGCGAGACGTGGGTACGTTTGTTTACATGATTTTATAGATCTGTGTAAATATAACGACACAAGAATTTTTAAAAAGAAATCTCCTATTCAAAACCAAAGACCTTTATGCAGCGCTCTCTTAGGTATGACCCCAAGAGCACAAGTACAAAATGAAAAAATAAATAAATTGGACCTTCATCAACATTAAAAACTTTGTATTTCAAAGGACAACATCAAGTAAGTGGAAAGACAACCCATAGAATGAGAGAAAATATTTGCACATCATATATCTGATAAGGAATTTTTATCCTGACAACTTAATAAAAAGACAAATAACCCAATTTAAAAATGGGCAATGGGAAAAGTAAGTAAGTAAGTAAGTAGGGAAATGCAAATCAAGACCACAACGTGATGCCACTTCATACCCACTAGTATAGCCAAAATCAAAAAGACAAAACAAAAACAAGTGTTGGCAAGCATGCGAAGAAGTTGGAGCACTTGTATACAGCTGATGGGATTGTTAAAATGTGCAGCCACTTTGGAAGACAGTCTAGCAGTTCCTCCAAAGATTAAACATAGAATTACCATATGACTCAGCAATTCCATTGCTAGATATTTACTTAAAAGAATTAAAAACATATCCACACGAAAACTTGCACACCAATGTTCATAACAGCCACAAAATGGAAATAGCCCAAGTGTCCATCACCTGATGAATAAACAAAATGTGGTATATCCATACAATGGCATATTAATCTGTTCATAAAAAAGACATAGGGGTGCCTGGCTGGCTCAGTTGATAAAGCATGTGACTCTTGATCTTGAGTTGGGAGTTCAAGCCTCCGTTGGGCCTAGAGCTTACTTTAAAAAGAGAGACATATCGTAGTGATACATGCTGTAATGTGGATACATTTTGCTAAGCGAAGGAAGCCAGACAACAAAAGGTCACAATATATTTATATGATTTCATTTATATGAAATGTCCAGAACAGGCAAATCCGTAGAGACAGCAGATTAGTCATTGCCAGAGAGATTTGAGGGGACGGCAGAGTTGAGGAGTAATTGCTAATGGGTGTGGGGTTTCTTTTTGGCATAATGAAAATGTTCTGAAACTAGTGATGGTTGTACACTTTGACTCTTCTAAAAACTACTCAGTTGTATACTTTAAAAGGCTGAATTTTATATGTGAATTTTACCTTAAGAACGCTATTTAAAAAATATATATATATATAGCAACCAAAGAGAATAATATCTTCTTGGAGAGAAATGAATCAGTATTTGAGGAATGAGTGAAGCCCAGTGATAAAGAAGGCATTAGTGGGAATTCTTGAACTTGACATTGGAAGCAGTATAGAGACCCATTAGGTGAGGATAAAATGAAAAAGGCACAGTGTATCCTTTTTAACCAAGTAGAAGTTATAATCGATGACTTCTCAAGTATACTGGTAGCCCTGAGTTTTCATAATTGAATGTGATACCTCTAAATTTATTTTCATAGATTATATTTGGGCATTCATCTGTCAGCTGTCAAATATTTCACAAACTAGCATTTAGGAACACTGCCTGTCACCCAAAACAGCTTAATTTCAGCAATGTAGCCACCTTTACCCTTAAAAAAAAAAAGGAAAATGGTCTTTTTAGAATAGCTTTAAGTATATGAGAAATACTATTCTTGTGGAAGCTAATCTGATACTTTTCCTCTGTTACTTTTTTACTGTTTTGAGTCCAGTTTACTTTTTTATGGAATTTTTTTCCCAAGGTAAAGAAATAAACTATGATGAAAGATTGGTATCTTTCTTGAGAATCATTATTCTTAAGTTCAGGGAGGAGATTGCCCACATGTATATAACCAAAAGTAATTCAGGAAGTCATGTGCTTAAGATCATTTTGTTCCATTTTCCTGGTAATATTTAACTAAGATTGGACTCTTCTTTGATCATAGTGATCCTTACTCTCAAACCTTTTGTTACTCAAACATGAGATAACATAAACATGAATACCGTCTATTACTTCTTTGGTAAAAATGACACTGGACCAACTTATGGAAAAACATATTGAGTGAATGATGTAAATGAATTTGATTCACACATACACATAGATGCCTACATTATGATTTCCTTTGTTTTTTCTATTAAGTGGGTGGAATGAATCATCTCCGAGAGAATGGCATAGTGCACCGTGATATCAAGCCAGGAAACATCATGCGTGTCATAGGGGAAGATGGACAGTCTGTATACAAACTCACAGATTTTGGTGCAGCTAGAGAGTTAGAAGATGATGAGCAGTTTGTTTCTCTGTATGGCACAGAAGAATATTTGGTAAGTCATGCATCACTAATTAATATGAGTATGTTGTAAATACGGGTAACTGGTCAACCAGTTCACTGTAAAATGTCTTAGTAACTTTTATGACAAAAAAATTAACTTTTTCTTCTAATGAATTTGGTGTGTAATGGGGGAATTAGATATTGGTTTCTAAGGATGCTGTTATTTTTCTGTTAAAAATTCTTACATAAGTTTTAGGCATGCCTGGGTGGCTCAGTTGGTTAAGTGTCTGACTTCGGCTCAGGTCATGATCTCACAGTTCATGGGTTCGAGCCCCGCACCAGGCTCTGCACTGACAGCACAGAGTCGGCTTGGGATTCTTTCTTTCTTGCTCTCTCTCTGCTCCTTCCCCACTTGCATATTTTCTCTCTCAAAATAAATAAACTTAAAAAAATTCCTATAAGTATTATAACACACTTAAGTTCCTTAATTTACTAATACTATGGATCTATATTAAAAGAAAAAAAGTTGTATATATACTTAAGCATCTAGCTAGTAAATACTCTTTTTGGATCAGAGCAGTTAATATATTACAAGCTTTTTATAATAATATCCCCTATAGAGCAAAATTCATTATAATTCTGAAGCAGAAGATTCTATTTAGGGAGATTGGTTATTGAAAGACAGGACCATTAATAGAAACAGAAATGAAATGTTTTTGAAAAGATCTAACTTGAACTGCTAGAAAGCTAGAAAAGCTCTGTGGTTGAAACTGTTTGTGTAGGTGTGTTTGTGTGAAGTTAGTAAACATTTGAAACGGTTAAGAAAATGTACTTTAAAGTAAGTATATTTACTTTTTTGAGGAATTGCCATACTGTTTTCCACAGTATTTGTACCAATTTACTTTCCCACCAACAGTGCCTGAGGGTTCCCTTTTCTCTACATCCTTGCCAACATTTGTTATTTCTTCTTCTTCTTTTTTTTTAATGTTTGTTTATTTTTGGGAGAGCGCAAGAGAGCATGTGCGCATGCGTGCAAGGGGTGGGTGGGGGAGACAGAATCTGAAGCAGGCTCCGCACTCACAACTGTGAGATCATGACCTGAGCCACTGGGCGCTTAACCAACGGAGCCACCCAGGCACTTTGTTATTTCTTATCTTCTTATACTGGCCATTCTGACTGGTATGAGGTGATAGTCTCCTGGTTTTGATTTGCATTTCCCTGATGATTTGTGATGTTGACCATCTTTTCATGTGACCATTGGCCATGTGTGTATCTTCCTCAGAAAAATGTCTTTTCAGGTCCTCTGCCCATTTATTAATTGGATTATCTGTGGGTTTTGGTGTTGAGTTGTAGGAGTTTTTTTGTTTTTAAGATTTTAAGTAACTGGGGCGCCTGGGTGGCTCAGTCGGTTGAGCATCTGACTTCGGCCCAGGTCATGATCTCACAGCTTGTGGGTTTGAGCCCCGCGTCGGGCTCTGTGCTGACAGCTCAGAGCCTGGAGCCTGCTTCTGATTCTGTGCCTCCCTCTCTCTCTGCCCTTCTCCCACTCGCAATCTCTCTCTCAAAAATAAATAAAAAACATTAAAAAAAATTTTTTAATTAAAAAGATTTTAAGTAATCTCTCTACATTCAACCTGGGGTTCAAACTCCCAACCCTGAGATCAAGAGTCATATGCTCCACCAACTGAGCCAGCCAGGCACCCCGTATGAGTTCTTCATATGTCTTGGATATTAACCCCTTACCAGAGATATCGTTTGCAAATATCTTCTCCCATTCAGTAGGTTGCCTGTTTGTTCTATTGGTGCTTTCCTTTGTTGTGCAAAGCTTTTTATTTTAGTGTTTATTTTTGCTTTCATTTCCTTTGCGGTAACTACACTTATTGTGGTGAGTTTTGTGTAATGTATAGAATTATTGAATCACTATGTTATACACCTGAAACTAATATAACAATGTACATCGATTATATTTCCACTAATAAAAATTTAAAACAAAAAGTAAGTGCATTTGACATGTAATCGGGAAGTTTATAATGTAGAACTATCACTAATTGCTCATAGCTCTGGACTGTATCTTAAAAGTCTCTGATTATGGGAGCACTTCACTGGCTCAATCAGTAGAGCATTTGACTCTTGATCTTGAGGTCATTAGTTTGAGCCCTATGTTGGGTATAGAGATTACTGTAAAAAAAAAAAAAGACGTCTTAGATTCTGTGACTTTTTCCCAATTGGATTCTGCCATTATAATTTTATAACATGGAGAATAAAATCTAACCGCCCCTTTAGTTTTATTCAGATTATTCTAAGTCTGCCCTGAATTTAGTGTCTTAAATTGTTCTGTATATACTGTTATATATAACCATATATAACCCCAAATTAATCTGTAGTTATATATTTTTTTAATTTTTTTAAACATTTATTTATTTTTGAGAGACAGAGACAGATCATGAGCAGGGGAGGGGCGCAGAGAGAGGGACACACTGAATTGGAAGCAGGCTCCAGGCTCTCAGCGGTCAGCATAGAGCCTGATGCGGGGCTCGAACCCACCAACTGTGAGATCATGACCTGAGCCGAAGTCGGACGCTCAACCGACTGAGCCACCAGGTGCCCCTGTAGTTATATTTTGATAATCTTTTAATACGAAAACCTACAAATGGATTAGATTTATCCATCAGATATCTATGGGGTGCCTGCTGTTTGCCAGGCAGTGTTGTAGGCATTGGATATTCAGCAGTGACCCAGCTGCACACGATTCCTGCTCTTAGGGAACCCACACTCTAGTGGGGGAAAATAGTTAATAAAGTAAACAAGATAAATTCAGATAATTGAAGTACTGGGAAGACAATAAGGTAATAAGATTAAGAACAACTAACAGGAGTAAGATAGCTAGGGAAACCCTCCTTTCAATCCTAAGTGACATTTAAATGATTAAAGAGAAGCAAGCCGTGCAAAGATTTGGGGGAAGAGCATGACAAGCAAAGGGAACCAGGAACTGCAAAGGCTTAGAAATAAGAATGACCTTGGAAGTTTGAGAAACAGAAAGGATGGCAGTTTGGCAAAATTTAATGAGTGAAAGGGCAGGTGGTAGGAGTTGGAGATATAAGCAGAGGCCAGCCAGAACATACAACCTAGTGGTTTCAACTCTGTATGATCTCTCTCTCTGTGTCTCTTTGTCTCTTTGTCTCTCTGTCTCTTTCTCTTTTTTTTTTTTTTTTTTTTTTTTGAGAGAGAGAGAGAGAGAGAGCACGTGCACCAGCACAGAAGAGGGGCAGAGATGGGGAGAGATGGAGAGGCGGGGGAGAGAGAGAGAGAGAGAAAGGAAGGAAGGAAGGAAGGAAGGAAAGGAAAGGAAGGGAAGGAAGGGAGGGAGGAAGGGAGGAAGGAAGGAAGAAAGAATGTTAAGCAGGTTCTGTGCTTAGCTTGGAGCGCAGTGCAGGGGTCAGTCCCACAACCCTGGGATCATGACCTGAGCCAAAATCAAGAGTCGGACACTCAAAGAACTAAGCCATCCAGGAGCCCCAATCACTCCCTTTTTGTAGTAATTGTTTTGCAGTGTTCCTTTCAGTATCTTGAAATGAAATTCTTAGATATAATCAACTTGTATGCCTCATTAAGAGATGGCATAATACCTCAATAATATTATAAAGGAAAATATTTATAATAATATCAGAGATATTTAATATGTAAACGTTTAGGAATAACCTCACTGACAAAGAATCCACTGCTTACGCTTGTATGTATTATCAAACTCCAGTGCAAGTGCAGTGATAATTTGCGTGTTCTGTTAGTGAGTTACACATCACAGGTGGTGGTGTTGTCACTGACATGAATTTCCAAACCAGTGAATAATTCTTAGTAGTTTCTAACTAAACAAAGGAGATTTGCATAAAGCTACATTCTTGTAGCTACAAAAATACTTTGTGAGCAAAAACATTTTATGTTTATATATAAGATGGAGTAATAGACTTCTCACCTCCACAGATGTCTGGCAGAATATTCAGAACTCCTGCTGGATATCAGAAGCTTATTTTTTAAAACAGTTTCGTAGTTAGCAGGATGTCTTTCCTATCTGGTCTCTGCCCACTAAATACCAGTAGCCCTTCCTGGTTACTGTGATGAACAAAACAAACAGCCGTTATGTTCCAGCCTGCATGGTTGATCGCCCATTATCAACTGTTAATGTTTCACATATCCTAGGATCCTGGTTTAGCTTTTGCCTCTTAACAGACTTTTAAAATGGAAAAAAACAAAACATTAAATTAATTCCCAAGTTCATGCTGTACTCTAGGCTGAAATTTTACTCTAATCTATTTCCTATTTCAGATTATGCCCAGCCATTTCCATGTGCAGTATACCAGAAGTTATAAAAAGAGATAAATAATAGCCTGAAGCTCAGAAATCTAGAAGTATTTATATTTAAATGAAAATTTTTCTCATTGTGGAATTCCTAGACCAGATGTTAAATCTTCTCCTTTTTGTTTGTTAAAGTCCAAAGAAAACTTCAACATTCTTTCTTTCACCATTTTTAATATGATGGATATCTGTTTTTTCTTTTTTAAAAAATATTTATGTATTTATTTTGAGAGAGAGAGAGAGAGAGAGCATACACATGAGCTGGGGAGGGGCAGAGAGAGAATCCCAAGCAGGCTCCGTGCTGTCAGCACAGCACCCACCCAGTGTAGGGCACGATCCCACAAACTGTGAGATCATGACCTGAGCCAAAATCAAGAGTCGGATGCTTAACCAACTGAGCCACCCAGGTACCCCTGTTATAGATATATCTTAATAATATAACCTGAGAGCTTTACAGTAACTTTATTCTCATGTTCCTATTCCAGATGTAGAGGCCCAGGCCCAGCAATACCAAGCTCTACACAAACACAGGTAGCACATTCATGAGAGAGCCAATGAGCAGAGATCATGTGTAACCAGCATGTATTAAGCCAGTATTAATCACTTTGTGGGAGAATTATATTATTTATTGCATCTTTTGAGGAGATTTCCCCCTTTGTCTCCTAGAATCACTGTATCTCCTCCTCCCAGCTTGGCACCCTCATGTGCTGGAGGATATCAGGCATATACAAGTGTCTTGGTCTGTTCACAGCACCATTTATATACTAAGTACTAGCTACTGTGTCAAAGGTCCGGCTGGTGCTTCTTTGGATAGTAGTTTATATGCTGTTGACAGAACCAGCAAAACCACTTAGACCCCATATATCTGGTAGACATTTGTTTAGACATTCACTTCATGCTTATCACCTCTTGATTACTCATTAAAATGTATTTCCCAAAAGAATGGTCCCCCATCCCCACCTCCCACCTCGGTTTACACACAAAAAATCCAGGAATGGTGACCCTTTGGGAGTCAAATTCGTAAACCGCATCATTTAGAAGCACCCTCCCAATAGTGTTACCTGCATTCATTCCCAGTCTTTTACACAGCCACATGCCACAGTGTTATAAGGCATTTGTTTTGATTTGGTTGATGACTCTACTTTGGTCCTGAGTACACTCTTCTAGCTTTATCTTCCAAGAATCATAAAGTTCCAGTGCATAACTTCGGTGAAGGCAGATGTCAGGAGGCTAAGCCTGTATGACTTCTGGTTGTACTCTGCACAGCTAAATGTCCATCAGAGTCTCTGGCTGGACCTGTAAGCAGCTAAGCCATGTCATATAAGATTTATCTGTACTCCTGGGATGCCTGGGTGGCTCAGTCATTTAAGCGTTTGACTTAGGCTGAGGTCATGATCTCAAGGTTCATGAGTTTGAGCCCTATATTGGGCTGTGTGCTGAGAGCTCAGAACCTGAAGCCTGCTTTGGATTCTGTGTCTCCCTCTCTCTCTGCCCCTCCCCTGCTCTCTCTCTCTCTCTCTCTCTCTCTCTCTCTCTCTTTCTCTCAAAAATAAATAAACATTATAAAAAAGGGGGGGGCACCTGGGTGGCTCAGTCAGTTGACTTTCTGACTTTGGCTCAAGTCATGATCTCATGGTTTGTGGGTTCGAGCCCTGCGTGGGGCTCTGTGCTGACAGCTCAGAGCCTGAGGTCTGCTTCGGATTGTTTGTCTCCCTCTGTCTCTGTCCCTCCCCTACTCACACTCTGTCTCTTAAAAATAAATAAACATTAAAAACATTAAAAAAAAAAAAAGATTTATCTGTACTCCATAATGTAGTATAGCGTCTCCTGGACTTAAAGTCGTGTGTTTAACATCAGACCAGCTACCTGTCTGGACTGCTAGATCCCCAATCAACCCAGTCAGGCTAGTCCTCTGAAATAATTCTAAAAAATTTAATTTTTATCTCAGAATCCTTATGACTTGCTCTGATGGATTGCATTTGAGCGATAAGAAAAAGGAATCAAGGCTACCTGATAGGTTTAGGGAATAAATAGCTGGATAGATGGTGGTACTGCTTGCTTAGAGGATAAAGATGAGTAGGAAACCAGTTTGAGAGCAAAGACCAAGAAGAGTCTATTTTGGACATGTGAAGTTTGAGCTACTTATTTTTTTTTAAATTTTCATTTATTTTTGCGACACAGAGCATGTGTGGGAGAGGGGTAGAGAGAGAGGGAGACAGAGGATTGAAAGCAGGCTCTGCGTTGATAGCAGCAGCCCCGATCCGGGGCTCGAACTCAGGATCTGAAAGATCATGACCTGAGCCAACATCACTCAACTGAGCCACCCAGGTGCCCCAAGTTTGAGCTACTTTTTAGACATTTGGGAAAAAAATAGAATATATGAATCTGGAGCTCAGGGCAGGAGATGGTTTTGGGAGTTAAAGTATATGGGTAATATTTAATGCCATAGGCCTCCATTGGAGATGATGAAATAAGGCAGTTATAGGTGGAGACAGCTACGTTGAGAAGTTTTGCTATGGTGGGAAAGAGAATTGGGTCATAGCAAGAAAGGGTCGTGAGGTCAATTTAGGTTTTAAAAATAGAAGATCTTAAAGCATGTATGTAAGCTAAAAGGAATGATTCAATAAGAGGAAATTGATGCATAAAATAAAAAGGGTAATTGCAGGAACTGATTTCTGGAATTGGTGAGACATTAGTATGGGTTCCATAGTACAGATGGAAAAGTTGGCCCTTGATAGGAGTAGTTCCATCATAACTGGAAAGTAGGCCTAGAGTCTAGACACAGATTCAAGAAGGTTGGTATTTGGTAAAAAGCATAAGGGAGAATTGATCTCTTTTGCTTACATTTCCTTATTGAAGGATGAAGTGAGGTCATCGAGATTGAGAGTTAAAGGAAGGTGGTGTTGGAGGTTTGAGGAGGGAAGAGACGACATGAAAGTCTTTTCACATTGGGAAAGTGAAATTATTAGGGAAAAATAACGGACTTTGTAGGCATTATTAAATACCAGTTTGTGTGTAATGTATTATCATAGGATACAAGTTAGTTTCTTCATCCTTCTTTTTAAGCATCCTGATATGTATGAGAGAGCAGTGCTAAGAAAAGATCATCAGAAGAAGTACGGAGCAACAGTTGATCTTTGGAGCATTGGGGTAACATTTTACCATGCAGCTACTGGATCACTGCCATTTAGACCATTTGAAGGGCCACGTAGGAATAAGGAAGTGATGTAAGTGGTTTCTCCATCTAAAATTAGAAATAATTTTTCAAATATTTTTGTCTTATTTTGTTTCATCATATGTTAGAGGTGTGCATTAATGAAAATTGATGTAGCCATCATTTCTGATATTTCAAGCTATTTGGTTTGGATAAGAATGCAACCTTATAAAGTGCATAGGCATAATTTTTCTTATTGTGTTAAAATATCTTATGTACAAAGTGTAAATGGCATCCAGTCTTTGGCCCATCATTAAATATATACTGCTGTCTGGATTATATTTCAGCATACTGTTTATTTCTCTTTGTGTACTACTTATCAGAGATTTTCCTTTATATAACTGAAAACAGTAGTACTTCTGTGGAGTACTGGAACCATTACCAGATGTAAAAGAAATAAAATTTTTACCCTGAACTAATCTGATTTCTTTTACCATTTCAAAAATAACATTTAATATACTATTAATTTTTTTTCTCGTGTTGCGGTTTCAGTCCAAAGACTAACTGCATGTTACTAGTATATTATACCTTTATGTTTTGCCATAACTATTCGGAAATAGTTGCTTGGTGTAAAATCACTGTTGTAAACCAAATAATGGGGGAAAAAGAGATGGAATTCTAGATGTGAAATTTATTATAAACATCTGTACACTGACCACACATCTTTTTATTGTTAGAGAAATTAGTGAATGACCTTGCTTCCTGAGAAATAGCCAGTTCACATACACATAAAATTATGAGGTTATGAATGTTGTTTAGAGAATGTTTAGGGACAGTAACTTCACTGACAGCCCAGTATATACAATCATTCTTTAGATCTTAACATTTCTCTCAGACCTTTACGTTTAACCAGACCTTTTGTAAGCAAACATGACTTAAATAGTCACAGCTGTAAAAATACAGTCTTTAATCTCACCTCAGGAAATTGAGGGAGAAGCATATTTTTCTGATCGTTGATTTCGGGAGGTAAAACCAGCTGATAAAATGACTTTTGCTAAAACCTGGATATCTACCTGTTTTCAGCAAGGACAGTGCACCTCTTCATGGGAAGAAGGCATCCATTACTATAGTGATGACTATGGTGAAACACCATTTTGAGTCTGCTTTACAACAGTGTCCATTTTATAAAATCCCTTCATTAATGAAGGCTGAGACCAAATTCCTCTTTTGCTCCTTAAACATAAATTGTGCCTAACAGTGAATCATGTTTTTATGATTACATTTTATGTACATTTTATGTACATTTATGATACATTTTAAAACATTTGCAGCGTTTCTTGCTGCCCTAAAAATGGATTAAATAAAAGCATGATGCTCTCTAAGAAGGGAAACATGACCCATCAGCAACCTGATTACTTTGTCATCATGTGTACAGGCACACCATTAGGAGAGTTTCTTTCTTTGTAGACACAGAAACTCTGGTTTTGGGGAACACTGATAATGAACGTTGAGAGGTGCTTGAAGTAGTAATAAAACACCTGTTTTACTACTGGAGGATGCATCCGCCTCACATTATAGCTCCCTAAGCATCTCATTTACACGTTGTCAGTGTACTTTTATATGGATCTTATCAAAATTAGTAAAGCTTTTGTAAGAATGTTAAGCATTCCTTTAACGGTTCTGCATTCATTCTATTCACTTCTTTTTTCTTGCATTAACCTCACATATCTCTTACTTACTCCTCCACAGTCAGACCTTTCTCGTGTGAATGCACCTTATTTTTCACATCAATTTTCTTCTTCTGTGAAAACCCTGTTAAGGCAGAATTCCCAGCTGCCTCTGTAGGAAAGCAGCAAGTGGTCCAAATCAGTGGTACTACTGGTTTGTTCTGCTTTTAAGAGAAAAAAAATCTTGATTTGCTCAGAGCACATTTATGTAGACATTAAACAAAAACTTATGCCAGAAATAATATCTATAAATTCATGTAAGACTGCTATATTAGGTTTCATAGTTTCATCTGGATGAAAGTATTCCAGAAGGCATGAACTCTTTGTTTAGGAAAGTGCTAAAACCTGAGTGACTGCTTTTATTGACTTGTTGCATCTTTTATAGTATTCTTTTGCTTCCCCACCTGTCTTCTTTCTTCCAGCCATCTTTATTTTTATCACCTACCTCAAGGATCGAATAAAATTTGGCTTTTAATTTTGGTATACACACCTATTCCTATATGTGTATATATGTTTTCAGTATGCAAAGAATCTTTGTGATACTGTGCTGTTACAGTTTTGTCTTCTTTAAAAAAAAAGAAAGCTGTTGTTCATTCTGCAGTAATTTCATAGTCCAGTTGACTGCCATTGGATAATTTGGGTAAAAGGGATTCTTATGGCCTAGAGACAGTCTGTAACATAACTTTTTTTGTGTTTGCTCGATTTTTTCAGATGGAAAAATTAATATTTTTGTTGTGAACATCAAGATGCTGTTATATGGCACTCTGAGATCCCAATGAAAATTAATTATGGCATATATAAAATAATCGTACAACCACTATTCTACTTCAGTCAGTCAGATTCAAAGTATTTTGATTGTTTTATGGATCCTGTGAACATCAGTCACAAAGTTTCGTCTAGTAGATAATTGTAGGTGCAACTGAGGAAATATTTTTGCAAAGCCCATTGATAGGCTATGCAATAATGAACTGCTTAATTTAGTCTCCATTTATTCCTCCCAAGGTATAAAATCATTACTGGAAAGCCTTCTGGTGCAATATCTGGAGTACAGAAAGCAGAAAATGGACCAATCGACTGGAGTGGAGACATGCCTATTTCTTGTAGTCTTTCTCGGTCAGTATGGTGTATCCATTCCTTCTCTTTTTGCACTTGGTGTTTGGAATCTTTGTTGAGTAAAATCACAAATACTTAAGTGTATTTTGGTTTTGATTTGTTTGTTGTTTCTAAGAGTTTACTATGTGTTAGATGTGCTTTGATAGGTGATTTTTGTCTTTGTGGCAATGTAAAGATGGATTCTGATCTGTATGAATAATTTTGCCAGATCTCTATTAGGGCAGAGGACATACATTTCTGAAATCGCTAATCATTAGTCCTAGAATTCTGTCCAATGTTGGGATCCAGCTTAGGGACCTTTGTATCTTTTATATTGACCATCCATATTGACAGACTACAAATGGTGGTACACATGGGAATAACTAGAGTTCTAAAAAACAAGAAGTTTATTTTTTTTTATTTTGGAGAGAGTGTGAGCAGCAGAGAGGGGCAGAGTCAAGGGGAGAGAGAGAGAGAGAGAGAGAAAGAATGAGAATCTTAAGCAGGCTCAGTGCGAGGCTCAATCTCACGACCCTGAGATCATGACCTGAGCTGAAATCAAAGTGGACGCTTAACCTACTGAGCCACCCAGGCAGTCCAAACACTTGAGAAGTTTAGTATTATCCTCATTTTTAAAAAGTACTCATATTATTGAAAAGGTGAGAATTAATAGTTTTCTACTATTTTTTTTTAGCATTTCAAATGTTCAGATGCGTCTTATATAACTTAGCAGCCAGAACTCAAAAACATTATATTGTCAGACATGAATTCTGTTACCACACAGAAAAATTTAAGGAGAGAGAAATTAAAAGTAGGGAGTAAGTTATTTTAGGTTTTACTCTGGAAATAAAGCCAAAACACTCATCAGTATTCAGAATTTCTGATTACTGGGGTGCAGCATCCATCTCTTGATTTTGGCTCAGGTCACACGATCTCATAGTTCATAAGATCAAGCCTTGCGTCAAGCTCTACACTGACAGTGCTGGGCCTGCTTGGGATTCTCTCTCTTCCTCTCTCTCTGCCCTTCTCCTACTCATGCGGGCATGTACATGCTCTCTTTCTCTTTGAAAGAATGAACAAATGAATGAATGAATAGAACTTCTAGTTATTGAATTAACTTCCATTTTTCCTGAGTATGGCAGTTACATATAATCCATAAGTAATACAGGTTATGACTTACTGGCTTACTACCTATTATAATTTGTGGGTGCTTTTTGTATGATTTTCTACATATAAAAAAATGAATGAATGAATTTAAATATTTATTTAATATTTTGAGTATTGAATATTATTATTTAAATCATCTATATCATAAGCTAATAAAATATCACCTATCATTTTATATTTCAATGTCTGTGAAACTCATTTAAACTAAGAGTTCTAATTCTAAAATCATTTTTGAAAACTATTCTGACAGTTTAATTTTTGTATGTTGTTTAAAAAGTCTCCAAAATGAAATTGGGTCATGCAGCCAGAGTTATCAAGAGAAACTCATTTTAATGGAGAGCAGAAATTACAAATTGTCGTAGTTTTTTATGTTAACTTTTGATTTAGAAAATACTCATTTTTGGGATCTCAGGCAAAATATAAAATATAAAGGGGTCAGGAAGTGAACACTGGCTGTTTAATAATTGCTGAAACTTATAATCAGTAATTTGACAATCTGAACTACAGACTATATTTCAGGAGGTTAGCAGGTCTTAACCTACCTAATTAGTCTTTAGCACACCGAGTTATAAATTCTTTGATATAAATTGCTTAGGTAACAGAAAGCAGATTATATTATCTTGCGGGGTTTTTTTAAAGTTTTTTTAATGTTTATTCTTGAGAGAGAGAGAGAGGGAGGGGATGAGCAGGGAGGGGCAGAGCGAGAGAGGGACACAGAATACAAAGCAGGCTCCGGGCTCTGAGCTGTCAGCACAGAGCCTGACGTGGGGCTCAAACTCACAAGCCATGAGATCATGACCTGGGCCAAGGTCAGACACCCAACCGACTGAGACACCCAGGCACCCCAAATCTTGTGGGTTTTTTTAATAGTAAGGACTTTAAATACTACAAATCAGCAGTGAAAACAACTATCAAAAATAAAGCAGCTGTAAAAAAAGATAACCACCATTTCTTATATGTATTAGCCAAGACTGATAACAAGGGAGAAAGACCTAACTCAGCTGGTTTAAGTGAAGAAGGATATAGATTGACCTTGTAATTAGAAGTTCACATGTGTATGTGACTCAAAGCCTAGCTGAATCCTTGGACTCACATTGTGACATGAAGACTTGATCTCTTCACTTGATCTGCTTTTCTCTGATTTGTCTTTACTATAGTTCAGGCTCATTACTGGCAGCCACAAGGTGATTGCTACCATTCCCAGACTCACATTCTCAAAGCTTTGAAAGCTCAGTGGGAAGACAGACTTTCTTGCCTGATGGTTTTATTAAAGACTTCGAGGTTGATTCTCACTTCACTAACTTGCATACTATCACCTGTTCACCTCCAACTAATCATCATAACCACACCTGGCTGTCATGCCCATCTCTGCACAGGGAGATAGTTATAGGAGAGGTATGGATTCTCTTCCAAAAGGAGGGAGAAGAGATACTTGTTAGTCAAAACTTCAAATATCCACTACCAGGGCGCCTAAGCGACTCAGTCGGTTGAGCATTGAACTCTTGATTTCGGCTCAGGTCATGACCTTGAGCCCTGCGTTGGGCTCCACTGAACATGAAGCCTACTTAAGATTCTCCCTCTCCCTCCCTCTACCCCTCTCCCCACCATCTGCCCTGCTTCTCCCACTTGTATGTTCTCTCTGTCTCCAAAATAAAAAAATAAAAATAAGATATCCACTATCTACTTTAAAAATTCTTAACAAAGACTTTTTCCAGTGTCTGCTATGTAGTCAAGAATGTATTTTTAAAACTATTTGAAATTTCATAATGAGAGTCTATTTGAATATATTGTGTAATTCGATGAAAGCATGAGAAAGAACAAAGGTCCTTCCTTTTTTTTTTCTTTTTTGTTAAATCTAAGCTTACTAGTCAAAGATTATCCCTAGTTGAATTGGCACTAATTAATTGCCAGATGATTATATTAATTTTACTTCCTAAAGAAGTATACTCCAAAAAAATAAATAGCAGTATACTACAAACAGTATATAAATTCAGCATTAAAAATCATATATTGGAGGGACTTCCTGGGTGGCTCAGTTGGATAAGCTTCCAACTCTTGATTTTGGTTCAGGTCATGATCCCATGGTTTGGGAGATCGAGCCCTGAGTTGGGCTCTGCACTAACAGCAAGGAGCTTGCTTGGGATTCTCTCCCTCTTTCTCTGCCCTTCCCCTTCTTGCTCTCTCTGTCTCTCTTTCACAAAATAAATAAATAAACTTAAATTAATTATATATTAGCCACGTTAAAAGGACATTGGGGTGCCTGGGTGGCTTAGTCGGTGAAGCATCTGACTTTGAGTCAGGTCATGATCTCGCATTGATCTTCTTGAGTTTGAGCCTTGCATTGGGCTCTCTGCTGTGAAAACAGTTCCCACTTCAGATCCTCTGTCCCCCTCTCCCTCTGTCCCTTCCCAGCTCATCCCTGTGCACTCTCTCTCAAAAATAAAAAATAAATTAAAATAAATTAAATAAATAAATAAATAAATAAATAAATGGACATTAAAAGGGTACCTGACCTGGAGCGCCTATAGGTGGCTCACTCAGTTGAGCATCTGACGCTTGACTTGGGCTGGGCTCAGGTCATGATCTCATGGTTCAGAAGTTCCAGCTCCATGTTGGACTCTGTGCTGTTAGCATGAAAGCTGCTTGGGATTTTCTCTCTCCCTGTCTCTCTCTGCCCCTCCCTTACTTGCACACACACACACACTCTCTCTCTCTCAAAAATAAACTTAAAAAAAAAAGGACATTAAAAACCCTGGAATTAAACTATTATCTTATCCTCATAACTACCTGGTTCTAATCAACTGATCTCACCTGGATAGCCATGTATATATACATATATAGATATATAGATCGTGTTTGGAAAAATGAGAAAACTTGAGAAGGAATGAATCAAAGATAATAATCAATAAAAGATAAGTTAACATAAAAATACCATAAGCCCAGGGGCACCTGGGTGGTGTCAGACTCTTGGTTTCGGCTCAGGTTATGATCTCACGGTTCGTGAGTTTGAGCCCCACACCGGGCTCTGTGCTGGTGGCACAGAGCCTGCTTGGAATATTCTCTTTCTCTCCCTCTCTCTCTCTTTCTTTCTGTCTCTGTCTCTCTTTCTCTCTCTCAAAATAAATAAATAAACTTTAAAAAAATATCATAACTCCTGAGGCATTGACAGGTAATTTTAAACCAAGGTTAGCTGACATTCTGAAAAGTTGGCAGATTTTTTTAATTTTAAATTAATCTAAGTAATAGCAATTCCTTGGATTTGTTGGTAAATATTATGATTTTATATCTGGACAAAATATAGTATTCACTCTTAACGTAACTTTGTTCAATACTCTTTTAGGGGCCTTCAAGTTCTACTAACCCCTGTTCTTGCAAACATCCTTGAGGCAGATCAGGAAAAGTGTTGGGGTTTTGACCAGTTTTTTGCAGAAACTAGTGATATACTTCATCGGATGATAATTCATGTTTTTTCACTGCAACAAATGACAGCTCATAAGATTTATATTCATAGCTATAATACGTAAGTACCTCTTTATATTTTCATCCTGTGTCATAATGTGTTTTGTTTTGTAATTATCTTCCTAAATTAGGAGAGGAAATGGAGAAGATGTCTCAGCTTCTCCAAAGGTACCCACTTCTCACTTAGGAAATTATGTTTAAGTGCTTAGTAAAGTCTTTTTCGCTTATTTTTGGAGTAAAAAGATTAATTTTCTACTTTTATAAAATATACAGGTAAATTAGCTTGTTCTTAAACTGCAACTTTTACAAGGCTATTTTTGTTTCTATGTCTTCTCTCTTACATAATCACATAACCACAAATAACATCCACTAATAAATGGGCTGGGTTTTATTAAGACTACTATTCTATCAGGGTCACCTGGCTGACTCAGTATAGCATGTGACCCTGAGTTCAAGCCCCATGTTGGGCATAGAGCCAACTTAAAAAAAAAAAAAAGAGAGAAAAGAAAAAAATTCAAGAGTCCTGCCCTATCATTTAAAAAACATTAAAGCTTAAGTCTTAAATATAGCTAGTGTAGTTATTATTTGCATATGTGGCATAAACCCCTTATTAGGTGCTGGAGAAATAATCATTTGTTTTAACTAAACAAACACACATTGTACCTAAATTATAAAAAATCTACCTATGTGATAGAACTCCATTTATCTAAATACACTCACACTTACATGTAAAGCTAGGGAAATCTGAATATCATAGGTGGATTCTATCAGTATCCATATCCTGGAAAGGATACTTAAACTATCTGTATAGTATAGTATTATACTATATTGTATGTGAGATGTTAACCATTGGGGGATGCTGGGTGAAGGGTATGTGGTATCACTGTGTATTATTTCTTATCACTGCAGGTCAATCTACAGTGACCTCAAATGTCTTTTAAAATGAAGGGGGCAGCTCTTTCTGCCCACAGATCTATCCCTATGCTATAATAAAAACACCTTTTGCACTGAAAAAAATAAAAATAAAATGAAGGGGAAAAAACATTACACCCATTCTGTGTTTTAATGTCTGTTTTGACAAGATTCAAATAGCAGTTCTGATATCTTATAAAACCTTTACTGGCAATTTATTAAGGAATAAAATTAATTAGATAAAGTAATAGTTTAGATATTAATATCTAATATGTATAATATACTATTAATATAAACATGAAACATTACATCAATATAATGAATGAAATAATATTAATATAACATTAGATTAAATGTGTATTATTCGTCTTTATTTTGGTATGTAATAGCCTGAATAAATATGTGTCATAGTTAGGTGTTGGCGACGATTTCATTTTAAGAGCATGTGTGAACATAAAAAACCCACCCAAGCCTGAGCCGGATCACAGCATTTCCACTGAAATGTCTCTGATTGCATAGATCTGTTTAGGGAGAATCTACCTTTTCCCCTAAAACATCGTTTTGAAAATACCTGGTTGTATTTGTTCATTCAACAAATATTTTATAGTCATGTCGCAGATACCATTGTCAGTTCTTGGTCATTTAATCCTCACAATAGCTCTGTGAGGTGGGTACTATTGCTTGTATTTTATAGATGTGAAACAGCATAGAGCAGTTAACTTAAGGTATTTCAGCAAGTAAGTAGAACTAGAATTTGAACAAAGGTAGTCTGATCTAGAGTCCGTGCTCTAAAGTGCTCTGTTATGTTAGCTCCCCATTATTAAACATGAAGAATCCTATATCTTACACATATCAAATATAGGTATTCATACATAAAAGTATTCTGGAATTGATTGCTGTACAGACAGGCTATGTGCAGTTTTCAGTTTGATAGACATTATAGTATCCACATCAACAAAGCAACATTTCTATATACTGGCCATGAGCTGAAGTATCTCTTAGAAAGAAACGTACCCTACGCACCCACACCCACACCCACACACACACACACACACACAATTCTTACTCCATCCCAATAATGTTGTCCTTTTGAATTTTTCTCACACAGTGCTACTGTATTTCATGAACTGGTATATAAACAAACCAAAATCATTTCTTCAAATCAAGAACTTATATATGAAGGACGACGTTTAGTTATAGAACCTGGACGACTGGCACAGCACTTCCCTAAAACTACTGAGGAAAATCCCATCTTTGTAGTGAGTCGGGAACCTCTGAGTACCATAGGATTGATATATGAGAAAAGTAAGTTGGGATTTTTCTAGTGTTCTCACTAGCCATTAAAAAAAAAAAAAGGACCTGTAAAAATGATTAGCATCTTCATAAAGGTGATTGATGAGAACAGTAATGTAGAATTTTCACAACTTAAAAATTTCATGAATGAGTTGAATGAGACTAGTAATAAAATTGAAAAGGCTTGTAGGAACATAATTTGACCTTAAATATTTTGTTTCATAAAATGGTAGTCATGCATGTTTTACTATAGCGCTTTGCTTTTAGTATTTTACTAACAATCAAAACAATCAAAATAACCTTTTGTATCATAAGTTTGAGCCAGTATTTATTGTGTCCAGTGTGAAGAGGGCACTTTGCCAGGCTTTGGAGTCCATGAAAAATTAGATCTACATTTTGGAATCTTAAATTATTCATTGTACTGGTGAAAAAAAATTACCCAGATTTTTACTTTTTTATTTGGATCTTTGGGATGGAATTTAAATTTAAAGAGAAGCATTGAGCTTGTTTTATTAGAATATATTTAAGAAAAGAACTAAACTCCTTAGGAATATTTCAGGTAATTTCTTAGTTGTGAGGGAATGAGCATTTTTGCGTCAAGTGGTTTTTTTTTAACCAGGAAAAGAAAATAAAAGAGTTTTGTTACTAACATTTAATTTGGGAGTAATTTAGAGGTTAATGTTTAATTTAGAGATTGCTATATAAAAGCTATAGTAATTTATTCAAAATACTTCATTTCTGATTTTAATTATTTTACTTCATATTTCAGTTTCCCTCCCTAAAGTACATCCACGTTATGATTTAGATGGGGATGCTAGCATGGCTAAGGTTAGTGTTTAATTAAATTACTTTGTAAACATCCGAATTAAGATTGTTTTACCAACAACAGAAGCAATAAAATGTATTATCTTTACATATACCTATATGATTTAGGAAAGTATTCATTTAAATTGTTATCCATTGCAGACTATTTTGTGGATTTTTAAAAAAATTTTTTTAAACATTTATTTATTTTTGAGAGACAGAGCATGAGCTGGGGAGGAGTAAAGAGAGGGGGGACACAGAGCCGGCTCCAGGCTCTGAGTTGTCAGCACTGAGCCTGATGCAAGGCTCCAACACATGGACCATGAGATCATGTCCTGAGCTGAAGTCAGATGCTTACCTGACTGAGCCACCCAGGACCCCCACTTTCTTCTTTATATCTTTTCCTAAACTCCTAAGAAAATTTTCTCTATTGAGACAGTACATGTTTAACATTATCATGTTAAGGATGAAATATTTATTGTATCTGTCCTTAGCTTTTAGAAATTGGTAATTTGTGTTTTTAACTTAACCTGATAAAAATATATAAGCTTGAAAATTTTTATGTAAAAGATTTTTTTATCCTGTACCACAATTAGCACCAAATAATGACATTTGTGTTTCTTCATTAGGCAATAACCGGAGTTGTGTGTTATGCCTGTAAAATTGCCAATACCTTGCTGCTTTATCAGGAATTAATGAGAAAGGGGATACGATGGTTGATGTAAGTAATAGACTGAAATTTGAAAATAAGTGGTAACCACTCCATCATTGATACTTTACCTCTTCAGACTAAGAAGGGTCAGGTGCTTGGGGTTTTTTATTGTTTGGTTTAGTTTTGTTTTTAAAGATTTTATCCTTTTTTTATTCTTTTTTTTTTTTTTGAGAGAAAAAGACAGAATGTGAGCAGGAGAGGGCTAGAGGGAGAGAGAGAAAGGGAGAGAGAGAATCCCAAGCTGGCTCCGTGCTCTGTGTGGAGCCCAATGTGGGGCTCGATCCCATGAACTGTGAGACCATGACCTGAGGTGAAATCAAGAGTCAGATGCTCAACTGACTGAGCTACCCAGGCTCAGTACTACAGATTTTATTTTGGGGGCACCTGGGTGGCTCAGTCAGTTAAGCGTCTGCTTCTGCTCAGGTCATGATCTTACTATTGGTTTCAAGCCCCGCCTCGGGCTTGGTGCTGAAAGCTCAGAATCTGGAGCCTGCTTCGGATTCTGTCTCCCTCTCTCTGCCCCTCCCCTTCTCCTGCTCTGTCTCCCAATAGTAAATAAAGTGTTAAAAAAAAAAAAAAGAAAGAAAGACAAAACAAAGATTTTAAGTCATCTCTACACCCAGTGTAGGGCTCGAACTCACAACCCTGAGATCAGAAGTCACATGGCTCCACTGATTGAGCCGGCCAGGCACCCCTTCTGTGTTATTATAATATATTCGTTTCACATGTAGTGTACAAAACATTTAGCAACTATTTTTTATTCGATTCCTACAGCAGCCTGTGAGACAGATATAGGACAAATAGTATCTGAATTTTAAAGCTTAATGCCACGCTGCGTGTACAGTGTGATGGTGAATGAATTCTTTTTCCAGGGACTTTGACGCAGCTGTCATTTTACTATCTTGGTAGGTAGGCTTTGGCATTGTCATAATCCAAGACAGTCTGGACTTGTTCTACGGTTCTAGCCACAGGCAGTCACTCATACGCTTTCCATCTATATCGATCTGTTTATTCGAGACATTTCATATAAATGAAATTACGCAGTGGAGTACACGCTCACCTTGACCATCAATAAAAGCTGTTTTTTAAGTAAATCATATAATATGGTTATTCTAGGTCAGAATATTGATTACCTAATTAAGGGTAATATCTTACCTGAAAGTAACCCTAAGAAATATTTTGTGGATGAATATGACTTCCCCTTTTGTTTACTTTTCATGATTTGTGTATGTTATCTTTTCATCTGATAGAAGTGGAGAATAAACGGTCTCTTTTGAACATCATGCCTATGGTTTCTGTACACCATCATTTAAGGCTTTTGAATTTTATACACACATAGCAATGGCCTCGTGTTCCCTGGGCTCATAATGCTCTTTGGCTTAGTGCTTGTGACAGTTTATATGTGCCTCCCTCACACCTCTCCTTCCCTTCTCGTGAAAACGTGTATGAAGCATTTCATCATTGTCGTTCTGCTGGCGCTTTAAGAAGAAAAAAGAATGAGGATTTTTTCCCCTCCCACTTTTACATTAAACTCATAAATTTATGGGGTTTTTTTAGGTGTTCACTTATCTACCTTGTAAGCCTATGCTTTTCTCTTTCCATTAAGAAGCCTTTTTGTTTTTACTAAATAATTTCGGGAAAAATCTGAGTGTTGACTCCATTTACTCTTGTGGTGTTGTAACCAACAACTCTTGTTATCTACCACAGTCACTGCTCCACAAAGCTTTTATTCTTTTACCTATTAGCTTTTAGTTTAATAAGTCAGGAGAAAATAGTTTTTTGTTTTGTTTTGGGGGTTTTTTTGAAAATAGTTTTTAACATAGACCACTGCTGGCAAACTTTTTCAGCTAGTAAGTTTTTTTTTTCCTTTTTTTTTTCACCAATAAAGAACTTTATTTGAAATCTGTATCTGTTCCATGTTTCAAACCTGACAATTTTGTATTAGAAATACAGCTCTCTGCCTCTAACTATGGGGGACATTTGCCCTGATAATTAACCAAAATTAAAAGGATCCAAAGAGATAGGAGAGTGACCAAAGAAAGCATCTGATGGTCTATGAACTTGAGCTCCTGTCTCTCATACTCCTTTGTTGTTGTTGTTGTTTAATTTTCTTTTAATCAAAATGTATTCTTTTTCAGGAATAGAACTTAGTGATTTACCACTTACATATAACACCCAGTGCTCATCCCAAACAGTGTTCTCCTTAACGCCCCTCACCCCTTCAGCACTTCCCCCCACTCAACACCCCACCAGCAAGCCTCAGCTTGTTCTCTGTATTTAAGAGTCTCTTGTGGTTTGTGTTCCTTTCTGTTTTTATATTATTTTTACATCCTTTCCCTTATGCATCTGTTTTGTATCTTAAATTCCACACGAGTGAAATCATATGGTATTTGTCTTTCTCTGACTTATTCTGCTTAGCATAATACACTCTAGTTCTATCCACATTGTTGCAAATGTCAAGATTTCATTCATTTTGATTGCTGAGTAATTATCCATTCATCTGTTGATGGACATTTGGGCTCTTTCCATACTTTGGCTATTGTTGATAGTGCTGCTATAAACATTGGGGTGCATGTGCCCCTTCAAATCAGCATTTGTATCCTTTGGATAAATACCTAGTAATGCAATTGCTGGGTCGTAGGGTCTCTATTTTTTTTTTTTTTTTTTTTGAGGAACCTCCATACGGTTTTCCAGAGTGGCTGTACCAGTTTGTCTTCCCACCAGCAGTGCAAAAGTGTTCTTTCTCTGCATCCTCACCAATATCTGTTGTTGCCTGAATTGTGAATTTTAGCCATTCTGACAGGTGTGAGACGGTATCTCATAGTAGTTTTGATTTGTATTTCCCTGATGATAGTGACGTTGAGCATTTTTTCATGTGTCTGTTAGCCATCTGGATGTCTTCTTTGGAAAAGTGTCTGTTCATGTCTTTTGCCCATTTCTTCACTGGATTATTTGTGGGTTTTTGGGTGTTGAGTTGATAAGTTCTTTACAGACTTTGGATACTAGCCCTTTATCTGATATGTCATTTGCAAATATCTTCTCCCATTTCATCAGTTGCCTTTTAGCTTTGCTGATTGTTTCCTTCGCTCTGCAGAAACTTTGTATCTTGATGAGGTCCCAGTAGTTCATTTTTGCTTTTGTTTCCCTTAACCTCTGGAGACATGTCAAGGAAGAAGTTGCTGCAGCCAAGGTTAAAGAGGTTGTTGTCTGTTTTCTGCTCTAGGATTTTGATGGTTTCCTGTCTTACGTTTAGGTCTTTCATCCATTTTGAGTTTATTTTTGTGTATGGTGTAAGGAAGTGGTCCAGGTTCATTCTTCTGCATGTCGCTGCCCAGATTTCCCAGCACCATTTGCTGAAGAGACTGTCTTTATTCCATTGGATAGTCTTTCCTGCTTTGTCAAAGATTAGTTGGCCGTACGTTTGTGGGTCCATTTCTGGGTTCTGTATTCTGTTGCATTGATCTTTATGTCTGTTTTTGTGCCAGCACCATACTGTTTTGATGATTACAGCTTTGTAATACATCCTGAAGTCCAGGATTGTGATGCCTCCAGCTTTGGTTTTCTTTTTCAGGATTGCTGTAGCTATTCAGGATCTTTTCTGGTTCTATACAAATTTTAGGATTGTTTGTTCTCGCTCTGTGAAGAATGCTGGTGGTATTTTGATAGGGATTGGCAGTTAGTAATCCAGTTAGTAAATATTTTAGTCTTTGTGGGCCATATAGGGTCTCTTCTTTATTTTTTTTTTACAGCCTTTAAAAATACAAATATTCTTAGCAAAAACAAACATTAGACCTTAGTTTGTTGACCCTTAATGTAGACCAAAAGCCCTCCAGTTTTGTTATTAATTATGTCATTCTGCTTCTTCAGATATCACAATTTATGAGCAGTAAAAATTAATTCTGGTGGTATAAAGCATAATACATATGGCTTATTTGTATGATTGTAGTTTAGTTTATATTCTTCAATATAATTTTGATGCCTTAGTTTTCTAAACTATTAATCTAATAAGTAGTAACTAATGGCCTGTGCCCTAGATATCTATAAGGGTCACCAGAGATGCTTTCAGTAATAAAAAGTGAATTGGCAAGACTCAGGCCGAGGGGAACAGAAATGATTGGCTTTCATAATATAACAAGACTGTTAATAAATTCGTCTGAAGAGTAGTAACAGCAGTGTAATTAGTGATGGACGAGAGAAAACAAATCATTCCTTAGATAAACTAATGAGAATATTATTATCTTTTAGAGAATTAGTTAAAGATGATTATAATGAAACTGTTCACAAAAAGACAGAAGTTGTGATCACACTGGATTTCTGCATCAGAAACATTGAAAAAACTGTGAAAGTGTGAGTAGATTACATCCTTACCAATAGTGGTGAAAATGTTAAACATTCACTTATTTAGTTATCCTTGGTTTAGTAGAACATGTTATGCAAGTGTTTGAGTCAAGACACCACCTAGACTGAGTACTTCCTCACAAAGCCAAAATTATTTAGTTATTTCAGTAAGAAATGAACATTTGGCAGCATTTCTTCTCCCCTTTACAAAGGAAAAGGTAATCTGATAATCTGACATAGAAACATCTCATTTTTTAATCTTGCACAAAGCAGACGCTCTGAATAGGAAATATAGAACCTGCAGTCTACAAAGGAAGTAGGAAGAGGTACTCTAGAACTGTATTTTGGTAGTAGCTATAGAATTTGGGAATTACTTTTAGTTTACTGTTACTTATTAATCTTATCCCTGAGACTGTGTTTTGAAACAGTATTTTAAACTTCCCTCTTCCTACACTGTATTATTTGTACTGCAGAGTAAATACAAGAAATGAGATCAGTGTAACCCCCATTCTGCAATCTAGTATTTTGACCATTATCCTGGCATAAGACTGTTGAAATAAGTGGTCTTTTATATTTTGTATAAAAATTTATAAGTAGTAGTATATAAAATTCCTTCTTTACAGAGACATCAAGTTTTGTTGGAATCTGTTGTTTGTAGGCTTTGCATTCAGTGTTTTATTCTTAAATAGTTATGATAATAAAAACTCAGGTATAATTTATAAAACATATTTTAAAATCTGTATATTCATTATACTCATTTGATTTTTCCATGCTTGTTTTCATACAGATACGAAAAGTTGATGAAGATCAACCTAGAAGCAGCAGAGTTAGGTGAAATTTCAGACATACACACCAAATTGTTGAGAGTGAGTATTTACACAATTATGGCAGCCATTGGCTCATAACATATTCCTTTGCTGGTAAGATTAGATCTCACCTTTCCTAGAAAGATGATATACCTAAAGGATCTCCAGAGAAGGAGTAGCCTTTTCCCATCCTTAGGAACTATTTACAGTATTTAAATACCCTTACTGACATGAAATTCTTTATGAGGTACCTTCTTTACTTTAAGTCCTTTTCTCTCTAAAATCTCTCTCTCTCTCAAGTCTCCTTTTAAAATCCATAATGCTCAGGGCGCCTGGGTGGCTTAAGTTGGTTAAGCGTCTAGCTCTTGATTTCAGCTCAGGTCATGATCTCATTCGCGAGTTCACACTGACAGCATGGAGACTGCTTGGGATTCTCTCTCTCCCTCTGTCTCTGTGCCCCTCCCCAGCTCGCTCTCTCAAATAAGCATTATAAAAAAAAATTGTGGGGGGGCGCGCCTGGGTGGCTTAAGTTGGTTGAGCAGCCAACCTTGGCTCAGATCATGATCTCATGGTTCATGAGTTCAAGCCCCATGTCAGGCTTTGCACTGACATTGCAGAGCCTGCTTTGGATTCTCTGCCCCCCTCCCTCTCTGCCCCTCCTTCTCTCTGTTGCTCTCACTCTCTCTCTCTCTCAAAAATAAGCAAATATTTTTTCTAAATTAAAAAAAGAAAAAATCCATAATGTTCTCATGATGCTGCTATGACAATTAAAGCAAGTTCATAAATGTAAATTGCTGTGCAGAGTGCTTACACTTGTTCAGAAATAGATACAAGTTAGAAAAATATCTTTTCTAAAATAAAAAAACTAATGAAAAAAAGATTTGGGTTCCTCAGGGCAGTGAATCATTTTTATAACTAAAAAAGAAGTTGGGACAAAGGTCTCTACTCTACTGAAAAGTACAATAGCATTTTAGGTAGTCTCTGAATCTTTTATTAAAACATGTTCTACAGTTTGTGAGTTCAAGCCCCACATCGGGCTGGCTGCTGTCCGCCTGTCCGTGCAGAGCCCATTTTGGATCTTCTGTCCCCCTCTCTCTGCCCCTCTCCTGCTTATACTCTCCCCAAAATAAATAAGTATTAAAAAATAAATAAAATTTTTAAGATTAAAAAAAATTTTTTTTAATTAAAACGTGTTCTAGAAGAGCACAGACTTTAGTAGTATTATTGTGCGAGCTGACCACTAATCCCAGATGTGCCCTTATTCACTCAGCTATTCCTGTCTGGCTACTAAACTCAGCAAGGCCTTTAATTGTTTGCATCCTTGGTTTCTTTTTCTTTAAAATGGACAGTTTATTACCCTACTTATCTCGCAGGTTGTACCAATTAAAAAGATAAAAATGCTGTACTCCTACAACCTGTTAGCATGTGAAGTATTCTTTTGTGAAATGGATGTTAAATTAAAAGTGAAAAAGAACTTGATATGATATCTCTTTCTCTTCCACAGCTGTTTAGTTGATTGTTTTCCTCAGTTTTCGGTCTAGAACAGTGGTTTTCAAAATATGAGTCATGGGGCGCCTCACTGGCTCAGTCAGTAGAGCATGGGACTCTTGATCCTGGGGGCATGAGTTCAAGCCCCACGTCAAACATAGGGCTTACTTTAAAAAAATAAATACAAAAATTAGGAAATTATTTTTGACCATAAGAGTAAAATTTGTGGGGCGCCTGGGTGACTCACTCGGTTAAGCGTCCGACTTCAACTCAGGTCATGATCTTGCAGTTCATGAGTTCAAGCCCCATGTCGGGCTCTCAGCCGTCAGCGCCTAGCTGGCTTCGGATCCTCTGTCTCCCTCTCTCTGCCACTCCCTTGCTTGCTTTCTCGCTCTTTCAAGAATAAATGTTAAAAAATAATAATAAAATTTCTAAACGGGAAAGATACCACATTGCTCGCCCCCCTAAAAAATGTTTATTAAAAGCTGTTCAGTGTCTTGCACAGTGATTCTCACAGTAGTTCCTGGACCAGCAGCCTCAGCCTCACAGGGTAACTTTTAGATGTGCAAATCCAGGGGCTGCACCTCGTGAATCAGAAACTCTGATGGTAGGGCCCTGCAGTCAATGTTTTAACAAGCCCTCCAGATGATTTTGGTGCTGCTGAAATTTTGACAACCACTGTTTTAGTCATCTTTTTATAGACATTATTAAATTATTGTTATCCTGGGGTGTCTGGGTGGCTCAGTCGGTTAAGCCTCCGACTCTTGATTTCGGCTCAGGTCATGATCTTGTGTTTGGTGAGATTGAGTCCCGTGTCAGGCTCTAAGCTGACAGCTCGGAACCTGCCTGGAATTCTCTCTTTCTCCCTTTCGGCTCCTCCCCTGCTTACACATGTACTCGTGATCATGTTCTCTTACTCTTTCTCTCAAAATAAAGAAACTGGGGTGCCTGGATAGCTCAGTTAGTTATGCATCCAACTCTTGATTTTGGCTTGGTCACAGCCTCAGTTCATGAGTTTGAGCCCCGCGTCAGGCTTTGTGCTGACAGCTCAGAGCCTGCTTGGGATTCTCTCTTTCTCCCCCTCTCTCTGCCCCTCCCCTGCGCTCTCTCTTTCTCTTTCTCAAAATAAATAAATAAACATTAAAAAATTAAAAAGAAAAAGCAAGCAGATTGAGAAAATGTGATAAAAGTTTTTTTATAAGGGTCCCTGGCTCGTTCAGTCAGTGGAGCATGCAACTCTTGATCTTGAGGTTGTCGGTTCGAGCCCCACGTTGGGTACAGATTGCTTAAAAATAAAATCTTTAGAAAAATTATTTTTTAGAAAAATAGCTCATACAGATTAATAAGGAAAACATTAAATCTGCAGTAAATAGCAACATTTAGAAATGATTTTAAAACAAATAGATCTGACAAACTCTTGAATAAAAAAGCTTTTAGCCACCGCAGCAGAAATAGAAAATTGCAGAGGGGCACCTGGGTGGCTCAGTCGGTTGAGCGTCCAACTGCAGCTCAGGTCATGGTCTCACGGTTGGTAAACTTGAGCCCCGTATCTGTGCTGTCAGCACAGAGCCTGCTTCAGATTCTGTCTCCCTCTCTCTGCCCCTCCCTCACTTGCGTGCCCGTGCACGCTCTGTCTGAAAAATAAACCTCAAAAAAATTAAAAAAGAAAATTGCATTTTGCAGTAATGATCAGGTATATTTTTGTCTCTCAAATTAGCAAGGCTTAAAAATGATAGTACCGATGCTGACAGGAGCATAGTAAGAAAGGCACCCTCATTTGTTGCAAAGTGGCAGTGTACGCCACCGCTTCATGTGAAGAGTGGTGGTGTGTGTCAGACCCTGAAAATATTCACTCATATTTACCCTCTAAGTCTAACCGCATCCTTTCCTCAAAAGTTTTATAAATGCTTGGTTTGGTGGTGGATAAGCAGTGAATTTACTAAGCTTAAAAAGAACAGGAACTTAGGTGAAGTTTCTTTTCAATTTTGATAGGAGTTACTTTGGCCTCTAAACAAGGAGAACCCAGTCTTGCACACCTACATTCACATGTGGGACTCTGCTAATGGTTCTCCTGTTTGACTTTCACAACAACTCTGTGGGATAGAGTATTAACCATATTTTACAGGTAAAGAAGCAGAACCTTAATTAAATAAAGTATTTTGAACGTATGGAGCACCTGGGTGGCTCTGTTGGTTAAGCATCTGACTCTTAATTTTGATTTGGCTCAGGTCATGATCCCAGGGTTGTGAGGATTGAACCCCGAGTCAGGCTCCACGCTGACTGTGGAGTCTGCTTGAGATCCTCTCTCTGTCTTTCCCCCCTCTTTCTCTCTCTTTCTCTCTCTCTTACTCCTCCTCTCCCTCTGTCCCTCTCCCCAGTGCACTCTCTCTCTCAAAAAAAAAAAAAAAGTATTTTGTATATTCTTTAAGAAAGGATATTTAATCTAAGAAATGTTTTATAAAATGTATTAATATTCGTTAATCTCTTGTGTTTTTTTTTCCTTTTTTAGCGAGAGAGCACGAGCAGGGGAGAGGGACAGAGGGAGAGAGAGAGAGAGAGAGAGAGAGAGAGAGAGAGAAAATCCCAAGCAGGCTCCATGCTGAGCGTGAAGCCTCATGCAGGGCTCGATCCCACGACCCTGGGATCATGACCCAAGCCGAAATCAAGAGTGAGACGCTCAACCAACTGAGCCACCCAGTGCCCCTAGCTAATGTCTTGTTTTATTATTATATGATACTCTTTGTGGAAAATCAAACTAGGAAAGTGTCCTTGCATTTAAAAATAATTTTTCTGGGGCTCCATGCTGAGTGTGGAGTCTGCTTACAGGATTCTCTCTCTGTCTCTCTCTGCTCTTCCTAGCTCACGCTCTCTCTCTCTGTCTCTCTCTCTGTCACTCTCAAAAAATAAATAAAATAATAATTTTTCTGACTTTGAATTGACATAATCTACAAAACAAGTATGATTCAGACTTTAGACTCTGTTGGCATTGTGATTATCATTTCTGTATTTTGCTGCTCTGCATATGAACCCGTTGGTTTTATTTAGCTTTCCAGTTCTCAGGGAACAATAGAAACCAGTCTTCAGGATATCGAAAGCAAATTATCTCCAGGTGGATTGCTGGCAGACACATGGGCCCATCAAGAAGGCACTCATCCAAAAGATAGACAGTAGGTTATATAACTTTATTGGTAGTTTCTGCTCTTATTATTAAATGTCCTTTTTCACATTGACTCCTTTCATTTATTTGGATTTTTTTTCTTATATAGTGTAGAAAAGCTACAAGTCCTGCTGAATTGCATCACAGAGATTTACTATCAGTTCAAAAAAGACAAAGCAGAGCGTAGTAAGTAAAACCTGCCATTTGTTGATCTAATGAATCAACTCAACTAGTTGTAATTCAATTGGATTGATTTGGTATATTTGTAAGAGTGGCTCCTAAAGTTATTTGTTACAGAGACTTGATTCTGTTGGGAAAGAAGTTGAATATACTAGAACTTATTCTTAAAAACAACCTTTTGAATATTTTAAATCAAGGGTCCTGATTCCAAAATCTCTAGAGGCCAGGGGCGCTTGGGTGGCTCAGTCGGTTAAGCGTCAGACTTCAGCTCAGGTCATGATCTCGTGGTTTGTGGGTTCGAGCCCCACATAGGTTCTGTGCTGACAGCTCAGAGCCTGGATCCTGTTTCAGATTCTGTCTCCCTCTCTCTCTGCCCCTCCCCGACTTGTTCTCTGTCTCTCTCTGTCTCAAAAATAAATAAACTAAAAAAAAATTTTTTTTTAAGATTAAAAAGAAAACAAACAAACAAACAAAAATCTCTAGAGGCCAGTCATGTAACAGAAAGGAGAAAGATTGGCCACTGGAGACTGAGGAGAACAGGAGAGGAGATACCCCGTCTAAAGAGGAGCGCCACTACTCAGATTCAGCAGATTCATTGCCCAGTCTTCCTGTTCTCAAGACAAGCTGGAAGTACAGATTTTATTAAGAACCCTTGGGGCACCTGGCTGGCTCAGTTGGTGGAGTGTGCGACTCTTGATCTTGGGGTCAGGAGTTTGAGCCCCACACTGGGTGGAGAGATCACATAAATAAATAAATCTTTTTTCAAAAAGGAAAAAAATATCCTGATTTTAAATGTCAGCAGTTATTTTTTTTTCGATGTTAACACTGTACAGATCAAATAAAAGCATTTGTGGGCCGTGTATCTGACCCATCACGGATTTGTGACATCTACTCTAAACTCTTTGCCTGTTTGGGGCGCCTGGCTGGCTCAGTCAGTGGAGCATACATCTCTTGATCTTGGGGTCATGAGTTTGAGTCCCATGGTGGGTGTGGGGATTACTTAAAAATACAATCTTAAAAAGCAAACCCTCTTACCCTCTTTGAAGTCATAATTTCAAAAGATAAAAACTTTTGCATGATTTCATGATTCTACACTTACAGAAGTAATATTTCTTATTTGTAGGACTAGCTTATAATGAAGAACAGATCCACAAATTTGATAAGTAAGTGTCCATGTTATGTTTAATAATTGTTTTTAGGGTTATGTTATTAATACAATTCCTCAAAGTTGAAATTAATTACAGTAAAAAATGCATTTTCATCTTAGCTTTACAGAATTGTTACCGTGTATGTACATATTTGAGGTCCACGTGTCTGGTCCCTGATTGAGAAGTGAAGGAGAAGGGAGAATGAGGAGGTGCTCTTCTTCCTCATGTGCTCTCATTGCAGAAGGACAAATAATAGAGAACATAGGCAAGGCCAGGCTTAACCACCATCTTACCTTAGCTCCATTAAATAAATATTTGTGACCATTCTCCATTATGAACCTTCTCTTTCACTTCTTGCTGCTATAATGTCGATCTTAGAAACCTTTGGCTTTCTGCTATAAATATTCTAACACCATGACAGTCTTTATTAAGAAACAAAAATTTTATATATTTGAAAAGTTTTTAATATTGGAAACAGAAATCGTGACATTGCTTTAAGCCTGTGATTTTTCTAAATTATAGGCAAAAACTGTATTACCATGCAACAAAAGCTATGACCCACTTTACAGATGAATGTGTTAAAAAATATGAGGCATTTTTGGATAAGTCAGAAGAATGGATGAGGTAAGTAAATTTAGTGGTTGACTGCACAATATACAATTCAGTGAATATTGTATATTTTAAGTAAAATTAATATTAGACTGCTTATTAATTGATTCTTTTTGGTTTTCAGAAAGATGCTTCATCTTAGGAAACAGTTATTATCCCTAACTAATCAGTGCTTTGATATTGAAGAAGAAGTCTCAAAGTATCAAGACTATACGAATGAGGTATAACTATGAAAAGTATCTAGAAAAAATTATCTTTTTCCTATTAGGAAAAATTGCATTTCTTCTCAGTTTGAAATGATTGAAAAGGGAGAAATAGGACATAATATGCCTTATATTCACTTCTTTTTACCCATTTGTAATATGTGTTTTGAGCCAAGTTTTCAGAACTTAGATGTTTTACAATTAAAAGCATATGATAAAGTAAAATATTAAAAAAATTTTAAAGCATATGATAGGTCATTCTTTTATCATCTATAAGAAAAGCTTTCTTTAGGGGTGCCTGTGCGGCTCAGCCGGTTAAGCATCAGACTTAGACTCGGGTCATGTCATGGTTTGTGAATTTGAGCTCCATGTCTGGCTCTGTGCTGGCTCTCTCTCAAAAATAAATAAAACATTAAAAAAAAATTTTTTTTAAAAAGCTTATTTAGAGTATGATTTAAGTACTGCATCATTCATGGTTTTGAAATTAAAATTTAAAAGCCATAAAGGGCTTATTAAAACCTGGAACATTTGATGTAAGATCTATAGTTTGTACTTTGTTCAGTGATTGATGTGGGGTTTTTTTCGATGTTTTAGTTACAAGAAACTTTGCCTCAAAAAATGTTTGCAGCCTCCAGTGGAATCAAACATACCATGACCCCAATTTATCCGTGTTCTAATACATTAGTGGAAATGACTCTTGGGTAAGAAATTTATTATTTGGTAACTGATGTTTCTGTTCATTTTTATTTCATTTTGTGATCTTGCTCTTTTACTTTGAAATTTTTGGTATTTGTGGTGAATATTGTTCCTAATGTATTTAATGGCTTAGTTCAAACAAGAGAACTAAAAAAAAAAAAAAAAAAAAAACAAGAGACCTAAAACATGATATAATTGTAAAACATTTGCCTACTTTTTTTAAGCAGAGACATTTATCCCTATTTTGTTTGTATAGTATGAAGAAATTAAAGGAAGAGATGGAAGGAGTGGTTAAAGAACTTGCTGAAAATAATCATATTTTAGAAAGGTGAGTAATAGAAATAGCATTCCGCCCTTTGATTTTCTATGCATTGGAGCACATATAGATCTAAACCTGTACCTGTCTGTCTGTAGTAGTAGGTTAAGTAGTGGGAAAAGGATAGATATCAGCTCAGAACCCTTATGTTTTGTGATTTCCATGGTGCCTTTTAATGTGCTTGGGGTTGCTTGGATAAAGACAAGGCAACTGCGATTGATTCCAGTATATACTAAAGCACTGGTTAATAGATTTATTTGCTTATTTGAATCAGTTTGTGAAAATGAAAATCTTTTGCACATTATTTTTCATACATTTTTCTCATTAGAATCGGAATTTTAAATTTTGGAATCAAAATTGCTTGTAAGAGGCACCTACCTGGCTGGCTGAGTCAGAGCATGTGACTCGATCTCCGGGTTGTAATTTCGAGCCAGACACTGGGTGTAGAAGTTACTTAAAAACAACATCTTAAAAAAAAGAGAAAGAGTGGCTTATAAGATGTTGCTGCTCTGGTGCTCTGTAACTCACAAGCCCTCTGCAGGCCTCCATGCGGGCGAGTGCCGTCTGTCGGTGCAGCTTCTCAAGAGCTGGGCATCTGCTTTTACTATGAATCCTCGTAGATCAGGGCGGGGCGCCTGACTGGCTCAGGCAGAAGAGAATGTGACTCTTGATCTTGGGATCGTAAGTTTGAGCCCCATGTTGGGTGTAGAGTTTACTTAAATACATAAAACTTCAAAAAAAAAAAATTCCTCATATATGAGGAAGAGAGAGGGTTGGAAAAACACCCAGAGCCAGTAAACCCACTTTTGGATGCTGTTTCCTCATCCCAGTTCCTCAAGGAAGTGAAGGAATATTTGGCTTTCTAGTAGAACCCTTCTCTCTGAAGCCCTTATGTGCTTATCGATATGTTCTCTAATTCCTAGAACACTGATAAAAGACTTCACAGTTGGTGATGTTTTGGACGCTTGCAGGGCTCTGGAACCCTGCGCTAGCTTGCTCCACGCGTTCCGGCCTCGTACAGCAGCAGAGCAGGCCGTCTCCATCCATGAGTGACGGGTGCTGAAGTCCATACCCGGAGACGGCAGCTAGCGCTGGAATCTAGCCTCCTACTTCCTCATACAGTCTTTTCCCCACTGTAACTGTTCTCGTAAATAAAAAGACCAAAGAAACTTTCCTGTAGTTTAGAAAGATTATCAGGAAGTCACATGATTTTTGAGCGATGTGCAGAAAGTTATTTGACACTTTTTTTTTTAAAATTTTTTGTTTGTTTGTTTTAGAGAGAGAGAGCACGCAGGTGGGGGAAAGGAGGAGAGAGAAAGAGAGAATCTTAAGCGGTTCCACACTCAGTGCAGAGCCCAGTGCAGGGCTCAATCCCACCACCCTGGGATCACAGCCTGAGCCAAAATCAGGAGTTGGATGCTCAACTGACTGAGCCATGCAGCCGCCCTGACACTTTTTTTTGTTGTTGTTTTTTTAAGATTTTTCTTATTTTTGAGTAATCTGTGCACCGTATGTGGGGCTCAGACCCACAACCCGGAGATCAAGTTGCACGCTTTACCGACTGAGCCAGCCAGGGTGCCCCGTTCAACACTACTGTAGTATTATCAAGTTTTTCTTAATGAATTGGTTTTAGAATACATTCTATAAAGATTTCATATGGTATATGATTGTAAAAATCTGAAAATGGAAGGGTCTACCTGCCTCTTCTCATGGTCCCCTCCTGCCCCCGCAGAAGTAATTGCTATTAATAGTTTGTTGTGTATATATGTTTTATGAGAATGGAATCACTCTTTTCATACTGGTTTGGTCTTTTTTCATTTAAGACTGAATATCATGGCAACTTTGCATGTCTGTACATATAACTCTATTTTTTTCTCATTTTCTTTCTTTTTTTTTTAAAGACTTTTTTTTTTTTCCTTTTTGAGGCAGAGAGAGCAAGCGGAGGAGGGACAGAGGGAGAGGAAGAGAAAATCTTAAGCAGTCTCCATGTTCAGCACAGAGCCTGACATGGGGCTCAGTCCCACGACCCTGAGATCATGACCTGAGCCAAAATCAAGAATCAGAAGCTTAACCAACTAAGCCACCCAGGCACCCCATTTAAAGAGTTTAAGTAATCTCTACACCCAATGTAGGGCTCAAACTCACAACCCCAAGATCAAGAGTTGCATGCTCTGAGCCAGTCAGGCACCTCTTTTTCTCATTTTCAACAGCTGCCTTATACACCAGTGTGTGGCTCTCCCATATCTATTTGGCTGTCCTATTTGTTGGGGATTTAAGTTGTTTCTAATTTTTCTCAATTATAAACCATGCTTCAGTGAACATATTCGTATATATACCTTCATGTACTTGTATAAGAATATTTGAGGGATTGGAGTGCCTCAGTAGCTCAGTCAGTTGAACGTCTGACTCTTGATTTCAGCTTGGGTCATAATCTCACAGTTTGTGGGTTCAGGTCCCACATCAGGCTCTACACTGACAGTGAGGTGCCTGCTTGGGATTCTCTCTATCCCTCTCTGCCCCTCTCCTGCTTACTCACTCTCTCAAAATAGATAAATAAACTTTTTGAAAAAATTGTTTAGGGGCGCCTGGGCGTCTCAGTCAGTTGAAGGTCTGACTTTGGCTCAGGTCATGATCTGTCACAGTTTGTGGATTCGAGCCCCTCCTCAGGCTGTGTGCTGACAGCGTGGAGCTTGGAGTCTGCTTCACATTCTCTGTCTCCCTCTCTCTCTGCCTCTCCCCTGTTCACGTTCTCTCTTGCAAAAATAAATAAACATTTAAAAAATTGTTTGGGGTACCTGGTGGCTCATTTGATTAAGTGTCCAACTCTTGATTTCAGCTCAGGTCATGATCTCACGGTTCATGGATTCCGTGTTGCTGGCATGGAGCCTGCCTGGGATTCTTTCTCTCTACCTCTCTCCCTGCCCCTTCCCCATTCACACTTTTCTCTGTCTCTCCCAAAATAAATAAATAAACTTTAAAAAACAAATAAATAAAAATCGTTTAAAAAGTGGTGCCTGGGTGGCTCATTCAGCAGAGCATCAGACTTCGGCTCAGGTCATGATCTCGCAGTTTATGAGTTTAATCCCCATGTTGGGCTTTGTGCTGACAGCTCAGAGCCTGGAGCCTACTTCCGGTTCTGTGTCTCCCTCTCTCTCTGCCCCTTCCCCGCTTGCACTTTCTCTCTCTCAAAAATAAATAACAACATTTAAAAAAACTTTTGTAACTGTTTAAATTTAAAAAAAGAATATTTGAGGGATCAATTTCTGGATGTTTCTAGATGTGGAATTGCTGTATCAGAGGGTATCACATCTATATTTTGCTGAGTATTATTAATTTTTTCTTTTTTCTTTATTTATTTTTTTATTATTTGGAGGGAGACAGAGCGCAAATGGGAGAAAGGGAGAGAGAGGAACCCAGGCGTGCTCCACACTGTCAGCGCAGAGCCTGACATAGGGCTCGAACTCACAAAACTGAGATCATGACCTGAACCAAAATCATGAGTTGGACGCTCAACCAACTGAGCCACCCAGGCACTCCAGTTTTTCTTTTTTTTTTTTTTTTAGGTTATATATTTACTTTGAGAGAGAGAACGTGTGGGATGGGGCAGAGGGAGAGAATCCGAAGCAGGCTCTGCACCAGTAGTACTAAGCCCAACTCAGGGCTCAAACTCATGAACTGTGAGATCATGACCTGAGCCCAAACCAAGAGTTGGACACCTAACCAAGTGAGCCACCCGGGCACCCCTGTTTATTCAAATTTATATGTGTGTGTGAATTGCCTATTGGTTTTAAAATCTTTCTCGTGGGGCACCTGGGTGGTTCAGTCGGTTAAGCGTCCGACTTCGGCTCAGGTCATGATCTCATGGTTCGGGGGTTCAAGCCCTGCGTCAGGCTCTGTGCTGACAACTAGCTCAGAGCCTGGAGCCTGTCTTCGGATTCTGTTTCTCCCCCTCTCTCTGACCCTCCCCTGCTCATGCTGTCTCTCTCTCTCTCTCTCAAAAATAAATAATTAAAAAACATTAAAAAAATCTTTTTCGTATTGGTTTATAGCAATTACATAGTAATTATCTAATTCTTTTTAGTACCCAATTTAGTTTCTTCACAACCTTCGCTAAATATCAGCAAGGAGCAAAGAGAAGAGACTGTTAAGTAACGCTTTAACAAGCTTTTATAGGGGTGCCTGGGTGGCTCAGCATGTCACACCTACTCCTAACTCCTTATCTTCTCTTTTCTAGATTTCACCCCACCCCCTCCAATTCTTTCTAATACTTTGTAGATTACATCGTTCACCCTTTTTTCTTAAGAAATCCTCCCAAGCCGCTGATTGGTATTTTTTCACATTATTTCAGTAAAAATTGGGGAAATCATAGTTGCTTAAACTCTTAAATAACAGCTTATTCATCTGAAAGTTACCCTGTATCTTTCTTTAAAATGTTGGAGACCAAATAAATGAATCTTCTGAGATTTCCTGTTTTCTCTTGTGTTTTAGGTTTGGCTCTTTAACCATGGATGGCGGCCTTCGCAATGTTGACTGTCTTTAGCTTTCTGGGAAGTTCAAGAACAGTTTTAGTTTGCACAAGAAAATAATGCTGAGACATTCATTAAATGAGTGCCTCTATAAGTGGTCTCTTATTTCTACAATTCAGTATTTGATGTGGTCATGTAAATATGTACAGTATTGTAAATACACAAAAAAAATATATAAATTTTTGGCTGCTGTTAAGATGTAATTTTACCTTTTAACATTTATAATTACATGAGGACATTTGACCTCAGTGAGCACTAGAAGAAAGCCATGACCGATATGTTGAAATACTGATCCTCTACTCTTCTGAGTAAGGCTAACTGGGTTGTTTCTCTGACTGCCTACTGGAAACATTTTTTTAAATGGAACCAAAATTGTCATCCTTACAAATCAGAAAAGACTGATAGTTGACAGGTTTGTAAGTGATAGGACGGAGAAGTGGCTTCTTTGGGTGAAGAGGAGAACCAAACCACTGCTGTACTAGGATCTCAATTTTGGGGGAAGGATAAAGTGACATTATTTCATTTTACAAGGTGCCCAGATCCCAGTTATCCTCATGTCTGTTTAATTTCAGATAAATTATTGAGCAAAATTTTTAAAGTGATTTAATTATTAAAAACTATTTGTTTTATTTTGGCCATAAGTGTATAACTGTCATAAAAATTTTAGGATTATTTCCACTGTTTCAAGCTGTATATTTCTTGTTTAATTTAATTCTGCTTATTCCATCATGAAAAAATATCAATAAATTTCTCAATTTTAATGTAAAGAGTTTGTATTTTTCTGTGTACAACAGTTTGAGAAACAAAAGTTGTGTTTTGAAGGAAAGAGTATCGGTGGTGATGGTAAGTTATTCTCAGACTATTGGAAACATGGACAGTTTTGTTTCTCTTCTAACTCTGATTCCAAGTTCAATATAAGTTCTCCCATAAATCTATCCAAATCCAAATGGAACATTCCCTTTGAAAAATCTTCCCAGAGTCCCATGCTAAAGGATATGTTCAGCAAGAAATCATTTCTCCAACGAGGATGCGGTTTTGGTTTTGGTTTCTGTCTTAGCCGATGACTGAAGTGTGAGTGCATACAACCTGCATATCACAAAGATCCTGTGTCCCGAAGAATAAATAAATCCCACCTCTGTGAACATTGGAAAATTGAAAATGGATTAGGATTTTCTTTGAAATCTCAATGCATAATCGTAATGGAGAATTTTAAATGTCATCTGTACGCATTCTAGAAATACACGCGCAGATAGGTAAATGGTCTCTGTCAAATACCTGTTCGGTCTTAGAGTTTGTGGGGTGAGGAGGTATTTGTTTAATCTCTCTTGATTTAATTTTCCATTTTACTATCTGATGTATATGTATTTAATTACGTAGTTTTTAAATCTTCATATCACTGAACACCAAGTAAACTTCTACTTATATTATGTGACCACTTACTATGTTTGCAGATTTCGTTTTCAGCACCTCTAGGAAAAGTTCCCAATAAACAAATTCTTGCTTCAGGGATTGAATTGTTAAGAACAAATCCATTCCATGTTAATATTGGTTAAGAGTTAATGTTTTATTCCCCATTACAGCAACATGGAAGCCAACCGTCTTGCTTTTAATATTTTACCTTCAAAAACATAACCTTCTTTCAGAACATTTTAAGTTAATAAATACATGGTGATACTGCTCTACTAACCTAACTTAATAAGTTGCATCTCCAGTCTAATAGTCTTTTTTTCAATATTGGGATATATTTTCAAGTGCTAGGGATTAAGGATATAAAAATAGTATATAGTGGATTCATAGTTCTTTTTTTATTACTATATTTTAATGTTTATTTATTTTGAGAGAGAGAGAAAAAACTGGGGAGGGATAGAGAGAGAGAGAGAGAGAGACAATCCCAAACAGGCTCTGTGCTATCAGCGCAGATCCCAAGGTGGAGCTCAATCTCACAAATCGTGAGATCATGACTTGAGCTGAAATCGAGGATTGAACGCTTAACTGACTGAGGCAACAGGTGCCTCAGGTTACAGTTCTAACAGCAGAAGAAATAAAAATGAAATAAATGAATGTAAAGCCTATGGGAAAAAAGATACATGAGTAAATAAAAAAGGAATTAGAGGTTAGGGAAGAAATGTGAAAATCCCATAACATCATCTGAAGTTCCAGGTTCAATTATTTTGGAAATTACCAAATACTGTATTAGTGGCTTATAGACCTCATTACACTTTGTCAAGCAGGATGCCTCTTCTTAGATACAAAAGACCTTTTCCTCAAAATACTGCTTTAAAATAATATTTATCAGCAAATTAACCAGAAAGAAATTATAATAATCCTGGGTTTTTCTTGTTTTCCTGTTTTTGTTTCTTCGTTTTTGAGACAGCACGAATGAGCGAGGAGCAGAAAGAGAGAATCCCATGAGGTGCAGAGAGACGAAGAGAGAGTGCAGAGCCTGGAGTAGGGCTCAAGCTCACAAACCATGAGATCATGACCTGAGCCTAACTCAGATGCTTAACCCACTGACCCACCTACACACGCCTCCTGTTATATTTCTAACCAATAGTTTCACTTTCATGTTCTATGCTAAAAATAAGAGGTAAGTTGTTTGGAATTAAGAAAGGCACTATCAGTAGGAATAAACAACTGAAATCAACTGAAATGTCAAAAATCTATTCTCCCAGGGTGCCTGGGTGGCTCAGTGGGTTAAGTGTCCGACTTTGGCTCAGGTCATGATCTCACGGTTCATGGGTTTGAAACCCACGTCGGACTCTGTACTGACAGCTCAGAGCCTGGAGCCTGCTTTGGATTCTGTGTTTCCCTCCCTCTCTGCTCCTCCTTCACTCTTACTCTGTCTCTGTCTCTCAAAACTAAATAAATATTTTTTTAAAAAGTCTATTCTTTCTTCAGAATCACAGTCACAACCAAGACTAGCCTTTTATTTCTGATTTCACCCCACTCAGAAGTGCCTCTTACGCATTATGCTTTGTCTTTCAGGAAGTGCTCTGGGGAATATACTCAAGTGTTTAAAACTGAGAAGTGTTGAAAATATAAAGAAGTTGTAAAACTCTTAGCTGGATCCACCACCCTGCATCCCACTTTTAAGAAGACTGGCTCAGCTGCAAGTGTGTGCAAATCTTGATCTTGGGGTCGTGAGTTTAAGCCCTATGTTGGGGGTAGAGATTACTAAAAAAATAAACTTAAAAAAAAGACTAACGTATCTGCAAAAGTCTTACACTGTTGTTTTAGTTGGACTTCCTCCCCACTTGTCACCTAGAGAAACACTCAAAATCCAATTCCTAAGAAATAATGAAAATGGAATAGAAAACAAAGACACTGACCTGGAAATAAGAATTGATAATATCATTTGAGTTCCTTAGAGTAGAAGTCCGCACCAGAAATGTAGTGTGATATATAAAAGCATAGCCCAGGGGCACCTGGGTGGCTCAGTCAGTTACTCGTCTGACTTTGGCCCAGGTCACCATCTTGAAGTATGTGAGTTCGAGCCCTGCGTTGGGCTCTGTGCTGACATATCAGAGCCTGGAGCCTGCTTCGGATTCTGTGTCTCCCTCGCTCTCTGCCCCTCCCCATTCATGCTTTGTCTTTCCACATAAACAGAAGGCACAAGGACCAGTGGTTAGACATAGCTTCACGTGTGATGACGAAAACATCAGTCCCAGTTGCTTGGTAGAACACTAGACACTAGTGTCTGCTGAGATAACATACAATAAGGTGAGAGGCCTAGAGAATTATTCGACAAAGGGCTAAATTCTAAAATACGACCCTGGAAAAAAATCTTGTTCTTTTACACATTTCTTGGCTTGTAAGAACCCGTCAAACTTTTTTTCTGGGATCAATTCCTGCCAAAGTTTAAAGCACATACCATTTTTTCCACTGGAAAAATGTTTCAGTTTGTGCAAAATAAAACATTTTTTTAATTTGTACAAAATAAATGCGATCAAGGCTATTTGCTTTGGGAGGTAGCTTGTTCATCACCAAGTCCCACATACTGCCATTGGAATTCTGCTGGATGCTGAGTTTCGTGGATACTGGTTACTTCACTCCTCTACAACGGTAACTTTTTATGAAGGAGGAGGGGCGGGAGGGAGTGGGGAGTCTGTGCTTAAAAATTACCAAGTGTTACAATAGGTTAGAGTTTCTGAAGCTTAAACCTCTTTCTTTAGAAAGAACATCTATTAATACAGATTCTAGTTAGGAGGGCTAAGGTCTAAAGGACAAACCAAAGGAATGACAGGGGAAGGGGATTTAGGGCTAACAGGTGGTCCCCAGACATATTGGCTGAAATAGAGTTCACAGCTAAAGTGTCATATGTGGGTGTTACTGTGTTTTCCCCATCCATGCTCTGTAGGAAGTCATTCTGGAACATGCATAGTTCTAGCTATGGCCATAAGAAGTGACTTCAACAAGACCTTCAGAAGAATAGCCCGGCTCTTTTACTGGTTCCCCAAATCACTGACCTGCTCAAAGAATCGGAAATCCAAGTTGGTCTGGAGCCAAGGTAGAGGTAAGTTATCTGAGCTAATGCTTCATTACAGATACTTTTTTTTCTGTTACTAAAATGGGGCCTCCCTCAACGATGGAGAAAAAACAAAGCTCTTAAGGAATTATTTAACATGGTTGGTTGAGGAAAACTTGAGAGAAAATGAAAGCAATTTGAAGATGAGATATTAAAAGCCACGAACATTTCTATAATTCCAATTTTATGCTTTGTAGGCATTTAGGTTCAGAGAAGTTTTCTAGAGAAAGATGGAAAATGTTTAGTTTTTTAAAAAATAAGTAACAAAAATAGCTTTTATTTTCAATGAACCTTAATTTGCTGGTAGAATTCAAATCCTTCAGAACAAACAGAAAAGAACAAATTAAATGACAGTGAGTTTCTCCTCCTTTTTCCTAGAAAACTGAAAAGGTCAGTGAACTTTGTATTTCTTTGGTTTTGGTCAGTTTCTGCAGCATATTTTAGTCAGGTTTTAGGTTTTGTTTTTGTTTTGTAGTCAGGTATTGAGATGAGCTGTTAAAGTACCTTAAATACGATACCACATAAAGCTCTGCATTTTATTTATTTTTTAATGTTTATTTTTGAGAAAGAGACAGCATGCGCATGGGGAGGGACAGAGAGAGAGGGAGGGAGACACAGAATCTGAAGCAGGCTCCAGGCTCCGAGCTGTCAGCACAGAGCCCAACATGGGGCTTGAACTCACGAACTGTGAGATCATGACCTGAGCCAAAGTCTGACACTTAACTGATTGAACCAATCAGGCGCCCCATAAAACTGCATTTTCTATCCAGTCTTGTCTGACTAGAGTCTAAAAGGGTCAGAGGAGGTGATGGGGAATGAGGGGAGTAAAGAAGCTGTCCAGGTCTGGTGTCTGAAGCCAGAGATGGCTTTCACCTCGAGCTTAGGCACAGCACCTAGAGCAAGGTAAGCAAACTCTATAAGGTTCTGTCCTGCAACAGGGTTACAGTTATGATCATGTGTTCTTTGACACCCATATATTTCTGTCTTATATAACTACTTAACATTCTCCCCTTCTCTGGTAGATTATCAAACAATCTGATGGTACAGTGTATGGTCTAGAACCAGACCCTCTTTCATATTTTTTTTTTTCAAGTAAGCTCTACATCCAACATGGATCTTGAACTTACCACCACTAGATCAAGAGTTGCATGCTGTACTGACTGAGCCTGCCAGGTGCCCCCAGATCCTCTTTTAATTAAAACAGAAATGACAGGGCACCTGGCCAGCTCAGTTGTTTAAGTGTCTGACTATTGATTTCCACTCAGGTTATGATCCCAGAGTCATGGGATCGAGCCCCTTGACGGGCTCTGTGCTAATTGTGGAGCCTGCTTAAGACTCGCTCTTTCTCTCTCTCTCTGTCTCTGTCTCTCTTTCTCTCCCCCTCCCTCTGCTCCTCTCCCCTCCTCACACTCTCTAAAATAAAAACCAAAACCAGAAATGACTGTGATCTGTAATCATTAAGGAAGATATCTGATTAAGAAATTTACAAAATGTAAGGCCTAGTACATTTCAAGCATGTATTTTTCCTTGAATTAATATTTTATTTTATTCTCTTTCACTGTCAAAATAGTTTAAAAGTCTCTCTGTTTATATATATATCATCCTTCAGAAACAACACAGCATAATTTGGATGTCAGAGCCCCCAGGGAACTTAGAAAAATCATCTTCTCCAATCCCTTTATTTTTTTGTTTCATTTTATTCGTTTTCAGTGATCTCTATACTGAATGTGGGGCTCAGACTCATGACCCTGACATCAAGAGTCACATGCCTTTTCTGACTGAGTCAGTCAGGCGCCCCTCCAATCCCTTCATTTAAAGATGAGTAAATTGCCTCCAAAAGTTTTGGTAAATTAACCTTCCACAACTATTAATGGGAAAACCAGAAGTTTATCCTACATTATAATTACTGATCCAGGACCTTGTTTCTGCACCACAGTGCTGTGGTGTGTGCACATCAGAATGTGAACATCTAAACCCTCACAGAATATGTTACAGATAGCCTTCATCAGTGGGTCATCTATACCTGGAAAGTTTGGTCATTTATTCTTCCAAAGCAGAACCCGCTAGTAGCCTCTTTAGTTTGGAGATGAATAGCCTGTATCCAGAAATCTTTTTACTTATGATCTAATGAAATAAAGTCTTTTGATGAGCTATTACCCCCATTCTAAGGAGATTATTTAATATATGCCTTACAGAATTATATCCCCTCAAAAGCAAGAACTATCTCCTATCCTGTCTCCAATATTTAACACAGTATTTTGTGTAGTGGGCAGTTTAATAACTATTTGTCTTATTGAATTCACATCAATACAGCCCTATAGGATCTGAATTGAATGAATTAAGAATGCATTGACTCATGGGGCACCTGGTGGCTCAGTCAGTTAAGCATCTGACTCGATTTCAGCTCAGGTCATGATCTCGCATGTACCTGATCTTTGTGGGTTCAAGCCCCACACCAGGCTCTGCACTGGCAGTACAGTCTGCTTCAGATTCTCTCTCTCACCCTTTCTCTCTGTTCCTCCCCTACTTGTGCGCTCACTCTCTCTCTCTCTCAAAATAAATCAATAAACTTAAAAAAATGAATTGACTCTTAGAAATAAACTAATCCCTGGGATCTTTCCTCCAACCTTTTATGTAGATTATTGGATTGTGGCCACCTACAAAAGATAGCTCAACATCAGATCACCCCTTCAGGATTATACTCTTTCTGTCACTCACCAATATCTTATACTCTAAAGGTGCCACAGAAATATGCCAACGGTTCCCTATGCATCTCTATCCTAACCAACCCCAAATGAAAACTTAAATGGTCTCAAGACAAGACCAATGATTGATTTTTTAAAAATGTTTTAAGTTTATTTATTTTGAGAGAGAGACAGAGAAAGTGAGCAGGGGAGGGGCAGAGAGAGAGGGAGAGAGAATCCCAAGCAGACCTCCGCACTGTCAGCTCACAGCCCAATGAAGGGCTTGAACCCATGAACTGTGAGATAATGACCTGAGCCAAAATCGAGTTGGTCGCTTAACTGACTGAGCCACCCAGGTGCCCCGAGAGTTTAACTTTCTTAGTCCAAGCTACTTTGTACCATCTTATTAGTAATTCTTCCTGTATTTTTCAATAGCCTCTCAATACAATTTTATATATAATGAAACATTTTAGAGGTAGCCTGTCACTTTCACATCCCACCCTTCCTCCCAAATCCCAGAGCACTCTTGTTCTATATGGAAATGTTGCCCAACACTGGTTGAGCCTTTTTCCTAGTAATTCCCGTTACCTCCTTCTTCAATTGGATCCCCTACTTCATGAGTCCTATTTCTTCTTTGTTCTTTGTTTACTCCTTCCCTTTAGTGGAAAACACCTAGTAGCTTTCTGTAACAAACATTTCGTGTTTCATATACAGAAATTCCCACAAGGAAGTGCTTTGGAATGGTTCTTTTTAAGATTATTTATTTAACTTGGGCCGCCTGGGTGGCTCAGTCACTTGAGTGTCTGACTTCGGCTCAGGTCGTGATCTCTTGGTTCATGAGTTCAAGTCCTCAGGCTCCCTGCTCTCAGTGTGGAGCCCACTTCCAGATCCTCTGTCCCCCCCCCCCCCGCTTGCACTCTCTCTCAAAATTAAAACATTAAGAAAAAAAGATTAGTTATTTAACGAGACACTCACTCACTGGGCCTTTTCAAACCAGAAACCCATGTCTTTCAGTTCTGGGAAATTTTCTTGCATTATTTCTTTGATAATTCCCTACCTTCTGAGTCTTCTATTCTCTTTAAGGTTACTTTCCTCTTTGATTAATCCTATGACCCTTTCTGTCTCGGGCCACCTCTTTGACTTTTCATCCTGCATGGTATCCTAGCAGCTGGTGTGAGCTCTATGAGGAGGGAAACATGTTTTACTCCTTATCCCCAGTCCCTTTCCCAGGACCAAACAAGTTCTAGGCAGTTACATATAAACCTAACAAACTCTAGAGGGACCAGAATTACTTCTTTTCAGTTTTAGAAACTTAGTTATATAATTACTTAAGAAAAACAAATATCAGGAAATAAAAGGACTGAAAAGTAATGAACATTGAGACAATTCAGTGTAGCCTCTTCTGACTCACAGCATCTGGGCTAGGCCGCTGTTTGCTTTTGTGCACGCTGTGAAGAAAGACTTGGCTAAACAGATTATTTGAGAAGAACGTAGTGGGGGTGTTAAGCTGGTTAGGAGAGCCAACTTCTTCTAAGTACTTTATTACATTTTTTTTTAACAAAGACCATTGCTGATTATAAAATTAATGCTTATCAGTTTCATTAAAAGGAACTGAGGGGTGCCTGGCTGGCTTGATATGGTGTGCAACTCTTGATCTTGAGATGGTAAGCTCAAACCCCATGTCAGGTGCAGAGATTACTTAAAAATAAAATCTTAAAAAAAAAGAGAGAGAACTGAAGTCTTACCTATTTTATAAAGCTGGCCATCAGAAATTAGTTCTGGGGTGCTTGGGTGGCTCAGTCAGTTGAGTGTCCAACTCTTGATTTTGGCTCAGGTCATCATCCCAGGGTCCTGAGATCAAGCCGTGCTGAGCATGGAACCTGCTTGAAATTCTCTCTCCCTCTCTCTCCACCCCTCCCCTGCTCGAGCTTCCTCTCTCTCTCTCTCTCTCTCTCTCAAAATAAACAAACATTTAAAAAAAAGAGAGAGATGTTACTTCTTAAGGCAATAGAAATCAGAACAGCATTCGCCTAGCAAGAGATGAGGAGGACGGACTACAAAGGGCCATGAAAGTTGATGGAAATGTGTTATATCTTCACTAGGGTGCTGGTTACATAGGTGTGGACTTGCCCAACTGAAAACCATTATTTCCCTGTCTGTAAACTATACTGCAAGGAAGTTAACCTAGATATTTATGTCCTCTAAAGAGATTTCAGGTCAGAGCAGCACTGGCGTTAGAACCAAACCATGTAGGCTCACCACTTTCCGTGTGTGACCTTGGTCTAGTTGTTCTCTGTCTCTAAGTTGGGAGTAATAGCAGTACCTCCCTTGTAGGATTATTCATGAGGATAGAATGAGTTGATAGAAATAATGTCTTTAGGGGCACCTGGCTGGCTCAGTCAGAAGAGCATGTGACTCTTGATCTCAGCATTGTGAGTTTGAGGCCCACATTGGGTGTGGAGATCACTTAAATAAATAAAACTTTTAAAAAATAATGTATTTACATCAGAAACTGGCACAAAAGTACTTAATAGATGTTAGCTTTGATTTCTGGTTATAATGGTGCATTCAGAAAAGCTGCTAATTTTTGATCCTTTAAAGAAAAAAAGTAGATTTCTGGACTGGAAGTCTAGATAGATGTGTTAAATATGAATGTGACATTTCAGTTCTCTGGTTTTCTGTTATTATTCCTACCAGCTAAAAGAATATTGAGGTCATTACTGAAAAGAGGACACTGGGAAAAAAGAGAGAGAGAGAGAAACCAAATGATGGGTTGAAATGGGGGGAGGTCAACTGGGTGGCTCGGTCGGTTAAGTGTCTGACTCTTGATCTCAGCTCAGGTCTTGATCTGAGTAATGAATTCAAGCCCTGCATCAAGGTCTGTGCTGGGCGTGAAGCGTGCTCTTAAAAAAAATAAAATAGGGGATGTTGGTATAGTCTCTGGAAAATCTACAATAAAGTCTTAGAATAGATGGATTTGAAATGTCTATGAGCCCAGCAACAGAAGCAAAAATAGGCAAGTGGGACTACATCAAAGTAAAAAGTTTCTGCACAGCCATCACTAGAGTAAAAAAAAAAAAAAAGGCAATGTATGGAATGGGAGAAAACATTTGCAAACCATATGCCCCATAAGGCGTTAATTTCCAAAATATATAAGGAACTCCTACAACTCAATAGCAAAAAACAACAACAACAACAACAACAACAACTAATAACCCAGTTTTCAAATGGGCAAAGGACTTGAATAGACCTTTCTCCAAAGAAGGCATACAAATGACCAACAGGTACATGTAAAGGTGCTTGGCATCACTCATTACCAGGGAAATGCAAATCAAAACCATCTCACAACTGTTAGGATGGGCATTACCAAAGAGACAAAAAACAGGTGTTGGTGAGGATGTGGAGAAATTGGAACCCTTGTACTCTGTTGGGAATGCAAAATGTGCAAGCACTATAGAAAACAGCATGGAGATTTCTCAAAAAAATTAAAATAGAACGACCATATGAGGCAGCATCCCAAGTCATAGTGTTTATCCCTCCAAAAGTGAAATCAGGGTCTCAAAGAGATGTTAACGCTCCCACACTCATTGCAACACTATTCGCAATAGCCAGGATGGGGAAACAACCTAAATGTCCATTGACAGATGAATGAATTTTTTTAAAATGTGGTATACACATATGATGAAATGTTATTTCACCTTTTTTTCTTTTTCTGAGAGAGAGAGGGAGACAAAGTGTGAGCAGGGGAGGAGCAGAGAGAGAGAGGGAGACACAGAATCCAAAGCAGGCTCCAGGCTCTGAGCCGTCAGCACAGAGCCCAACGCCAGGCTCAGACTTACGAACTGTGAGATCATGACCTGAGCTGAAGTCAGATGCTTAACTGACTAAGCAACCCAGGTACCCTGAAATGTTATTTCACCTTTAAAAAGAAGGATATCCTGCAATATGTGACAATATGGATGAAACTTGAGCATATTGTACGAAGTGAAATAAGCCAGTCACAGAAGGATATTCATGATTCCACTTCTGTGAAGTATCTAAAATAGTCAAAACCCAGCAACGCAAAGACCAGAATGGTGGTTGCCAGGGGCTTGGGGGAGAGAAAAAGGGGAAATTGCTCATCAATAGGCATAAAATTTCAGCGCTATAAGATGAATAAATTCTAAAGATCTGCTGTAAATTGTCCCTACTCTATTGTACACTTAAAAACCTATTAAAAGGATCTCACGTTAAAGGTTTTTCTCACAATAAAATTAAAAAGATATTTTAGGTTTGTTTCAGTAATCTCTACGCTCAACATGGAGCTCAAACTCACTACCCCGAGATCGAGAATCGCACTCTCTACTGACTGAGCCAGCCAGGGGCCCCTAAAATTAAAAAAAAAAAAAAATTAAATGTTTAAGAGCTCAAAGGAGCCAGTGTCGGTCATTCTTTAGAATAAGTGCAGGTGGTGTCAACTGCCTAAATGTAGGGCTCCCAGTTGCAGCCTGCTGGTGAAAAAGTCTACACACAGGGAGCAGGTGCGTGGACTGAGCAACATTTGCTGCACTCGGCCAGAAACAGTTTGCAGGATCATCTGTAGAAATGTACAGAAAATGGATACGTCACCAGTGCAGGAGCTCCCGCGCAGCGGCCTGAAACGATGCAGAGATTTTTGCCTCCTGCCTCATCCAAGGACTAGACCCAGTACCACTTCCTTGCTGCCTCCAACGTAGGGGACCAGCCCCCAATAGTCATGCTTAACTGTGCCCACTCACACAGACGGGTAGGAGTTGGGGCGCAGAGCAATAGGGAGCTGAGGAACGCGCTTTGGTGGAGAAACCTGTCCTCCACTCCTTGGACAGTGGCAAGGGACCAACATCTCTCCTGCGAGGCTCAGATTGGGGTCCTAATCAGAGGATGGCATTTCTGGTTTTCCCTCACCTCCCTGCTGCTGGCCCACATGCCCCCCTCAGCATGTCCTCGGTATCAAGAGGGTATACTAATAAGACAGAGACTCTGAAAGTGAGTAAATCTGCTCAGGCCAAAAGTAAATCCAAAAAGTCTTTTAATTTTGAAAGTCCTATCCTAATAACGTAACGCAGACACATGACATGTGGGTCACATAACTGCACAAAGGAAGAAGGAGTAGCATCCACGGACGTAGGAATTGTGGGTAATATTTTTCTTCCTTCCATGTGTCTTACGTTTCTGATTTCCAAAGTTTCACCATTTTTTGGATCACGGCTGTGTCTGTGGCTTCTTCTGCAACACCGCACCTCTTCTTATCCCCCGCCCCATTTTATTTTGACCAAAGAAGGAATCAACAAGGCTCAAAGGCTCGAAGAAGCTGAATAGCTTGCCCAGATCCCACAGCTGACAAGTTCCAGAGGCCGGGGAAATGAATTTTAGTTCGAGCCTGAGTTTGAGTGCTCTACCCACCTTCTTGGGTCTCTTTCCCCAAATGGTGGGAGCACGGCCCTCCCAATTGCCAGGCTGATTCATCTCTAGAAGAGAGGAGAAATCTGTGTAATTATGCAAAGTTCACCTTGTGAAGCTTCAAAATTTTTATTTCACATGTGTGAGTTCTTTGGAAACGGCCAACTTTTTTGGAACACCAGGACTCATGAAAGCAAATGCCTTTGGCAAGGCATTGTGTTTCCCATGACGCGGTTTTCCAGATAGATCTGGGAAGTTCAGTCAAAGTAGAGCACCTTTGAAAATCCCAAAAAATCTATGTGACAGAATGGATCTTCTCTGGGCTCAAAACTATTCTTTCTTTCTTTTTTTTTTTTTATTTTTTTTTTTTTGAGAGCATATAAAATCAAAACAGCAATTGCAACAGAATTTCTGTTCTCCAGATGTCAACTCTATTATTTTCATCTCAGCTCCTGCTGGGGGACGTGGGGAGAAATTGGCAGCGACCTGTCTTCAGCTTCCTTTAGGCACCGAGGCATCAGCACTGTGGTAGAGCTGTGGTAGGATGTGTTCAGTGCTGTTGATAAAATATGTGTTTAACATTTTTTAATCCTCATCCACTTCCTCCTCCTCCTCCCCCTGAGCCCAGCGTGCACACAAAAGAGCACAAACATTTATGCACACACACATCCAGCATATAATGAAGTCTCTTGTCAAGAGCATTTTTAGATTGGCCACCATCAGATGGTTTGGATGGCCTTCCTTCTTAGACCTTGTGCCAAGAGAATGGAGAGCTCATTGGTGAGAAGGCTGTGACAGCTGGGTCCCAGGAGTGCCAACCCAAGACATTAAGTGACTGGAAGTCTCCCCCACCCACCCCCAAACGTATCCTCTTAGCTGTGATCTCCAGAGCCATCCACCTACCTGTTTTAGCTAAAGATGCCGGTAATACAGAAGTTTCTCTGTACTAGCAGGGGTTTAAGATTAACAGAGCGTACAACCTGATAATCTAGTTCCCTGTAAAGGGAGGAAAGTGTATGGTCCCCTCCATTCCCTCCTTCCCACTACTCCGGGCTGCTGAGCCCCTCTGGGAATCCAGAAATAGAGTGTTGCTTCTAGACCAGTTACATTTCCCAAATCGAGGGTGTCATCATGGGTGTGGCACAGTGCCGAATGATTTCTGGGCAAAGGAAGATGCCCGTATTTTTAAAACTGCCGCCCTATTCCTTTTTTGAAATTCCATCTCTCTTCATTTGCTCAGAGAATGGGCTTCCTTGCACAGGCATTGCTTCATGGATAAAGATGTTCTCTAAGGTTCCAAAGAGCTCCCTCCCTGCCCCTCAAATCCAGCAGCCTGAAGCAGGAGCTTTCTGTGAAGACCAGCTCCCCAATTTGCAAATGATCCAGAGTTGCTTGTAGACTAAGACCAAAGACCCTGAACTCTGGGACGGCTTCAAGAAGGAGAGGACAAACCAAAGGCAACAAGGACGAACACTTTTAACAAAGTGAGCTTCGCCATCCCGGGTTGATCACCTGCCCCACGCCCCAGGTGCTGAGCTGATCAGGTGACCAATTCAGGGAGGACTGAAGGGTTGGTGGCAGGATTGGAGATCCCAAGTCCCACCAGATGTTGAAAGAGACATGACGCCGTCATTTGCTAGTGGGTCTTCTTGCTCTCAATCATCCTTCCTTCCTTCCTTCAGGCCCTAGGCTTCCCCCAGAGTGATGCGCCTAAAATACGAGTGGGCTCACATCACTGTCACTCTAGACTCTGTTCTGTGGCTCCTTAGAGCTTTGGTTCCCAGCTGTTGTTTTACTTCCAGGCCATTCTCATACACGACACACTCCCAGAACACTCAGTACATTTAGTGATGGCAAGGTGCAGGGGTCTAAAGAGAGCACCCACGTGTCAGCTGAGAACCAATGACTTTTAACATGCAAACCCTTACGTGGCATTAAAGACCCACGCCATCCAGCCCACTCGGCCAGTCTCCTCTCCGCACACTCCCTGCACCCCCTCCTCTGCAATAACTACATCAGCACCCATATCGTGCTGGTCCAAAGCTCCTATGCCTGGGGGAATCCAGGCATGACTTAAATAAACAAAAACGGTTAAGTGTAAGAAAAATGGAAAACGCCGGGGACTACAGCAAGCTGAAGGGCTCTTGGTCTGGCTTCATCCTTCCCATTGTTGCACATCAGATGTTAGCATTCTGAAAATATTTTCATTCATTTGCTCATCAAGCGTGCTCCATACCTATTTGAAAATGCTTGTACTTCTCTTGCAGTATTTGTTACCATCCTGTGCGTTGCAAAGTAGCTATTTGTGTACACTGCTTATCTATTTTCTGCACGTGTGCCTCTGAGAGGGACTGTAAGTAGAAGGTCACGTCCTTCTTTTCAGAAGCTCTGAAAGCATCATTTCTTTTTTCTTTAATTAACACATTTTTTAAAGTCTACTTATTTATTTATTTTGAGAGAGAGAGGGAGAGTGGGGAGGGGCAGAGAGAGAGAGAGAGAGAGAGACAGAATCCCAAGCAGGCTTCACGCTGTCAGTGCAGAGCTTGACACCGGGCTCAAACCCATGAGCCAAAATCAAGAGTCGGCAGCTTAACCGACTGAGCCACCCAGGCGTCCTCTTCCCCTCTCCGTTGTTAGCAGGCCTGACCAGCAAAGCTATGCCTGGGGCACAAGCATCTCTTTTGCTCATTGCTTCTTCCGAAAAGTCACACGCTGTTCTTCCGTTTCTTTTTCAGCCTTCATAAGCCCCATCTGGCCAGCCTCCTTGTGATCCTAATGAGTCTGCCTGGGGGGCGGGGCTGGCAGGTGGCAGGGGTGAGCATGGGTGAGATTCGGCAGACCCGTCATATGTTTGCTCCGCACTGAATTTTTTCAAAGCCTACTTTCCTACTGTTCTCTGCTTTGGGGTTCTTTTTATTACCGGTAGGTGATCAGGGATATAGAGATCTGCTGTCAGAACAGCCTTGAGAATAAAGATCAGCTGGTCCCTCGTGGCTGCTATGATGTGTGTCAAAGGAACAGTTGAAAGAGACATGACGTCCGCTCTTTGCTTCTGTCCCTCGGGCTAAGAAAAGCCTCAAGTGCGAGAGGCGAGTCAGGTGAGCCCATGCCCTGACAGTGACTCATTCTTCTAATTATTCCTAGGATTGCGGCCATTTCTCAACATGAGACTGTAGGTCCACCTGCTTCAGAACTGCCTGGGCTGAGTGTTAAAGCCTGGCATTCCCACACCCCTCCAATCTGACGCCCAGGATTTCTGGAGGGGGGGCTGAGAATCTGCAGTTTTAACAGGCTCTTCAGATGATGCTCTTGCTGGCCTTGGCAGAGTCCAGCTGAGCCACTGAACCCTGTCTTTGGGTCTCAGTGAGTCCTCACTCCACCAAGGTTGTCAGCAGACCACGAGAACTAGGAACGTGGCTCTGCCGCATACTGGCAAGTGACAGTAAGAAAGCAACTTACCCTCTCTGTGCCCCAGTGTCCTCTTCTATAAAACAAAGATGATGGCGCCTGGGTGGCTCAGTTGGTTAAGCATCTGACTCTTGATATTGGCTCAGGTCATGATCTTGAAGTTAAATGAGATCAAGGCCCACATCAGGCTCTGCCTGCTTGGAATTCTCTATCTCTCCCTCTCTCTCTCTCTCTCTGCCCCTCCCCCTCCCCTGCTCATGCTCTCTCTCTCTCTCTCTCAATTAATTAATTAACTAATTAAAAATGATAATGACAGCACTAATCATATAGGATTGTTTTAAAAAATTTTTTAATTACTTGAAGACACCTGGTTGGCTCAGTATATAGGACATGCAACTCTTAATCTCAGGGTCAAGAGTCCAAGCCCCACGTTGGTCATGGAGCCTACTTGGCACAGAGTAAATGTTCAGTAAATGGCAACTTTCATTTCCCAGGCCAGCATTTCCCAAACATCAGTCATTCACAGGTGACAGTCACATTTTTTGCCATGCCTGCAGAACCCTCTACTAGAATGTACTTAATATTTATTACAAAATAACTTGCCCTTTTTATTTAGCATCCTCCTAAGAAGTGAGACCTGGGAAATAATTGATTTGATGTACTGTATTTTTTACACATTAAAATAATTGATTTGATGTACACATTTTTTACACGTATTTGGTAATACGTGACTACCAAATATCTGAAATTTTTGTTTTAGGTACCACAATGGTATGTCCACCACCAGTGGGGAACGCTGTTCTAATCCAACTTCAGTTCAGGAAACTGAGACTCAGAGAAGTTAAGTGGATTTTTCAAGGCCACACAGGGAATTGGAAAAGCCAGAAAGGGAGGACTCATAACTAGGGAGGTGCTCCACTCTGCATCAGCCTGCTGGTTTTACAATGTTCTTCAATTTTTTCTAAAGTTTATTTTTGAGAGAGACAAAGCGTAAGTAGGGAAGGGGCAAAGAGAGAGGGGGAGAGAAGCACAGAATCCAAAGCAGGCTCCAAGCTCCAAGCTGTCAGCTCAGAGCCCGATGTGGGGCTCAAACCCACAAACCATGAGATCATGACCTGGGCTGAAGCAGGATGCTCAACTGACTGAGCCACCCAGGCGCCCCTACAATGTTCTTAAAAGACACATCGAGAAGTGCCTGCCTGGCTCAGTCATTAGAGCATGCAGCTCTTGATCCCAGGGTTATGAGTTCAAGCCCCATGCTGGGGGTAGAGCTTACTTAAATTTAAAAAAGGGGGGGCACCTGGGTGACTCAGTTGGTTAAGTGTCCTACTTCAGCTCAGGTCATGATCTCACGGTTCGTGGGTTCGAGCCCTGCGTTGGGCTCTGTGCTGACAGCTCGGAGCTTAGAGCCTGGTTTGGATTCTGTGTCGCCCTGTCTCTCTGCCCCTCTCCCACTCATGCTCTGTTTCTGTCTCAATAATAAATAAACATTAAAAATTTTAAAAAGAAAAAAGAAATGTACTGAAAGGGAACATTCTTTTGTTAGTCCAATGTTAGTAAATGGAAACAACATTTATATATTAAGTTGGCCACAAAAGTAACCTCCCTCCAGCATGAGGCAGAAGAGGAAGTTGAAAGCATTGGTTCACCTCATTTCAGCCCTGTCTGCTCTTGCGGGGTGCTCAGCACCTGGGACAGGCGAGGCCGAGCCCTGGAGGTACCACCTTGTAACACCCTGTGTGACTGTCACTCCTGGCGACTGGTAACGCTGCACAGGGAGTCCCCCTGCATCGAGAGCAGTCAGTGTCAGATGGGCCTGGATTCTAATGCCTGTCCCCACTCACAGGTTTGACCTGCAACAGATTGCTTAGCCTTTCAGAACCTCCGTTCCCTCATCCATTAACACTCCTATAAGGTTGCCAGAAAAATTAAGTACTTTCTAGAGAAAGTGCTTAGTGCAGCAGGGATGACTTTTTTTTTAAGTATTTATTTATTTTGAGAAAGACAGAGAAAGCAAGCAGGGGAGATGCAGAGAACAAGAGAGAGAATCCCAAGCAGGCTCCACACTGTCAGCGCAGAGCCCGACACAGAGCTTGAACCCATGAACCATGAAATTATGATCTGAGCTGAAATCAAAAGTCAGATGCTGAAATGACTGAGACACTCAGGTGCCTTCCCCCCCCCTTTTTAACTATATTTATTTTGGGGGGGATGACTTATTTTTATTTCATTTTGCATTTTCCTAGAATGAATAATCATATGCAATGAAATACAATTAGCTTTTTTTTTTATGTTTTATTTATTTTTGAGAGACAGAGACAGAGAGCGAGCAGGGGAAGGGAAAAGAGAGAGAGAGACACAGAATCTGAAGCAGGCTCCAAACTGTCGGCACAGAGCCCAATGCAGAGCTCGAACCCACGAACCATGAGATCATGACCTGAGCTGAAGTAGGATGCTCAACCAACTAAGCCACCCAGGCGCCCCTGCAATTAGCTTTTAATCCATCGCTTAAAAAGAATAGGGGATAGAAAACCTGCTACACCGATTAGATCCTAAATGCTCCTTCTAATCATGTGAGTCCATAATTCTATGCATATTTAATATAAAATGCAATTAATTTCCAAAGAGTCAAATTTCCAGGAAATAAAATTAAACACCCTGTCAAGCTAATTATTAGTTCCTTGCAGGGGTTAATTCTACAGGCATAGTAGAAATCTGATTTTCTTAGAGGAAACATTCCCTATGTGGAGTTGATCTGTGAGTAGACTCATGACTCAAACCTGGACAGTCAGCATTTTCTAGCCTCTAGACATAGACATATAAGCCAATCCATCCTGGAACTCTTAGGAAAAGGAAGCACTCTGTCTGCTAGATGTAGGCCATGACTTGCTGACAGCCATCTTGCCACCATGAGAGAAGACCTTCCTAAAGAGGGAGCCATCACAGAGGGAAAAAAAGAGAAGGAAGACGGAAATAGATCAAGAGCCAATGAGCTTGTTTGGGCTCCTGGATCCAGCCATACCTGAATGTAGTTAGCACTTATCCATATGTGATAAATAAATTCCTTTATCGGCGTAAGTCAGTTTGAGACAGATTTCTTATTGTAATCAACATATTCTCACCAATAAAATAGGCAATATCATTTTCTTGCAAAAATACAAGGAAACCTAACCCAACTTATTCTTATGACAGGCAGAGAAGAGATAGATCTCAAGGGACTCAATCTCAGACCTTGTGGCGATCCACCTTGATGAGACATTCCCCCTCAAGTAACTATGCATTTACCCTGCTACCTTGGACCCTATATGCTTTTCTACCAAGCTACTTCATCTCAGAAAACCTTGACCCAATAACCTTGGAGTCACCATAGTCAAGATATTGAACATATCCATCACTTTCCAAAATGTCTTCATGCCTCTTTATAATCCTTCCCTTTCACCCTTCCTTCCCCCTCACCCCACATAACCCCTGATCTACTTTCTGTTGCTATAGATTATTTTGCATTTCTGGAAAATTGTATAAATGGAATTACAGAATACATACTCTTTTTTTGTCTGGGTTCTTTTATTTAGTATAATTATTTTAAGGGGTGCCTGGGTGGCTCAGTTGGTTAAGTGTCCAACTTTGGCTCAGGTCACCATCTCACAGTTTGTGAGTTCGAGCCCCACGTCCTCTGCACTGACAGTGCAGAGCCTGCTTCAGCTTCTAAGTCTCCCACTCTCTCTTTCTGCCCCTCGCCTGCTCATGCTCACCCTCCAGGGTGCTCGCTCGCTATATTTCTCTCTCTCCCTCTCTCTCAAAAGTAAATAAATAAATAAACACTTAAAAAATTCATCCACATTGTTGTGTTTATCAAAATAGTTCAGGTCTGACTTCAGCCCAGGTCATGCTCTCATGGTTCGTGAGTTCGAGCCCCGTGTCAGGCTCTATGCTGACAACTCAGAGCCTGGATCCTGCTTCGGATTCTGTGTCTCCCTCTCTCTCTGCTCCTCCCCCACTCGTGCTCTGTCTCTCACTGTCTCTCAAAAATGAATAAACATTAAAAAAATAGTTCATTATTTAAATTGCTGAATAGTGTTTCATTATTTTGCAATTTGAACTGTCCATTCACCTGTTGATAGACATTTGAATTGCTTCTAGCTTGGGGTTATTCAAAATAGAACTGCTGGGGCTCTTGATCTTGGGGTCATGAGTTCAAGCCCCACATTGAGCATAGAGATTACTTTTAAAAAACAGAACTGCTGTAAATATTTGTGTACAAGTCTTTGTATAAACCTATGCTTTCCCTTCTCTTGGGGAAATACATAGGCCTGGAATGGCTGGGTCATATGGTAGATGTATACTAACCTATCATAAGACACTGCAGGGACCCAGCCACTGCGTACGGAAGGAGTTCGGTTTGCTCTTCTCCAACACGTGCCGCAGTCACTTCCATCTTAGCCATTTTAAGTGCGTAGCAGTATCACATTGTGGTTTTAATTTACATTCTCTAATGACCAGTAATGTTGAGCATCTTTTCATGTCCTTATTTGCCATCTGTATATCTTTTACTGATAAAGTCTGTTCAAATCTTTTGCCTTTTTTTTAAGTTTAGTTATTTATTTTTGAGAAAGAGAGAACGAGAGACAGGGAGACAGAGGACCTGAAACAGGCTCTGTGCTATCAGCACAGAGCCTGATGTGGGACTTGAACTCATGAACCTCGAGATATGACCTGAGCCAAAGTTGGATGCTTAACTGACTGACCCACCCAGGTGCCCCTCTTTTGCGTATTCTTTAATTGATTGTCTTCTTTCTAGTTATAAGTTTTGAGATTCATTATATTCTTTTTTTTTAAACTTTATAGTTTATTGTCAG
>CM053571.1:49439780-49452388 GCA_028646485.1 Cryptoprocta ferox | reverse complement strand
ATATTTCAGTCATGATATGTCTTTTCATTCTCCTGGCAGTGTCACTGGAAGAGAAGTTCTTAATTTTGATGAAATCCAACGTACCAATTTTTTCTCTTATCATTATACTTTTGGCATCTTAGTCTAAGAAATCTTTGCCTAACCCAGTGTCACAAAGATTTCGTCCTGTTTCTTTCAAGAATGTTTATGGCTTTAGGTTTTGCATTTAGATCTATGATCCATTTTGAATTAATTCCTGTATATGGTGAGGGGTATGAATTGAAATTTATTTTAAACAAAACATTTAAAAAAAACCTTTAGAGGTGCCTGGGTGACTCAATCAGTTATGTGTCTGACTCTTGATTTTGGCTCGGGTCATGATCTCATAGTTCATGGGTTCAAACCCTGCATTTGGCTCTGTGCTGGCAGCACAAAGCCTGCTTGGGATTCTCTCTCCCTCCTTCCCCTCCCTCACTCATTCTTCCTCTCTCTCTCAAATAAATAAAACATTAAAAAATAAATAAAATAAAATAAAATATTCAAAAAAGGGGTGCCTGGGTGGCTCAGTCAGTTGAGCGTCTGACTCTTGATTTCAGCTGGGGTCATGATCCCAGGAGTGTGGGATCAAGCCCTGCATTGGGCTCCGTACTAAACATGGAACCTGCTTGGGATTCTCTCTCTCCCCCACTCATGCTGTCTCTCTCTCTCTCTCTAAAAATAAATATATATATATATATATATATATATGCAGAAAAGCATGTGAATATCCAATTGTCCCAGCGCCATCCTTTCTCCACTGATTGCCTTTGTACTGTTGTCAAAACTTAGTTGATAAAGTATGTGTGGGTTTATTTCTAGACTCTCTAGTCTACCTGAACATTGTTTTCTAAATTTGTTTTATTGTGAGGGGCGCCTGGGTGGCTCAGTCGGTTAAGCATCTTGATTTCGGCTCAGGTCATGACCTCATGGTTGGTGTGATCGAGTCCCACATCGGGTTCTGTGCTGGCAGCACAGAGCCTGCTTGGGATTCTCTCTCTCTCCCTCTCTCTTTCTGCCCGTTCCCTTCTTGAGCACGTGTGCTCTCTGTCTCTCAAAATAAATAAATAAACTTAAATTTTTAAATTTTTTTATTGTGGTAAAAATATATGTAACTGGAAATTTGCTATTCTAACCATATTAAAATATACAATTCAAAAAAATACAATTCAGTGACATTGATTATATTCACAATGTTCTTCAATCATCATGATTTTTTCCAAAATGAATTCTTTTAATCTTTTTCCTTTAAAAAAAACAACCTGAGAATTTGGAATAGTCTTCCATCACACCCCTCGTTTTGTTTTAGTATGAACACATAATGCCAGTGCTCCGGAAAGATGAACCATATTTAGCCTGTGGCCTTGTGTGGATTCCACGGCATCCCTCCATCCCTAGGTTGTTCGCACTCCCACTTGAGAACCTTGCAGGAAAGTAGAAGTTACAGAGATCTTAGAGGTGACCTTGAAGCCCCTTCATCTTACAGGCATGAAAGCTGAGAACTCTGATCCCGTCCTGGTGAATGACAGAGCCAGCTGAAAAATAAGAAATGCTATTTTTGTGCCATGAGGGGTTTGCACCAAATCCCCGTGCCTCCCTCCATGAGACCTGGCTTTGGTGAGGCCACTTTTCTCCCTCTCAGGACACCAGAGAAGTGAAGCCATGCAACCCTCCTTAGAGGGTCGACTTGAGAGGTCAACCAAGACATAAGAGTGCCCAAAGTCAGAAGAGGGAAAGAGTGCCCAAAAGCAGCAGAAAAGCACTGCTCCCCATGGGATTTTGACCACTAGAAAGTGGCCGCTGAGAACAGAATGCTTAGAAAGAGTTGTCGCAAGAGGCAAGGATGACACCAGTCAGCGATTCCTGCTCTCAGGATGGATTTTCAATTGTCACTGCAAATAGAAAACAGTCCCGTTTATGGACCTGACTGAAGAATGCTAACGGGCAGCCTTGCTTCTTCTCATTTCTGGCTATTATCTTAGTGTTCCCTTCCCCCAAACATCGGGAATTGTGATCTGATTTATCATATGAAGTGGGGTTTCTTGGCAGTAGCTATAAGCCACTACTCTAATCAGTCACTAACCCTGCTCACAAATGCAAATTTTCCTTTTTTTCCCCCAAAGTGTATTTATTTTTTTAGTAATCTCTACACCCAATGTGGGGTTCAAACTCACGACCCCGAGATCAAGAGTGACATGCTCTTCCGACTGAGCCAGCCAGGTGCCCCCAAATGCAAATTTTCTTAAGAAAAGCACAGGGTTCCTTTCAAGAACAATCACAACATCCATGGCTAACGCTTATACAGCACCTACTATGATGCCGGCCATCACTCTAAGCACTTTTCATTCTTATCAGAACTCAGTGAGATGGGAACTATTATTTTCCTCATTTTCGAGAAGAAATGGAGGCCCAGAGAGATCAAACAACTGGCCAAAGATCACCCAGCTTGCCTCAGCTGTGTCCCAGAGGCCTTAACAGCTACATTACAGGCATCTCCAATCAACACTGTGGTCTGGAGATGCTCCCTTGACCTCGAACGTGATTTACCGTTGCGGTTGTGAATGTTTGACAGCCCTGATGAGCTGAACGGCTGAGCGTGCTGGTGACCAGTTGGAAAATATGTGAAGCCAGGGACTGGAGGGACGCCCAGCCTCCCAGTGGGCTCTGAGTCACATAGGTCAGCCAAGGCTGCCCGGCTCAGCCTGTCACCCTCAGCTGTCTCTCTTGCATTGCACAGCAGAGCTGGGGCTCGGAGATGGGAACTGCCATTTATAAGCTCTCTGGCAAAATCAACTTTCAGGTGAAGAAAACCCACATACCCGGTAGGTCCTGTTTGCTTCTGAGTCTGATAGCACCTGGGCTTCTGGGAGGAGTAGGAACCTCCACGTTGGTTTGATTGTGCCTTTGATGTGCTAGAAAGACCCAGCTGGTCTTCAGGGCTGGAGATAAATGCTTCAACGGGGTCTGCTGTTTTGGTTTCTCATCATCTGAGTTCATTTAGGAGCCAGTTCACAAGTCAGCTTTATTTCTTGTAAGCAAATGTGCTTTCGGAGTTAAACGAAGGATGGAGACCACAGAGCCATACAGCTTCTTTCTGTTACAGGACAGCTCAGTAGGTTTAATTTTCCATAACAGATGGAACATTAACTCCAGCATTATTTTGACCAGTTATAAATATCAAAGACATGTGTTTTGCAGTTCAGATTCTTCCTAAAAGGACTCACGGCCTTCTAAGCTTTAGTCCACAGCTCCCAAATCTTTCTTGAGACGCAATGGAAAATTCACTGAGGCTTGAGCGCTGGAAGAATTAGGGGGGGAGGGGTCAGGTACAGTGGCACACCTGTGAATGGAGGGGAGCTCCTGGGCTTCTGCCAGGTTCAAAGAGTGGCCAGGTCCCTGCTCTGCGTCCCCCCACCCCCCCATAATGTCATGGCACTCGCCACACTGTACTGTGAGTACTGCTTCTCTCACCCATTCCTCCCACCGAGGCCAGAGACTGAGTCTCCTATCAAGGCACTGAGGCTTCTCTCAACAGTCTAACAGGCCCTGGGATGAAGTAGGCACTAGCATTTTTTGCATGGACTTAAGAATGTATACATGCGTGGGGCACCTGAGTGGCTCAGTCGGTTGAGCGTTCTGACTTCGGCCACGTCATGATCTCGTGGTTTGTGGGCCTGAGCCCCGTATCGGGCTCCGCGCTGACAGTGTGGGGCCTGCTTGGGATTCTCTTTCCCTCTCTCTCTGCCCTTCCCCCACTTGCACTTTCTCTCTCTCTCTCTCTCAAACTAAAAAAAAAAAAGAATGTATACATGCATGAGGAATAAGTTCTGCAAATTAGTTGAGTTTGACTCTAGACGGTGTGGCTTCTAGTGACCTTTGGATGCTGTTCTGTAAGCCAGGTCCCTGTTACCCTCCTCTAGGTTTAATCAGGACATCGGCACACAAAACACTTTGATGATGCCAATGACGATGTAGACTGCTTTATCCTCGGCTAGAATAAACACTGTGAACAAAGCCCGGCTTTAAATTTTCCTTCAGCGTTCTGCTTACCCAGACACTACTTTAATGGGTACAATTATTTCATAATAAGGTCCCTTAAGGACTTAATAATGTAATGGATTCCATTACTAGACGAGTATTGTGAGAATTCTATTTGCAGATGAACAGGGCTGTACAACTGCTCTTGTCAAAACATTTACATCAGAAAACAGCTTGGTAGTTTCCTCAAAACATTAAACAGAGTCACCATATGACCCAGCAATTCCATTCCTAGGAATGGAAAAACCCAATGCCTATCAACCAATGAGTGGATAGACTGAATGTGGTACTTCCAGGCCATGGAATATTACTCAACAATAAAAAAGAGTGAAATTCTGATACATGCCACCACATGTGAGTGAAAGAAGCCAGTACACAAAAGACCACAGATTGTAAGATTCCATTTATAAGAAATGTCCAGAAAAGGCAAATCCCCAGAAAGTAGATGAGTGGTTGCCAGGAGATAGAGGAAGAAGGAAAAGGGAGCGACAGCTACCAGGTAAGAGATTTGCTCTTGGGATGAATGAAATGTTCTGGAATTAGATAATGGGGATGGTTGTACAACAGCATGAATATACTAAAAAAAGACCACATTTTATTCTTTAACATGTAATTGTACATTATGTGAATTTTATCTCAATTGAAAAATTGCAAAAAAAAAATTTATAGCGGCTTATTCCGTCTTTGTGAAATATATTCACGGATATATTATGTTTAGATTTCAGTGAAGGCCAAGACAGCCCAGGGTGAATGCTCCACATAGTGTGTGAACAAATGGGCCTTACGCAAACACAGGTTCATTACTCCGGGTTGGATGTTGGGTTTTGGTTTTGGGGGCTTCCCTTTCCCTCCGCCACACACATCTCACCAGGAAGCGTCTGTGCTCTCTTCCAGAAGGGAAATATATATGCCACTCTTACTGCCGAGACCTGGTACATCTGGATTATCCACAAAATGGGAAATTAACGAGCTGCACGCCCACTGGCGAAGTAAGACATTCGGGCAAAAAGAACACTCAGGTAGGCACTGTTGGGGGACACTCTGGTTGGGCGGCGCCATCTCTCCTGTGTCAGAGGGATGGCCTTTTTACCCCTGTGGCTCTGCAAGCTCCAGCTCCTGTTCCTCGCCTGCCATTTCTCCCTCCCTCGGGGCCTGTCCAATCAGAAGTTGGACTTATGGGTTGTGACTTCAGAAATAACACGATAGAATGTGTTGATAGCTCATCCAACAGATTTGGGATAAGGTCTGAGGCGTCCATGTGCACGATTGCTTGTCCAAGGTCTGGATGTGATCTCGTTGCCAAGCGCACTCATGGCAGCTGAAAGTAGGGCATGGAATGCAAATGATTGTTGGTTGTCTCTATCTGATAAAGAACTTCAGCTCCAGGGGAATCCATCAAAGCAAGGGTCTCCCGCTGACAAGTGGGGATCTACTGCCGAGTACCTCCTCCTCACTGTACCCCTGCCTTTTGCTGAGATTCTCCAAAGGAAGGGGGTGAGAGGGCTGGGATGCCTGCTCCTCTGCAAAGTCAATTATTTCTAGCATCCTCTCTCCTGACACATCAAGATTTTTCTTACAAAGTCAGCTTTTTTCTGCCCCCTAAGGTTGAGGACACTGCATTAAATGCTTTTTGATTGTTTTGGCAGTTTCTGGGAGTGCACTGGGGTATCTGAATAGGTTTACTGAAATTAGGCAGCAATATTCATCTTTCTTGCACGTGTGCATAACGCTATGATTCAATTGGGGACAGTGAGGCTGATGGTTCCTCACCGCCCCCTGACCGCTGCTGAGTACAAAAGCCCAGATTTATGGTTTTGTAGGTCGCCTGTGTTTCCCCTAACAAAGTTAACTCTTGATCAGAACAGTGATGGCTGTTGTGAAGTGTTTGTTCCGAGTGTGTGGTTCACATCTGCTGAATTCCCGTTCGACTTAATTACACTTGGCAGGGGCCTGGGATGTGAACGGGGAGTCTGTAAAGGGCACGAATGACAGCTTTTCTGGCAAGCTGATGGCTTCGTTTTAAGTAACGACTGATGTGAATTTTACAACTGGAGCCTATGGGAGGTCCAACAAAGTTGTGTCAGCCTTACAACTAACCTCAGAATATGCCTTCATCTCAGGGATAAAAGCTTGGGTTAGGGATGCAGTTTGTAATTTAATAGGATGACTTTGGAGCGAACAGAGAGGATAATAGAAGTATTATGAGAAGCTCTAGGGAGAACAAATATATGCTTGTTCAGCTTGAAAAAAAAAGTCCAGAGTTCAAGTGCAAGGTTTAAACAAATGCTTTAGGAAGTTTCTCAGAAGGTACCTGATCTGCCAGCGCTTGAATAATTTACATTCTTTGCTTGTATAGATTCTTTTAGAAGTAATACTGAGCTCTCCTATGTGGCTCTGAGAGTGTTAGAAAATGGTAATTTGGTACTTAGTTTATTTTAGTTCAATTATTTTGAAATTGTAAAATATAAGATCTACAAGTTGGCATGTTGGGGAATCCCAGATGTGGTTTGCAAGACAGAACCACAAAGAGTATGTGAAAAGAGTCTTCCCAACTGGCTGAGTAAAAACTCCTCTATATTAGAGTACGAATGCCACCAACTGGGAATGCCACTCTAGCAGATCATTTCCTGGACATACATCTGGGGGATAATGATATGTACCTCTCCTGGGGTGATGACAATCATACTAGAGCTTGAATATTTTTTTTGTGAGCCATATCCAAAATGTGGTGCTATAAATATATGGTTTCAACATTCTACCTAACTGATCTACTCTTGTGAACTGGGGTCTGATACTTAGATTTTCTCCTATTGGCTTTAACCGGGCAAAATGATACATGCAATGTTCCAAAGTTATTAACAGGATTCTGAGTGTTGGCAATATCTCTAGCATCAGGATACTAAGCCTCAAGATACACACTTTTGGAAGTATGTATCAGCTGATTGCGTTACAAGATCACTCAGTCTAATTATAATCCCCAGTGCTATTGGCTTTGGCCACTGATAGTTGCATAAACTTCAGGATGGTTTCAATTCAGTGAAGACCCTTGAATAATTCACGTAGAATCTCCTAGAAAGCATAGAATTTGGCAAAGAACCAAGAAAAGAATTCTCTCGCTCTTATTTTCCTGCTGCATTCTGATTTGGTGAAGACTTTGAAAGATTGTTGAGAAGCACTTTTCAACTATAAACCACATTTTAAAACATATTTATCAACCTCAGATTTTGATGAAACCTGTTATTCAGTATCTACATTCAATACCATGAAGATGATGAAACTAACATTTGACTGACTTTGCAAATCAAATTGCTTTATGTTTAAGTTTATTTATTTATTTATTTTGAGAGAGGAAGAGAGCATAAGCAAGCATGAACCAGGGAGGGGCAGAGAGAGAGAGAGAGAGAGAGAGAGAATCTCAAGCAGGCTCTGCACTGTCAGACACAGGGCTCAATCCCATGAACTATGAATCATGACCTGAGCTGAAACCAAGAGTCAGATGCTTAACGGCCGAGCCACCCAGGTGCCCCAAATTGCTTTTATAGTCCATATATTTTTGTGATTATGAAAGTAATACGTGATAGTTACAGAAATTTTGGAGAATGTAAAAAAGTTTAAGAAAGTATTAACATAAAAAAAAGTATTAAGCAGCGCCTGGGTGGCTCAGTCAGTTGAATGTCCAATTTATCTCAGGTCATGATCTTGTGTTTCATGAGTTCGAGCCCCACATTGGGCTCTCTGCTGTCAGTGCAGAGCCTGCTTCGGATCCTCGTCCCCCCACCTCTCTGCATCTCACCCACTTGTGCTCTCTCTCTCAAAAATATATAAACATTTAAAAAATAATTTTTAAAAAGTATTAACATTGCCTATAATCCCGCTACTCAGAAGTAATTACTCAGTATTTCAGTATCTTCTTTCCTCTTTTTAAAGTGTCTTTTGTCAGCTTGTCTGGGTGGTTCAGTCAGTTGAGCATCTGACTCTTGATTTGGGCTCAGGTCATGATTCCAGGATTGTGGGATTGAGCCCCATGCTGGGCTTCACACCAAGCTTGACACCTGCTTAAGAGTCTCTCTCTATCAGAGCACCTGGGTGGCTCAGTTGGCTAAGCAGCCAACTTCAGCTCAGGTCATGATCTCACAGTTCGTGGGTTCGAGCCCCACTTTGAGCTCTGTGCTGACAGCTCAGAGCCTGGAGCCTGCTTCGGATTCTGTGTCTCCCTCTCTCTCTGCCCCTCCCTGCTTATGCTCTGTCTCTCAAAAATAAATAAATGTTAAAAATTTTTTTAAAAAAGATTCTCTCTCTCTCTCTCCCTCTGCTCTTCTCCCTTGCTTGTGTTCTCTCTCTCTCTCTCCCTCTAAAATTAAAAAAAGAAGTGTCTGTTTTCTATGTGTATTTCTTATAAAACTGGAATCATTAGATAGATAGATACAGTTATATCTTCACTCTTCAATTACAATGTGACCACTTTATCTGTCACTCTATTCTTTGAAAACATGATCTTGAAGATACAATATTCATCTTGTTCATGTTTTGTACTTGGTTTAATAATTGTTTTAGTGTTGTTTCTTACTATTATAAAAAAGCTACAATAACATATTTCTATGAAAATCTTTTTTGCATATTTCCATTTATTTTATTAATACCAATTCCTGAAGAAGAATTATTTGGTCAAGAGCTTACATGGCTCTTGATACAAATTTCCAAATTCTTTAATAGAAAGTTTATACCAGTTTGTACCCTCACCAACAATTTCTAAGCAGGCTTGTCTCACTTTAAATTTACCTGTAGTCTCCTTCATAATGTGTTCCATTAAAAAAATTTTTTAAGTCCTAATCCCTTAAGATTTGGTGGGTGAGGTGGATAAATGACTGAGTGTCTGGGTCTATTCTACTTTTTCAAAACTGTGATTGTTGGGGCACCTGGGTGGCTCAGTTGGTTAAGCCACTGACTCTTGATTTTGGCTCAGGTCATCTGAGCGTGAGTCCCACCGGCTCTGCCTGTTTGGGATTCTCTCTCTCCCTCTCTTCATCTGCCCCTCCTCTATTCTTGCACTCTCTCTCAAAATAAATAAACACACTTAAAAAATTGTGATTGGTGATTTTGTGACTCCCCAATCTGGTCTTTCTCAGAGGGGAAAAAGACCCTTTATGCAGAGGGTATGGGGTTCATGATCGATTGTCCACTTGATCTTCTAAGAGCCCATCTTCTTCTAGAGTAGGGAATGAAATGGCAGGCCTGACTGCGCTAGCAGTAAAGGAGGGTACAAACAGCCCACCACCACCTGTATTTCTGATTGAGGCAAGGGCAGGGATTTAAGGATGAAGGGTGTTAGAAGACATATAGGCGATTAGGAAACCAGCCCCCTGTTATTAAAATCCCTGAGGGGTTTAACTAAATGTGAGAAGTCGTCTGTTCCTCTTTTACTTTCAGATCCCTAAGGCCACAAAGTCACTCTTAAGTCCCTGTGCGTTTTGTTTCCTCGGTTTTAGCATGTTAAACTATACACTCAGATTTTTAATTACTCCCCAAAAAGAAGCAATTATTAGGTTCAACCCTACGTAACTGCCATTTTTGTAGGTCAGAAATGGCTGACTACCAGCTAATTTCATAAGATGCAAACTCAAATGTATTCTTCTTCATTATTATGAGTTAATGGTAACGTTTTGTGGTGAGAGCACCTGTAGCGTGGCCTCTAATGCGCTCTCCTTGGGGTGGGTGTAGACTGGTGGTCTCCATGGTGGCCTTCTCGTCTGGTCCCTTGGAGAGGGAAGTGGGGACAGTGGGATTTGTTTGTGACAGCAAAGCCACCAGAGGGTGCTCTAGCATTGGTTACCGTCAGTTTGCGTGTTTGCCAGAGATTCCAATGAAAAACACTAAATATATAATTGCTAGTATTTATTGCGTACTTACGGACAGAACTAAGGTGTAAAGATACCATGTCATTCTTACTTTTGTTAACATCAATTCAACTTCTGTGTGCTTGCCATATATTTTTTCATTCCATGCTTACCACGATTCTATCAGCAAGATACTATTTGCATTTTTACAGATGAGAGTGACGCATACAGAGGTTAGATGGTTTTACAAACAAGAAAAATAAAACAGATTTTATCTATAGGCTCAGGCCTCTCTTAAAGCCTCCTTTCCTTCCCTCCCTTTTTTTTTTTTTTCTCTTTTCCCACGGACAATGCGAAGGAGATATATCCTTGCTTAAAAAGAAAAAGAGCTGAAGCTCATTCCATAGAGCCAGCGAACTTTCCAGCACTGCCTGCTGGCTGCTAAAGCAATACCGCAACCGGCCACTCCCATGCCTGGTCCCCCACATTCTCAGGCCACTGCTTCCATGCCTCCTTTCCCCCCTCAAGCTTGCCTGAGATGACTGTTTGAGCTTGCTTTCAGCCTTATTCCAATTCAGAGGGGTGGGGGGCAGACAAGAGGAATATGTTAGGACTCTTTACAACCCCTCAAAGATGGCGGCTATACAGTATGTACACAAACTACTTACGCACTGTGACTAAGACCAAGAAGATACAAGGCATACCGCCACGCTAGCTGGGTGGCCTTGGCTTAGTCATTTAACCTCATCCTTAGCGTTTATGCAACAACCATAGTACTAGCTCATTCTTAACATTGTTGTGGAGATTTAATCAGTGCGTAGAAAGAACAATACTTAGTCCAGTGGCTGGCAGGAAACTATGCCATTAAGGTTCACTAATACTGCCATTTTCTTTACTTCTCCTTACAGCCCATAAGGTAGACATTTAGCAGAGAACCGGGCTTAGAGCACAGTGTGTTGAGCGCTGTGGTTAAGGGAAAAGGAAATCTGAGTTCCCAAGAGGCCAAGCGACCTACCAAAGATCAACAGCTAGCATTACAACTATACCATATTTTCAAAATTGTTTTGAGTTTTTTGGTAGGTGAGGAGAGACATGATTTTCAGAGAGCTTACAAAAGGCACACAGCACGGTAAGGCCACACTACACAAGTGCTAGGGACCTCCCAACGGCCTTCAGAAAAGCCCTGGTGTTTGTTAGTTGGGGTTCTAACAACGCAGTGCCACCCCCACCCCAGATTTAGGGGAGCCTTAAAGTTGATTTAATTTAAATATTGTAATGTGACTCTCCAAACAATTAGCATTTCCTTTATGCTTTGATTGTTTTTGTTTAATGTTTATTTATTTTAGGGGGAGGGGCAGACCGAGAGGGGGAAAGAGAATCCCAAGCAGGCTCCACGCTGTCAGCACAGAGGCTGATGTGGGGCTCCATCCAACGAACTGTGACATCATGACCTGAGCTAAAACCAAGAGTTTAGACACTAACAGCTGAACCACCCAGGTGCCTCTATGCTTTGTTTTTAAAAGAATATGGTAGGATATAATTGGGGGGCCTGGGGGCCATGGCTGGAAGAGGGTGGGAGAAAGAGAAATCAGGTGTGGTGTGAAGGCCGAGAATTGAGGCAGAAGATTGGAACCCTGGACCTCCTTGTCCTTCCAAAATGAGCAATTGGGATTCTACTTTTAAAGTCCTGTGATATGAATATTTTCTTTCTATCATTATCCTGCAGATTTTTCCACCTTCTCTTTTAGATATCACACAATGCTTTATAAGCTCAGTACCAGCGTTAGAGGTCTGCAAGTTGTTAGCTTTTTCTTTCCAGGGACTATTAATATATTCTCTTTTTGTAAATATATTCTTAAAAGTCTGGCTCAATAATTACACAAGGTTCAGTCAATAGTTGAAGGGAAGAGTGTTTTGTAGAGTAAAACTGAGCAGTAAATAGGAAGCAAACAGCTGTGTCTGTCTAAGTGCTTCTGGGGTGCAGAACTCCTGGGCAGTGAGGTGAGCGGGGCGATACATGTCCTTGGCACCAGACAGTATTTGTGAAAATTGAGCTGCTGTTAAGTTACTGCTAAGAAATTTGGAATTTTTATGAAGAATTATAGTAACGTAAATGCTTCAAGATAATAAGTCCTTCACATGCCATGTGGAGTCAAGAAACATTTGATCCTTGGTGCGTCTGGCTGGCTCAGTCAGTAGAGCATGGGACTCTTGACCTTGGGGTTGTAAGTTGAGCCCCATGTTGGGCATAGAGATTACTTAAAAAATATAATTTTTAGGGGTTCCTGGGTGGCTCAGTCAGTTGAGCATCCAACTCTTGATTTCAGCTCTGGTAATGATCTCACGATTCATGGCATCAAGCCCCACGTTGGGCCCTGCATTGGCAGCGTGGAGACTGCTCGGGATTCTCATTCTGTCTCTCTCCATCTCTCTTTCACTCTTTCACTTTCTCAAAATAAATAAGTAAACATTTTAAAAAAATAAACTCTGTAAAATATGTACATATGGAAAACATATTCAGACTCAATGCTACCAGAATGCAGAGGAATCCAGTGGAAAGCCTTTCTTTTTTTTTTTAATTTTTTTAATGTTTTATTTATTTATGAGAGAGAGAGAGAGTGACAGAGTGAGCAGGAGAGGGACAGAAAGAAAGGGAGACACAGACTCTGAAGACAGGTTCCAGGCTCTGAGCTAGCTATCAGCACAGAGCCTGACATGGGG
>CM053571.1:49415313-49439280 GCA_028646485.1 Cryptoprocta ferox | reverse complement strand
ACCCTGTGTCATTTGATTGCGGCATTCAGTCCATTTACGTTCAAGGTTATTATTGAAAAATGTAGGTTTGGTTTCATTGTGTTTTCTGTGGAGTTCATGTTTATAGTGGTGTCTCTGGTACCTTGTATTCCTTGCAACATTTTCCTCATAGAATCTCTCTTAGGATTTCTTGTAGGGCTGGTTTGGTGGTGACGAATTCTCTCAATTTTTGTTTATTTGGGAACATCTTTATCTCTCCTTCTATTTTGAATGACAGGCTCACTGGATATAGGATTCTTGGCTGCATATTTCTCCTGTTCATCACATTGAAGATTTCCTGCCATTCCTTTCTGGCCTGCGAAGTTTCGTTAGAAAGGTCTGTAACCACTCTGATAGGTTTCCCTTTGTACGTTAGGGATCTTTTATCCCTGGCTGCTTTCAGAATTCTCTCTTTGTCTTATATTTTGCCAGTTTCACTATGATATGTGGTGCCGAAGGTCGATTCAAGTTACGTCTTAGAGGGGTTCTTTGGGCCTCTTGGATTTCAATGTCCATTTCTTTCCCCATATTCGGGAAGTTTTCAGCTGTAATTTGATCTAGCACCCCTTCAGGACATTTTTCTCTTTCTTCATCTTCAGGAATTCCTATGATACGGATATTGTTCCATTTGATGGTATCACTCAGGTCTTGAATTCTCTTTTCGTGCTCCTGAATCAATTTCTCTCTCTTTTTCTCGGCTTCCTCTTTTGCTATAACTGTGTCTTCTAATTCACTTATTCTCCTCTCTGCCTCCTCAATCCGTGCAGTGGCTGCCTCCATTTTATTATGCACCTCATTTATAGCTTTTTTTAACTCGACACAGCTATTTTGAAGGTCCCTAGTCTGTGTATCAATAGCGTCTTTGATGTTTTTTTCAAGTCCAGCAATTAATTTTATGACAATTGTTCTAAATTCTTGTTCAGTTATGTTGCTTAAATCTGTTTTGAGCAGTTCTGTGGCTGTGACTTCTTCCTGGAGTTGCTTTAGAGGAGAGTTCTTTCATTTCATCATCTTGGCCAGCTTTCTGTCTCTTGTCAGTTTTAAAACTCGTTATGCCCTGCGCACCTGTTAGTATTGCTCTATTAACGGAGGCTCATTGACTGTCCAGGGCCTGTCATTTCAGAAAGTATTTTTTTAATGGAGTCTCTCAGTTTCTCTTGTTGTGCCTTTGATTATTTTACTTCCCTGGTCAGTGATATTTGGGACTGTGCACTTTGGCTTGTTTCTTGAAGTAGCCCTGAAAAGGAATACAGACTAACATACAGGGAACAAAAGCATGCAAAGGCTCAGACAAATCAAACAAACAAGCAAACCAAAAGGGGAAAGGAAGTAAAGAAAAGGAAAGGAAAGGAAAGGAAAGAGAGAAGAGAAGAAGAAAAAGAAAAAAAACAAAAACAAAAACAAAAATAAGGGGGGGACAGAGACAGCAAAAGACTGTGGACAGTCTAAAAGTGTATAACCAGCCAAGAGGAGAGATAAGAATAAGATAAGGGAAATATATCTGGGTGGCAGGAGAAAAGAAGGAGAAGCAAAGAAAAAAGTGAAAAGAAAAAAAAAAGGCAACTTTCCTGTGCGGATGGGCATGGTTTAGCGTAGGTAGGTGGGTCTCCGGGGCTGCTCTCCGAGGCCCCGCCTTGGTGGTTGCGGGGAGAAGAATGGCGCTGCTTCAAGCTCTGCTCAAACCAAGCGCTGCAAGCCGCTCTTCTGAGTCCAATCTCCCTATGCCGCGGGCGAGCCAAACTGTATTCTCCAAGCTCCGCCTCACTTCCAAATCCTGGTCCATGCAGTTTAACACTGTCACCGGCAATGAGATGCTTTCCCGATGGCGGCCGGCCTCCCGGCCCGGCCCGCAGCCGCCGCCGCTCCCGGTTCCACTTGGAATCCCACTTTTTCTTTTAAAAGGATCACTGGTGGAGTACCTGCCTGGCTCAGTCTGTAGAGCATGCAACTCTTGATCTCACGGTTGTGAGTTCAAGCCCCACGTTGGGTGCAGAGCCTACCTACACAAACAAAAACAGGAGGAGCTAGGATGGGATGAGACAAACAAAAAATTTACTATGAGACCATCTGTGAAGGGGAGGGAGCCAGGGAACATGGGGAGAGCTTTCACATAGCAACACAGACTTGACACTGAAGAGGAAGGGGAAGGAAAGAGATTGGGTAGGAAAAGCCTGAGGCTACAGCACAGTTCGGAGAAATCTGTGAGTGCAGAGTCCTTGAGTCCATTAAAACATGAACTAAAAAAATCCTGCCACATTTGCAGCAACATAGACGAACCTGGATGGCATTATGGTAAGTGAAAAAAGCTAGACACAGAAGGACAAATACTCATAATACCATTTACATGAGGAATATAAAATAGTCAAACTCGGGGTGCCTGGGTGGCTCAGTTGGTTAAGTGTCCGACTCTTGATTTCAGCTCAGGTCATGATCTCATGCCTCATGGGTTTGAGCCCCATATTGGGCTCTGTGCTGGCAGCGCAGAGCCTGCTTGGGATTCTCTTTCTCCCTCTCTCTCTCTGCCCCTCCCCCATGGTGTGCACAAACTCTCTCTCTCTCTCAAAATAAATAACTATAAAAATAAAACAAAATAAAATGGTCAAACTCACAGAAGCAGAGAGTAAAATGGTGGCTAGGGGGTGAGGGATATGGGAAGGTATTAGCCAAAGGGTATAAAGTTTCAGTTATGCAAGATGAACAGGTCCTAGAGATCTACTATGAGGCACGGTGCCTATAGTGAACAATTCTATATTTTATACTTTAAAATTTGCTCAAATTTGCTCAGAGGGTAGATCTTATATTAAGTGCTCATATCACAGAATAATAATGATGATGATGGTGATAAAGAGGACTGGAGGAAGGTTTTGGTGGTGATGGACATATTTACGGCATAGATTGTGGTGAGGGGTATATAATTATCTGCAAATTTATCAAGTTCTATATACTAAATATGTACAGCTTTTTTTATATGTCAATCAGACCTCAATACAGTTTTTTTTTTTAATTAAAAGGGGGAGCCTGGCAGGCTCAGTCAGTTAAGCATCTGACTCTTGATTTTGGCTCAGTTCTTAATCTCAGAGTCCTGAGTTCAAGCCCCACATTGGGGTCAGTGCTGGGTATGAAGACTGTTTAAAAAAAAAATTAAAAGGATGGAGGGGCGACTGGCTGGTTCAGTTGGTAGAGCATCTGACTCTTGATCTTGAGGTCATGAGTTCAAGCCCCACACTAAGAGTAGAAATTATTTACCGTGCCTTACAAGGTCCCTTATGACCTAGCCCCTGGCTACCTTGCTGCTCTATTCAGTCACTATGTAACAGCTCTGCTGACTCTTCTTCTGTCCCTTAAGTATGCCAAGCTCAGTCCCTAGCTCCTTTGTTGTTCACTCTGCCTGGAATATTCTCCCCAGGTCCTCTCTCAACTGGCTCGTTGATTCAGGTTTCAGTTCAAATGTCACCCTTCCAAATAAGCCTTCCTTGATCATCCAGACTAAAGTAGCCTCCACTGCACCATTTTCCTCTAACATATTTCCCTGTTTTATCTTCTTCATGTCACTTACCATCCTCTGACTTTATTTTATTTGTCTTCCCCACCTAGAATGTCAGTTTCTTCTTTTTAAAAATTTTTTAACATTTTTATTTATTATTGAGAGACAGAGAGAGACAGAGCATGAGCATGGGAGGGGCAGAGAGAGGGGGAGTCTTTTTTTGTTTGGTTTTATTTATTTATTTATTTTGAGAAAGAGCACGAGTGGGGAGAGGGGCAGAAGAGAGAGAGAATAAGAGAAAGAGAGAGAGAGTGAGGGAGGGAGAGAGAGAGAGAGAGAGAGAGAATTCCAAGTAGGCTCCACACTCAGCACAGAGCCCCATGTGGGGCTTGATCCCACAACCCTGGGATGACGATCTGAGTCAAAATCACGAGTCAGATGCTCAACCAACTGAGCCACCCAGGCACCCCTTTAAGATTTTATTTTTAAGTAATCTCTACACCCAGTGTGGGGCTTGAATTTACAACCCCAAGCTCAAGAGTCATTGATCTACCAACTGAGCCAGGCAGGCACCTCTAGAATGTCAGTTCCATCAGATAAGGGGCTGTGTCTCTTTTGTTCATGGCTGCATCCCTAATGCCTATCTTCCCAGACTGGCACAGGTTGGGTTCTCAAAAATACGTGTTGAATGAATGAATAGTACCTTTGGTGTACATAGTCTGTGTACATCCAATGTTGTTGCAGATTTTGATCATTGTCTTAGCTCTTGGCTAAGATCTTGGCTCTCAATATACAGCATCCCAAATTGTTGGGGTTGTTGTCTCAAATACTTTCATCATCACTATTGACTTCAACTCTCATCTGATAGACAATATTTGCTATTTGACAATGGAACATATGTAATTTCAAGAGAATCTTCTATAAACAAACAAGTGAGGGGCCCCTGGCCCTCGGATAACTACTGTCCTATTTTTATTGGATTGGGGGCTGATAATTCTTTGTTAGCCTCAAAATTCAGTAATTGCCTCTTCTCCCCCATCACATTTCTTTAAAAAAATTTTTTTTAATGTTTATTTATTTTTGAGAGACAGAGAGAGAGACAGAGCACAAGAATCCCAAGCAGGCTCCAGGCTTCGAGCTGTCAGCACAGAACCCGATGCAGGGCTCCAACTCACAAACTGCGAGATCATGACCTGAGCTGAAGTTGGTCGCTTAAAGGACTGAGCCACCCAGGTGCCCCGATTCCCCACATTTCTACAAGGTGCCATCTCTAACAGAGAAGCAAACATGTTCTTTGAGAAAACAATTAGTTAAGTCTCAACACTTTAACATACATCTTTAGCAACCTCAAAATTAAATTCGACATTCATAAGTAATAGAATAAGGTGAACTGCAACTATCATGTGAGCAAGAAACAAAAGGCTGGTCCATGAGCAGACAAAAATTTCTTGCTTCAGTTTGGGGTGTGGGTTAGGAGGGTGCTGGGGGGACCTCTTTTTGTCCTGATCACCAATCCCTGCAGGACTGAAGAGTCTTGCTGATAGAACTCTATCCAGAATAAGAGAGAAGGGAAACTTCTCTAAGAATGCTCACCATCCTAGACATTTCTGCTTTTTTCCTCCAAGGAATGTGAGCTATCTTGTTTTACATTTTTTATTTTATCATTTAATCCATTTGCATGGCACTGTTGCAAAGCATCTGAAAAACACATTCCAAAGAAGAACTCATTGGAATTAAAGCCATTGGCTTCAAAATCCGGTGTCCAGCAGGGCCCTGCACCTAGTATGTACTCAGTAAGTATACTAACCAGACCCAGAAGTCCTGAAAGGGTCCCAAAAGGACACAGACCACCAGTTCCCAATGGCTCAGTCATGAGGTTCACTGTCAATGTTACCGAGAGAGTAAGTGAAAATTTGGGAGACTGGGGTGATAGAAAAATAAATGTTAAAATGACAAGGCTGAGAACTCTAAAACAAACATGAATTGAGAACTCTAAAACAAACCAGACAGAGACCAATAGACCACATGCTATTACTGTCAGAAGCCCACAGTGAGGCTTAGATGTAAAGATAGTGGGCAGGGGCGCCTGAGTGGCTCAGTCAGTAAAGTGTCCAACTCTTAATTTCAGCTCAGGTCATGATCTCGTGGTTCATGAGCTCAAGCCCCGAGTCAGGCTCGTGCTGACACTGTGAAGCCTGCTTGGGATTTTCTCTTTCTCCCTCCTCTTCTGCCCCTCACTCCCACTCGTTCCCTCTCTCTCAAAATATTATAAACTTAAAAAAATTCTTTAGGGGCACCTGGATGGTTTCATCAGTTGAGCGTCCAACTCTTGATTTCGGCTCAGGTCATGATCCCAGGGTCATGGGATCGAGCATCGTGTTGGGCTCTGTGCTGAGTGTGGAGCCTGCTTCAGACTCTCTCTCTCTCCCTCTGCCCATCTCCCCGGCTCATGCTCTCTGTCCCTCTCTCTCAAAATCTTTAATAAATAAATAAATAAATAAATAAGTAAAGTAAAGATGGTCTGCTGCAGATAAACAGAACTTTTCTAACCATTCTGTCCACGTTGCAGCTGTAAAATGGAGGCTATTGTGGTGTCTGTCCCTATCTCCCCTGAGGGGCAGGGGCCTCCAGACTCCTGAGAGTCTGAGGTGGTGTTTCTGTTTCTGCCAGGTGGGCACCAAAGGCAAAGAGCAGTTGTTCCAGTGATTAGGTCCAGATTAAGTACAGCTTCATGGGCCAAGGCTGACATCTTGAATCCTATCCTTGGGCAGATCAGCAGATGCTGCAATTCATTTAGGGCAGGGATAATTGATTCCCTTGCTAGTGGCCAAGGAAGGAGTCGAGGAGCAGCTGGGATTTGCAACTGTTGTGGCAGATCGATTTCAAAGGAGGCCTGGCTGGTAGAAGCCTGTTGTGGGAGCTGGGCCAAGAGACAGAGGCACACAGTGATTCCCATGGGAGGAAGTGGGTGACACTTTACCTGAACCCCAGGAGTGATAATCACACCCTGGTTCTCGATCCTGCCTCTATCAGTCACAGCCACAGCAGCAACTCTCTTGCTTGAGCAAGTCCAAGTACAAAGAAATGTAAGGAATCCCCTTCCCGCTAGCCCCAGACTACAAATAACTTCCTCTCCAAGGAGAGATGTTGACTGGCAACATTGATGTATCTGTATTCTCTTCTTTTTTTATTTTATTTTTAATTAAAAAAATTTTTTTTATGTTTATTTATTATTGAGACAGAGAGAAACAGAGCATGAATGGGGGAGGGGCAGAGAGAGAGGGAGACCCAGAATCCGAAGCAGGCTCCAGGCCCGACGCGGGGCTGGAACCCACAAACCTTGAGATCATGACTTGAGCCAAAGTCAGACACTTAACCGACTGAGCAACCCAGGCGCCCCTATTTTTTATTTATTTTTAATTTTTTAAATGCTTACTTATTTTTGAGAGAGAGCGAGAGAGAGTGGGGGAGGGGCAGAAAGCAAGAGGGAGACACAGAATTTGAAGCAGGCTCCAGGCTCTGAGCTGTCAGCAGAGCCTGACACAGGGCTCAAACCGATAAATTGCAAGATCACAGCCTGAGCCAAAGTTGGTTGCCCAACCGACTCAGCCACCCAGGTGCCCCTGTATTCTCCTCTTCTTCTTCCTGGGCATACAGCAGTGTTACATTTCCCAGCCTCCCTTGTGTTAAAGGTGGCCTTGTGACTGAGCTCCTGGCAAAGAAACATGAATGGAAGTAGGCCCCTCTTGGGCCTGGCCCTAAACCTCCCACCCACGGCCATTGCTCTCTCTCCTCATCCGCTGGCTGAACGGAGACAACTTTGGGAGGCCGAGGGATGAGGGAGCCATGGATAGAAGGAGACAGACCCTGAATGAGTGCTTACCCACATGGACTACAGTCCGTGGAGTAGGATTTGGGGATTCTCTACAGCAGTTAACATACCCTGAATAACACACTTCTGGGACGGCGACTCTAGAAACCCTGTTCCCTGAAAGAGTCTCACAAAGTCTCACTGATGGAACTGCAGGCCTGAAAGATGGGGCTCCAAACACCAGAGCTGCCTCTCAGGACGCTCTTGCATCACAGGGCTCCTTGGCCTCCACTTCCACACTTGCTTCCCGGGCATGCAGCCGTGGGGGAAGCCACCTCTTCCACCAGGCAGGGTGAAGGCGGATGCTGGAAGACTGGCTAGACTTCCATGCCTTTCCCGTTATACGTTAGGGTGTGTGTCTCTGTGTGTTTTTGCCTGTTTGTCGTTTTTTAAATTTGTGTGTGTATGTGTGTGGCAAACTTGTGTCAAGATTTGCCATTTTAACCATTTGTTTGTTTTTCTTTCTTGTATTACAATGGACAACCCTAGGCCTTGGTAAGGATCACTTATCCCCATTCAAGTTGGGTTGGAGACAATTTCTTCTCTTTTCTTTTTTAATGCAAGCTCCATGCCCAACCTAGGGCTTGAACCCAAGACCCTGAGATGGAGAGTTGTATCCTCTACCAACTGAGCCAGCCAGGCGCCCCCAGAGACATTTTCCACAGCTGCTTTTCCTCACACCCCCCAACACAGCAAGTGGTAGCCGTCCTTTCTTCCCCCTTCTCTGTTTCCAGAACAGCCTCTGGACTCTGCCAGTGCAGGCGCTGTGGATGGGCACTTCCTCATCTGTTTGGGGATCCCACTCTATAGAAACTTCTGCAAGGTATTTCGTTTTCATTCAGCCCTTAGCACAAGCCTTAAGGTGTAATGAGCCTTTTCTGAGTTTACTGCCAGGAAGTAGTCGGGTCAATTAGCAGTCTCAAAGAGGAACCTGAAGACAGTTGGCGAGGATTAAGTGTTGCTTCCAGAGGAGGTTTTGATCAAAGACATGTTTATGCCCACTCCAAAGTTCAGTGACCCAGAAACAGCAATGTGGATGTGGATGACAGCTTCTCTCTTGCTTGTCCCCCACTGATGACCTCTTCTAACAAAATCGCTCCCCACTCTTTTTTTTAAAGATTTTTATTTTTATTTATTTTTAATTTTTTAATGTTTATTTATTTTTGAGAGCAAGGGACACAGAGTATGAGTGGGGGAGGGGCAGAGAGAGAAGGAGACACAGAATTAGAAGCAGTCTCCAGGCTCTGAGCTGTCAGCACAGAATCCGACACAGGGCTCGAACTCACGAACTGTGAGCTTATGATCTCAGCTGAAGTCAGACACTTAGTTGACTAAGCCATCCAGGCACCCCAAGATTTTTATTTTTTTAGGTAATCTCTACATGCAATGTAGGGCTGGAACTCACAACCCAGAGATCAAGGGTTGCATGCTCCACGGACTTAGCCAGGCACCCCCACTCCCTACTCTTGATGCCCCTTTCTGGAAAAGCCATCTTTCACTGTTACTTTTGAAACCTCCAGAGTTCCACTGGCACGTAGCTTTTTAGCACAAATTAGGAAAAGGCTCCTTCTCTGACAGCCACAGCCTTGCCCCAGAGCCCAGCTTGCCTGGTGGAGGGCAGGCTGGATTTCAGCCTCCACCCGGACCCCAGCCAGATGCTTTGTGCAGTGCACAACCTGTACATCTGCAGTGCTGGCCCCTTCCATCTGACTGCTGAATTACCCCCTCCCCCCACGTTGCCATGAGTTATAACCAGTATCTCCCTCCTCCAGGTCATCAGTGCCACCCTAGGGGCTCAAAGGCATAGGCTTGGGGGTCTTAAGGTGATTGGAGGTGGAGGTGACTTGAATTACACTGTGCCAAGTAGAATTCTATGGACTGACCTGAGAACACATCTCAACATCATTGTTCCTATGGGGAAATATATTCCTAGGTCTTTCCAAACAATCAACTCAAAAAAGTCTGCCCTTTAAAAACACAGGACCTGAGGATGCCTGGTGGCTCAGTCATTAAGCATCTGACTTCGGCTCAGGTCAGGATCTCACGGTTGGTGAATTCGAGTCCCACATCTGGTGAGCTCAAGCCCTGCTTTGGGTAAAACCATGAGCCCCGGGTGAGCCCTGCTTCTCTCTCTCTGTCTCTCTCTCTGCCCCTCATGGGATTCTCTCTCTCTCTCTCTCTCTCTCTGCCCCTCGCTCACTTGCAACTCTTTCCCTCTCTCTAAAAAACCCAAAAAACAAAGAACACGGGACCTGACTATAATGGATTTGACTTTCTTCTCATCCTCAGGCTTGTGAATGTGTGTAGCTCACTGTAACTTGGGCCATGGCTGGCTCAGACTTGATCTCTGCTCTCTCAGACTTTGCCCTACAAGTTGTACAACCTTCGGAGACTAGATTTCTGGAGACAATATTTTCTTTGAAACTTGAACACTACACAGAGGCTGTATCTTTGTAAATGACTGATTTAATTAAAAAGTGGACAGGCACTGATTATATGCATCTCTCCTCTTGGAATGCTTATTTTGGTGTCTTCCTAAAACTGATGTTTTGTAGATGATGGGTAAGGAGAACAGATGTTCGAGCTTGGCCTTTTCTCCTTGGTATTTCTCATCTGGGCATCTTAATAATACCAAGGGACAAACAGAACTGAACTCAACACCATCACTTGACCTCGTTTCTGATTTATGAATTCTCCTGCGACCATGCAATTTGAGAAGAGGCCGCTCTGAAGTGTGTTTTGAATTTTAATATCTTTTCATACTGGCCTCTTTCTTTGTCAACCACCATGTGTGTGTCTGGCTTAACTTGCTGACTAGAAAATTGAAACATACTTCTAACTGGCAGTCGGGAACAAAGGGAAAAATTGTGTAAAGAGCCATTTAGCTGCCTGCATTGCCTTCCCCCAACATCCCCTCACTTATACGAACAACCCTCACAAGTCTCTAAGCTGCTTTTGTATTCCTGTAGTCATGGCGTTTCTCACAGGGTTCTGTTAGCACGGAAATGGTAAGGGTTCTGCCATCTCAGCAAGGTTCACCGGCACCCAGTGACATGTACTGTTCTGCCAGAGGAAGAGCTTGGGGCAGGGGGCAGGTGGGGGGGGGGGCCTTGTATCATCTGGCAAGCCAGATTCTGGGTTAAGAAGTTTCTAGAAACCTTGCTCAAGGTTCTGTCCTTTTAACTCTGTCTGCTTCCTGGCTCCTTGGAAGCCAGTCAGGATGGACTCAAGGAATTGGCAGTGACTTCCTCTGAAAGCATTTTCCGGAAACATGTAAATATTTGTGCCTCAGGGAATGCTCTGACTCCAGAAAGGCTTACACACCAGCGCATGCTCTGTGGAGGCAAAGCCAAACCCAGGGACCCTCTCAGAGGAGACCAAGTCTTACCTACCTGTCAAGAGAATTTTGAATTCCAGTGACAGGAATGACCCATGATAGGCAAGTTCTACAGGCATAGAGAGGCAGGGTGGGTGGGGAGCAGGCAGTGCCTGAAAGTCAGGCTTCCAGATGTTACCTTGCTGGGCGAGGAGGCTCCCTGGAAATGTCCTTACAAATGGCAGTTCAGTTCGTCTCTGAGTTTGTCCTGCTCTGTGCTTTATGCTGCAGATGCTGGGCCCTGAAATCCCTGGACAGAGAAGAGAGGTTGTCAGGTGTTCAACACAAGGGGTTCAGAGGACTTTGGGGCCACCTGGCAACAGGAGATGAGAACACCCCCTTAAAGCTGGATGCAAGTGGGAAGCCTCATGTTGGAGCCGAAGCACAGGCAATGAGAGTTGTCTGGAGATCTGCTGGCCGGGCTGAGGCTTCCGCATTAATAAGCTTCCTGATCATTCAGCACTTTCTTAAGACACCTGTGCTTTTTGGCTGCCACGAGGGGGAAAAAAGCCAAGCTCTTGGCAGCTGCCTCTGATCCGGCGTTAACAGCATCACACCAGTCACTTCCAGAGATGCATCGCACTTTGTGTGGTTCCCATGCAGACATTAACACAGGGAGATGGATTTTGTTCAAATGGCCTGTTTTCTCTCCTCCCCAGGTTCCCATGTGCTCGGCCCTGCCCAGCCATAAATGGCTGCAAACACCAGTGAAGGTGTGCTGGTGAGAACAGAGGGGCCACGCAGGCTAACTTTTGAGATTCTGTTGGTGGTAGAATCACTCACTTTATTCTTTCTGAGAGCTAGAGGGCAAAAGTCCTTTGACCACGCTCAGAATTCATAGATTATGATGTTGCTTTTTTGTATATGTCATTTTATTTATTTATTTATTTATTTTTAATTTACATCCAAGTTAGTTAGCATACAGTGCAATAATGATTTATCCTCTACATATAACACCCAGTTCTTATCCCAACAAGCGTCTTCCTTAATGCCCCTTGCCCATTTAGCCCCATACCCCCACTCACAATCCCTCCAGCGGACCCTCAGTTTGTTCTCTATATTTAAGAGTCTCTTATGTTTTGCCTCCTTTCCTGTTTTCATATTATTTTTGCTTCCCTTCCCTTATGTTCATCTGTTTTGTATCTTCAATTCCACATATGAGTGAAGTCATGTATTTCTTTCTCTGACTAATTTTGCTTAGCACAATACCCTCTAGTTCCGTCCACGTTGTTGCAAATGGCAAGATTTCATTCTTTTTGATTGCCGAGTAATACTCCATTGTGTGTATATACACCACATCTTCTTTATCCATTCATTGGTTGATGGACATTTGGGCTCTTTCCATACTTTTGTCTATTGTCAGTAGTGCTGCTATAAACACTGGGGTGCATGTGCCCCTTTGAAACAGCACACCTGCATCCTTTGGATAAATACCTAGTGGCGCAATTGCTGGGTTGTAGGGCAGCTCTATTTTTAATTTTTTGAGGAACCTCCATACTGTTTTCCAGAGTGGCTGCACCAGTTTGCATTCCCACCAGCAGTGCAAAAGGGTTCCCATGTCTCCACATCTTCCCAACATCTATCGTTGCCTGAGTTGTTAATGTTAGCCATTCTGACAGGTGTGAGGTGGTATCTCACTGTGGTTTTGATTTGTATTTTCCTAATGATGGGTGATGTTGAGTATCTTTTCATGTGTCTGTTAGCCATCTAGATGTCTTCTTTGGAAAAGTTTCTATTCATGTCTTTGGCCCATTTCTTCACTGGATTATTTGTTATTTGGGTGTTGAGTTTGATAAGTTCTTTATAGATTCTGAATATTAGCCCTTTATCTGATATATCATTTGCAAATATCTTCTCCTATTCTGTGGGTTGCCTTTTAGTTTTGCTGATTGTTTCCTTCACCATGCAGAACTCTTTATCTTGATGAGGTTCCAATAGTTCATTTTTGCTTTTGTTTTCCTCGCCTCCGGAGACATTTTGAGTAAGAAGTTTCTGCGGCCGAGGTCAAAGAGGTTGCTGCCTGCTTTCTCCTCGAGGATTTTGATGGCTTCCTGTCTTACATTTAGGTCTTTCATCCATTTTGAGTTTATTTTTGTGTATGATGTAAGAAAATGGTCCAGGTTTATTCTTCTGCATGTTGCTGTCCAGTTTTCCCAGCACCACTTGCTGAAGAGACTGTCTTTAATTCCATTGGATATTCTTTTCTGCTTTGTCAAAAATCAGTTGGCCATACATTTGTGGGTCAGTTATGACATTTATAAACTTCCTCTTACCCTGGATTAGACCTGGTTCCTGCTTTAACTTCTCCCATACTTCTCTGAACCTTTCTTTCATAGCTCATATCATAGTTTGTAATTGTAGATTTGTGGGTGATTATTTCTTTTACATCTTCCTCCCATTAGACAGTAAACTTTATGAGAGCACAAGCCATGTTTGTTTTGCTTGTAACCAGCACCAAGCACAGAGAATAGTTGGGATCCAGTAAATATTTATTGAATGAATAAACAAGTGAATGAATGAATGAATGAATGGAACTTGATGAAACCACAGAGAATAAGTCTAGTGCCATCACTTAGTAGATGAAGACACAAAACTTAAATGATTTATCCAGGTCTATGAAGCTTGTTTTGTTTTTTTGTTTTTTTTGGGTTTTTTGTTTTGTTTTGTTTTTTTGCTTTATGTATATGAAGACAGATTGAACTTGTCAATTACTTCCAAAGTATTAATTAAACATCTATTCTATTGTATTAGGGAATTCAAAGGTGAATAAAATTCAGTTCCTATTTTTAAAAATAGTAGTTAAGGGTGCTTGGTGCTTGACTGGCTCAGTCAGTGGAGCATGTGACTCTTTGATCTCAGGGTTGTGGGTTCAAGCCCCATATTGGTTGTGGAGATGACTTAAAAATAAAATCTTTACAAAAAACCAGCAGTTAAACTGTTAAGATAACAATAATGACTATTCCCTAAGTGCTTACTAACACATAATTTTATTTAATGCTTACAACAGTCCTATGAAATAGATCTTATTGTGCTCATTTAACAGATATAGAAAGGTGAGCTCAGAAATAATATTGGTAAATTGTATTAAGCTTTTACTAAGGGCCAAGACTATTCTACATGTTTTACCACCATTTATAAACACATTTAATCCTCAAGGCTTGACAAGGGAAAGATCCACTTCAAAGCTCACTCATGTGACTGTTGTCAGGACTCAGGCCCTCACTCACAGTTCTCCAGAGACCGTTCCTTGCTAAATGGGCCTCTCTATAGTGGTAGTCACAACATGGCAACTAGCTTTCCCCAGGGCAAGGGCTCAGAGAGATAAAGACTGAAGTGAAAGTCTTGGTCTTAATCTCAAAAAATGACTTTCCATCACTTAATTATTGTCAATTTCTATTCATTTTCTTTTTTTAACATTTATTTATTTTTGTGAGACAGACAGAGACAGAGCATAAGCAGGGAGGGGCAGAGAGAGAGGGACACACAGAATTGGAAGCAGGCGCCAGGCTCTGAGCTGCCAGCACAGAGCCCGACACGGGGCTCGAACCCATGAACTGTGAGATCATGACCTGAGCCGCAGTCGGATGCTCAACCAACTGAGCCACCCAGGCGCCCCTATATTCATTTTCTATTCTAGTCACTAGGTTCAACCCATATCCAGTGGGAGGGTATCAAACAAGGACATGGATACCAGGAAGCAGAGATGACAGACCATCTTACAGACTGCCTACCAAGCAAGGTTAATTTAATAATCTAAAGTCAATCAGTGTATTTTGTTACATAAATAGTACAAAGAAGAAAAATATGATCACTTCAATAGGTGAATAAAGGATTTGATGAAATGTGATATTCATTGATGATAAAAAAAAACTTCAATAAACTAGAAATGGAAGGAATTGTTCTTATTCTGATAAAGATGTGTGATAGATTGCATTAATAGCCTCATTTTCTCACTCTTCCTGTACCATACCCTTTGCCACATAACTTTACAGTGTTCTCCCATCATGGGCAAAGTTACTGTTGACTCTGGACTCAGGCATATTTGGCTAAAATATTTGGCATATTAGCAAATGTGTTGCCAGCAAAGTTCTGAAGGGGGATTGCCTACTAGTGGGGTTTGCTTTTTGGTTCTTCTACCATTTACCATGAGAAGAATCAACCCAAGCTAGCTCACCAGTTCCAAAAGGATGATTAGAAATAGGTAGGACACACACACACACACACACACACATACACACACACACAGGGAGGGGGTGAGAGAGAGAAAGAAAAAGAAATAGATAGGAAAGAAAGAAAAGAAAGGAAGGAAGGAAAGAGAGCAAAGGGAAGGGTAGGGAAAGGAAGGGAAGAGAAGGAAAAGAAAAGGAAAGAAAGAAAAGAAAAGAAAAGAAAAGGAAAATAGGTAGAACACAACTGCCCAAATTAAGGTACCCAGTCAAGACCAGGTGAGAAGAAAAGCCCTGACTTATAGATGCATACATGGGCTGAGCCAAGACCAGCAGAATAATCCAGCTAAGCTCAGCTGAGATCAGCTGATTGCCACAGATGTGTAAGAAGTAAATATCTATTGTTATGTGTCACTGGGTGTTTGTGGTACTTTTGTTATACATCAAAGGCTAACATACAGGTTACTACAAAAAGACCTTCAGCAGATAGCAACTTAATGGTGAGATGCTGAAAGTTTTCCTCTGAGACTAGAAATTTGCTACATTGCTACATTGACTGTTATCACTACTTCAATTTAACTCTGTTCTGGGTACCTTAGCCAGTGCAATAAGACAAGAAAAAGAAATAAAAGACATAAAGACAGAAAGAAAGAAATAAAATTGTTATAATTTGGGGGCACCTGGCTGGTTTAGTCTGTAGAGCATGCAACTCTTGATCTCAGGGTTGTGAGTTCAAGTCCTACATTGGGGGTTCAGTTGACTTAAAAAAAAAACCCTTATCACAAAAATTTATCATAATTTGCAAATGGCATGTATACAGAAATCCTAAAGAATCTTTGGATCAATTATTGGAATTAACAAGTGAATGTATTTAGTTCACCACATTCAAAGTCAATTTAACGAAATTAATTGTATTTCTATATACCAGCAGCATAATAATTTTAAAATAAAATTGTAAAATATAACATTTTATAGGGATAACTGCCTGGTTCAGTTGGTGGAGCATGTGGTGCTAGATCTCAGGTGGTGAGTTCAAGCCCCAGGTTAGGTGTAGAGGTTATTAAAAAAAAAAAAAAAGATAAAATTTGTAATGGTATAAAAAAGAACCAAATACCTAAGAATAAAACAAACAAAATATATTTAACATCTTTGTACAGAAGATTATTGAGAGAAACTAAAGAAGCTGTATTTAAAAACAAAAAATAACAATAAGAACAAAAAGGAGGGTTATATCATGTTCATGGATTGGAAGACTCTATATTGTAAATATGTCAGTTATCCCCAAGCTGATCTCCCCAGTGCAATACCAATAAAATTCCCAACAGGTTTTTTGTGAAAATGTACATATTGATTCCAAAATATATTTGGAAGTGCAAAGAGCCAAGAAGAGTGAAGACAATCTTTTTTTTTAATTTTTAATGTTTATTTTTTAAGAGAAAGATGGAGCACAAGTGGGGGAAGGGCAGAGAGAGAGGGAGACACAGAGTTTGAAGCAGGCTCCAGGCTCTGAGCTATCAGCCCAGGGCCTGACGCAGGGCTCAAACTCATGAACCGTAAGGCCATGACCTAAACTGAAGTCGACTGCTTAACCAACTGAGCCACCAAGGTACCCTGAAGCCAATCTTGAAAATATGGAAAGATTTAATTTTCTCCAAAAAGTTAAACCAATATAATTATTATATAATAATATTAAACCAATATAAATAATTATAAACTGGGATGCCTGGCTGGCTCAGTCAGTGGAACATGAAACTCCTGATCTTTGGGTTGTAAGTTCAAGTCCCATGCTAGGTATAGAGATTACCTAAAAATAAAATATTTTGAGGTGCCTGGGTGGCTCAGTCGGTTAAGCATCCGACTCTTGGTTTCGGCTCAGGTCATGATCTCATGATTTGTGAGTTCAAGCCTCACAGTAGATTCCGTGCTCACAGTGCAGAGCCTGCTTGAGATTCTCTCTTTCCCTCTCTCTTTGCCCCTCCCCTGCTCTCTCTCTATCTCTCTCTCTCAAAAATAAATAAATAACCTTTAAAATTTTTTTTAATAAATAAATAAATGAATAAAATATTTTTTAAAAAGAAAAGAAAGGGCCACCTGGGTGGCTCAGTCAGTTATGTGGTCCACTCTTGGTCTTGGCTTAGGTCATGATCTCACGGTTTGTGAGTTTAAGCCCCATGTTGAACTCTGCAATGACAGTGCAGAGACTGTTTGGCAGTCTCTCTCTCTCCTCCTGCGTGCACACTCTCTTTCTCTCAAAATAAATAAACTTAAAAAAAAAAGAAGTGAAGAGGTAGGGTGCCTGGCTGGCTCAGCCAGTAGACTGAGTTTATTTTTATTAAAAATAAAATCTTAAAAAAGAAAAGAAAAGACAAGTCTCTGTGTGGGGGAAAAGATGTGTAACTAACAAAGATTTCCTATCCAGAATATATAATGAAGCCCTATAAATTAATAAGAAAAACACTGTAGAAAAATGGGGGAAAGAGATGAATACTTACTTACCTCACAAAAGAGGAATGGCCAATAAATACATTAAAATATGCTTAACAGCCTAAGTCAGGAAATGCAGATCAATAAATTGCTAATAAAAACCATAAGGAGGGATGCCTCGGTGGCTCAGTGGTTAAGCATCCGACTTGAACTCAGGTCATGATCTCACAGTCTGTGGGTTCGAACCCTGCGTCGGGCTCTGTGCTGACGGCTCAGAGCCTGGAGCCTGCTTCAGATTCTGTGTCTCCCTCTCTCTCTGCCCCTCCCCCACTCACTCTCTGCCTCTCAAAATAAAATAACCGCATAAAAATATTAAAAGAAAAAACCCATAAGGAGGGGTGCACCTGGCTGGCTCCGCCGGTACTATCTGACTCTTGATTTCAGGGTTGTGAGTTCAAGCCCCATGTTGGGCAAAGAGTTTACTTTAAAAAAATAAAATAAGGGGCGCCTGGGTGGCTCAGTCGGTTTAGCGTCCGGCTTCAACTCAGGTCATGATTTCACAGTTTGTGGGTTCGAGCCCCACGACAGGCTCTGTGCTGACAGCTAGCTCAGAACCTGGAGCCTGTTTTCAGATTCTGTGTCTCCCTCTCTCTCTGACCCTCCCCTGCTCACACTGTCTCTCTCTCTCTCTCTCAAAAAATAAATGAAAAACACATTAAAAAATATTTTTAAAAAATAATAAAATAAAATAAAATAAAGAGATATCACTACATACTCCCAAGAATGACTAAAATTACAAAGACTGAAAATATCAAGTGATGACAAGTATATAGAACAACTGGAATTTCCAGAAGCTTCTGGTGGAAGTGTAAATGACCACAACTACTTTAGAAATCTATTTGATGGTGTCTACTAAAGGTGAACATATACAGGTACCATAACCCATTATCTCCACTCCTATGTATATCCTGAATGAGTAAACATATGTCCACCGTAAGTCAGGTACAAGATGTTGATAACATTATTTATAATAGCCAAAATTTGTAATAATCCCAATGTCCATCAGTAGTCAAATACATTGTGGTAGTCATACAATAAAATACTACACATCTATCTGTATAATGTGATTCCATTTATATTCAATTGAAAATTAGGTAAAACGAATCTGTGATGTCAAAAGTCCATAAAGTGCTTCCCTTTAGGGAAGCGGAAAGGGATCGTAATTGGGAGGGAGCCTGAGAAGCTTGAGGCTGCCCGTGTTGTATTTTTTAATCTACATGGTGGCTGCGTGGGTGTATTTATTTTGTGATGATTCATTGAGCTGTACTCCTAAGAGTTACGCCCTTTTACCATGTAAATTATACTTCAATCATCAGTCTTCAATTGTGAATTGCTGGGTTGAACACAGGGGAATGCCAAGGTCTGATTGGCTGAAGACTGGGCACCTCAACCAGTCACTGTGGCAAAGGTGAGGAGACATCCCGACAGATTGTACACAAGTATTCTTCAACAAGGGTATTGTTGGCATTTGGAGAAGATAGTTCTTCATGGTGCACGGTCCCACAGCAACCCTTGCTCCTCAAACATTAAATGCCACTAGACACCTCACTGCACCACCCCCAGCGTTTCCCAATTTGGGGTGGGGGGGCACATTCTGCCTTATTTGAAAAGAATCCCTTTACACTAATCAGGACCAACTTTTGGAGCTGGAGTAAATCCCACCAAAGCCCCAAGGCTGATACATAATAAAGTAGGATGCAGTGGCTTTGCAGAGAAAAGTACAAAGTGCACTACATACTGATGAAAAACAGGGACTGAAAAAACATTAATCACCCCCCTTCTGTTTGTTCCATTGTCTTTCATTTCTTTAAGGGGGAAATTCAATCTTCCAGGGGAAGTAGTGTGTTCAGTTAGTGAAAATACTGATTTAATTGCTTTGATTGTAAGAAATGGGCAAAAATAATTGGTGAGCTGGAAGGCTTTTATTTGCAAGTTAGTCTAATATCTTAAATGTCCATAATTGTGCTTCTGCTCACACACAAAAAAAGGAGTTAATTTGACACATATGTTTTTGTGAATCTACACTCAGCCTCTGAAAATTAATCTGAATGACAAAAAATAGGGGCACCTCACTGCCTCAGTCAGTAGAGCATGTGACTCTTGATCTTGGGGATCATGAGTTCAAGCCCCCAGACTGGGTCTAGAGCTAACATTTTTTTCTAATTTTTTAAATGTCTATTTATTTTTGAGAGAATGAGAGAGAGAGAGAGAGAGAGAGAGAGAGAGAGAGAGAGACAGAGCATGAGCAGGGGAGGGGCAGAGAGAGACAGAGACACAGAATCCAAAGTGGGCTCCTGACTCTGAGCTGTCAGCACAGAGCCCGATGCAGGGCTCAAACCCACAGACCATGAGATCATGACCTGAGCTGAAGTCAGATGCTTAACCAACTGAGCCACCCAGGTGCCCGTAGAGCTAACTTAAAAAATAAATTTAAGGGGTACCACTTTGAGGTGGTGGCTCACCTGAAACCACATGAGGTGGCTCAGTCAGTTAAGCATCCTACTGCTTAAGGATCCAAGCATCCTACTCTTGATTTCCACTCGGGTCATGATCTCACATTTTGTGGGTTCATGCCCTGCATTGGGCTCTGCACTGACAGTGTGGGGTCTGCTTGGGATTATCTCTCTTTCTCTCTCTGCCCCGACCTGTTTGTGCTCCCTCTCTCTCAAAACAAATAAATAAACTGAAAAAAATAAAAATAAATAAAGTTTTAAATAAGTAAATAAATAAGTAGATAGATAAATAAATGACAACAAATAGGGGAATGGGGGCATCTGTCTGGTTCAGTCGGTGTTGCATGCTACTCTTGATCTGGGGGTTGTGAGCTTGAACCCCACATTGGATGTAGAGATTACTTAAAAATAAAATCTTTTTAAAAAGTGGGGGAATGATTAAGTAGATGGTAGCATATTCACACAGTGTCTAAGATGTGGCCATTAAAAATGATCTTTTGGGGGCTACCTGAGTGGCTCCCTCGGTTGAGCATCTGACTTTGGCTCAGGTCATGATCTTGCAGTTCCTAAGTTTGAGCCCCACATCGGGTTTGCTGCTGTCAGTTGTCAGTGCAGAGCCCACTTGGGATCCTCAGTCCCTGTCTCCTTGGCCCTCCCCCGCATGCACTCTCCCAATGTGCACTCATAAATAAAAACATGTTTTTAAAATTATCTTTTTTGGTGGTGCTTGCTGACTCAGTCAGTAGAGCATGTGACTCTTGATCTCAGAGTCATGAGTTCAAGTCCCACATTGGACATGGAGCCTACTTTAAAAAATGTTTTTGGGGGGCGGGGGGCATCTGGGTGGCTCAGTCAGCTAAGTGTCCGACTTCGGCTCAGATCATGATCTCGCAGTCATGGGTTCGAGCCCCGCATCAGGTTCTGTGCTGGCAGCTCAGAGCCTGGAGCCTGTTTCTGATTCTGTGTCTCCCTCTCTCTGCCCCTCCCCTGCTCATGCTCTGCCTCTCTCTGTCTCAAAAATAAATAAACCAAAAAAAAAAAGTTATAAAAAAATGTCTTTTTTAAATTTTTCAAAAATGACCTTTTTGATGAAATGTAGGAACATGGAAAAGATCTATGCTGTTATGCCAAGGAAAGGACACAGGATGGACACAGGCATGCACACCGATGGCACATACGTAAAACACGAGTGCCTCTGACCAAGGATGGAAAGATGTTTGGCAAAAACAAAAAGAGTTGGTGGTGATCATTTTTTCTTTTCTCAAAATTGTTGCATGGCCTTCTATGAATGATAAGCTAAAAGAGAAAGGAAAGCCTTTCTTCCCTGGGAAAAATCCCATTTTCCCCATAGTTTAAGCTCTACTCTGATGAAGCTCTTTAAAAAGGACTAGCCCACCTCCCAGGGGTTGTGGTGTTGGGAATTCTGGCTTCTAGTTCCAGCTCTGCTGACAGCCTGAGGATAGACCTCATGCGTGCCCTTTAAGCTCTGCCCATGTCGGAGACTGGGAACGGCTCCACCTGCTGCCGCCACTTAGCCCAGTGAGCTCCATTCAATGCCCGTGCAGCTCACTGTGCTATTTCAGAGTATGGTCTTTGAGACATTGGTGCTTATGGAGGAGAAAGAAATCGTAGGAGTGCTGGTGTTGTTAGAAGGGAAATCCTTCAACTGCCTTTGTTATGCAGCTTCCATAGGGAAGGCACCCTATTTGGACTTGAGAGGTATACAAAAAGACATCTAAATTGTGTTTTCTGCCTTCAGGGAGCTTACAATCTTATCATGATAAGAATATCTAGTATTTACTAAGGGCTTACAATGTGACAGGCACAATGCTTTATGTACATTCATTCTGTACAAATTATGTATTTTTATCATTAATATGTATTAATTAACATGTAGTGAATTTATTTACTCCCAACAACATTCTACGGAGGCGAGGGTTATTAGCATCATTTTATTTTGTTTTTAAGTAAGCTCCATACTCAACGTGGGGCTGAATTTATAACCCTGAGGTCAGGGGTCTCATGTTTTACCAACTGAGCCTGCCAGGTGCCCTATTAGCATCTTTTTTAAAATGTTTGTTTATTTATTTGAGAGAGAGAGAGAGAGAGATCATGGGCAGGGCAGGGGCAGAATGAGAGGGAGACAGAGAATCCCAAGCAGGCTCCACAATCTCAGCGCAGAGCCTGACTTAGGGCTCCGTCTCACAAACTGTGAGATCATGACCTGAGCTGAAATCAAAAGTCAGTCACTTAACCGACTGAGCCCTTAGGTATCACCTATTAGCATCATTTTAAGAAATAAGTAAATTTTGGGGCACCTGGCTAGCTCAGTCAGCAGTGCATGACTCTTAATCTTGGGGTTGTACATTGGAGAGCTATGTTGGGTGTAGAGATTCTTAAAAAAATACAATCTTAAAAGAAGAAAGGAAGGCGAGAAGGGAGGAAGGGAGGAGAGAGAAAGGAAGAAAGGGAAGGGAAAGGAAGGAAAGGGAATGGAAGGGGTGGGGAGGGGAGGGGAGGGAAGGGAAGGGAAGGGAAGGGAAGGGAAGGGAAGGGAAGGGAAGGGAAAGGAAGGGAAAGAACTTAAAACTGAGAGAAACTAAGAGCCCAAGGTCATGAACTAAATCAGCCTGACACTGACAGGGCTACTTGACAGCAAAGTGCTGCTCTTGACTTTTGACCTCAGGATCATGAGTTCAATCCTCATGGCTGGGTATAGAGATTACTGAAATACATAATGCATACATACATATATACAAAAACTTTAAAGAAAGAAAAGTGCCTGTTCTTTATCAGTCTCCTGTACTGTCTCCCACACATTAGCATTACTGCCTTCCTCAGCTAGCTTGCAACCAGTTTAACCCTGCACAGAGGTTCGGATCTACAAAATGATGCCTCTTTTTAGTTTATTATTTTTTAGTAATCTTTACACCCAACCTGGGGCTCAAACATATGACCTTTAGATCAAGAGCCACATGCTCAGGCACCTGGATGGCTCAGTCGGTTAAGCGTCAGACTTCAGCTCAGGTCAGGATCTTAACAGTTCATGAATTTGAGCCCTGAATTGGGCTCCATGTTGTCAGCACAGAACCTGCTTAGGATCCTCTGTTTCCCTCTCTCTCTGCCCCTCCCCACCTTCCTCTCTCTCTCTCTCAAAAATAAATAAACCTTTAAAAAAAAAAAAGCCACATGGTCTTTCCACTGAGCCAGTCAAGTGTTCCATAATGCCTTTTTGATAGAAGACTAATCAAATATGCTAGCTAAAGAACCAGATTGGAAAATTGGTACCTGTACTCAGCTTCAGAGGCATTTTAAATGTTTGTTTACATTATTTTTTAAAAGATTTTTAAAAAGTAATCTGTACACCCAATGCAGGGCTCAAACTCACAACCTAGAGGTCAAGAGTTGCACACTCCTCCAACCGTGCCAGCCAAGTGCCACACGTGATGCTGTGCTTTATCCAAAGAACTTATTCAGCTTTTAACTGCAAGTTTATGCCCTTTGTCCAACATCTCTTAAATCGTCAGTTAATCTAGAATGGTGGGATAAAAGTCATCACACTGAGGTTACAATTAGGTGTTTTAATGTCTGTTATTTGGGGGAAGGGAACTATGAGCAACAAATAAATGTCATTAATAATCTTTTCTTAATGTTATAACTTTGTGTGGCTAATTATTAAAATAATTGTCTTTTCCCAGAATCTAGAAGAGACCATAGGGTAACGATCAGCTAAAATGAGGGGTGCTTGGGTGGCTCAGTTGGTTGAGCGTCTGACTTTGGCTTAGGTCATGATCTCGTTGCTTGTGAGTTCAAGCCCTGTGTCAGGCTCTGTGCTGACAGCTCAGAGCCTGGATCCTGCTTCAGAGTCTATCTGTGTCTCCCTCTCTCTCTGCCCCTCCCCTACTCATGTTCTGAGTAAGATCAGCTAAAATGAGGGGCCCCTGGGAGGCTCAGTCAGTTGAGAACCTGACTCTTGATTTCTACTCAGGTCATAATCTCAGGATGGGGCTGTCAAGCCCTGCAACAGGCTCTGTGCTGTGTGTGAAGCTTGCTTAACATTCTTTCTCTCCCTCTTCCTCTGCCCCTCCCCTACTCACTCTCTCTCAAAAAAAAAA
>CM053571.1:49335294-49414813 GCA_028646485.1 Cryptoprocta ferox | reverse complement strand
ACAGACCAAGTACTCAGAGGAGTGCCTGGCACATAATGTAAGCTCAGTAAATGTTCAATGAATTATTACTTTTTCCTTATTGAGGGATCCTCAATAAGGAACAATGTCTTAGAAATTAAAAACCACAATAATTTCTAAGACAATAAGAACAATGTCTTAGAAATTAAAAACCACAACACCAAGTGCTTCAGTCTTTGTTCTGTAGGATTTCTTTCATTGGCTATGAATAAACCTCCACTCCAAGGAAGGCGAACGAAGTGTGTTTACTCCGAATTATTTGAGGAACAACCCACCAAATTAAGTTTCAGTTTCAAATGCCCTGCGCGCTTGTCAAAATGATTCAATGCTCGTGTTTTCTTTGCGGGGGGCGGGGGCGGGGGTGGGGGGGTTGTTACTGTTGCTTTTACTCATTTAAGGAAAGCTCGAGTTCTCAACAGATTTCACGTAACATGTGCACACCCATCTTTTTAGCTCGGCTAGTAAGTACTTCTAACTGACCCATATGGACCTAATAGTAAGTGGAAATTACCAGTGAACATCTAAGACCCCAGTGATTTTGTGTAGTGCTGGCTTTTTTTTCTAATTTATGAAGCCATAACTTAAAAACAATTTATTGCTACTATATTTGGTATCTCCATCTTAAACTGATTTTTACCCTAGAATATTGGTGCTCATTTTCTGTTTACATTTCCATGGGAAAACACATTTTTATGAAAACTTTATTTTTGAAAAAGCTTTTTTTAGGGTGCCTCCTTGGCTCAGTTGTTAAGCATCTGACTTTGGCTCAGGTCATGATCTCACGGTTCACGGTGAGTTCAAGTCCCACATCAGGTGAGCTCCAGCCCCACTTTGGGGAAACATGAGCCCTGCTTTGGGTGGGCCCCACTTCTCTCTTTCTCTATCTGCCTCTCTCTCTCTCTCTCTCTCTCTCTCCCCTCTGCTTCTCCTGAGATTTTCTCTCTCTCTCTGCCCCTGGCTCACTTGTGCCCTTTCTCTCCAAAAACAAAACAAAACAAAAAACCTTTTTTTAAATGTTTGTTTATTTTGAGACAGAGAGAGAGCAAGTGGGGGAGAGGCAGTGAGAGAGAAAGAGGGAGAAGGAGAGAGGATCCCAAGCAGGCTCTTCACTGTCAGCGTGGCATCTGACACGGGGCTCGGTCTCACAGACTATGAGATCATGACCTGAGCCAAAATCAAGAGTCAGATGCTTATCCAACTGAGCCACCCGGGCGTCCCTAAAAACCTTATTATTATTTTTTAATGTAATCCCTACACCCAACGTGGGGCTTGAACTTACAACCCAAAGATCAAGAGTCACACACTCTACCAACTGAGCCAGCCAGGTGCTCCTTCAGAGTCTTCTCTTAACACTACTACAACCCCTGGAAGTGCCTAACCAGGATCGTATTAGATTTTTAGCCATCTAGGCCTTATTGAAAATATTCTAGTAGTTACCGTCATTTTAAAATAAGATCATTTTCAGGGCACCTGGCTGGTTCAGTCAGTAGAGCATGTGACTCTTGATCTTGGGGTGGTGAATTCCAGCCCCGCGTTGGGCAGCGAGATTACTTAAAATAATTGTCAGGAGCACCTGGGTGGCTCAGTCAGTTAAGCGTCCGACTTCAGCTAAGATCATGATCTCACAGTCTGTGGGTTCAAGCCTTGTGTCGGTCTCTGTGCTGACAGCTCAGAGCCTAGAGCCTGCTTCAGATTCTGTGTCTCCCTCTCTCCCTGTCCCTCCCCTGCTCTCTCTCTCTCTCTCTCTCTCTCAAAAATAAACATTAAAAAATTTTTTTGAAAGAAAGAAAATAATTTTCATAAATTTGTTAGTGATTGAGTCTGCTTAATGTCATGTCTTAAGTTTTCAGATGTTTTAGGGCTGAGGCCCCTACTGTCATTCCATAATCTACGCATGAAGTTCCTTGAAGTGTTAAAATGTAATTTTGTAGAAAAGTGCAATTTTTATCTGTCCTTTGGTGTTTTTTTTTTAATTATTTATTTTAAGTAATCTCTACACCCAGGGTGGGGCTTGAACTCACAACCTCTACATCAAGAGTCATATCTCCTCCAACTGAGCCAGCCAAGTGCCTCTCCCTTGGCTAGTTCTTATCAGAGTAATGAGTGGGTGCAGACACTTAAGATGAAATCTGCTTGAATGCAGACACCAAATGTGTGGTTATCCGCCACTTTCTAGACATGGAACTGAGGCTTCACCAGGTTAGACGATTTGCTGCGTGTCACACCATGTTAGCCTGCATTTCAACATAGCAGGCTGATTTCTTTCTCTTTGTTTTAAAGTGAGCTCTTTGCCCAACATGGGGCTTAAACTCACCACCTCCACATTAAGAATTACCTGCTCTCCCACTGGAGCCAGCCAGGCGCCCCTAGCAGTCTGATTTCTAAGCCCACACATTTAACCGCCAAGCACACTGCCTTCCAGGTATTACATTGTTAATTTCTGTGGCTGTCATGAACAAAATGTAAGTAACCAGACTGGTAGTGACAGAGAGACACTGAATGTGCTGGTGTCGCTATCCAGGTGCATATTTTCTTTTTTAATGTTTATTTATTTTTGAAAGAAAGAGACAGAGTTCAAGCGGGGGAGGGGCAGAGACAGAGGGAGACACAGAATCCAAAGCAGGTTCCAGGCTCTGAGCTGTCAGCACAGATCCCGATGCGGGGCTCAAACTCACGAACCATGAGATCATGACCTGAGCCGAAGTCGGAGGCTTAACCTACTGAGCCACCCAGGTGCCCCTATGGTGCATATTTTCTAAGTATCAGTTGTGAAGTAACCAACTTCTTTCACCTTTAAGTATCACAGAATTTTTTAAAGTTTACTTATTTATTTTGAGAGAGAGAGAGAGAGAATGTGTGTGTGCAAGTGGGGAGGGGGCACAGAGAGAGGGAGAGAGAGAATCCCAAACAGACTCTGCTCTGTCCGTACAGAGCCCGATGCAGAGCTCCGTCTCACTGTGAGATCCTGACCTGAGCAGAAATCAAGAGTTGGGCACTTAACTGTCTGAGCCACCCAGGCTCCCCATGTATCACAGAATTTTTGAGAGAAATTTTAGCACATCTCTTTTCCTTTTTCTTTTCTAAAGCCATTTCAAAGATCAACCCTTTGGGATGGGTTTGTTTGTAGAAATGTGAGAGAATGAACTTTCTTTTTTTTAAATTTTTTTTAATGCTTTATTTTATTTTTGAGAGAGAGGGAGAGAGACACCGTGAACAGCGGAGGGTCAGAGAGAGAGGGAGACACAGAATCCGAAGACAGGCTCCAGGCTCTGAGCTGGCAGCACGGAGCCTGATGTGGGGCTCGAACCCACGAACTGTGAGATCATGACCTGAGCTGAACTCAGATGCTTAACCAACTGAGCCACCCAGGCTCCCCGAGAATGAACTTTCTAAATGATTTTGGGAGGAAGAAGTTAAATCTTTTTTTAACTTTTTTTAAAAAGTGAAAAAAAATTTTTTTTAATTTGAAAATCTTATTTGTGATTCTCTCTGTGCCTCCATGGATTCTACCTAATGTTGATGAAGAAGACTTGAACCTGGCAGAAATACTATGAGGGGCATTTCAGGGAGTAAAAATAAAGAAATGGGGCAACTAGGTGGTTCAGTTGGTTGAGCATCTGACTTCAGCTCAGGTCATGATCTCATGGCTTGTGAGTTTGAGCCCTGCGTCGGGCTTTGTGCTGACAGCTCAGAGCCTGGAGCCTGCTTCAGATTCTGTGTCTCCTCTCTCTGACCGTCCCCTGCTCATGCTCTGTCTCTCTCTGTCTCTCTCTCTCTCTCTCAAAAATAAGTAAACATTAGAAAATTTTTTTAAAAAAATAAAGAAATGATAGGAATATATCAGGATGATATGGGCTGACTCACCCGGCTTAGACAATAAAGAAAATGCACTATAATAAGGAGTCCTAATTAGTGCAGAGTCAGAGCTGGGTAATTCCAGGACCCATGGCAGTTCTTTCCACCATCCTGCTTTGAGCTGTCAGTTTTGTCTAGAGCAAAAAGAGAAAGTCTCTCTCTCTCTGTCTATATATATATATTAAATGTTTGTTTATTTATTTTGAGAGAGACAGAGAGAGGCCATGAGCAGGGGAGGGGCAGAGAGAGGGAGAGAGAGAATCCCAAGCAGTCTCTGTGCAGTCAGGGCAGAGGCTGACATGGGGCTCGAACCCACGAACCATGATATCATGACCTGAACTGCAACCAAGATTTGGACGCTTAACCGATTGAGCCACCCAGGCACCCCCCTCCTTTTTTTTTTTTTTAAGTCTCTTTCCAAGGTGAGGAAACTTTTTCCAAAAGCCACGCAGCCCACGTTCCCTCAGGTCTCAATGTCTCAACAGCCGTGAGATCTGTTCAAACCTAAAGCAATACCTATCAGGTATCCGGTGACCACAGCAACGGAGTGAAATGAGTGCTTCCTCCTGGTTGGGATTGGACCTCTTTCCCTGAGAAGGGAGGTTCCTGAACTGGAGTCCTTATCTGGTTAACAAGAAAGTGGGCGATACACGTTGACTGCAGCAAGGTCTAATATTTGGGTCAAGAAAGACTAATATTGGGGCGCCTGGGTGGCTCAGTTGGTTAAGTGTCCAGCTTCGGCTTGGGTCATGATCTCACAGTTTGTGGGTTCGAGCCCTGCGTCGGGCTCCGTGCAGACCGCAGATCTCAGAGCCTGGAGTCTGGTTCAGATTCTGTGTCTCTTTCTCTCTCTGCCCCTCCCCTGTTCACACTCTGTCTCTCAAAAATAAATAAATGTAAAAAAAATTAAAAAAAAAGACTAATATTTGTTGGCCCTATTCTTTTTTTTTTTTTTGATGTTTATTTATTGTTGAGACAGAGAGAAACATAACATGATTGGGGGAGTGGCAGAGAGAGAGGAGACACAGAATCCAAAGCAGGCTCCAGGCTCTGAGCTATCAGCACAGAGACCGACACGGGGCTCAAACCCACGAACTGTGAGATCATGACCTGACCCGGAGTCGGGTGCTTAACCAACTGAGCCATCCAGGCACCCCTGCTGGCCCTATTCTATGCCAAGGGGTTTTACATGGATTCTGTTGCTTAATCCTTATTGTAAACTAAAGGGAATAAAATGGAACTTAGGTCTTGCCATTTTACTAGTGATGAACCTGAAGTACGGATAAACGGATTAAATTGTTGAAGGTCACACAAGAGTTAAGGAACAATGTCATCATTCACACTCAGGCTCTGTGACCTGACCTCCAAGGCCATGCTTTTCCGTATGACATCGGTATCAAAGGAACAGTTATCTGTCAGTGAGACCTGTATTATTAATCTCCCTGATAGGGGCACCGGGGTGGCTCAGTTGGTTAAGCGTCAGACACTTGATCTCACCTCGGGTCTTGATCTCAGGGTTGTGAGTTCAAGTCCCATGTTGGGCTCTGTGCTGGGCGTGAAGCCTCCATTATTAAAAAAAAAAAAAAAAAAGTTTTTCCCTGATCAATCATCTTAGTTCCTAGCACATCTTAAGAATATTACCTGGAGGGCAGAGTCGGTTGAGAGTCAGACTCTTGGTTTCAGCTCAGGTCATGATCTCACCATTTTGTGATTTTGAGCTTGAGTCGAGCCTCGAGCCACTGTGCTGGCAGCGCAGAGCCCACTTGGCATATTGTCTCTCTCCCTCTCTCTGCTCCTCCCCTGCTTGTGCTGTCTCCATCTCTTTCAAATAAATAAACTTAAAAAGAAAAAAAGAATATTACCCACAATTACAGTTATATAAATATAATCATATACATTTTTTAAAGTTTATTTATTTATATTGAGAGACAGAGAGAGAGCAGGGCAAAGAGATAGGGAGAGAGAAAATCGCACGTAGGCTCTGCACCATTAGTGTGGAGCCTGACATGAAGCTTGAACCCACGAACCACGAGATCATGATCTCAGCCTAAATTAAGAGTTGGACACTTGGGGCCCCTGGGTGGCTCAGTCGGTTAAGTGTCCAACTTCAGCTCAGGTCATGATCTTGCGGTTTGTGAGTTTGAGCCCAGTGTTGGGCTCTGTGCTGACAGCTCAGAGTCTGGACCCTGCTTTGGATTCTGTGTCTTCCCCTCTCTCTGTCCCTCCTTTACTCATGCTATGTCTCTCAATAATAAATAAAAATTAAAGTAAAAAAAAAAGGAGTTGGACACTTAACTGACTGAGCCACCCAGGTGCCCTTATTTAAAAAAATACTTTTTAGGTTTATTTATTTTGAGAGAGACAGAGAGAGTGTGAGTGGAGGAGGGGCAGAGACAGAAAGAGAGAGAGAATCCCAAGCAAGCTCTGTACTGTCAGTGCAGACCCTGATGCGGGGTCTGAACCCCCAAAACCACAAGATCATGACCTGAGCTGAAAACAGGAGTTGTACGCTTAAACGACTGAGCCACCCAGGTGCCCCTCAGGACCTGCTTTAAAAAAATCCTTGCCACGGGGCACCTGGGGGGCTTAGTCAGTTGAGCGTCTGACTTCAGGTCAGGTCATGATCTCATGGTTTGTGAGTTTGAGCCCCACATCAGGCTTGCTGCTATCAGCACAGAGCCTGCTTTGAATCCTCTTCCCGTTCTCTTTCTGCTCCTCCCCTTCTCATGCTCTAAATAAATAAATAAATAAATAAATAAATAGTATTGCCAGGAGCGTGTGGGTGACTTAGTCAGTTAAGCATCCAGCTCTTGATTTCAGCTCAGATCATGATCTCACAGTGTGAGATCAAACCCAGATCAGGCTCTGCACTGCGCATGGAGCCTGCTTAGGATTCTCTCTCTCCCTCTTCTCTTCCTCTCCCTCTCCCTCTGCACATGCACGTGCACTCAATCTCTCTCTCAAAAAAAAAAAAAAAACTTGCCAATTTCAGGGGTGTGTAGTTGGCTCAGTTGGTAGAGTAAGCAACTCTTGATCTTGGGGGTCCTGAGTCATGAGTTCAATCAAGCACCATATGGGGCATAGAGCTTACTTAAAAAAAATTTTTTTTTTGAGAAAGAGAGCATGAGGAGGGGGAGGGGCAGAGAGAGAGGGGGCCAGAGGATGTGAAGCGGGCTCTTTGCTGATAGCAGTGAGCCTGATATGGGCTTGAACTCATGACATGACCCGAGTTGAAGTACTACGCTTAACAGACTGAGCCACCCAGATGCCCTCTGGGGCACAGAGCTTACTTAAAATAAGAAGAAAAATACCAAAAAAAAACCCCCACAAAAAAACAAAAAAAAACCCAACCCCCCTTGCCAATTTCATTGGTGGAAAACGTCCCTTGTTTTCATTTGCTTGAGTTTTCATAAGCCTTAGCATTTTATTCTCTGCCCAGAAACCAAAGGAATCCTTTAAAAAAGGAAGCCAATCATGCCATTCCTTTGCTCAAAATCTCCAGTGGTTGTTTATCTCAGATTAAAGACCAAAATCAAAGCCCCTGTCAGTGCTTTCATGGCATTATAGGACTTGTAAGCTTTCTGACTCTGTTACCTTTTGTACCAAAATTTCTACTACTTTCTCTTCCACTCACCCACCTCAGACACACTGGCTTCTTTGTTCTTATTCAAATATGCCAGCACACTTCTACCTCAGGGCCTTTGCACTTGCTGTTCTCTCTGCTTGAAATGCTTTCCCTAAGGATATTTGCATGGACAGCTCCCTTATCTCCTACACGTCTTTGCTGAACAGTGAGTTTCTCAGAGCTTAAACATCAAGTCTATATCAAACATTCTTTATCTTTCTTCCATGATTTATGTGAGAGTAATTATTACCTCTAACATACCATATAATTGTCTTCTTTGTTTTCCCTGTCTCCCTCTAGCCCACACTAAAACATATGCTCTAGCTCTACTAGGATTTTTGTTTTTTCCAGTGGTGTACCTTTGTGTTGAGGACAGTATTTGGCAGACAGTATGTGCTCAATACATATTTGTTGAGTGAGTGAATGTTTTTATGTATACATGACTGATAAGTTACTTCTGTTTTTCTTTTCCGAAACTGATTGTCATGTCCTCTGCTTATTTTCCTATTTGTTGTTCAAAGTTTTCATTGATTTGTATGAGTTCTTTGTATTGTAAGGGTATCGGTTATATGGCAAATATTTCCCTCCGTTTTTCCCCTGTCTTTACCATTGTGTGTGTGTTAAAAATATTTCCAAACTTACACAGTCAAATCTATAATTTTTTTCCTTTGTGATCTTGTGTTTTATTAGGACAAGTTGACAAAAGAAAAATTTACTTTTATGCTTTTTTTTTTTTTTTGAGAGAGAAAGGGTGTGTGAGCAGGGGAGAAAGCTGGGGGCACAGAGAGAGAAAGAGAAATTTTTTTTAAGTTTATTTATTTTGAGAGAGAGAAAGAACGAGTGGGGGTGAGGGGCAGAGAGAAAGGGAGAATCCCAGGTAGGCTCTGACTGTCGGCAGAGGCCCTATGTGAGGCTTGATCCCCGGAACCGTGAGATCATGACCTGAGCCAAAATCAAGTCAGATGCTCAACCGACTGAGCCACCCAGGGGCCCAATAAAAGAAAGATTTTACTTTTTCTTTTAATTTCTTAATGTTTATTTATTTTTGAGAGAGACAGAGTGTGAGTGGGGTAGGGGAAGACAGAGATGGAGATAGAATCTGAAGCAGACTCCAGGCTCGGAGCTGTCAGCACAGAGCCTGATGCAGGGCCCCGAACTCATGGACTGTGAGATCATTACTTGAGCTGAAGTCAGATGCTTAACCAACTGAACCACCCAGGCACCCCTTGAAAGATTTTACTTTTATGTTTTTTTAATTTTTTTATTATTATTTTTTTATTTTTGAGAGAGAGAGAGAGACAGCGTGAGCAGGGGAGGGTCAGAGAGAGAGGGAGACACAGAATCCGAAGGCAGGCTCCAGGCTCTGAGCTAGCTGTCAGCACAGAGCCTGACGTGGGGTTCGAACCCACGAACCGTGAGATCGTGACCTGAGCTGAAGTCGGACACTTAACTGACTGAGCCACCCAGGAGCCCCAAAAGATTTTACTTTTAAATGTATGTAGTTACAAGGTGAGCTGTGCTTAAAACATTTTTCCCCTATATTGATTATATCCAAGTGTCTACTATTTGTGGATATATAGTGCTTAAAGTATCTGAATAATGATTTAAACTTTTAATTTATAATCAAATTTGTAGGATTATTTTTCTCCTTTTTTTTTTTTTTTTTTTAGTAAATTCTAACCCAAGTGTGGGGCTTAAACTCACAACACTGAGATCACTGAGATCACAACACTGAGTAGAGTCGCATGCTCTACTGACTGAGCCAGCCAGGCAAGCCAGGCATCCTCTCCTGGAGGGGTTTATTGGGTGAACAAGAAGGTTTAAACTGTTACTAAAGCTGGTTCTTTTTCATTGATTCAAGGAAAATGGTTTGATGCACAGGATGATTTTAGTTATAAAACATTTGTGTGCATTTATAGTTTTTGCATATATTTATTCAGTTTTAAATATATTCCCCACTTAATATGGAAATAAAAGGTTACTATGCTATAAATTTAAATCATTAGGCTCTTGTATTGCTGGAACATTTATGATAGTGGAGTCCACTTACAAATCCCTTTGTGTTTGACAGTAAGTTCTTTCAAAACTGAACTTAATCATACATCTTATTTATTCCACCTCCTTCCTTGAATTTTTTTTAAACATTTATTTATTTTTGAGAGACAGAGAGTGAGCAGGGGAGGGTAGAGAGAGAGACACAGAATCTGAAGCAGGCTTCAGGCTCCCAGCTGTCAGCCCAGAGTCCGACATGGGGCTCGAACTCACAAACCGCGAGATCATGACCTGAGTCGAAGTTGGCCACTTGACCGACGGAGCCACCCTGGCGCCCTGTCCTTCCTTGAATTTTAAATGGCAAAAATGTCTAGTTGCTTAATGTGACATTTTGAATTTTTACAAATACGAATTTCGTGAACCAAATTTTAGTATTATTTTATCAAGAATACTATCAGAAAATTTAGAAATATGATTATTACGGTGCTTTTAGGAAATAGAATGCCAGGTCTTCCTTCATGTTTTTTACTTTTTGTTATTTTAAAAAATTTTTAAATTTTATTTGAGGGAGAGACAGAGAGAGAGAGAGAGAGAGAGAGCGCGCGCGCGCGCACACCTGAGGGGGGGGGTGGGTAGGGAGAGAGAGAGAGAGAGTGAGGATCTCAAGCAGGCTCCATGCTCAGCCAGCACGAAGCATGACGCCGGGCTCTATCCCACGACCATGGGACGATGACCTGAGCCAAATCAAGAGTTGGACACTCAACCAACTGAGCCACGCAGGCGCCCCTACTTTATTTGTTGTTTAAACGCAGTACTTCTACTTCATTATTTAGTTATGCCTTTTTGTTATAACCAATTCTGATGGTGTGCTGATGGATATAAAAATTTAGTCCTTCGGAACTTTAATACCATGAAAAAAATCCATTTGTGGTATTTGTGGTCGGGTGGATCAGAAAACACGGCCATGTATTTCCTTTTAATATTTTTCTTCCACATGTTCAGAAACTTTAATTAGTTCGGGTTGGGATTATTTCCCTCTTCCCACCCACAATAAAACAAGTTATTTCAATTCTTTAGCCTACACATTACTCTTAAGTTTCAAGTATTTGATAAAGATTATGTTAATGTAATAACAGAAACCAGGTAACACAAATCTATCGTAAAGTTAAGTAAATCGTCTCATTCTCTGACATCAGGTTATGCGTGTGGCACCAGCGGATCAGTTTAGTCTGGGTAAAACAGTATGGAGAGAGAATTCCTGGTTTCTAATTTTTCAGTAGCTGTGTGGCCTGGAAGAAGGCTTTTAATGTTGCAGGATGTTTAAAATGGGCTGTAACTCTGAGGCCTGCCTCTTGCAGTGGTGAATCACCCGGGGTAATGCAAACTTTGCAAGCTGGACGTGTAAGCCTGAAAAGTGGAGCAGGTTTGAAAGCCTTCCTTTTGCCTGGGGGGTAGGCTGACTCAGGAGCCAGCTCTCGCCTCCACTAGTGCACAAAGGAGCACAGCTGAGCGGGGACCAAGCCAATCTAGAAGGGTCTCTGCAGACCTTCAGATAACAGCAAAGGAGATCAGAATGGCCCCAGCCCTACCCCCCACAGCTACTTCCCTCTTTAAACCTCAGCCGCTCTGAGTATAAAACAGCATAAATAAGTACTAACTACCTTATAGAGTTCTTCTCAGGATTAAAGGAGATAATGCAAGAGAGGTTAGCAATAATGGGTGAAAACTTTCTTTTCTAACCCTTCTCTTCCTCTCCTAAAGCCTGCTTACCACTGCTTTGAGGCTGTGGGGAAGCCTCAAAACCTCCTTTCAGTCAGGATGTCAGCAAGGAAGCTAGTATGATTTAAATCAGTTCAATAACACCAAGTGTAAATGGTACCCGCAGGTAGCTTGAAGGAGAATTTTGCATTCTAAAAGAGGATTAATTGGCTGGAAGGGTTTCAGAAAACAGGGATTTTTATTTTTTATTTTTTGGTTGGAGAGTGAATAGAATTCCCTGAACCCCATCACTGAAACCAAAGGATTGTGGAAGGGGACTTCTAAAACACACGTTTAATTAATAAGCACTCGAACTAATTCACTCCCACCCCCTTCACCAAGTGGCCTCTAAGATCGTACGTAACGACCTTGGCCGTCCTTCAGTCATTCTAGGCGAATGAAACTCCGCAAGAGAGAGGCGGGAAGGAAAGACCGAAGCTCAACTGAGTTACCAGAAAGGATGTTTTCATTTGAATAAACTACCCAGTCGTTACCTCCCCACTCATCTCCGGTAACTTTTAACCCTCCTGCAGGGGCGAGATGCGGGGTTGAGGACGCGGCGAAAGGGCTGCGGGGAGGCCCGACGGTCTGGGGGCTTCTCGGCTGGGCAATCTCTACTGCCGCCCGCTGGACCCCGGGAGGGGCGAGCAGGGCGGGGACAGCGGAGAAAGTTCCCTGCTCTGCCCGGGTCCTCCCCCAAACCCGAGCCAGCGGGGTAGGGGGCGGGTAGCCGGATCACGGAGGACTTGGCAGTTTCCGGGAGGTTGGGGAAGCGACCCCGAGCACAGCCGGGCCGGACGCAGTCCCCGAAGCGGACGTCGTAGGTTGCACAGACACCGCTGGGAAGACCCGGCGCCTGGGAGGGCGGGCCGCACCACCCCCACCTGCGGCCGCGCGCGGAGTGCCCGGATCGCGTGGGCACAGTCCCGAGCCTCCCGGGGAGGGGCACGCGGGAGAGGGCGGGGCCCCGGGAGGCGGGGTCGCAAGGCTCCCGGAGGCTAAAGCCGCGCCCGGAGCGGGCGGGGAGGCGGCGGGAGGGGCCGGGACAGCCGGAGTGAGCGGCGGCCGCAGCTGGACGGCCGGCGGGCGGCTCGGGGCCGCGCGCTTGGAACCTCGCGGGGCGGGCGGGCGCGGCACCCCCTGCCTGGCCGCCTGCGCCCGGGGGAGGCGGCCCACGCGCGACGGGACCAGCAGCATGAGCAGCGGCTACAGCAGCCTGGAGGAGGACTCCGAGGACTTCTTCTTCACCGCCAGGACCTCCTTTTTCAGGAGAGCGCCCCAGGGCAAGCCCCGTGCCGGCCAGCAAGTGAGTGGCACGCGCCGTAGCCCGCGCCGGTCGCTCCCGGGATCCCCGAATCCACGTGTGTCTGCGAGGCCCGTTGGGGATGCCGGCTGGGAAGGAAGAGGGGGTGGCCGACAAGGGGCTTCTGTCCTTGGGGATCCCAGGGTCGTGCCTGGAGCTCGTGCACATGGGCGTGCGGGCGTGTGCGCGCGGAGGGCGGCTCGGGCTAGGTAAAGAGGAGGAAGGGCGGGAGACCGGGGGCCGGCTCCTGCCTTCCTCGCCAGATGGTCTCTGCGGCCCAGCTTCGGGCTTCGGGGAAGCAGTTCTGAGGGTGGAGGCGTCCCCCGCCACTCCCGGCGTTTCCCCTGCGCCCCGGCAGTCAGTGGTCGGGTCTTGGCTCCGGCCCTCACTGTGAGTCGGTTCAGTGGGCGCTGGGCCCCTGAGTGGCATGGGCACCGTGTAATAGCCAGGGGTGGGGGTGGTGACCTGGCTTCCCCTACCTTCCGGGTCCAGGACTTTGGGGGTGGGGGTGGGGACGATTGTAGGCGCTCGCTAGATCCCGGTTGCGGGAGTCAAGGTTGTGCGTTTCCTGCAAAGTCAAGTTTGTGAGTGCCTCCAGTGTTTTGCAAACAAGTTCGGTGCTAGGTAAATACCAGCCGGCGGGAGCCGAGCCTTAGGCCGGTTTCTTCCTTTTTTGGAGGAGGCATGCCTTGGGAAGCAGGGCTTAGAAAAAGATGGGAAGGGAACTTGGGCCGGGTCGCCGACCGTGACCGTGTTTTTCAGGGAGGCTTTCCCGAAGCGGGCCACTTGGTGTGGACTTCTCAGTCCTGAGCGTGAACCCGAGGCCTCCTGGCCCTGGGAGCCACACCAGGGAGCCCCGCCAACCCAGCCGTGCTCACATCAGATTAGTGAAGGCTGTAATGGAACAAATTTGTTGCTCTTAAAAAACGTCAGGCGCTCCCCAAACTTTGCTGTTAGACAGTCTTGGAGGCTAGAGGCAAGGAAAATCGTTCAGGGCCGGATGATGAGTTATGGGAGGGGTGAGGACGGAGTAATGTGTCAGGGTTTCCTTGCCAGACCTTTTAAGTTTGTTTAACCACTTTCTGAGGTCAGATTTCTTTTTATGATTCGGATGTTCTAGTCTTCTCAACCTCTTAACCCCCAAACCAGAAGGAGGGGGAAGGGGGATGGTGAAGGGCAAGAGCGAAGTCAAGTGCCCTCATTCAGTAGCAGGTAATCCTGAGTGAAGTCCTGGGGCGGCAGTCCGCCCTCTTTATTGTTTCTGAGGTTTAGGGCTGCACTATTTACTAGTGAACTTTGAGTGATGGCTTGGCTCAGGCTGCTGTAACAAATGCCATAGACTAGGTGACTTAAACACAAATACTTCTCTCACAGTTCTGGAGGCTGGAGATGGATCTGGGTGCGTGGTTGGGTTCTGGTGAAGACCCCTTCTTGGCTCAGGCTTCCTGGCTTGGAGAGGCCCGACTTCTTGCTGTGACCTCAGGTGGAGAAAGGGCTGGCTAGCTTTCTTCCTCTTAGAAGGGGGCCTCTCATCTTGGCCCTCAAGGCCTCCTTGCCTCCCGCAGGCCCCACCTCCAAATCCTGTCCTATTTAGGTCTTCATCATTTGAATTTTGGAGTACACGTGGAATTCATAGCGATTGATCCTTCTTTTTCAGTAGAGTGTATTTTAAGGGCATGCATTTGCTATGACGTTTGGAAGGCAGAAACACTGTTCTGCTGTCTTTGAGGGAAGAATGAATTGTTTTTCCTTATGCTTCTTTCGCTTGGCCCTTCTTTCTTTCTTGACCTCTCCTTTGTTTCTCTTCTCTACTTTGTATTTTCTCCTGCCACTTAACGTTGCTGTCACCGTTTGACACTTTGGCTAGAATTTGACAGAGGTGGTTGTGCTAGGTCGGAGTCTATTCCAGAGGCGGCTGTTAATCTCCAGAAAAAGTGCTGGTTCTCAGGTTCTCCAGGTGTGTGATGCTCCTTCACAGGGGCCAGAATATCCGGGTTAGACTAGTGTGAGACTGTTTCAGGGCTTTAAAAAGTAAAAACATCTTTTTTTTTTTTTCCGGTGTACACATTCAGTGTTTCTGCTCGTTAATTTAGCATACATTTTATGTAATACTTGTTTAGCATTTGGGATTAGTCTGGCATTCATATGTGTTTTGAAGTGTTGTGCTGAAAACCAGGACAGTAGATTTAGTTCTTGGCTTGAAAATCGTGTTTTTTATATATTCTGAAGCCTTATTGCCTGCGCATTTCCCCTTCTCACGTAACACATGGAAGGTGCTGAGTTATGGAACTTTCTTGCCAGGTGGAGAAAGTGTTTCAAACTGAATTTTTATGGACATATTGGTTAAAGTGCCTGAATGAGTCTGTTAAAGTCCTGATAAGATTTTCGAGTTAAAGGAGTAAAACTTACAAAGCAAGCCACTCTAAATATAGAACATTTGTTTTACCTATGGTTAGATGATAGATGAGCCTTTTTTGTTTTATTTATTATTATTATTTTAAGGAATCTCTGTGCCCAACGTTGGGCTTGAATTCACGACCCTGAGATCAAGAGTCCCTCTCTATATTGGCTGAGTCAGCCAGGCACCCCACCTTTTTCATTTTATTATGTTGGTGATTATAAAAGTAAGATAAGCATTTCTGACAAAGTGTAAAAGTGGAATTTATCCTTTTTCTAGAGAGCAAAGAGAGATGTTGCCGTAGGCTCTGTTATTGATAATGGTAATTGTTTTTTTTTTGTTTGTTTGTTTTTGGTGCTGAACCACGTGGTGGAAAAAGCCAGGAAGATATGGTTTCTAGGACTCTTGAAAATATCCAGAGAAAGCAAGATGTTTGTGGTAAATGCAGGATAGAGAAAAAGGGGAAGGGGGATGAGGAATTTCTTTTCTTCTCTTGCCAGGCAAAGGAATATAGCCCAACTTCTGTCTCCAACAAAAACAAAAATCTTATGGCTATAAAGGAAACGTTACCGTTTTCTTTCTTATATTATGTTGGTACCCTCTTTCAAAAAGGAAAAGGCTTAAAAACCTGTCTGGAGGATATAAACAGGAACGAACACACAGCCCTTTTGTGGCAGTTTGGATGTCTTGTGTATTACTGTATCTCTCGGTCTCCATTCGTACCTGATATCCCGTGGTTGCTCAGTGAATATTAGTTATATGAACACTTTCCTGGTTTGATGATGATTGGCTCTTGTTTTTTTTTTTTTTTTATTTGAGAGAGAGAGAGAGAGAGAGAGAGAGAGACACAGAGAGACAGAGATAGAGACAGAGACTGAGAATGAATCCCCAACAGGATCCACAGGGCTTGATCCCGTGGATCGTGAGATCATGACCTGAGCTGAAATCAGGAGTCAGGTGCATAATCGACTGAGCCACCCAGAGGCCCTGATTATACTTGGCTCTTCACAGGTTTTCAAATGTACCCTATTTTATGATGCTTCTAAGAACCCCCTGGAGAAGTACCTTAACGAAAGGTAAGGTTTTGTTAAGTGATCCACCGAAGGGCCTACAGACTTTCCTTTTTTGTTAATTCTCAGCCAAAAAAAAAAAATTTAAAATTGAATTTTATCTTTGCCAACATGGACATGTATAATTTACGTGTAATTTAGGTGTTTCTTAAAATGTTGACACCCCTCCCCCCTTCTGCATATATCTTCATTACAGTGTTCACAATTCATGATTGTGGATTCACTCTTGTTTCATGAAGGACCAAAAATGTGAGCAATTCCGTTATTCATAATTCTCTCCTTCACATTCAGACTTCCAAGAGTAGAAATGGACTAAAATTATTAATGTAGTCTATTGGAGCATCTCTTACCCCATAGCTAAGGCAATCACTTTTCTTTCTGAGGCTTTGGTAGTTATTTAATAGGAATAAGGAAAGAAGACACTTTTTGCTTTAGCAGAGTAGCCCAACTTCTGTCTCCAGTAAAAACAAAAATCTTATGGATATAAAGGAGATGAAGATCAAGAAGTCTTAAACTTAAAAAATTGTCTCTGAACCACTCACACTTCTAAAAGAAGTTACCCTGAAGAATTGTTTAATAAGGCAAACCCGTGAGACCCCATATAATAGGCCTCAAGTTTGCCCTATGGGTTCTCTCCTTATGATAATTTAAAGTTTTCTCAGACTTGTTTGGTTCTGTGTCATATTGTTAGAATCACCAGTAATGAGGTCCACTGTTTGTATTCAGTGTTTCCATTAGGAACTTTGGCGGTAGATCATTGGGGTTACAAGAATAATGGTTTACAACCTCAAAGGTATTTCGACTGTATTGACTTTCTACACTAATTTTTAATCCCTATATTGTCAAACATAAATAATACTCCCAGTCCTTATGGCTGGTGCGTGGTGATTTGCACGTTTCTTCTCCATGTCTGGTATATTCTGTTCTTACACGATACATAATAATCCACTGGAATTTTGTGTTTGTGTGAGCAGGACTGACAACACATTCCTTTAACTCACTTTCAAGAGAACATTAGTCACCCCTTACATGAAAATACATTCTCTCCCCTGTTTCTTCTTCTGGCTAACTTGCAAAGGATTTGGGATTATTTGGAAAGCAGTGACACAAAACATTTATGAAAAGAAAAGCTAAAAATATCCAATAATATGCTTATTCTTTTTAGACTTCCTTTGGCAGTCAGTGCATGTCATACTGTAAACATTCATTTTCTGGGAGAGAAAAAAAAAAAAAAAACGAGGCAGACTAAATACGTTTTAGTGTGGCGTGGGCCCCCATTCTTAGCCCTGAGCATCAGCTCTGGCTTACCCTCAGCTGCCCACAGAATTAGCTGTCTCTGATAAAGGCCCCTGTTTGAGGCATTTGCTTTTCGCTTCTGATTTGGCTCGAGGCCATTATCTAGTTGGAGCCCTTGTTCAGAAGTTCTGGTGGAAAGAGAATGGGGTAGGAGATAGATGCCTGGGAAGGGGCTGCTTGTATATAATGTATCTTGGCTAAAGTCAGCTGTTTGTATCCTTGTCCCATTGAAGAGCTCTGTAGGTGCCTGGTAAGAGGTTTAATTCTGAATAGGCATTAGCTATGTGACGAGGCCCTGCTTCTTGTTCACTCTCTGATGAAACAACATCTATTTATTTAAACGTTTATTTTTGAGAGCAAGAGTGCGAGTGGAGGAGGGGCAGAGAGAGAGGGAGAGGATCCCAAGCGGGATCTGTGCTGACAGCAGAGAGCCTGGTGAGGGGCTCGGACTCACGAACTGTGAGTTTTATTTTGTTTTTATTTTATTTTATTTTTATTTATTTTATTTTATTTTAATTTATTTTTTAGTTAGAAAGTGAGAGCCAGGGAGGGGCAGAGGAGAGGAAGAGAGACAGAATCCCAAGCAGGCTCCACACTGTCAGCACAGAGCCTGATACGGGGTTTGAACTCATGAACTGTGAGATCATTACCTGAGCTGAAATCAAGAGTCGGACACTTCCCCAGCTGAGCCACCCAGGCGCCCCTGCAACAACCTTTTAATAACCACATGTAAGTAGGGCTCTGGTCATGCCAGTCTTCACTTCCTTTCTGGAGCCCTGTGATTTGCCATCACAAAACTTTGGCCTGGGACTGCTTCCCTCCCTTCTCCTTCTCCGTCCCCTCAGAGAAGTCTGCCTGAATCACAGACTACTACTCTGAAGTGTAGGCACCCTCTCCTCTTGAAGCCCTCTGCTCTTGCCTTTCATAGCAAAAATTATAATTTGTTGTTGTATTTAGTTTAATGAGGATGGAGACTACCCTGTTGACCCAGCACATAAAATAAATACCTCATACTTAGTAGTTTTTGAAGGAATGGAAACCTACTGATTTTGTGTTTTTTGTGTGTCTTTTATTTTATTTTGAGAGAGACAGAGTGAGCAGGGGAGGGGCAGAGAGAGAGAGGGAGACACAGAACCTGAAGACAGGCTCCAGGCTCTGAGCTGTCAGCACAGAGCCCGATGCGGGGCTCAAACCCACGGGCTGTGAGATCATGATTCATGTCCGGAGTCGGACGCTTAACCAACTGAGCCACCCAGGTGCCCCGAAAACTTACTGATTTTGGATGGAAGTTCCAGTCCTTGGTACTGGGAGTTTTCCTTCATACACAGTGTACACAATTTTTCCTCTTCTCCCAGCTAGACCAAAAGTTTCTAAAGTATCTTACACATTAATAGTCATTTAAAAGTAGATGATATTGGTAATCAGTGTTATTACTGGGTTAGGTATAATTCACTTTATATATTCCCCCTTATTTTAAGAAGCCCCATTATTCATTCATTCAACATTTATTGAATTTATTTTGCCAACAGTTTATTTTTGCTGTGAAGGGAAAGAGCAGAGGGTTTAAGAGGGGAGGAGTGCCTACTTTACCTTTTTTTTTAAGGTTTTATTTTTTTGGGGGAGAGAGAGCACGTGCAAGCAGGGGAGAGGGGCAAAGGGAGAGAGAGAATCTTAAGCAGGCTCCATGGTCGTGCTTAGAGATGCAGAGTCTTATGTGGGGCTCGATCCCATGACCCTGGGATCATGACCTAAGCCGAAGTCAAGAGGTGGATACTCAACTGACTGAGCCACTCAGGCGCCTCCACTGAATAATAATTCAAACAAAATTTTTTTTTAATGTTTTATTTATTTTTGAGAGACAGAGACAGCGTGAGCAGGGGAGGGTTAGAGAGAGAGGGAGACAAAGAACCTGAAGACAGGCTCCAGGCTCTGAGCTTGCTGTCAGCACAGAGCCTGACGCGGGGCTCGAACCCATAAACTGAGAGATCATGACCTGAGCCGAAGCTGGACGCTCAACCGACTGAGCCACCCAGGCGCCCCAATTGAGTAATATTTTTTAAAAGCTCACCAAATAGAACATCTCTCTAATTTTTCTTTAACGTGCATGTTCCTTTAGTGTGAAGGAAACTTGTACCTGTTGACAGTTTTTAAGAACACTGCTATTGAGTAAAGTGTGTAAAGGTGTACATCAGTTTAGATGGAAAGGCTTGCTGAGAAGTGTATCCCTGTACAACAAGCCACATTTTCCAGTGGACATCTGTGCAGAAACTGTAGATGATTGTGTTCCAACAGAAACATCGTCATCCTCAAGGATATGAGATGCATTAAACGGAGTTAATACTAATAATGCTAACTAGAGTTTATCAAACTCTTCCCAACGAGGTTAGTTTTCCAGGTTTTTCTTTTCTTTTCTTTTTTTTTTTTTTTAACATTTATTCATTTTTTAAGAGAGAGAGCACGAGCCAGGGGAGGCACAGAGAGAGGGAGACACAGAATCCTAAGCAGGCTCCAGGCTCTGAGGTATCAGCACAGAGCCTGATGCGGGGCTCGAACTCCCAAACCGTGAGATCCTGACCTAAGCCGAAGTCGGATGCTTAACCAACTGAGCCACCCAGGCGCCCCTCCAGGTTTTTCTGAATAGTTAGTTCTGGTTTGGCTATCAGTGGCTAGTCAGATGGTTTTGTTTACTTATTATTATCATCATTATTTATTTATTTATTTTTTACAGTTTACTTATTTTTAAGAGAGACAGGGAGGGGCAGAAAGGGAGAGAGAGAATCCCTCTGCTCAGAGCCTGATGTGAGGCTTGATCCCATGAACCCTGAGATCATGACCTGAACTGAAATCAACAGTCAGAGGCTTAACTGACTTGAACCACCCAGGTGCCCCTAAAGTTAGAATGTCTACTTTTTGTTTGTTTGTTTGTTTGTTTTGAGAAAGAGAGAGAATGAGTGGGGGAGGGGCAAAGGAGAGCAAGAGAGAGAATCTAAAGTGGGCTTCATGCTTGGTGCTCAGTTTTACAAACCATGAGATCATGACCTGAGCTGAAATCAAGAGCCGGACACTTAACTGACTGAGTCACCCAGGCGCCCCAACTTGTTATTTTTCTAATGGAGAGGGCCAGATACACAGTAGGAAGGATGTCAGAGCCCATAGAAAATGATTAAGATGTGACATTCATGTAAAAATGTTATGAATACAAGTGATCATCATTCTAAAACTGTATTGTCAAATATAGTAGTTACTGACCACCTGTGGCTCTTTGGGACTTGAAATGTGGCTGGCCTGAACTCAGAGGTGCTGGAAGTGTGAAATATACACTGATTTCTACGACCAAGGAAAGAGAATATAAATATACAATGTAAACAATGATTGTTTAGTATTGGTTACATGTTGAATACTTGGGATATATTGAGTTAAATAAAACTGATTATTACCTGTTTGTTTTTTAACTTGGCTACTGGAAAATTTAGAATTCTGTATGTGGTTCACATTCTATTTCTGCTGGACAATGCTGTTTGCTAGAGCAGAGCTACTGAATCTTGCCAGGGGTTTGGATCTCCATCCTCTAGTGGCTGCAGATGGATGGATGGGATGCCAGCCAGGCACCCTGGGAAGATATTTCTTTGTGAAGGGGAACTTGCCCTTTACTGTTGGGAATAGTTTGTTTCTTCTCAGCCTATCGTGGGTTACGCGTACCAGCATTTTGAGGTTGTGAAACTTTAGTGTGGGGAACTTCCCTTTTGTCTGACATAAGAGCTGATAGGATAAAAACTGTCCTAATGGCATTCAAACTGCACCTCTGCCTTGAATCTACAGAGAATGGATTCATTATTTCATAGGGTATTAAAACAGCAAGAGTAATACACATTTTATGGACTGTAATTGCTAACTGCTGCTACATTATTCAGTCAGCTAAGAATAATTTACTAATTATATATTGCAGCACTCAGTTCTTTTTCCAGATGCTAAACAAAGTGAGATAATTAGAGGAGGAAGAAGAATGAATTTGGGAATTGGAGACCAGGAGAATAGATTTAGAAGATCTGGATTTAAGAGGTTTAGAATGCAATCAGCAAACTGTTTTTCATGAAATTAATGCAGGTCAGGCAATGTTTGTGTGTGTCAAGATTGTGAAGGTAGTTTTCTACGTTCATTCCTAAGCGTTTATGGAATGTTCGCAATGTGATAGACTGATGCCAGGGTTTTGATGAACAAAACAGATAGAAACTTGCTCTTAAGTTTAGTTCAGAGTCTTCCTGCACTTGGCTAGCTTGGTGGATAGAGCATGTGGTTCTTGATCTCGAACTCCACTTTGGGTGCAGAGATTACTTAAAAGTAAAATCTTAAAGTTTGATTTGTAGTCTGTAAGATCATTTCCCATCCATGGTAAAGAGCAAGATCTTGGTTCAAAATTTGGCTCCATCTTTGTTTTGTATGCTAAGAAAGTACTTTTTCATAAGCATGCCAGTTTTATTCAAAGGATATTAAGGTTTTATGGATAGCTGGAGCAATATGTTTAAACATTTTTTTCCACCAAAATTTTAATGTTTGTTTATTTTTGAGAAAGAGTGAGACAGAGTGCGAACGTGAGAGGGGCAGAGAGAGAGGGAGACACGGATAGAATCTGCAGCAGGCTCCAGGCTCTGTGCTGACAGCTCAGAGCCGGACATGGGGCTCGAACTCACAAGCTGTGAGATCATGACCTGGGCTAAAGTTGCATGCTTAACCAACTGAGCCACCCAGGCACCCTCCCCGCCAACTTTTTTTTTGATAACAAGAATGCTGTAAAAATTGCATCATATAGTTTGAGGGGAAATGGCCCATTATCTTACTATCCTAATCCAAATATTATTTTGCAGAATTGTTTCCTAGTTTTTTTCCATTTGTCTTTTTTATTTTTTAAGTAATCCCTACACCCATCATAGGGCTTGAACTCATGACCCCAAGATCAAGAGTCACATGCTTAACTGACTAAGCCAGCCAGGCACCCCTCACTTGCTTTTTACATACATATAATCGTATTGTACTGACTTTAAAAAAAATTGTGGTGACATGCACCTAAAATTTGCCGTCTAGTGTTAAGTATATACATTGTTATGTCTCCAATTGCCAGAACTTTTTCATCTTGGAAACTGAAACGCTGTCCCCATTAAACTGCAACCCCCTCCCCACCATACTCCTGGTAGTCAGCATTCTATTTCTGTTTCTATGAGTTTGACTCATCTAGATATCGCATATAAGTGAAATCCTACGGTATTTGTCTTTTTGTGACTGGCTTATTTCACTCAGTATAACGTCCTTAAGGTTTATCCGTGCTGTAGCATGTGTTATAGTTTCCTTCAAGCCTGAATAATAATTGCATTTAATGTATGTACCGCGTTTTGTTTATCCATTCATCAGTCAGTGGCTAGTAGGGTGCTTCTAACTCTTGGCTATGATGACGGATGCTGCAATGAACAGGGGTACACAGATACCTCTTAGAGACCCTGCTTTTCAATTCTTTCAGGTGTATACACAGAAGTGGCATTGCTGAATCATATGGGTAACATTTTTAAAAATTTTAAGATACATTTTTTAAATGTTTATTTTTGAGAGAGAGACACAGAGCATGAGCCAGGGGAGGGCAGAGTGAGAGGGAGACACAGAATCCGAAGGAGGCTCCAGGCTCTGAGGGGTCAGCCCAGGGCCCGATGTGGGACTTGAACTCACGAACCACAAGATCATGCTCTGAGCTGAAGTCGGATGCTTAACTGACTGAGCCACCTGGGCGTCCCAGAATTTTAAAGGAATTCTGTATTGACAAATTTGAATCTTGCTATTTAAACTTAGAATTATGAAGGGCGCCGGGGTGGTTCAGTCTGTTAAGAGTCTGACTTTAGCTCAGGTCATGATCTCACAGTTAACGGGTTTGAGCCCTGCATTGGGCTCTCTGTTGTCAGCACGGACCCTGATTCAGATTCTCTGTCCCTCTGTCTCTGCCCCTCCCCTGCTATGTCTCTGTCTCTCTGTGTCTCTGTCTCTATCTCTTTCTCTCTCTCTCTGTCTCTGTCTTTCTCTCTCAAAAATAAATAAACATTTAAAAAAAAGAGTGGCGCCTGGGTGGCTTGGTCAGTTAACCGACCGACTTCGGCTCAGGTCATGGTCTCGCGATTCGTGGGTTCGAGCCCCATGTTGGGCTCTGTCCCATCAGCATGGAGCCTGGAACCTGCTTCGGATTCTGTCTCCCTCTCTCTCTGCCCTTCCCCAACTTATGCTCTGTCCATCTTTCTCTTTCTCTCTCTCTGTCTCAAAAATAACCATTTAAAAAATATTAAAAAAAACACCTTTTCCATCATGGAATAGCTTTTTAGAATAAATGTACAAAATGCAATTTTAGTTAGCAGTGAAGCTATGGCTATTTTTATGCTTCTAGTTATATATCACCAATTGAAGGCTGTATTTTTTTTTTTAATTTTTAATGTTTATTTATTTTTGAGAGACAGAGCACGAGCAGGGGAGAGGCAGAGAGAAAGGGAGACACAGAATCCAAAGCAGGCTCCAGGTTCTGAGCTGTCAGCACAGAGCTGGATGAGGGGCTTGAACCCACAAACTGTGAGATTATGACCTGAGCTGGAGTTAGATGCTTAACTGACTGAGCCACCCAGGCGCCCCTGAAGGCTGTATTGTTAAGTGGTTTCATTGTGCCCTTAGCTCCACTGGGCATAGTCATTAAAATAGAGGGAAAAGTGGGGTGCCTGGGTGGCTCAGTCAGTAGAGCATGCGACTCTGAGGACAAACAAAGCAGAAGTCATTGTTATTTAATTTGCAATCTGTAAGTTTAATATGTTTCTTTACTTCTCAGTAGATCTTCCTCTTGGTGTGAGCATTGTTCATGGCCTTTGACCATTTGTTAGTCCGGAAATCTCCAGAGAGCACTGTTCTTGAGTCGTGTGCATATTTAGCTGGGGAGATGGTTCCCCTTTTTTGTGGTCAGCTAAACTTCAGGTTATTTTTTGACTTCCTCTCTTTGGACCAGAGGGACATTACATACTCTGGCATTTTGAAATCCTTTAGAGTCTGTCTCAGGCTGACATCACTGAAACTCCAAGCAAAAAAACCCTCACTTTACTCCTCTAATTATGACACAGGAATGGCATTACTAAGAAAGCATCAGCGTCCTATGAATACGCTGTGGAATACAGAGGGTGGGAGCTGGACGATGTGCTGCCTTTTACTAAGCAGGTTTAAAAAAAAAAAAAGGGACTGAAAGTGCCTGTTTATCTTTGAACTTCAGTACATTTAGTGGGAGTTTTCCAAGTACCCGGTAGAATTCAGAGGAACCTAAGTTTTATCAATAGACCAGATTTTGAAAAAAGGATTATAGGACAAACTGCTAAAAACCCCACCTACCAAAGAGGATTTTTATAGTGTTTACTTAGTGGCTTATTGTCTTTTGTTGAAACGTTGCAGTTAGATATTATCTGGCATTGCTGTCTACTTTAAGGCTTGCTTGTGATGAAAATTTTTGCTTAATCTCTTATACTCTGATGAATCCGTAGTTTGTCCTCATTTAATTTTTTTATTTCAGAATATTTTATTTTTTTAAATTATTATTTTTTAAATGTTTTATTTATTTTTGAGACAGAGCAGGAGATGGGGAGGGGCAAAGAGAGGGAGATACAGAATCTGAAGCAGGCTCCAGGCTCTGAGCTGTCAGCACAGAGCCCGACAGGGGGCTTGAACCCATGAACCGCGAGATCATGACCCGAGCTGAAGTTGGACACTGAGCCACCTAGACACCCCCAGAATATTTTAATTAAGTGAATCTTTTAAAGAGATGTAAAGAATTATTTTTGACTTCAGATGGATTATGAACCCTCCTTAATCCTCATATTTTAGGCAACTCAAACAAGTTTACTCTGAAATTTTCCTATAAATGCTTGTTTCGAGGAATATTTTTTTGATACCTTGCCAGTGAAGTCCTGGAAATTTATGTGTTTCTGATACAGTTCTCGAACAGCAAAACAAAAAAACAAAAACTTTTTATGAAAGTATAAAATAGCTGTATGCATTACATAGGAGGGAAAAAATAGCAGTACTAAAAATGAAGTTTAACATTCCATTGTGTTTTACAGTTAATGGAGCTTTCCAAGAGAATTAAAATTCAGTTGATTTATTTGGACTCTAATTTCAGTGGAACTTGGAAATGAGAAATTAAACCAACAGAAGTTTTTATTGGTTTAGACCTTCAGCAGATGCAGGTTTTAATGGCACTGCAGAGGTGAATTCAAGGGTATTTGACTGTAGTCCATGATTTCCCAGCTCTGGGAAAATGTAAATATTATGTAGGTGGTTTAAAGAAACCATAATATTACTTTGGTCCATTTAAGGTCTGTTTCTGTTTGTTTAAACAGGCTCGTGGATAGCTTTTTTCTCGCCAGTATTCCTTTGGGGGGAAGTTACTGCCCTTTCAGATCTTTCTGAAGTTTGAAAATTGCTTTCTAGCCTTCTCTAATGACCAGCGTTGGCCACGTGGTGCCCTCGTTTGGCGGGGTGTGGTGGTGGGGTGCTGTGCTGAGGTGTGGGGTTTGGTCCTTGGCTGTCCTGCTGGCCTATGCTAGAGGAAATTCATTCTAGGAACTGTACCCAGAGCGTAATTATTCCTGCCATTTGGTGCAGAGGATTGGAGGTAGGTCATGTAGGGGAGAGTAATACCTTTGAAAAAGGTGAACATAGCCCCCAAATCAGCAAATCAATTTAAAATTTATTCACTCTGGAGGTAGTTCTGAACAGCTTTTTTTAATTTTTAAATTTTTAATGTTTACTTTTGAGACAGAGAGAGAGAGAGAGGGAGAGAGGGAGAGAGGGAGAGCGAGAGAGCAGGGGAGGGGCAGAGAGAGGAAGACACAGAATCTGAAGCAGGCTCCGGGGTCTAAGCTGTTAGCACAGAACCTGACACGGGGCTTGAACTCACAGTGAGATCATGACCTGAGCAAAGTCAAACGATTAACCGACTGAGCCACCCAGGCACCCCTGAACTGTTTTCATTAACAGTGGATCTTGATCTTTTGAGGTGAGGGCTATTAAAAAAAAAAGAGAGAGGGGGAACTGGATTTTGTTATGGGCTAAACGGGTGTGTGTTCTTGATTAATTAGAAGCAACTGTGTAAGGCAGCCTGGGTTTAAATCTGTAAGGCAGCCTGGGCAAGTCCTTGCACCTCGTTGAGCCTCGATTTCCTCATCTGTAAAGTAGCAGCATGCCTGGCACATATAAACAGTAATAAGTATTTAGCAATTTAAAAAATACCTTTTATTTTTAAAAGGTTCTTCCATATATGGTCATGTATCTCATTTGAGTTTTGGGCTGAATGGAGAACTGACCATGCCTGGGAGAGTTGAAGCCAAAGAATGAAGGGAAATTAGGTGTGTCACTTTGGATTTATTGGCCAGAGCGAATTGAGAATCTCCGTGTCCTTGATCAGGAAGAAGCTTTAGTCATTCCTGGAGGCTTACATTTTTTTTTTTTTAAACCACTTTCAGTCTCACTGTAGTGCCTTTGTTTTCTAGTAAAGGAGTTGTTGTCTCCTGACCAAGCCTGAGGCCACCTATCAAAGTCTTCATGAACTTCTTTTTTTCCCTTCAAGTTAGCCACCCCAGTGGAAAGAGAGATCAGACATATGACAGTGTGGTTCTTTTGCTCAAGAGTTGATGTGTAGGTTAACACACTGAAGTTTTTTCTTTTCTCCTCCTTTTTTCTTTCAACTTTCTTCTGTTCTCCCGCTCTTATCTGCCCCTGGCTGCGGGGGATTCTGGCTGCAGAGTTCTGCTCCAGGCTACTGGCCTGACCTGGTGACAGATTTTTGCTTCTTCCTGGGGGCTTTCCTTTTTCCTCCAGAAGGTGTAAATTGCCTTGTGCTCATTGTTTAGGGACTGAGTCACTGTCTTGTTCCTGGTTTTCACGAGATCAAATTGGATGAGGTAATTTGTGTGAACTGAGTAACTCACTGCAAAGGGGATGTGTGGCTGTCTTTGAATCCATTTCCACGTGCTGTGGCTGGTCTCCCACTCACAGTGTTCGAGCATTGCTGGATGCATCCACAGTGCACAAGTAGGCTCGCTTGTGCACAGTTTGAACACAGGCATTAGCGAAGCTCAGGGAGTCACGTGATCTGTTTGGCTCACTCTTCAGAGTTCATTTATGCTCTATAAAACTGGCATGGGTTTTGGAATCTGGTGGGAAACCTCTTCCTTCAGACCACGTGAGCCTCTTGGGGTTTGCTATTCCCTCTCTGTCCCCCACCTCCCCTTCCTTTGGTTGTGTTTCTTACAATGAATTGGTTGTCTAAAACTGGCCTTATCTTCTGAATGCCATTGTGAATATTTTTAATCACTTGAATTGTAAATTTAGCTGAACTGTAAATTTTACTGATACTCCTACGTAAATATTTTCTCATTCATGTAAAAGACTTGGGGCATTATCCACCATGTGAGTACATATTCAGTAAATGTTGACTATTATTTCTAGAAGTATTAGCATTATTCATTAAAAACAATTTGGTAGGAGCTCTTATTAAAATAGTATGATGTGGTAGAAAAGTCTAGGGATCTAGAATTGGGAAATCATCTTAATCTTGAATCTGTTATTTACTAGCTCTGGGAGCTTTGAAGAGGTTCCTTAATGTTTTGAGTATCAGCTTGCTAATCTTTAAAACAGATATTCTAGAGGGGTTAAATAAGATAATGTGTGTGAAAGTATTCCTTTGTTTTTTAATTTTTTAATTTTTTTTTACATTTATTTTTGAGAGACAGAGAGAGACAGAGCGTGAACAGGGAAGGGGCAGAGAGAGAAAGAGACACAGAATCTGAAGCAGGCTCCAGGCTCTGAGCTAGCAGTCAGCACAGAGCCCGACACAGGGCTCGAACCTTTGAACCGTGAGATCATGACCTGAGCCGAAGTTAGATGCTCAACTGACTGAGCCACCCAGGCACCCTGAAAGTATTCCTAAGTTATAAATTGTTATATAATATGAATTGTTACATAATTGCAAATATTAGTATGTTTAGAGACTACTATAAAATTGTTAACATATATTGTGTCTCATAAATTGATTTTAAATTCTCAACCTATGGTAGTATTGGAGGTAATACTCGATAAATGGTCATTGAAAAATTAATTCATTCCCCCAACTCATTCATGTATGCCTATTTTTTAAATTTTAATTTTTATTAAAAATTTTTAATGTTTATTTTTGAGAGAGACAGAGTGTGAGCATGGGCGAGGCAGAGAGAGAGAGAGAGAGAGACAGACACAGAGACACACACAGAGACAGAGACAGAATCCGACTGTCTCTGTCCGACTGACACAGACTCCAGGCCCTGAGCTGTCAGCATAGAGCCTGATGTGGGGCTCGAACTCACAAACTGGGAGATCGTGACCTGAGTTGAAGTCAGTTGCTTAACCAACTGAGCCACCCAGGTGCCCCCATGTATGTCTATTTTTATCTGCAGAGTAGTGATTTGTATTTGGGGACCCAAACTTTTTAATTTTTTTTTTTCTACTTTTGGAGAGAGAGCACAAGCCAGGGAGAGGGGCAGAGGGAGAAAGAGAATCCCAGATAGGCTTCATGTTCAGCATGGAACCTGATGTGGGGCTCAATCCCACGACCCTGGGATCATGACCTGAGCTGAAATCAAGTGTCACACTTTCAACCAACAGAGCCATCCAGGCATCCTGGATGACCTGAGCATTTTGTGTCTAAGCAGCAAGTTTAAATCACCTTATGAATGAATTGTGTTCATGAAGCACTCTGATGCTTTGGAGAAAGAATGATATTCAGTTCTTATTATGAATGGATCTGGGCTCTGAGTAAATTAGTTTTAAGCCTTCCAGATTATCCTGTCTGTGAGCTTCATGAGGGCAGCCCATTTCTGTCTTGTTCCCCACTAGATGTTCATTGTTAGTGTGGTACTCGACACAGGGCACCAACTGGGGTCTATTGTTAATTTGTTTTTATTTATTTATTTTTTAAAGTAATCTCTACACCCAATGTGGTGCTCCAACTCCCTGAATGCTGAAACCGAGTCACATGCTCCTCTGAGTGAGTCAGGCCTGCGCCCTGTCATTATTTGTTAATTGGCCACCTGGTTTTCATTTGATCAGATTTGTGTCAGAATCCTAATCAAGAAAAAGAAGTTGGGTGAAGGCAGTGACACTTGTTTCTTTTCTTTCAAGGGGAGGTAATCATAAAACAAACAATGACAATAGATTCTGTATCAGGTGAAAGTGAGCCATTTAGGTGAAATGGAACATATATTGGGCTGGGGATGTGGAGACCTGGGTCCTAGGCCTATACTTTATTCCAGAGAAGTAGCTTTGGAAGTTAGTGGCTAATTTATTCTAGAGCTGAATTTTTTTTTTAACTTTTTACATTTTTATTTTTGAGAGAGAAAGAGTGTGAGCAGGAAAGGGGCGGAGAGAGAGGGAAACAGAATCTGAAGCAGGCTCCAGGCTCTGAGCTGTCAACACAGAGCCTGACGTGGGCTCGGACTCCCAGATGGTGAGATCATGACCTGAGCCGAAGTCGGACGCTTAACCAACTGAGCCACCCAGGTTCCCCCTGAAATCTTGTTTGGAGGGAAAGTAACAGTGATAAAAGCCTTGGAAGGGCTTCCATGAAATGTATTGTGATGCCAAATGAATTAGTTACAAAATAGCTGTATTAGGTCATATCTGGTTGGGGGAGGTTGAGCTTAAGTGAATTGGTTAGTCATGGGTGTTTGAGAAATGAGTAGAATATGTGGAGTATGAGTAGAATATGAATTATTTCTTTTCCTAAAGAGGGAATATCCTGGGAAAGAAATCAAGGGGGTTCTGGGTGGTTTATTAAATTCATCCCTATGTAGTTCCAACAAGAATGGGTTTCATGCAAGCCAAAGGAAACAGTTAATTATTGTAGGAGTTGTAAACATGGTGTCAAAAACTATTGAAGAGCGAGCCCACCAGCAATGCTACATTCCTCAGAAACTGGGCAGGATGAATAGAGGAGAGTCCTGTGCTTAGGGATAATGCTAGGACATGCGGGTAGTTTAGCCACTGGGCGTACTTGTAGGACAAGTGCTTATGGGCCTGTGGGCCGGTGTGCGGTCCCATTTGGGAGCGAAGGAAGTGTATTCATTTCCTTTGGAAGGTTGGTTAAATGTTGTCTTTTGTTTCCAGTGTTATCTTGTATTCCAGTTGGTCTGCATTTACCCTTGCCAGGTAAATGTTCCAAATCAGTTTCTCTTAAATTCTATTATATAACATCAGAGTCTTTTGTCTAATATAATATATCCAAATGTGAGGCTTCCAGAGGCTTCTGTCCCCTTGCCCACCCTGTGTAGAGTGGTAACTCAACTTCTCCATTCACTGATCCATGGATATCCAGTTCAAGGCTCATTTCTTACAATGTCTTGTCCTCTGATTGCTACAGGCATATGTGAGTATTGCCTTCCTGACAAGAATGAAAACTCTTGAGGGCTAGGGATCTTTGCTTCACAGAGGTCATAGTGAATGATTCGTGAGTGTGATGATTAACTTGATTCATTTTATTGAGACGTTGTCATTTCCTAGAAGAATTATCTTCAATCTGAGCAATTCATTTAGAACTTTCATCTGTTTCCAATTTCATGTAGACCTCAGGCGATATTTCAGCAAGACCCCATGGGGAAAGATACTTCTCTAAAATTTGACTTTTAAACATTTGAGGGGTTATTGATAATTCAGAAAGACATAACTGTAACTCTAAAGGAATGGCTGGATGGAATGGTTCCTTTTACTGTGAAGAGTCTGCGTTTTCTGTTATTAGCTAGCAGGAACATGCTTAAATACATAATTATAGGAAGTTTTGTTTTCAGTCAGAGAAATCACAAGAATTATTTTGGTAGTGACTTGTGTTTTTTTCATTAGGCACATCATAGGGTCCCTGAAATTCTGTGTTGCATTTTATTTGTTCTGTGTTGCATTTTAGATTTGGAAAATGTGTGATACGATAATATGAAGAGGTGGCAGATTTAGCAGCTGCTCACATTTTGTGTTCATTTTAATTTGAAATGTTGGTTCTGTGGAAGTGAGTATAGTCAAAATGGTTTAGGCGAAATAAAATGTTGCATTACCATTTTGTGGCAAGCGGAGTACCAAGGCTCCAGACACTTAATGTTACAGTTATTAAACATTATTTGAAGTATCTCTGAATATGCATATAGGCATTACATTCATTTAGGCAGTGATTGATTTTAACGATTTTAGTGATCAGAAGGGAAAATGTGGGCTGAAGTGTGAAGCGATGGATTCCCCAGGCTGCATAATTTATGTCTTTCAAGGGGGGTTAATTTATGTCCCTCAAAAAAGGTAGACACACAAAGCTAAAAACCCATCCAGAGTACTGACCTGTTCTTCGTGGCTATCAGGACTTGTAGGAGTGACTTCTCCCCAGGCCTCAGTGGCCGTCCAGTTATTGAGGTGGAAGGAAGGCAGTGAGAGTGGGGATGAAGTGGAAGAGGGGCCAGGTTGCAGATATTGGTGAATTGGGGGGATGGGGTGGTGAGAAAGGGGACAGGGATGAGTCATGGGTTCCTTGGCTTGGGTGACTGGGAAGGTGATGTTGTCACTATAAGGGAATATAGACGAAAGATGTGCTTTGGGAGGGAGGATAAGTTCAGACCGTGGATTGGCCCCAGGCAGTCAATAAATAATGAATGAATCTGGGTGTGTTTTTTGGGCTGTCGGTAGGGTGTCAGTGTTTCCTGGGCTTGTTGGAAGTATACCTGACTTGGCGAGAGAGCTCTGGGATTTGTTGAAGCTATAGGAGCAGGGGGCCCAAGCAAGGAGGATTCACCAGCATTCATTCATTCATTCATTCATTTATAAGTTTGCTTATAGGTTTATTTATTTTGAGAGAGTATGCAAGTGGGGGAGGGGCAGAGAGAGAGAGAGAGAGAGGGGTGGAGGAGAGGCAATCCCAAGCAGGTTCCCGCTGCCAGTGGTGAGCTGGAGGTTGGGCTCGAACCCACCAACAGTGAGATCATGAGTTGCGTCAAAGTCCTATGTTCAGCCAACTGAGTCTTCCAGGTGCCCCTTACAGTTAAAGGGTAGGCAGAGAAGACGGGTGTATCTCCAGAGAGAACCAAAGTGAGTGAACTAGAGAGGTAAAGAAAGCCAGGAGAATGGTGTTCTGGGAGCCCAGGGATGAGCCTACCTCAAGAACAGGGGGATGGTCAGTAGGGCAAATGCAGCATGCAGAAAAGCCAGGGACTGAAGTCGAGCCAGTAGGAGTCTCTGGAGACCTTAAGGAGAGACTCTAAGGAAAACTGGAGAGGCAGTCGACTGCAGAGGGAGGAGGACTGAATAGCTGTGGAGGAGACAGGAAAAGTGGGTGCAAGCTGCTCGCCCTTCCATGGTTTGGCTGGGAAGGAAAGGACCGTGCCCTAGAATGAGGAGGCCATGGTGTGGAGGGAGTCGTTGGCCTGTTGTCATCATTTTTAGATGAGAGACTTGAGTAGGAAGAAAGCGTATGGGGAGTGGAGGATACAGGTGAGGCACTAAGGTTCCCTCAAGGAGATGGCTGCCTTCGCAGCGGAAGGGATGGTGTTTGGAGTGGAAGTGGAGGAGGGCTGCTTGGCAAGAATATGGGTCCCCTTGGAGAAGAGGGGTAGAGTTAAGGCTGGTAAACTTGTACCTGATACAGGGGGTGGTGACTATAAGTTTGAGTTGATGGCGGATGGGCACTGATGGAGCAGGTGGGGATGCGTGTGTGGACGCTGATGTGTGGAGAGAAAGCCAGAGGCACAGAAGCAGAAGAGGGAGCTCTGTGGTGTGTCTGGAGGACCAGGTGGCCTTGCGGGTGGAGCAGACAGGGAAAGACACATCTACGGGTGTGGTGAACAAGTGGGAAAGGAAGCAGGCTCTAAAGGGGTGTTGTTTGCCAGGCTCAGGACTTTGGATTTTATTTCCTGGGTGAGGAGGAGCCACTTAGGGAGAAGTGAAGGGATCAGATCTATGCTTTTGCAGCTGAGAGAAGTTTATGGAAGAGTTTGAAGAGAAGCAGGGGTATTGTTTGGGAGGCCATTGGGGTAACCTGGGTGATGGTCATTAGGGCTTGAAATGAGGCAGTTGCAGTGGGAGAGGTGCGGATTCCTGAGGTTGACTAGGTAGATTGGCACTGATCGACAGAGCGGGGAGAGAGGGGAGGAAAAAAGGTTGTGTGTGTGTGTGTGTGTGTGTGTGTGTGTAGGAAAAAAGGTGTGTGTGTGTAGGAAAAAAGTGTGTGTGTGTGTGTAGGAAAAAAGGTGTGTGTGTGTGTGTGTGTGTAGGAAAAAAGGTGTGTGTGTGTGTGTGTGTGTGTGTGTGTAGGAAAAAAGGTGTGTGTGTGTGTGTGTGTGTGTGTGTAGGAAAAAAGGTGTGTGTGTGTGTGTGTGTATGTGTCTGAGAGAATGGCCCTGCCAGTTGGGGAACTGGAGAACGCAGGAGGAAGATAAGTAGGTCTAGTTAGGTGGTGGAATAGTTCAATTTCAGACACAAATACAGATCGTTTGTGTAGCACCCAGCTGGCTATGTGAATCAGGGTTCTGAAGCTCACAAGAGAGGTCCCTACAAGAGTGTTTCGGAAGCATGAGGTTATCATCCTTGAATTGGAAGTGGTTAGGATTTATTTGAAGGAACAAGAGAAAAATAAATCCTGATGTGGATATGGACTGTAAAAGCAAACTTCTTAGACCATTTCAGTATATTATTAACTTTCTTAGAATAAAGCCTTTGATGACCAGAATGTGGATGTAACCCCACCCCATAGCTCAAAATTAATAACAAAAAGATGTTAGAAAATAAATTCAAGAAGTTTCGATAGAAATGTTTTTATCTTGGTAGTTTTTATTTTTCTATCAGGTTAAAATCCCTTTCTTAATCTGTTTTATTTTTGATAAGAAACTTGAGAAAACTGATGGGTACTAGTTGGTTGTATTTTTGCAACATCTTTGAATATGAGATATACTGTCTTGAGGGTGGTTATCACTGCATTTTATTCTTCAGGTTTGGCACCAATGGATACCTAATAATTAATATTCTAATGCAATGCCCATAGATGGATTAAAAAAAGTGGTTTTCGGGAAACATGCTGAGTACAATTTATATTTCACTCAGTACTGGTTTGTAGAGCCTTACTTTGGATCTTCCACAAAATCCACATTTTTCTGTTTTCCTTCCCAAAATGTAGAAGCAAGTAATACTGTTGATCTGTGGAAATGTTAAGTAAGCAGAAGTAAAGTCTTTATTTTTTTCTTTTAATTTTATTTTTATTTAAGTAATCTCTATATCCAACATGGGGCTCAAACTCATGACCCTGAGATCAAGAGTTGCATCTTGACTCTTGACTGAGCCAGCCAGGCACCCCCCACCCTTTTGTGTGTGTGTGTGTGTGTGTGTGTGTGTGTGGGAAGTAAAGTGTTTTTAATTTGAGAGAGAGATCACGAGCTGGCAGAAAGGGGCAGAGGGAGAGAAAGAGAGAGCCTTAAGTAGGCTGCACGCTCAGCATCGAGCCCAACAAAGGGCTCCATACCACATGCCTGGGATTGTGACCTGAGCCAAAATCAGAAGTCTGACAGTCAACCGGCTGAGCCACCAGCTGCCTGGAAGTAAACTTTTTAGATCCAGTGGAAGTTCTGACAGTGTGGTGGGGGCTCTGGAGTTTTCTAGGGATGTGGGTGGTTCGGGTGGTTCTCCCTAAGCCCCTGCTACTCTTTTCTAAATTATCTGCACTACTGTATGATTTATGCTGTAGAAGAGAGATTACTTTCCTGCTTCTATGGTATCAACAAACATTTATTGAGTGCCTGCTCTGTAGCTGGTGTTGTGCTTGGCCCTGGGATTTAAAGAGGAGGAAGGCCAATATCCCGCCTCAAGAGCCTGCAGTCTAGTACAAAGTCATAAAGAGCCATTGCGATATCGTGATGTGTAGTATATATAATGGAAGGAGTTTGAAAGAGCTTCTGGGTTGGTGAACAAGCTAGGTGGTGGGGGAGTGGTACTTGTGGGGAGGGCATGAAAGCTCTGGGCCCCTTTCCCTCCTACCTCGTGTTAGGCATCTCTTCATTTGGCTGTTCATGAATTGTATCCTTTGTAGAAAGCAGGTAATAGTAATTAGAGTACTTACCTGAGTTCTGTGGGGCATCCTGGCAAATGATTGAACCTGACTAGGGTGTCATGGGAAGCCCTGATTTATGTACAGCTGGTCAGTCATAAGCATAGAAAACTATCTAAATTTGCAATTGCATGTGAAACGTGTGTGTAGAAGGTGTGTGCTGGGACTAAGCTCTTAATCTGTGGCATCTATGCTAACCCCAGGTGCAGGGTGTCAGAATGGAGCTGAATTGTAGGACAGATACCCGGTTGGTGTCTGCAGAGAACTGGAGAATTGCTTGCTTGATGTGAGGGAAAACCCCACATCTCTGGTGTCGGGAGCGAAGTGTTGTGAGTAGTGGAGTAGACAGTCCAGTTTTTCTTTTCAGCTATAAGGAGACCATTGTTGATACACGCGTGGAAGGGATACTCTTACTGTTGATAACAACGATGGCTCAGTGCATTTTACCTTTATTGGTTCATTTCATCCTCACACTAACCCAGTGAGGTAGGCATGGATAATCTCTTTGTATAGAAGAGGCACAGAGAGGTTAAACAGTATCCGGTAAACAGAGGAATTAGGGTTAGAAAATGGGCAGTCTGGTGTGAGAACGAACCCACGCTTTAAAAACATGATGAGGGATAGGGCAAGCAGCAGTCTCGTTGCAGTAACTTTGCCACTTAGCATAAGTCAGTGCTTGGAGCCTGGGCTAGGGGTTGGGGGGGACAGTGGGAAGGGAAATCATAGGGTTATGGTTAAATTAAGCCTGGGTAGACTAGTCTCAAGTAGTGGAATGGGAGAGGGGGATGGGAACCAGATAAGGCAGTGTCTTATTGCATATCAAGATTTACTGTTAAATCCTTACAAATGTATATATAGATTTACATATATTGTACATTTACTACACACATTCAGAGGAAGCCTAGGACCGTTTGAATTTCTAGCATTCTTGTTTTCATACCGATTACATTCATTGTCCTCTGACAAAGTACATATGTATGCACTACATGGGTGTGAATGATAATGATTGTGATGAATGTCACAACTGCTAAGAAATTGGGGGTTTCTGCCTGGTTTGTTGTAATTGAAAGAGCAGTCTGTAATTAATAAGCTTTGGAAATTTGTTTCAAGGAGTGGAAAATGAAGCAGTTCTAGAGGCTGGTTCTATATTGCTGTATATTCTCAGCAAAGAAAATGTAAAGGATCTGGGTGAGTTCCAAAAATTGAGTCATTCACATCCTTAGTGGCACACTGAGATTGCTCAGATGTTTGCAGTAAGTATTATTGAGCACGGATCATGCACAGAGTTAGTACTACATACAGTTGGGTTATTATGAACGAGTCTCCCTTCCTTAGAAGAAACTCTCTGGGATTATATGAGGAGACCAACATATAATAGGCAGTTTGTGGATGGTAACAGCTGTGATAAATGAGCATAGAAGAACCCAGAAGAGATTAAAATAAATACATTTAAGAGACATTGAAAATAAATGATAAGACCCTTGATTTATTCGTTTTGTACAATTCTTGTTGAGCACATGGCACCAGGAGGCTGAGTAGAAAAGGGCAGACCTAATTCGGAGTAGTTCTTGAAGGTTGTAGACACTTGGGTTTTGGAAGGATAGAAGCTCAAACAGTGACTGGATGTGTGACTTATTTGTCTGTAGAAGAAGCACTGATGTGTGTTTGGAAAAGGTTGAGATTTGCCTCAAAAACACAAATTTTCAGAAATGGTATGTGTGTCTCTAATAGGGGTGATCTCCATGGATAGGTGCATAGAATGAGTGGTGACTTTCTAGAAACACTACAAAGTGTATCTGTGAGATTGGGATAGATCTTCGGTCATGATCTTGTGGTTCATGGATTTGAGCCCCGTGCCGGGGGTCTGCAATGCTGAGAGTAGGAGCCTGCTTGGGATTTTCTCTCTCTCCTCCTCACTCTCTGTCCCTCACTCTCTCTCTGCCCATCCCCAACTCTCTCTCTCTCAAAGTAAATAAATTAAAAAAAAAGTCATGCAGAATATAGTAATTCATAGTACAGTAATTCACAATACAGTAATTCAGAATACAGTAATTATATAAAAGTATATGAATACCTTTATAGCTGATCGTCCAACTTAAATTTTTTTTTTAATGTTTATTTTATTTTTGAGACAGAGAGACAGTGCATGAGCAGGGGAGGGGCAGAGAGAGAAAGAGACCCAGAATCTGAAGCAGGCTCCAGGCTCTGAGGTGCCAGCACAGAGCCCGACATGGGGCTCGAACTCATTAACTGCGAGATCATGACCTGAGCTGAAGTTGGATGCTCAACCGCCTGAGCCATCCAGGCGCCCCTGCTGATCATCCAACTTAAAAAATAACACATTGCAGATGTAGTTGAAGCCCCTGGGTATTCCTACCTAGCTCCAGTTTTTTCTCCCCTCTCTCTCTCCAGTTGTTTATCATTGCCGTCCATGTATTTAATACTTTAATTACTGGTGCCTATGTAAGTATGAATGATCAATAGTTAAGTGTTACTTTTTTTTTTTTTTTTTAAACTTGTGGATGTGGTGTCATATTGCATATTTTCTTCTGTGGCTACACGTCTATTGTTCAACTTTGTTTTTGAGATTCTTGCTGCTCTAGTTCATTCTTTTTAATTGCTGTACACTATAGTGTGCCCATTTTCCTGTTGATGGACATTTAATTATTATTTCCTCCCATTTTTCTCTATTAATAATGACATTGCAATACGCTTCTTTACGTGCCTCCTTTCATGCGTACGTGAAACTTTTCTGTAGGTTATAATCCCAGGAGTGGAATTGCTTAGTCATAGGGAAGGGAATGTGCACCTTCATGTTCGTTGGGTTAGTTCTTCAGTTCCATCTTTGAATTGGGAAACTTGAGGATATAGTTATTTCTTTTTAACTTGTATGCTTATATTTTCTTGAAACTATAATGGACCTGTGGAAACTTGTGGTTTTGGGAAAAATTGGAATATAGAATAGATCATATTTATTATGTGTTAGTGGTTTGTAACTTAAGTTATTTGTGTAAAGCTTCACGTAATTGAATAATATATGGTTGCATATCTTCACCTAAAATCACAATGGACTATAAAAAAAGAAATTCCTAAACTGTATTTCTTTGGTTATCTGTGCTCACCTGAAGTTACAGGGAGAATGGCTTGGTGGGGCAGGGGAGACTTTTGAGTAGATAATAACATTTTTTGGGAGTGTTTAAAGTTTCTGTAATGTATTTGAAATTGTCTTTTTAAATTAAAAAACATGTTTGAGGTGTAATTGATGTGTATAAGCTTCAGTTATACAACAGAAATGACTCCCTGTATATGTGGCAAAGTGAACATCAAATCGCCATACCTTATTACAGAGTTTTTTTTCTTGTCTCAAGAATAGAAGTACCTTCACTGCTCCTGTCTGAGCCACTTTCAAGTATGGGCTACAGTGTTTATAACTTTAGTGTCCATGCTGTACGGAAAACCTCTTCTTCAGTCCTCATTCTGTCTCAGAGTGGTCAAGTAGAAGGGAATGACGAATGGCATAAATCCTGATGCATAAATTCCTATTTAGAATAACGCGCTGTGCTCCCTTTGGGCGAAAGAGGGTTCAGTTTTCGTACAGTCTTCCTCAGGCTGCCTAGGTTTAGTTTGTGGTTTCCAAGAGACCCGTTGGACTGGCTTTAGGCTGATAATATCAGTTTCTTCATGTTTTCCCCACGGCCTTTAAAGAAACTTTTACGTAACTCTTCTTTTCAGTAAGATCCTAAAACCATTTGCTATTACACTTTAGTTGTTTCTCCATACATTTATTTCCTTCTGGCAGGAATCAAATAAGAGAGATATTTCTCATGGATCTTGGCTACAAGGTCTGTGATGAGTCATTTTTGACAGAAACTTTTTTGCCGGAATACAACATGAAAGATGTCCTTGCCATTGTAGGAGAGGGGATGAGGGGTGAACTTTGCATTTATGCAGATTTAATGCCGATCAGATCACCAACTGATTCATCTGAGGGGCTCTTACATATTCTCCACTCTCCTGCTAGTTTGGACTAAGAACTTTAAAGCAGGTGATGGTCAAAGTAAAGAACGAATGGGAACCCCTGTGGCTGTGGGGTCCCATGAGTCTGCACAGCTGTTGAGGTGGGGTCTGAGAAGTAATGACTCCAAGGGAAATCTAAATTTCATGGGCAGTTGATTATGTTCTTGAATAGCAGCATTTCTTTAGTCATGGACAGCCTCCTTTGTGACTCTCTGAATCTAGTGATTCTTTTTTTTAAATAATTTTTTAGTGTTTATTCACTTTTTAAAAATGTTTATTTTTGAGAGAGAGACAGAGCATGAGCGGGGGAGAGGCAGAGAGAGAGGGAGACACAGAATCTAAAGCAGGCTCCAGGCTCTGAGCTGTCAGCACAGAGCCCGATGCAGGGCTCAAACTCACCAGCTGTGAGATCATGACCTGAGCCGAAGTCAAATGCTTAACCGACTGAGCCACCCAGGTGCCCCAACGTTTATTCATTTTTGAGGGACAGAGAGTACGAATGGAGGAGGGGCAGAGAGAGATCGGGAGACAAGAATCTGAAGCAGGCTGTAGGCTCTGAGCTGTCAGCACAGAGCCTGATGCTGGGCTTGAACCCATGAACCATGAGATCATGACCAGAGACAAAGTCGGACGCTCAACCGACTGAGCTACCGAGGCGCCCCCGAAGTACCTACTGATTCTTACCCTGAGACTTAGAGCCATCGAATTACAGTTACTTGTTGCAAATTATCTTCTCTACTATATTAGGCTTCCTTGTAAGCTGGTCAAAATGAGCTCTGGTTGAGAGCTTCCCCACCTGGTTATTTAAATTGTTTGCATTCTGCTCTCACCTAGCAGTTCTACTTCTAAAAGTGTACCCTTAAATTAAAAAACAAAACAGAAAACACAAAATCAAGCCCTCCCCCCCACCCCGAAACCCAAGGATATATGAAAATATCTGTTATAAGAAGGCTCATCAAAGCATTATTTTTAATGGTGGGAAATTTGGAAACAGTAAAGGTCCAACATCATACCTGTCCGATATATAGACCTTCAACTGTGTGAAAATATTTATAGAGGAAAAAAAAGATTTGTAGGCTGCAGTGGTTAGAAGTACAGGTTCTAGAGCCAGACTCTGAATTCTGATTCTGGCTCTGCCCCTTAGACCTGTGTGACTTTGGGCGAGTCTCTTTCTCTCTTTTAAAAATTGTGGTAAAATATATGTAACTTTTACCATTTTAACACTTTTTAAGTGTATAAGTGGCATTAAGCGTATTCACAGTGTCACGTGGGCAGGTTTCTTAATAGAATTGATCTTTGTAATCATAGCTTTCTTGAGGTCGTTTTGAATGTCAAAAAAGTTGATGCATGTTAAAAGCATAGACAGGGCCTGGTCCCTAGTAATACTCAAAAATATTATATATATTTTTATTTAAATAAAAATTGTTATGTATTTAAGGCCTACAACATCATGACTTGATATACATAGTGAGTTACTACAGTCAGGCTAATTACTGTGTCATTTCATCACAGTTAACCACTATTTTTGTGATGAGAGCGCCCTGAAATCTGTTGTAGCATATTTCCTGTGTTCAGTACGATATTACCTATAGTTCTCCTGCCTGTGTCTTAGCTCTTTAAACTCCCTCATCCTGCAGAACTGAAACTTTGTGCTATTTGACCAACAAACATTAACAGTTGTTAAGGTATTCAGTACACAGATCTTCACAAAATTTTTTAATTGGAAAAGATTTTTAAAATAGCATGTATACAGGCGTCTGGGGGGCTCAGTCGGTTGAGCATCTAACGTCAGCTCAGGTTGTGATCTTGCTTGCAGTACGTGACGTGAGTTGGAGCCCCGAGTCCTGCTCTGTGCTGACAGCTCAGAGCCCGGAGCCTGCTTTGGATTCTGTGTCTCCCCCTCTCTCTGCCCCTCCCCGGCTTGTGCTGTGTGTGTCTCTCTCTGTCTCTCAAGAATAAAACAAACATAAGAAAAATAAAAAATAGAAATGGCATGTGTAGTTTAAATACAAGAATAGAGAAGGGAAAAAAAAAAAAAAACCCAAAGGATTTACCTCTCTGGGTGATAGGATAAATCTCATTTGGCTTCTGTGTTGTTTTTTCCCCCTCCTATAATTGTCCTGTTTTTCTTTTGTAATAGAAAAATTTGCATATGAATTTTATTCTAGGGTCTCTGGGTAGAAGCAGCCAGAGGTTCCTGCAGGTTAATCCTAAAAAGGACAGTTTGATTTTTCAGTTTCCCTCAGAGTTTCATTTGTTCCCCTTCGTTGACTAATTATTTAAATAAAGTTAAGATTCAGTGTGGCATGCACACGGTGTGTCCAAAATATGCATTCATATGATGGTGACTTAAGGGTATCCTTAAAATTGCATATCGTTTGTTAATCTTATTGTGGTATTTTGTTTCTCTTAACTGTAGTTTCCTGTTGTTTCAATTTTTGCATGTTGATGTTGCTGAAAATAAATATTTTGCTTTGCAAAGTTAGTAAGCCAGACAGAGTGGTGTTGATAGTTCAAGGAAATAGCCTAAGCCATCATCAGTTAAAATTGCATAAAAAGCTAGGAGTACCCTGATTAGAGTTTTATAAGGTAAGGAGCCAGGAATATACTAAATCCCGGGGGCCCGAGCTGCTAACGCTGTTCCTGAAATGGAGGTGGGGAGAGCCAAAGAGCACGTGGGTGGGTCAGGAAGGGCGAGGGCCGGCGACCCCCGCTTGCAGCGGCCGTGGCTAGGCGCTGAGGACTTCTCAGCTGTGCCGTGTGCTGCCTTAGCCCATGCTGTAGTCCTCTTAACGTCTGCTTAAAGACATCTCCGTTTTCCTCTCAGTTTTACTTAAGACCGCCTTGGGTATACATGCCATATTTACCCGACCTCCAGGACACCTTGGTGTGCCCAGAGGTTTGTATAGACCCTGGCGTCGGAAGCACAGCCTCAACAGCTTTGTATTTTCTTACGGAGCCAGGTGGGAATTGTGGATGGTTTGCTGTTGCTTCGAGAGAGCTTCCGAGTGTATTTTACTCGTACTGAATGCCTGCCGAATTTTTGAGGGATTGGCTGAAAGGGATTGAAGGAAATGGACAGATAATTATGGCAAACCAGTAGTGATGAGTATGTGCTGTATTGATGAATAGGTACCGTATTAAGTGCTTTATTGTGTTATCTCCTCAGTTAACCATCAGCAACCCTGTGAGATAGGCATCGTTAACCTACCATGTACAGGACAGTATATTACAGATGAATTTATCCTTTTTAAAAAATGTTTATTGGGGCGCCTGGGTGGCTCTGTTAAGTGTCTGACTTTGGCTCAGGCCATGATCTCACAGTTTGTGGGTTCGAGCCCTACGTCAGGCTGTGTGCTGACAGCTCAGAGCCTGGAGCCTGTCTTTGGATTCTATGTCTCCTTGGCTTTCTCTCTGCCCCTCCCCAACTTGTGCTGTCTGTGCCTCTCAAAAATGAATAAATGTTAAAAAAAATTGTTTTAAATGTGTATTTTGAGAGAGAGAGAGAGAAAAAGAGAGAGAATGAACGAACTAGCATGTGAACAGGCGGAGGGACAGGAAGAGGAGAGAGAGAGAATCCAAAGCAGGTTTTGCACTGAGTGTGGAGCCCTATGTGGGGCTCGCTGTCATGAACTGTGAAATCATGACCTGAGCCAAAATCAATAGTTGGTTGCTTAGCCATAGCTGAGCCAGCCAGGCGCCCCTGAATTTATCGTTTCTTAAAACATATCGTCATTTTGATGGGGCTCCCGGGAGGCTCCGTGGGTTAAGCGTCCCTCCTCGGCTCAGGTAGCAATCTCGCAGTTCAGTTAGAGCCCCGCATTCGGCTCTGTGCTGACTGCCTGGAGCCTGGAGCCTGCTTCAGATTCTGTGTCTCCCTGTCGCTCTGCCCCTCCCCTGCTTGAGCTCTGTCTCTGTCTGTCTTTCTCAAAAATAAACATTTAAAAAAATTAAAAAATATTGTCATTTTGAAAGTTTTTGTGTCCTTTAGCTATATATTAAAACTTTTTATTACTAGCCTTTTGTCGTCTTTTACCAAAAAGAAAACCCCATAAACAAAAAAAATTTTGTTCCTGAGGTTAAGAAGTGAGTGTGGTTTATCTTCAGACACAGAATCTTCATCTTTATTTGTATGGATATTTGAATTTTGAAAATTGAGGTGTAACTAGTATAAAGTAAAATGTGTAAATCTTAATGGAACAGCTTAATGAGTGTCTCTTCCTCTCAATTTCTCTCCCTTCTCCCCCCTCCCAACTGCCTGCTATTTCCAGCTCAAAATAGAGTATGTTCTGGTACCCCAGAAGGTTCTTTTGTGTCCATTACTTTTTTTTTTTTTCAATATATGTGCTGCTGAAGCGAGCACTTTGTGTCCATTCCTAATCAATAATATTTTCACCTCTCAGCTTGAACCACTATGCTTTTTTTTTTTTAAGTTTATTTATTTTTTAAGAGAGAGAATGCAAGTGAGGGAGGGGCAGGAGGAGAGGAGACAGAGGATCTGAAGCAGGCTCTGTGCTTCATATAAATGACATATGTAGTATATACTCTTTCTGTAGCTGACAGCTTTTGCCCAGTGCAGTGTCATATGATTCATCCATGTGTGATTTGTCATTCATCAACAGTGAATGAATCTGGGACACCTGGGTGGCTCAGTGGGTTAAGCAGCTGACTCTTAATCTTGGCTCAGGTCGGGATCTCAGGACTGTAGCATCGAGCCCCACTTCGGGGTCTGCACTGAGTGTGGAGCCTGCTTAGGATTCTTTCTCCCCCTTTCTCTGCCATTCCCCCGCTCATTCTCTCTCTTTCTCTCTCAATAAATAACTTAAAAAAATGCAGCCCATAGTTGTTTTATTTGCACGGTTGTTTTTAGGTCCTTTTAGAAGTATGAAACAGTACATGGGAAGTCAGTCCAGTTCCGAGCATCCTGTATGAGGTACCCGAGGTAGGAAATGCATATGGCTCCCCATGACCTAGAAAGTGCAGAGGAAAAGTCCTGATGGTTTGCTGTGGCTGTCCTGGGACCAAGCTTTCTGTAGAAGGATGAGACCTGTACTTTGGAAAGTTGCTGGATCCCAGGCAGATGGGACTTCGCGGCTGGGCCAGGGCATGGAATCTGTACTCCCAGCAGGTGTCTGTGTTTGCTGCGAGCGTGAGATGTATGGCAGGCATAAATCTGGCCCTCGAACCTGGAGCAGATCAAGGAGGCAGTTTCCCGAACTGTGGCCCTGCCACCTTTGAGATATTTCCCACTTTGGAAAGATTCGTTGGGCTGTGGGCATTGTAGTAGGGTGTTGGCTGTGTAGCACTAAAGGTCAGGAGGGAGATCTGGGCTGGAGAAAACGAACACAAAACTGGGTGCAGCTGTGGGAGTGGACCGAGGCTCCTGGCTGGAGCCCTAGAGTAGTGGGGCTCACCCAGGATGGTTGTCAGAATCGCTCATAAGACTCTTGGAAATGCAGTGGCTGGGCCTACCTGGGAGCTTTGATTGGTGTTCTGGGCTCACAGCAGTCATTGGGTTTTTGTTTTTAATGTTTATTTATTTTGAGAGAGAGAACGTGTGAACTGGGGAGGGGCAGAGAGAGGAGAGAGAGGATCTGCCTGATGTGGGGCTCAAGCTCACAAACCAGGAGACAGTGACCTGAGCCGAAATCAAGGGTTGGACGTGTAACCAACTAAGCCACCCAGGCGCCCTGCTCCTTGGATTTTTAAAAATCCCTTTATTTATTCTAATATACTTTCCCTCCCCATGGTGCTGGGAAATGGGTCTTGAGCTCCCCTCTAGGGCACACTCAAATCCCAGGAGAGTCCGGGGACAGAAATTTTAATACCTGGCTAGGCAAGAGAGCAGTATTAAATATGTCCCCAAAGGTCTGGTTTCCAAAGTGGTCATAGTGTCCCTGCTGAAACACTTCCAGAACAGAGAGCTTGCCAATTTCCCAGGCAGCCATTTTTGGAAGACCAGAAAAGCTTTTTGGTAAAATAAGCCAAACAGTCTCCTTGTATAGCTTTCACAGAGTGGGCTTGGCAAGGAGCACAAGGCTAGTCCACCGTGCGTGTGATACCCCTTATGGTTATAATGGTGGCTTTCCAGTCTCGCCCGTTTCCTATTCCCATGCCGAGCCTCCCCAGCGCTTCCTACTTCTGTGTAGTTTTCAGAGCCTTTGTTACCGTCATCTTTAAATGGGTCCTTTTTCCGATATTGCTCTTCAAATAAGACATCCCTCAAATTTGGCATTTATTGATGAGCACGAAGTAGAGTAGGACCATTTATTCCTGTCTTGTTACATAGATAATAATCTACTTCTGTCTTGTTTTTGAGGGGATGTGGAGGGATCACAACTGTAGACCTTATATACACCTTCAGTTCATCTTGGGTTCCTCCTGTGATCTGAGCCCCCTGGGTGTTAACTTTGATCTGGCCCATCCTCCCAGCTGTCGTGTGGCCTGTGTGCTGAGCAAATTTGATCCTCTTCAAGGAGAAGAGGAAGCGGAGCCTCTGAGCCAGGCTGAGCAGGGCCTCGATGTCCGTATCTCATGACACCCATAATGTGCTCAGTGCTGAGCTGACAGAGAAGATCAAATTCAAATATTTAATCAATAGTTGGCTAATGAGTTGTCCTCTGTGGCTAAAATAAAATTGCCTTTGCATCCCAGCAGGTGTTTACTAGGGGGTATTAGGGGTCTTGCCTCTTCCCATACCCAGTAGAAGCCGTTGCACTAAACTTGCCCCAAAGTGATTTGCCGACTGAGGCTCCCAGGCACCCCACCACTAGTCTAAGATGGCCCCAAAGTGATTTGCCATTTTGGAGGTTTCCTATTGATTCTTACACATGTTTGCTTACAGTAAATCACACTTCTTGGAAAGTCCCTGTTCTGAGTATTTACTTTGAGTCCTGTAAACTATATGACTTGGACTTGCACATAGCACTGATGGAGCCAGCCAGGCACCCCCAAACATTCTTATTTTATTTTGAATTATTGGAAGTGCTAAGGCAGTAGCTGGAGATTTTACAACAGACTAGTTGGCGGTTAGACACTAGATTATCATGCTTTTCAGTGTCAGCAATATCCTTTTTGAATAGGGATGAAGAGGAGTGGTATCAAAGCTACAAATTAGAGAGCTGAGGTTCTAGTGGCAGAATAAACATTGTAATCCTAAGGTTTCTTGAATAATATAATTTTTTGAATAGATGACCTATTGTTCTGCTTTGTACAACCAGATCTGTGACTTCTTTTAAAGGTACTGTGTTTAAACTTCCTCTGTCTTGCAGGGTACACTGTAGCACAGTGCTTGCTTCATGGCAGGTGCTCAGACTTTTTGTTTTGAGAGAGAGTGTACACATGGGGAGGGGCAGAGAGAGAGAGGGAGAGAGAGAATCCCAGCACAGAGCCCGATGAAGGGCTCCAACCCATGACCGTGAGATCATGACCTGAGCCAAAATCAAAGAGTTGGATGCTTAACTGACAGAGTCCCCCAGGGGCCCCAAATTCTCTTTCAAGTCTTGGTGTCTTCAGGAACCAACCAAAAGCATGTCCACAGAATGATGCCTGAGGGTGATGACCATGGATCCGAACTCAGGTTCACCCTCCAGGATCACCAGGTTGGTAGAGGGCCGTTGTTAGTGGAGCTCCTCTGGATCAAGAGCAAATTCATGTTTGAGAAGGATATTATCGCTCCCGTGTCAGATCACCCATTTTCCCTCTGTTCTCTCAATTCTAACTTCCACTAAAATCACGTGAGTAGCACTAGGAGGAGTATTTTCTACCTGGGCATAATTGTCTGGCCACTAGTCTAATTTAAAAAAAAATTTTTTTTATATAGTTTATTTTTGAGACAGAGATAGAGCACGAGTGGGGGAGGGGCAGAGAAAGAGGGAGACACAGAATCTGAAACAGGTTCCAGGCTCTGAGCAAGCTGTCAGCACAGAACCTGATGCAGGGCTCGGACCCACGAACCGCGAGATCATGACCTGAGTCAAAGTCGGACGCTCAACTGACTGAGCCACCCAGGTGCCCCTAATTATTTTTTTAAACAAATTTTATTTATTTTGAGAGAGAGAGTGCACACGCGAATTGGGGAGGGGCAAAAAGAGGGAGAGAGAGAATCCTAGGCAGGCTCTGTATTGTCAGCACAGAGCCTGATGCGGGGCTCGAACCCACGAACTGTGAGATCATGACCTGATCTGAAATTAAGAGTTGGACGCTTAACCAGCTGAGCCACCCAGGCGCCCCACCACTAGTCTAATTTTTAATTAAAACTCTAATTCACCAAGGTTCCCTTCTCTCATTTCCAAGTGATTTCAGTCATGTGCACCCTTGTTTTTGCATTAACTTCCGTGGATACTATTCAAAAAACAAAACTACTTAGGTGCCATGACTTACTCTTAAGAACTAATGACATTGATCCCCATCCCAGGAGAAATCCACCCCAAAGTGAAGTGAGAGCCAGGGGAGATCTTTACCTCGAAAATGGTGTGTGGACATGCTCACTTGAGTACATAATACTAAACTTGGAATGATGCAGAGAAGATGAGTGTGGTCCCTGCGCAAGGATTACCTGCAGATCCGGGATGGGGTCCCTATTTAACAGAGTGGTTTGTGGGTAGAACACATGCTTCCTTCTAAGTAACACCGCTATAAATCTGTAGAGGTTTTCAGATCTGCATAAGGCTCACAGATATTTTATTTAGTATTTAGCTTTCTGTGATTAAATAATTTACTTTAAAAAAAAAACTTGTGCTGTTTCATTTCTTTTTTTTTTTTTCTTTTTTGAGAGAGAGAGGGTGCAGGTGAGCAAGAGGCAGGGAGAGGGAGAGAGAGAGAGAGAGAGAGAGAGAGAGAGAGAGAGAGAGAGAGAGAGAGAGAGAAATCCCACAAGGGTCAGAGAGAAGCAGAGCTTGTGTTTTTTTTGTTGTTTTTTTTAAACCCGAAGCAGGGCACGAGCTCACTCAAAGTGGGGCTCATACTCCCCTCAAGTGGGGCTTAAACTCATGAACCATGAGATCATGACCTGAGCTGAAGTCAGATGCCCAACAACTGAGCCACCCAGGCACCTTGCAATGTCCCATTTCTTGATATACTGCTTCTTCATTTATGAGGATCCTGTATCAAAATAATAAAAAAAAAAACCACGCACTTTACCAAATGAAGTATTCAGTGGCCTGTATGTGTTGTGTTTGGAGGGAATGAGGCAGGACTCTTTATGGGACAGTGGGACAGATCTAGTTTCCTGTGGTGGTGGTGAGGCAGGGGACTGAAAAGAGAGTCCTAGATGTTCTAGAGAGAAGTCCATTCCTGAAATACTTGTTTTAGCCATTGTTATGTCTTCTAAAATTATTTAATTGTAGAAAACAAAAACAAAAAACAAAAAATGGTACTGTTTTAGGAATATATATCTAGCTTAAAAACTTTCTATTTAAAAAAAATTTTTTTTAATGTTTTTAATTTTGAGAGAGAGAGGGAGACACCGAATCCAAAGCAGGCTCCAGGTTCTGAGCTGTCAGCACGGAGCCTGACGCAGGGCTCGAACCCACAAACTATGAGATCATGACCTAAGAGGAAGTCGAACACTTAACCGACTGAGCCACCCACGCACCCCCAGTATTTTTCTATTTTTAACTGGAATCTCAGAGTGTCAGAGGAGATCTTGGGATATGCCTAGTTATAAAATTTCTGAATGTAATGTTTACTGGACAGAATTATTTTTGAGGTTATTTGTGGTGTATGTATATACACATCTGATGGTGGCAGGTATGTACTGGACTTTTAAGTGCTTGCTAAGTGCTTTGCGAGATGTAGAAGGAATGTAAGACTTGACTTTACAATAAAATCTTAAAAAAAAAAAAGTCTCTATATCCAACGTGGGGCTTGAACCCACAACCCTGAGATCTAGAGTCCCACACTCCACTGACTGAGCCAGCCAGGTGCCCCTGGAATGTAAGACTGTTAACTAGATATTAACTTTGAGATGGCATAATGGGAAGGAGTGGGGTCCAAGTACTAATAGGGACAGGGTTCCTTTCTGGGTCTATGAATGTTGTAAATTTAGATCTTGGGGATGGTTGTATACATTGTGGGTATACTAAAACCGCTGACTTGTATGCTTCACATGGGTGAATTTTATGGTTATGTGTGTTATATCTAAATAACTTAAAAGAGATATTATTAATAACATTTTAGTGTAGAGAAGATTCCCAAATTGCTTGTGATTTCCTGCTTCCCTTGTTCCATTTTCCGGGTCTCCCAAAGTAGTTGAAATGAAAGATAAAGAACCTTAAACACTCTTATCTTCTGGTGGTGGGGAAATGCTGAGTGGCCCTGAATTTGAGCAGTGAAAGTTGTTTACACAAGCCTGTGTCTGTAAACCCTGAGATAAGAAAAATCAGGCTGAAGGCTCACTCGAGCAAAAAGTGATCAGAGAAACGGGCCTGTCTGCCTGATGGAAAATCTGGGACTTCCTGATATTGGTCCCTTAATTTACAGACCATTCCAGGCTGTCAACAAAGTGATTGTCTAAAGAAAATTCTGACACACGCTATAATATGGATGAACCTTGGAGACCTTAAGCTAAGGCACAAAAAGACAAATGTTACAGGATTCCACTTACAAGAGCTACCTGATGTAGTCAAATTTATAGAGATAAAATAGAATGGGGGTTGTCAGAGGCTGGGGGAGAGGAAAATGGGGAGGTTTAACAGATACAGAGTTTCAGGGAAGATGAAAACAGTCTGGAGATGGATGTTGGTAATGTTTGCAGGACTGTGTGAAACTGTGCTTAATGCCACTGAACTGTACACTTAAAAACCAGTAAAATGAGGGGCTGGCTTAGTGGAGTGTGTGACTCTTGATCTCAGGATCAGTTTGAACCCCACGTTGGGTGTGGAGCTTACTTAAAAAAATGGGTAAAATGTGGGGTGCCTGGCAGGCTCAGTCAGTAGAGCGTGCAACCCTTCATCTTGGGGTCGTGAGTTCAAGTCCCACATTGGGTGTAGACCTTACCTAAAATTTAAAAAATGGGTAAAATGTTAAATTCTTTTTTTTATAAAGTATTTCTTTTTCTTAAATATTTATTTTGAGAGAGTGTGTATGCAAATGGGAGGGGCAGAGAGAGGGAGAGAGAGAGAATCGCAAGCTTCATGCTGTCAGCACAGAGCCTGATGCGGGGCTCAACCTCATGAACCTTGAGATCATGACCAGAGTTGAAACCAAGAATCTGAGGCTTAACCGACTGAGCCACCCAGGCACCCCTAAGACTTACTTTTAAGTAATCTCTACACCCAGCATGGGACTCAAACTTACAACCTCGAGATCAAGAGTCCCATGCTCTACTGACTGAGCCAGCCAGGTGCCCCTAAAATGTTAAATTCTATGTTACGTATATTTAACCATGCACACACCCACAGAAATTAATTAAGAGTGAAATCACGTTAGAAGAAAAGAGGGTGGGGCGCGGTGTCTGGATTCTCTACCAGACTGGGCACTGGTTCCGATAGACTACCTTCTGCTACTATCCCGAGTATGTGTGAGGGACGAACCAGACGCTCAGCGAGGTCTCCACCTGCTGTACCTTCCTTCCGATCTTCCACCTGTCATTCCTGGACCATCTCCTGTGTCCCAGAAATTGAGCTCTGCCCCCAAGAAAGATAAAAGTGTGCCCCAAGGCATTGATAATCCTGAGGGAGGTTGGGAGAGATGCATTTGTTTTTTAAACAGTGTCACGTTGCATAGTGCTCATCTGTGGTAGTACGCGTGGGTGGCACTATTTAGGTAGTATTTGGGGGGTGGGGTGGGTGGGAGTGAAATGTCTGGAACCTAGTTTAAAGTAGTCAAATCAGTACATAGCTGAAATTTGATGCCCACAGATGCACTCTTAAAAAAGACAGTGTCTATAGAAGAATAAGACTTGCTTATAGCCTGAAAATTCATCATGGAAAAAAGAAATCCTCCTGGTGCCAGAAGAGCTGAACACTTTTTGTGAGGAGCCACCAGGAGGCTGAGGCTGAGGGCGACTTATCTGATGGCACCCGTTTCCCGGGCAACACAAGGCAGACACACAGCTAGTTCCTTAAGGAACCGACGCGCTAGGCAATGGAGGACACAAGACTACAGACATGAAACAAACCATGTTTACAGAGTGTCCTGTAACCAAATCCCGCAGACTGGGGGGCATATAAACCACAGGAATTTATGTCTCACCGTTCTAGCCGCGTAGAAGGCCAAGACCAGGACCGTGCAGATTGGGTGTCTGGTGAGGGCCTGCTTCCTGCTTCATGGCAGTGTTTTGCTGTGTCCTCACATGGTGGTGACGGGTGGAGGTGCTCTCTGGAGTCTCTTTCCTGAGGGCACGAATCCCTCGGGAAGCCGATCAAGTCCCAGAACGCCACCTGCTCATGCCATCTCACTGGGGATTAGCACGTCACGTACAGTATCGGGAGGATGCATACGTTCGGTTATGCAACACATGATTAATTGAAAATTAATTTGCTAAGAACAAAGTATGGAAGGGAAGCATGAAAGTCTGATGGGTCAGTGGTCATGAGCTTGGACAGTCTAGTTTCAAAACACCTTTTATATGCTGTTAATGTTTTTAGAGAGAGCTCATTCTCAGGCGGTCTTCATCTGTTAAATAAATTCTTTACTGGGGAGGAGGAGGTGAGGAAAGAGGTAGGGAGGTGAAGTGAGGCAAGGATGTGATATTTTTGGAACAGTTTGAAACACAAAGTAATTTCCTGATGAGTTCCTCTTAAGTGAAGCCCCAACTGTGGTCACTTTCTTAGTAATGAAGAAGTCCAAGCAAACTGGACAAGCTTAGAAAAACTGGGTCTCTCGCTCTTGTGCTGAACTTCCAGGCCATGTCCTACACCTGCTTGAAATTCACTTCAGGATCTGGGAGGCATCAGTTTTTGTGGAGTACTTTATTTTGATTTGATTTGTTTGTGACTTTCATAAGTAAATCAGTATTTCCCTGTCCCGTTTCCATATGGAAAAGTACTTATTCAGAATAGAGCAAATTTTGAAAGGAAGTATAGAAAAATCCATGCTAGGGCGCCTGGGTGGCTCAGTTGGTGAAGCGTCTGACTTTGGCTCAGGTCATGATCTCACGGTTCATGAGATTGAGCCCTGTGTGGGGCTCTGTGGAGCCCCTGATTGGGATTCTCTCTCTCTCCGGCTCTCTCTGCCCCTCTGCCATCACGCTTGCTTTCTCTCTCAAAATAAAGAAACTTAAAAAACAGAAAAGAAAAATGCTAAGAATTAGGAATTACTAACAATGCTTCTGTAAACAAATCCTGTTGTCCCCCTAGAAAGGGGACAATGGAAAATAATTACACTAAAAGCAATACTTCTTTCCACTTGCTAATTCCATTATCATTCACCAGTTACATTTAGAAGCTGATATAGTAGGCATTTAAAAGGAAATTATTAAAGAGCTATCTCATTGTGTTTAAGGGTATGAATACTGAGTTTATGTTGGCTTGTATTACAAGGAAACTGTTGCTTAAACCCGGGTAGGTACTGTTAGGGACAAATACAACTTACTTCATAAGTAAAGTTTACTACTTGGTCATTGATCTGATTTCTTGACCTTTAAGGAGTAGGTCACAAATCATTTCTTTTTTTTCAATAGGTGATGATACTGTCATTTATTTTCTCTTTTAAATGCAGGGAAACTTCTTTAAAATATGTTTTCCCTGGTGACTAAGATAATACAGGCTCAATGCACAATACTTGGAAGTTAGGAAAAAAAATGAAGTTTCTGGAAAATCTCTTCCTTTCAGGCAGTCTGTTTCAGGATAACTTGTTGGTTGTGTTTTGAGCAAGCTCCTTCCCTGCTGGTTTGCTTTTATCCAGCCTAGCCACCCCTTCTGCTTTCAGAGGATGCATTTATGAGGGCTCATCAGGGCACACTGCTGTCCTTTTCCTGCCTCCTCTCTGGTGTCTTGAATTGTGGAGGATTTGGGAGGTAGTCCCCTGGCCTCACCCCATCAACTAACTTCTTGTCTTCTTCATGGGCCCACAAGGAGCTTTATTTTGCATCTGTTAAACATTAAAGTCGACAGAGGCACCTGTCATTGGAACATGGGTCTCTTGATCTCTGGGTTGTGATTTTGAGCCCCATTTGGGGGTAGTGCTTACTTAAAAATTAAGATCTTAAACACACACACACACACACACACACACACACACACACACACACAACTTTAAACAGAACATACTGCAGCAACCCTGTGCTTGTGAACGTGTATTCTCAGGGTTTGCTTCTAAGTCTGGGGTAATCAGATGGCTTTCTGTACACGGGAAGAGTTCGCCAGTGGTAGGTATTGGGTTCAGATTCCGCCTCCACTACGCGGTGGAATTGTAGCCATGATAGACAACCGAGTTGAGCTTTTCTCATGTGTAAGGGTAATAATGTTTCTTAGGTAATATATGATTGACCTGATGCATAGCAGGCTCTCAGAAAGCGTTCCCTCCGTTGATGTTATGCCCACAAAACCTGTTTGTTTCTTTCATTCAGCAGTGTTTATTGAGCATCACCTATATGCCAGGCTTTGCTCTTGGTACTGGACCCCAAAACAGAGAAAAAATACCCTGTCCACAGGGAGCTCAGAAGGCAGTACTAAACATGACAAATGCCTGAAACGTATGATATATTAAGTAGTGATAGATACTAAGGAGAAAAGAGTAAAAGCATGGAAGGTGTGTGTGTGCGTGCGTGCGTGTGCACCCGCACATGTGCATGTGTTGGGGGAAAGGAGGAAATATGGAGTTATTTAACCTGTAATTTAGCTGCATGTTGTTTCCATGTGTAATGGGTCTTTATAGTCCAGTTGGATGCAAGAACTTGGCCCTCTGTTGAGGTGGAACTTGCTTGCTGCCCCTGGCATGGTGTTTTCGGGAGGAGGGTGGTGGGTTCTGATCCTGCCTGGCTGGGAATGCAGGCTCCAGTAGCGCAGGGTTTGAGAGGTGTGTGTATGTGTGGTCTTCGGATCTATCCTGGAAAGTGCTTAGAAAGTGTCAAGCATTCCATAAATTTTAGCTCTTATATGTTAACACTGTTTAGCTATTGTCTCCTGTTATAAAACTCAAAAGTTTTAAATAGAAACCAGCGAGGCCCACTTTCTTGGAAAAAGTGCCCGGCGCTAGAAGCAGTAATTACGTAAGTGTTAAATTTGGAGCACAGATATAATGTGGACCCTCCTCCTCCCAATTTCCCACACTGGTAACTTCTCTCATCTTTTTTTCCTCTTTCAACCCCTGCGGCCATTTGGAGGAATAGATTTTTAAGGCAGGAGCCATGGTTAATGTATGTAGCAGAGGCATGTGTTACTATCTATTGAATGAATAGGCAAAAGGAAGAAACACATTCTCAAAGCATAGTTAAGTTTCTAAAAAGGTACTTCGATAAAGGGATGAGGATAGAAGACTCTAGTGAAGGTGTGGTGCATGCCGATTGATGGAAAGACAAGAACAATGCTTTTCCTAAACTTGAGCTGTATCTTATCGAGCGACTAAATTCGGGTTTTGGAGAGTAACAGAATTCTGTTCAGGGACGTAAGCTTATTCTGTGTGATGGTATACCTTCAATTTCTCATTGTTCCTCAGTGCTGCTTTTTTTAGTTTAAGAAATAAGGATTTCTGTTACTGATACTAGAAAATTAAACTTTACTGAAGGCTACTGCTGATTGTTTCAGTTCTCTATACATCATGTCTGCCCCAGTTTAGTAGTGGTCACCAAGTCAGTTTTAATAGTAAATAAATGCCCACTGAAAATATTACAGGGGCACCTGGGTGGCTCAGTTGGTTAAGCGTCTCACTCTTGATCTCGGTTCAGGTCACAATCGCGGTTTGTGAGTTCCAGCCCTGTGTCTGACTCTGTGATGACAGCACAGACCCTTCTTGGGATTCTCTCTCTCCCTCTTGCTCTCTGCTGTTCACCCCCACCCCTCATGGTTTCTGTCTCACTGTCACAAAATAAATAAACTTTAAAAAATATTAGAACTATACCCCCTCCCTAAAAAAAATCGGAGGCCCAGAATTAAAAGATACATTATTCTCTGTTGGTTATGGTATTTTCTGAGCTAAAGTATCCTCTAAAATTAGAAAAGCAATGAAGTACAGTGGAAAGTTTAGCATGGATCTAGATGTCAACCTCTTTCTCAACCATTGTATAAAATTCGAGACTAATCTTTGTCTGTTTTCTTACACGTGAAGTAAATGTAATAATCTCAAAAGGTGGTTGTGATTAATGGATTTAATGGATTAACATAGGTGGAAGTGTCAGACACAAGGTAGATGTTAACATTAAATCTGGTTGATTTGGCTTTTGTGAGGAAGTTTGTTCACTCCTCATGTTGACTTTGAAAGCCCTCAGTCAGATTGCCCAGTTGATAAACATTAATTTTTAATGTTAGATTTTATTTTTTGAGAGAGAGAGAGAGAGAGAATGAGAGAGAGAGAGAGATAGAGATTGGGGCGAGGGGCAGTAGGAGAGAGAGTGAATCTTAAGCAGGCTCCTCACAGAGCCCAACATGGGGCTCAATCCCGTGACCCTGGGGTCATGACCTGAGCCGAAATCAAGAGTTGGACGCTCAACTGACTGAGCCACTCAGAAGTCCCTTTAATGTTCAACTTTAATCTAATGTTACTATTAAACCCTGGCTTTAATAATAAGTGAGGCACCTGGCTGGCCGGTAGACTGGCTGTCGGTAGAACGTGTGACTCTTGATCTCGGGGTTGTGAGCTCCAGCCTGCGTTGGGTATAGAGCTTAACTTAGAAAAACAGAATCTTAAGAAAGAGATGCTGCTAATGGGAGCGGTGCTGATGACAGTACCGTAGGCAGCCTGACATTGTGTAGGGCTTCATGTGTGTTACCTCGGTTACTCGGAACAGGGACACTCTGAGGGCATGGATTTCTGTGATGATCTTTTTGCTGACAAGAAGCAGATTAAGAGATTTAGAAAGTAAAGAAAGAAAAATGTGAAGAGACCACTTTTTGTTGGCCAGACAACATGAGTTAAAAAGTCATGGGAGGTTGCTGGTTAACAGTTGGCAGCAAGAACTTTCTTTTGGACGCGGTTCAGTGTTTCGTGGGACGGAAGCCAGGTGTTTGCTCTGTCACGACGACACCTAGCCCTGCTTCAGGCACGCAGTCTTGGGTGTTTCGAATGCCCTTTGAACGGAGTCCCGCAGGTTGGGTGTAGTTACATAGCTTCCCTGAAAATTCCTGGAAACGTTTCTCACTGTGCTTTCCTCTAAATTGATCTGCCCACCTGGGAAATAACTGGCTTACCGCTGAGGATTATTAGTTCCCACAGGAACGAGAGCCCAGCCCCTAATCTCTGTTGTGCAGGGAAGGAAGTAGGCTGGAAAACGACAGCAGACAGCTTGGTCACCAGACGCTCTGGGCAGGCCTGAGATGGTCATGATGTGTGTCACATTCTCCTTGGATTCCTGATGTTGGGGTTCCCCAGGCGGCTGGGAACTTGGGGTGAATCAGCAATTTGCCGTCCTTATGCCTCGCAGTTTAGAACTTTTGATACACTCAATACTCTAGTTACCTGGAAAGGAGAATTCTACATTCTAGAATGCAACATTATTTTTGTCTCCTTACGTGTGTGCTTCCTCTTTGAATGTTGACATTTTAGTGGATATGGAGAGAAGTTGATTTCACAGTTTTTCTTAAAGTACGACCAAAGAGTCCTAACCAATATGAGCACCTTGATTCGATAAAAATGGCTGTAACATATTTCTGGAACAGATGGGGAACTCTTACTATGAAATGGATATTGAGAAGTTCTTATCGATTTTCTTAGGTATGATGAAGGTGTTTTTGATTATATAGGAGAATGGCCTTCTTCAGTGATTCATGCTTAAGGATGTGTCTGCAATGGAGAAATAGTTCTGCAAAAATAAGTAAAGCTCACCCCCTACAGAGGGCTGGAATTAAATGCAGTGAGGCCAGGGATCATGTCTGCCCTTGTGCCTGACTCATGCATAGTATTTGCTGAGTGGGAAGCCATTCCCCAGAAACGAGCCAGCACCTTCGGCCTGCTTCTTCTCCTGCCCCTGCTCCTCAAGGGCAGGGGTCTATCTTTGAAACTTCCCAAAGCATCTTGCGAAGTGCTGGGCATTCCTTGATCTCTGTTGAACGAATGGGAAAAATGTGAATAGCACCACCATTTGAAAGTAATAGCAGTGACCATTTCAAAGTGAGCTGTTTTGTTTTCCTTGCAGACTTACTGACTGGCAGGCATCCAAGAATGGGGGGCAGTCTGTCTGTCTGGTTCCTCATGGGTATTTTCAGAAAATTAGGCAGAGTTTGTAACAGATCTGAAAAGGGAGTGGCAGGGCATTGGGTGGTCCAGTCCAGATCTCCGAGACTGATGTGTTTTTGCAGAAAATAAGCAGGTGCCCCTGGGTGTAGTGAAAGCTGAGCTTTCTGGAACTTCCCATCCCAGACTTCGGAATCTGGTTTGCTCTCCGGCTGGGCTAGTCAGAGAGGTTTTAAGAGGCTAGTGGGTAGGTTTGGGGTTGCTGTCAGGCTATGAAGTGTTGTTTAAGCTGTTGGGCGATTGGGGGAAGGGCAGGAAAACTTGCCATTTTGTACTGATTTGTTGCCTATAGCTCACAGTCTTTTACATTGTTGGATGCTTTTTTTTCAAATGCAATGTGAAATCACAGCTGTGGTGAACTTTCTTCCCTAAGTGCTAACCATGTTTGTTTAGGCATTAGTTACAGAATGCTGTTTATTTTCTGTTTAGGAGGAAAAGATGGAACACAACGGAAGGAAGACCATTTACTTATATAAATTTGAAATTTCTTCCTTTCTTTTTTCTGTCTTCTGAGATGTTTAGATTCGTTAACTGAAACAGGCTTCTAAAAATACCCGTTAGCACAGCAAGTATTTTCTCTGTCTAAAATTAGCTGATTTGAGCTATGTAGTCTGGTTTTCTAAATCCTTCCATTAGGTGCTCTAGCTGCTTCTCTCTGTAGTTTTACGAGCTCTGGGTAACATGTTTGGGGGAAGCAAACTAGGAATGACTTTATCTTTTATAGAAGAATTTACAAATAGGTGAGTTCCAAGCTTAGGTCTCACCTTTTCCAGGAGCCTTCCCAATGTGTTTCCTGTGCTCTTTTCTTATGAGAGAGAGAGAGAGTGTGAGGGAGCTGGGGAAGGAGGGGCAGAGAGAGAGAGAGAGAGAGAGAGAGAGAGAGAGAGAGAGAGAGAGAGAGAGAGAGAAAGAGAGAATCCAAGCTGGCTGCGTTCAGCACGGACTCCTGTGCCGGGCTCAATCTCACGACTGTGAGCTCACGACCTGAGCCGAAATCAAAGAGTTGGTTGCTTAAGCAACAGACCGAGCCACCCAGGCGCCCCTCCTGTGCTCTCTTTTCTATCACCTGTCATTCTCAATAGCACAGCTTTCCAGTCCCACCCCTGTCCCGAAGGGCAGACCCTGTGCTGTTGGCTGTTCTGTCCCAGTGCCTCACACAACTATTTGCTTAATATTTAGGTGCTTAACAAATATTTGTCTACTGTTAAAATTGGTCCATTTACCGAGCAGAAAGGAAGGGAAGTATTTGTTGGTGGTGTTGACAAAGAGACCTATCTCTCCACATGAAAATGAAGTGGGAATGGAAGAGAAAGGGGGAGAGAAACTAGTTAGGTTGGGAGTGGCTCAGAAGTGTGAGCGGGGCAGGGAGAGGTGGTATAAGCCCATTGCCTAGCAGAGAGGCTCCTGAGGACACCTCCATGCCTACCTTTCCTCTGCCTGAGCCCTAGATAGCACTGAGCGTTTCTAAGGTGTGTTTATATTTTTAAAATACTGTCTGTGCTTTCAAAAAATGTGGTTTACCTGCCTCATAGGGGAAACACTGACTTTGTGAAAGTTAGGTCTACTTAGCAGTTTGCATTTGTCAGTTTCTGAAAATGTTTCCCAGGTGTTTGGAATGTGTGTTCTTCGTATTACAAATTCCTTGAAAGAAGGGGGTCCTAGCTTCTCTTTTAGGTGAGTAGAATTCTGTCCTAGAAATGTTCGCATTTTACAGCTGTTGGGATATTCGAGGAGGACCACATGTCATCCCATTTCCCTGCCTGAGTTCTGGATCCTTTAGTTGAGAAGGAAGACTGGAGTAAGGAAGATGGAGGCCAACGTTTACCTCTATTGCTGACAACAGCGGACGCTGATATGCAGAATGTGGCTTATTCTTGTGGGCAGGTGGCCTTCCCAAGGGTGACCACCAGTGCTACTACAGTAGCTGGGGATAGCCCCCCCCCCCCCCCCCCCGCCAGGGTGGAGAGCAGAACATCAGCCCCTGGGCGAGGACAGAGGGAGAGGAGGACTCTGCATGCATCCCCACTCTCTCCTTCCTTGTTGAGGAGGCAGACTCCTGGGTAGGGAGCGAAGGGGGCTTCATTTTCTATTAAGAGGTAAGAGAATGACACCCATAGAGGTGATCTTTCTTAAAGTCACACAGCTAGTTGGCAACAGATTTTCCTCCTAGGCTCTAGAAGCCATTTGGAATGAATAGAAAGGGCACAATTTTGGAGTTGGCCAGGCCTCATGTTCATGTGCTATACGTATACTCTGTGACCTCTGCATTGGTTTACACATCTGAACAATGGGATTAAACTTCCTACCTCAAGGCCTCTTGGGAAGGTTACAGTAGATCTAGCACATGTTTAATAACCTGGGCCAGCACTCCGTTTCCTCCTTAATCAGCAGTGCAAATCTCCCCCGGCCTGTCCGGGACATTTACCAGTCCATGTGTTTCTTTCTTTTTAATCCTGGTTTAGAGCCTCAGGAAACTTGGTGATGGGGAGGTGGTTCTCAGAGTGGGACTTGGAAATTGAGGTTTTTTTTTTTTTTTTAAAAAGCTTATTCATTTTGAGAGGGGGAGAGAAAGGTGGGGGAGGGGTAGAGAAAGAGGGAGAATCTCAGGCAGCCTCCACAGAGCCTATGCAAGGGCTCGAACTCATGAAACCATGGGATCATGACCTACCCAAAATCAAGAGTCGGACGCCCAACTGACTGAGCCACCCAGGCATCCTGGACATTGAGTGTTTTAATTTTGATATTTTGGGAGGAAAACAGTTGTTCCTAAGGAAGTAAAGTGTTACATTGGAAAGAATTTCCCGTGTCCTACACACTGGAGAAGAACTTGTGTCACACCTGGAATTGATTTTGTAGTCAAGAATTGAACAGCGTGGCCTGTTTAACTTTGGGAAATGAATGCCATTCAAGTCTTAAATATTCTTATTTCTTTTCTAGGACATTCTTTAAGTGGCTTTTTGAAAAGTTGTTTTGTTAAACACATGAGTGGACTATTAAATAATTCATGGTTGGAGGGGGGGGATTGGTGGCCTAGGTGAAAGGATGAGAAGGGAACCATTCAGATCTTTGTGCAAGGGATCTGGTCTAGAACATGTGGACTGCGATGGACTCCTGTCTCCCTGTGTCCTGAGGTGTCCTGGATTAAACCATCTGGGATGTGGTTGCTGCAGGCGATGCCACACGAAGGGAGAAGAATGCAGCTCTACGCAGGCGCACATCCGGGGTTGAACCCTGTGTGTTGACCTCCTCTTTCCACGTCTGCTACTTGCTTCCTGTCCAGGTCTTTAGGTTAGTGAAGTACTGCTCTGAACCTGTGTCCACACAACTGCGATCCACACGCATCAGTCTCAGGCCCTGGTGCTCACTATACGTTCATTACGTTACATTCAGTTTCTCTTCTTCCACTTCCAAGTCTGCTTTCTGCTTTTTGTGTGTTTCCAGCCCACACTTTGCAGGCAGAGTCGTCCCCCGCCCCCAGTTGGTGGAGGTGGTGGAGCCAGTGGGTCAGGAAAGGTGGGGCTGGAGGGCACTTCCTCCCAGCCTCTGGCTTCCTGTGCAAGCCTGGAGGAAAACAGAGCTGGAGGGTGTGTGAACCCTCAGGTTATAATGACAGCCCAAACACTCCTCCACAACAAAGGCAGTAGAAAATGCCGAACCCCCCCCCCACACCCCCAGTCTCCCTGGGGCAATTTTTTGGAGGGTAGCTTTTAATTGCTAAATTGTCGACTTGGTAGAGTGATGTGAAAAACCTGTCTTTCTTTTTGACAGTCTTTGGCAGTAGCAGGTTTTCGTTTTTTGTTTTTGAATGGCTAGAGGGGCTTTTTTATTCCCCAGACCACAAGCCTGTTTTTACCTAGGAGATCTCTGGTTTGCTCTCCAGCAACTTCCTATGTTGGTGTCTGTGCAGCTGGCTGTCATTAGGGAGAATGGGTAATAGCCTTGCCACATTGGTGCCTCTGTTCTCAATGTCCGGGTTGTTTATCTGGAGGTGTTTGCCCCTTGAGGCTCAGTCAGCACATCAAAGTGTATCCATTTATGCTGATAAAGGGCTGAATTGCATTGTTTACTTTTGTTTTTAAAGTTATTTTTAATTTTTTAAATATGTGACAGTCTTTTATTTCCTTGCTAGATTCCCCCCCACCCCCCAACAGTCATGCAGACTTTGAAGAAGTGTTTGAAAGTTTTGTGCAAAAAGAAGAAACCATCTCAAATCTCACCAATCTGGCTTAAGCGCCATTAACAGTTGGGATATTTCTTTATAATAAGTCTTAGAGGCATGTTCAAAAACAAAGTTCAACTGAGTAAATTTTGTAAGATCTTACTGACTTTAGCCAGTGATTCATGAATTGGGCAATGTCCCATCTGGCAGATAGAAAGGAGTTCCAAAGAGCTGTACAAAATGAGAGGTTTTCAGGGGGTGGGGGGCACACAGGGCGCAGGGTACAGTAACGAGGAAGTTATAAAAGCAAAATGCAGGTTGTGGTGAGGTCACCTCCTTAGAGGCAGCAGGGATCTGTCAGGCTGCTGACCTCACTAGTGCTGACCAGGTAATTCCAAATTGAGTAGTTTTGAGGTTCCACTCTGGGCAGAGGCTGAAACTGTAAGTTAGGTATGAAATCTTAGGTATGAAATCTTAGTTTGGTGACTTGGGTTTAGCATAAGTGACTCCATTTTGAGCTTGTTGTCCAACAGGCACATAGTTTGTCATACTGGATGTACAGTGTCTCTGATTTTTTTTCCCCCTCCTCCCATTAAAAACTCTTTGTAGGCTTCATGTTAACAGCTCCTGTATGGTCCCTCTTGAGATTTTGAAAGTATTATTTAGCTATTTCCTTAATGCTGGGAATAGTTTCTAATTTTTAAACTAATTCTCTGTGGTCCTGGCCAGATTACTAATTCCCTGATAAATTGCTGGGTTGTCTTGGTATCCGCCCCCACCTCCAAAATTCAAGTTGAATACAGTGTATCAGAACAACTAAACAGGTGTGCCTGGGTGGCTCAGTTGGTTAAGTGTCTGACTCTTGATGTCAGCTCAGGTCATGATCTCACAGTTTTTGAGTTCAAGCCCCACATGGGGCTCCATGCTGGCAGTGTGGAGCCTCCTTAGGATTCTCTCCTCTCCTCCCTTCTTCCCTTCCTCTCTCCCTCCCTCCCCCTCCCCTCCCCCCTCAAAAATAAGTAAGTAAGTAAGTAAGTAAGTTAATAAAACACCTAAGCCTTCAGGAGCCAGCAGCCAGCAGTTTTAGACTGGAGGGTCTCTCAACTTACTTTCCCTGTCCCAGCCCATGGTTGGTTCTTTCATCCTCCTCTTGGCTTAACGGGCTTTGAATCAGATGGACCCGGCACCAACCTTACTTAGCTTCTACAGGAGCTTAACTGCACGTCCTTGTAAGCTTCCATTTTCCAATCGCAAAATAGGGAGAATAGTGGTACCCAATTTTGGGTTTATTCTCAGAATTTCGAGTCAGGTTGTGAAGAGGGTGGCACAGTGTCTGGAGTTTGGTGATCAGATTCACTAAGGGCATCCGCTGTCACCTTCCTCCCCTCCTCAGTGCCTCCCAGGGATCTGGGTGGGATAATTATGCTGTCCTGTGTTGGAAGAGTGGCCAGAAAGGAAGGAGAGGCAGAATGGGGGAGGTCGATTGAGAAGACACCCCGCCATACCCTGCAAGTGTAGGGAAGGTTCAACTGTTTGTTTCAGAGATTGCCAGAGGCCTCAAGGCGGTAGCTGGGGTTGGGTTCAGTTAGGTGGGTGAGGTGGGCCATGAGTGCCAGGCCCCTGGGCATTCTTGCACGGGGTTCTGCCTCCCTGGTCTTCCTTCTTGTCATTCTTTGGGTGTCCTAACTCACCCCACGCCTCTGACTGTGACCAGCCTTGGATCCCTGACACACTTCCTGTGACTTTTGTGTTTCTCACCCCATCTACAACTAGGGCAGGAGCAGATCTCTGTAGAAGAGTGTCTTTACAAATTCCTTTTGTGAAGCCCTTCGAGGTAATAATCCACCAGATTTTTATTTGAATTGCTCTGACATCTTCTAATTACCCTAGAGTACTTTCACCTCCCTGGTAGGAAGGAGGAAGGTGATTCCTCAGAGAAAACCAACACCTGGGGCTGCAGTTGTAAAAGAAAGGCTGCTGAGGTGGGGCTGGATATACAGGTGTCTTTCTGAGAATGGAGGGCAGCAGTGGGCTGTCTTTCTCTGTCCTTCATGTATGCCTGTGGTGTAGAAGAGGGAGTCCCCATACACGCAGTGCTTCAGCTAAGCCTTTTAAGGGCTATGAACAGACTTAATCAAAGGAGCCGCCTTGAGTGGAGTACAAGGGAAGGAGACCTCCGGAAAGGGGGTGGAGTGCATTTACAAGTGTATTTGGATGAGTGCATTAGTAAGGCTGCAGGGTGTAAGAATGGAGGATTTGCAGATCCAGACCTTGAGTTAAATGTGACTTCTTGGACATTCTCCACCTCAACAAATTGTCCACACTTTTTCACTCTGCGTTACCTGAAAACCTAGAACTTTAAGTTGCTTTTAAATCTTTTATGTGGTGGCAACTTAGGCTCCGTATTATCAGTGGCATGGAAGAACACCAAGGATCTTTCACATAAGCTTGTTTCTGGTAACTCTTCTTGGGGTGCTGGTCTATAGGCACTTCCGATTTTCTTGACACTCTTTCCTCTGTTCAAATTAGGTGACGACTGCTGTCTGCATGTAAGCCTCCGCCCTTGACTTTCAGATTCCTGCTGTGGGTGGAGCTGGAGCAGCCCAGAGCCCGCTCAGCTTCCCAGATGGGCTCCACCTGCCCAGCCTGGTGGTTTCAGTATTCCTTCGCGCTTCCTGTCTGGCCCACCTCCAAATGAGCCTGCTCTTTCCTTTCTCCGGAACCTCCCTCCCCTTATAGCCAAGGTACAGAGGTTCCATCACCAATCAAAGGATGCGGAGGTCCCAAGATCTGACCTTTGTAAGAGCCTCTGGTGTCCCTGGGCTAACCTGACCTACTGGACAGTGGGCTCCAGAGCCACAGTTGTACTTGCTCTGAGCCAAAGGAAGTGGCTGGCTGCTGGGTGACCCTGAGAACCTTGAGCAGTGAGATGTTTTAATCTAGAATTTGGGGTGGACATGGTGTCACCATTTGCCAATGTATAGTGTCTTTCTTCTCTCCTGACTTCTCAGTGATCACTTATATTATTCTGCCAGTTAATTTTCCTAATACTCAGTGGACTTACCTTGTAGGTGCTTGAGGAGGGCAGTGGTGTAGGTAATATAGAATATTAGAAAACTGGGGCACCCGGCTGACTCAGTCAGAAAAGTGTGCAGCCCTTGATCTCGGGGTCGTGAGTTCAAACCCCACTTGTAGAGATTACTTAAATAAACAACAACAAAAAAGAATATTAGAATAGAAAACTGACTGCTGAAAAGGACGGGGACCATAGTCCAATGTTCTCTTAATCATCAGGGAAACTGTCCTTGAGGACACACCTTCCTATGGAAACCTGAGAACCCACTTCTGCTTCCTTTCTGACCAAGACCTCAGAGGCAGGCCTGCTGACTCACCTCTGGCCACTTTGTTTTTCTAATTATCAAAGCTGATTAGCTGGATTTGGATGTGCTTGGCTCGGAGGGCTGTAATAATCTTCCCTTTCTCTCTTACCTAGCTTGCCTAGAATTTGAGAAAGTTAAACCAGTTGTGAAAATGTCTCACCTTTCAGAAATGAATAGCATCTTAATTGACTCCCTTTGAAAACATGTCAAACTGGGGTTTCGGCGTTGGAGTGTAATCTGGTAGGCCTGGAGGTTGGGTGCTCCGGCTGGGGCACTCTCAGGAGACGGGTCCACCTCCAAGTTTGTTTTCTGGCTCCAAACAAACGAGTGGCTGTTTGACGATTGGCACGCGACCCGGGTTTTGAAAGTACAGCCATATAGGGTATTGCGGACTGGGAACTGGAGGGTTTAAAAAAGTGAGGTCATGGAAGGCCCAGATGAAACTCTCTTCGTGTGGCTCGCAACTGCAATTAATCTTATTAACATCCTGGGCCTGTGCCCGCCCTCACTGCCTGGGGTGTGTGAGGGTATTTAAGGGGCATGCTTTGAAGGACTCTCTCCTTTGATGGTGCAGATGGATAACAGAAACATATAAAACCTTTGTATCTGGTGTTATAAAGGCCTTTTGTGTGCCCTTGCAGATTCATTTAGTTTGGAGAAGCAAACAAAACCTCGTGCAGATAAGATGTACAAAAGCGAGGCTGGGTTGCAAATGCAATCTTGTAGATGCGGGGCTCTGGGACCAGATAGAATCAATCACTGAAAATGAATAACCGCCCCCCCCCCTCCAGCATCAAGCTAGTTCTAGTACGGTGTTCCAGAGTGACTAGAAGATTTAAAAATGCCGTCAGGTCATGGGGTGGCAGGACAAACACAGGAAACGGGCAAATTGTAGCGGTGCGGTGGCTGCAAAATCAGCAGGATCAGGGTACCCTGGGGGGTGCCTAAGATAGAGGGTGAGGGAGGGCTTTTGTGGTTAGGATGGCTTCCTGGGTGGGGTGGGCCTCGAGGAGGAGGCTCACCAGGTGAGGAGGAGGGTGGAGTGAGCACATGGTGCTCTCAGGGCAGAGTGACTCGAGCGCAGCTGGTGAGGCCGGGAGAATTTAAAGGCAGTGGGTGGCACACATTGACCTCTCTCTCAAGTGCATGTAAGAGAAGGCTAGTACGGTGTTCTGTCCTTATAAGGCTGCTGCCTGCTTCTGTTTTTGAAGTCCATTTTTTAAAAAGTCATCTGAAATGTCCACCTAGACTCCCTCATGCTGTTCTCTTGTTTTAGCAAGTAGGCTTGGGACAGAGAAGTTATTTAAAATTGTCAAGTTCAACAGATGTGATTCGTGTGTGCGAATATCCCTGAATGAATACAGAACCTACTTGCTAACTGAATAATTAATAAAAGAAATATATCTGTTTTTTTGTATAATGTGTCCATTTGCTCATAATTAATGTATGTCCCACTTACACCATTATTATGGGTCTGTCTTCTTAAAAGTTTCCTTGCTGTGTGCTGATACAGGGTTTTGTTTTGTGTTAACCCTTCAGGTCTTCTCAGATCTCAGTCCCTCTGGGACCCTCCAGGGGGGTGGGGGAGGGAGATGAGCGGCAGCACCCTTTCTGTCCACAGAACATGCTGGAGGATTAGTGTTCCATGGGGCCCTCTTGGGGAGGATTGTGAGCAGCAGCGTGAGCATTGCCCTTGTCCTCCCAGATGCCCTCCAGTGTCTCCGTCTGCTTTTCCTCCCCTGAGAGAACGGAGATGCGTTTCTCCCCGACAGGAGGATGGAGGGCCTGGGGCATCTTTCCTCCCTTTTTCCTGGCTGTTGGACCCCTGAACAGCAAACATCTCTTACGGGTGCAGAGAAGCCTGCCACAGGCAAGATGAATCCCTGAACCTCACCTAATGGGAGATAGCGCCCCAGCTCTATATCCCGATATTTAAAAAAAAAAAAAAAACCTCCCATCCGGCAGGGGAAAAACTCCAGACCCGCCAGGGTGAATCAACATGCCGTGGCCGTTCACCAAGATAAGTGTGAGTCTCTCGATGTGGCACCCAGCCGATTGTCAACACTGGTGCCGTGAGAATGGGGTGGCAAGCAGCGCCCTGTACTTTTAAGGTCAAGAACGGCAGCACCAGGCACCCCGGAAACCAGTGGTCCTGTTCTTTCTTTCAGGGATAGAATTTCACTTGTTCCGGAACAGCTGTCTTTTTTAATGAAACATGTTAGCTGATGCTACTTTCTCGTGGGGTTGTTTCCCCACCTTGCCCTTCCTTTACACCCGTGCATCCTCTGCTCCAGATTCACGTTGTCGGGTGGAGTCCCCCAAGCCACACATAACCACTTACACTTAAATCATTTCAAATTCAAGTGAAAATTCATCCTCTGGTTTTTCATGCTCAGATGCCACATGTGGCTAGTGACTGTTCTTTTGGACAACGGTTATGGGACACTTCCCTCATTGTAGAAGGTGCTGTTGGATAGTGCTGGTGTCTGTCTGCAGTGCTGCTCCTTACCCAAGAGCGCGTTCTCAGCTCCTCAGCTCCTCTGTCTCCTCTACCTGCTTTTCTATCTTAGAGGTTGTGGTACCAAAAGTGAAGAATGTCCAACAGGCATCTAATGTAAGTACAAAACTGTCCCCTGTGACCCTTCTCACAGGGCGTGATCCTAGCCTAGAAGACCCTAGAAGACCCCCTAAGGACTTGGTGAGTTTAGCTCTGTGTATAAAGGGTATAAACAGTTCTCAGACTCTTTGCCCAGGTTCGTAAAGCGGTGTGTTCTCCGACAGTCTTGATTTCGGTTGGGATGGGGCCACCCGCATGAGGACCCGCACGCGTCTGGGAGGCAGGGCATGTCCCTGTGGGAGAGTTCACTGGTGGAGAAACAGCTCGGTGACCCCACGCGGGATGCGAAGTGAGCCCCAGAGCAGCCCTCAGGCTTGCAGGACGAACACTCTGGAGAAGAGTCTAGGGTTTATAATTTTCCATGGAAGAACTGAGAAACTGGAGGGTTGGGAGATTATAAAAGAAAGGTGGCTTATGAAAAAGAGGACCTGTGACAGCCCGGACTGACTGACGCACTTGGGCGTGGCGTCACCGCCTCCTGCCGCCAGGAACAACAAGGATACATTCAGACGGCTGCGCCCCATGCCATTTCCTGTCCTTGCCATCACAGTTCAAGGTTAACGTCTATACTGTTTAATCTATTCTGCACTTGCCACACAGGTTTTTAAAAACTCCTCCTTATTTTACCCTTGTACCTACTTTGTCCCTTCGAGGTTGCATGTTTTTTTTCCCTTCCTTCTGCTCATAAGGCCATCTTCCCAAAGGCATTGTATTTGGAGGAAGGGCAAGGGGATCCTTCCCATGTGAGAGGAAGGTGGGAGGGGGGGGGGTCTCTTTAAAGGGACATCAGTTTGGAAGTTTTCCAGCTCTAGAGACTTCCTCCCATTCTGAAACTAACAGAAACCGACGTCCTCCACTCCAGGGCCTGAGCTTGTGACTTCTGTGCCCCTCCCCCTGCTTCCACACCCCTCCACTTAGTCTTGCTCTTATCATTCCAGAAGCTTTTTTTCCCTTGACATTCTTCACTGAGACTCAGGCTTTGCCAGGGGAGTAAGTACCATGAGGGTGGAGGTGGTTGCCTGAGGTCTCCACACCCAGGCAAGTGCTTGGCACACAGCAGGAGCTCAGTAAATATTTGCTCAGTGAGCAGGCCTTGGTCTGTGGCCTTTGTGGGCAGTTGCTATGTCAGTTGACTTAAAAATACAGCGTAGATCGTAACCATTATAGAAAAAAAATCCTAATGATGTGAGGTGATGATGCACGTTAACTAAACTCCAGTGAGTTCTGTCACTGCCACAGAACTGCTTGCTAAGTTTCTATTACCAGGTGAATTTACTTAGAACTTGATCTCCTTTGGAAACTGGAATAATGTCTACCTGGTTAGGTTGTCGGGAGAATTAAATGCAACACAAGCCAGGTGACTTGTATGCTTGGCTTCATGGGGGTTACAGCACACTGAAGTTTGGCCGTCTCTCATTGCATTTAGCCATTACATCATGTCGTGAACTGGTTGAGCTCTTTAGACAAGAAACCATTACTGAATTCTTCAGTGGAAACAGGGTTTAACTGCTATCATCCCGTCCACAATACAGAGAGTCCAAACTGGGGTTGAGACAGGATGGGGTGCGGATGGGTGAGAGTGGGTGGGTAGGGGAAATCTGGCTACTTGTATTTTGAAACGAGGATTTGTTTGGAAGATAAGCTATCCTCTGGTAGTTGTGTATAATTAGGTCATTGATTAGTGCCAGTTAAGATTATTAACGACCATGCTTTTTGCTTATAAATATGGTAAAGCTGTAAAGACCATAAAGTCCATAGAATTTGCTAACGAGAAGCTTTTGGTGTGTGTCTTGAAATATTGTTTAAAATGGAAATAGCCTGGGGCGCCTGGGTGGCTCGGTTGAGGTTGAGCATCTGACTCTGGATTTCGGCTTAGGTCATGATCCCGGAGTTGTGGGATCGAGCCCCACGTCAGGCTCCGTGCTGAGCATGGAGCCTGCTTGAGATTCTCTCTCTCCTGCTGCCCCTTCCTCCTACTTGTGCATGTGTGCTCTTTCTCCCTCGAAAAATAAAAATAAAAATAAAAATAATAAATGGAAGTAGCCAATCTTGCAGGCACTCTTAGAGAATGGTGTTTGTGCAGAAGGGAAATTTAGCAAAGACAGTTTTATAAAATAATAATTAATGAAGTGTTGCTTTTAGCTGCTGACAAATTAGTTGTAGCTCTCAGGAAGACCGTAGTCCGAAGGAATGAGAGCCGTATTTGGTGGATGGCCCTGAGAGTTTATTTGGTGGATGACCCTGAGCGTTTGAAAGTGAGAGGGCGTATGTGTTGGTGTCTGCGTGTGTGTTTCAAGGTGAAGTGCTGCAGAGTTCTCATGTGGAATGTAAAAAGAATCCTGGCGTATCTGCATTCTTTCTATGATTGTTCATGTGTGGCATGGCTTGTTTTCCTTCTAGGATGTGGAGAAAGAGAAGGAAACCCACAATTACCTCAGCAAGGAGGAAATCAAAGAGAAAGTTCACAGATACAACTTAGCAGTCACAGACAAGTTGAAGATGACCTTGGTAAGCACCCACAAAACTGTTAATGTTGACATATGTCGAAAGATATAAATTGTTGGTCCGGCAGTCTATATGTTTTAAAGCCTCTGAACAGCATTTGCAGACGTTGAATGGTCGAGGCGTGCAAGGCAGTAAAGGGGATTGTTTTTGCAGCTTTCGAAGTAAGGTTAAATATCGAAGTAGCTCAGCATTGGTTAACACGTGACAGTTTTATCGTAAAAGTTTTTGTGACACCCTCCAAAGGATTTTCAGCATTGAGTGTAACCATTGCCTGTTTAATATTTAGGAGGTAACTCCAATCCTAATAAGGCTTTAGATACATTTTATCTTGGGCAGGTAAGTTTGGAAGTGTCGGGAAAAGGATTTCATGCCCGTGAGCTAAGGTTTCTCTCAGCTGGCTGTCATGGGAGATGAGGGAGATGGTGGCCAGCTTCCTCGGGCTTCAGCAGCGTGGTACTGAATGCTGATGCTCGGGGGGGGGGGGCAGTGAGGGTTTAGGAGGAAGAAGGCGCAGGGTTTAGTGACAGTGCAGGGAGGGCCAGCAACAAAGCCACAGTATTCATGGGCCTCCTGGACTGGTGGTGTGCCTCGTCCTCGCACTCGGGGATTTTCCTCGAGGCACCTGCCATCCCTTTGCCAGTTTCCAGGGCCCTTGGACTTGTGCCTGTCAGTCTATTGACTGTGAACTGACAGTTGAGCGAAGGGTAGGGTGACTCATTTAGAACAGGCCCTACTGAGTTCTTTGACCTTTGGGGAGGAGCCTTTAAAGCTAAGTCCTTGTGATGAAGAATCCCTCCTCTGAGGACTGTCCCGGAAGGGGGGGGGGGTAGGACAGATGACCCCAACCTCCCCAGCTTCATCATTCCAACACTGATATTTCTGTTTTCAGACACATTTTTCATCAGAGGAGCAATATTCCACTTGCCATGATTTCTTCTTCCCTCCCCGCCATGGAGATTAAAACATGCAGGTTTCCATTAGTTTCATAGATAGAAATTTTACATGCTGTATAATATTTTCCACAAGAACAAATAAGCAAATTAGCATTGTAAGTTGATCTTGTCGAAAGGAAGAGAAATATGGACCCAAAGGAGGTTTTTAATGTTTTACTTTAACTGTCTCATTTATATATGACACCTGAAGATTTGCTTTAATAAAACGTTAGAATAAACTTTTTCTAAATATACTGGCTGTAAAAAGAAAAAGTGAAGACCGGACCGTTATTACTCTTCTTGGCTACAAAGAAATGGTAAATCTGCCATCAGGTAAATGCTAAACTCAGCAAATTGTGTATATAAATATGTGTGATTTTTTTTTTTTTGGTATAAAAATTATACCTCAGTAAAACTGTGAGGAAATAGTATATACATGAAGGTATAAATGAGACCAAAAAGACAAGTCCTTATAATCTCTGGAGTTCACATTGTAGCTTCAATTTGTTTTACACATCTCAGTGCTTGAGGTAGCGGAATCACATCATCATGCACCCCACGCCTTACGGCATGAGTGCTGTGTGCAAAAGTTTCAGCGAAATTGGTAATCCAGGACATACCATAATAAGCCACTGGGAATGAAATAGCTGTTTGCTTACTGTCCCACTCCAGGTTCACTTGGGTGTTTCCAAGCCCCCCGGTGACCTTCCTTGTCTGTGTAATAGCTGGTCATCAGCTGCAGATGTGTCCCCCATGTGCGAACGTGTCTTGGGATTTGGCTCGCCTTTGCTCCAGCAGGTTGTGACCTCTCCAGGGGGCCCTGACCTTTCCACATGCAGCTTCAGGCGCGTCAGTCTCCCACTGGGGTCCCCACAGCAGGGGGAGGCTTCTGTCGCCACATCTGCCCTCCAGACCTTGCCTCGGGAAGGTTGTTGGGGGGTGTTAACCTCCTTCTGAGATATTTCCCTTGGGGGTGATCTTTCCTGAAGTTCTGCCACAGAGCAGGAAAAACAAAGAGCCGGACAAAGAAGTCGAGACACTCTTTCTCTTGTTTTGCTGGTCTCCTTCCCTAGAATGCCACCATCCCCCCCAGCTAAGTGTGTGCTTCTCTTCCCGCTTCAGAATTCAAATGGGATTTACACTGGCTTCATCAAAGTCCAGATGGAACTCTGCAGAACCCCCCAGACTTCTCCGAGCCTTGGAAAGCTTGCTCCCAGTAGCAATGGCTGTACAAACACACTTCACATCAGCAGCACGAACACCGTCGGGGAAGTGATCGAGGCCCTGCTCAAGAAGTTTCTCGTGACCGAGAGCCCTGCCAAGTTTGCACTTTATAAGCGGTGTCACAGGGAAGACCAAGGTACGCTGCCACGCGTGAGATAGAAATGTGTCTGCCCTTATGTCTACATGCTCGTTAGCGGAAAGGACACTGCTGGGTGCATGTCCCTCAGTTGTGTCGGAGCCCTGGGACGGATTCTGGAAGCTGCGGTGATCATGGCTTACACCTAAGGTTTGCTGGTGTTGTGTAGTTTTGAGTTGGACAGTTGTGGGTCTGAGGAGCTACGAGGCATCCACATGCAATGGGTCTTGGTGGAGGATTTTGTGTATGCACAGGGAGATAGCTTTGACTTAGTTTTTTTTTTTTGCCTTGATTTTGATGCTCTTCAGGACCAAAAAAAGAACGCCTCTGTGCTTGAAGGCTTCGTTAGCACATTCCACATTTGAGGCACATCTGAACGTGAAGTGGCTGGGGGCGGGGGGCGTGCATTCTCGGAGACTTTGAGGCTGGGGAGGCATCCGCGTTACTGAACGTTTGAGGCTGAGATGGGACAGCTTTGGGTTCTTCTGTTTCTTTAGCTTGCCACGCTGGCCTTTAGGCGGGGGCATTTTGGCCCCCTAGCTCCCCAAGGTTCATCACTGGATGAATGGCATTCTGATCTGGGGTCTGCCTGTCTGAACTTAATACCCACATTCAGTGGATAGAAAGAGAACATGAAAGAACTGCATGAAACTGAACACAGTAGTCGGGGTCAGGTACTCGAGCAGAGGTTCATTCCAGCGGTAGGTGGCTGTGATACCGTGATTCACCAAGTTCCTGATTGCAGATGGTAAATCGGTGTGGGCAGTCAACTGCTCATGCTGTGCTTTGTGGGGGTAAAGCCGCAGCAGCCATGGAGGAAAGTGTATTAACTTGACCTGGGAGGACTTCCTTTGGCTGCATGGGGACAGAACCCGGCCGGTTGATAGGTGTGCACACGCTGTTTTGAGCACAGACCATTGGCAGAATACGAAGATGGGTAGGCTGAGATCCCTACCCTCGAGAGGCCCGGCCCCAGGCCCAGAGGTGTGGGGGTTTTTGATCGGCAGGGAGATCCATACCTGCGATGCACTTGTATCCAGAAGTGCCAAAATCACGTGGACACGCTTAGATGGCATTTTATCTCACCACCTGCTGTGCCTGCCCGTCTGGACGTGAGCACCACCGATGGGCAGTAATAGCGTAATAGCATCCTGTTGACATAGGAACCTCACGCTGGCAGAATCCTTCAGCATCGCAGGTGGTGCTAGTACCCTCGTGTGTGTGTGTGTGTGTGTGTGTGTGTGTGTGTGTGTGTGTGTAGCAGGAGAGGCATACAGCTGTAGTCCTGTGGTTTACTTGCAGCTGCTAAAATTCTAAATCTGTAGACAGGTTTGCTCCTAATGCTCTGATTTTGTGTTCTTTGGATGGTATACTTTTCCTGTTTCTGAAAGCATCTGCAGATGCTTTTGTGTATGGATTATCTTGCTTTCTGAAAGGAGGAGCAGAATGAAATCTAAGCCCATTTGGGAGCTAAGACTCATTAGAATTCATTTTTTTTCTTTTACATTTATTTATTTTTGAGAGACAGACAGACCATGAACAGGGGAGGGCAGAGAGAGAGTAAGACACAGAATTGGAAGCAGGCTCCAGGCTCTGAGCTGCCAGTACAGAGCCAGACGCGGGGCTTGAACCCATGAACGAACTATGAGATCATGACCTGAGCCGAAGTCAGATGCTCGACTGACTGAGCCACCCAGGCGCCCCTAGAATTCATTCTTGAGAATTATTTCCTTTCTGTTCAGGGCACAGTGTGTATTGTGCAGCTGTCTATACTGGAACTAGTGCAGATTTCATCCCACTGTAGGCTGTTTATGGGAACAGGAGGAGATGGTGACGTGGTGGCTGGGTGACGTGGGTGGTTACGTTGATCGGGAGGAGGGGCTGGTAAGTGAGATCCAGGGAATGGTTCCGTACTCTGTCACACGCTGCTTGTCTCCCTACCCAGTCTATGCCTGTAAGCTCTCCGACCGGGAACATCCTCTCTACTTGCGTTTGGTGGCCGGGCCCAGGACAGACACCCTTAGTTTTGTTCTTCGTGAACATGAGATCGGAGAGGTGAGTGATTGTTCATTCTTGCTTTACACTGTACAGAGCAGCTGGTCCTGTTTTACTGCTGTAGCCTAATGACTGTATTTCTACGTGGGAGGGGGGCAAAGGGAGAGGATGTGTGCGCGCGAGTGTCTGGCTGTCTGTATCTCTTGGGGAGGGGGAGAGCTGGTCTGTGGACGATACCTTTCTGTGTATTTTTTGTTTGTTTGTTTGTTTGTTTTAAAGTTCTTATTTATTAATTTTGAGAGAGGGTGGGGACGGGTAGAGAGAGAGGGAGAGAAAATCCCAAACGGGCTCCGTGCTATCAGCGTGGAGCCTGACGCGTGGCTTGATCCCACAAACCGAGAGATTATGACCTGAGCCAAAAGCAAGAGTCAGACACTTAACCAACTGAGCCAGCCAGGCGTCCCTGTGTTTTTCAGTTGTCAGAAATAAACCCCAAGTTAGCTTACAATATAATTTTTTTACAACATCTATTCTCTTGGTGTGTAGTTTTCAGAGGTTGGGGGAGAGTAAGAAAGAAATCTTCCTTCCACCTAAAGAGCCCTTATCCCCCCCCTTGTACCTCCAAATTGCCCCAATCCAGTTAAACTATGAAAGTCGACACTCTCCATCTGTTTGCTACTAACAAACATCTGCAGGCTTATTCGTTTAAAGAGAAATAAAAGAAAACGGAATTTCTTTACCATGAAAAACCTTTAACTTCCTAGACTCTTTTTTCCCCCAGCCAGAATGATTTAAAAATTATGTTTGTATATGCATCATTTGCCATTTGCCATTTTCTCTCTAGGGAGGATTGAATTTAGGCCAGTTCAGTTAAGGAAAAAGCATTTCATACTGTTCTTCTAGATCAAATGTCAGGTTGAAAATGATGCTTGAGTAAATCTTGCAAGGCCTGGGTCTCCATCTTCTGCCTGGGACAGGAAATGGTATGAGTTGTCCGGGTAGAACATGCGATGCAATGAGAATAGTTTCCAGGTTAAAAGTTAGGAAACCAGTGCAGCACCTGGGTGGCTCAGTCGGTTAAGCATCCGACTTTGGCTCTGGTCATGATCTCATGGTTCTTGAGTTCGAGTACCGCATCAGGCTTTGTGCTGACAGCTCAGAGCCTGGAGCCTGCTTCGGATTCTGTGTCTCCCTCTCTTGCTGCCCCTCCCCTGTTGTGCGCGCGCATGCACACATACACTCTGTCTCTGTCTCTGTCTCTCTCTCTCTCTCTCTCCAAAAAAACATTCAAAAAAATTTTAAAAAGAAAAGTTAGGAAATCAAATCTCAGCTTCCTACTGTTCCTCTTGTTAGATTAGGAACATGACCTTGGCTAAATCTTCCAGTCTTTTCAGTCCTCAGTTTTAAAATCTGTAGAGTGGGACTAAAGATTTTAAAATGTGGTTTTGAGTCACAAATTACAAATGTATGTAAACATGCCTTGTAAATTATGTTTATGTGTCTAACTTGGAACTTTATTTGGGGAGTTTTAGGAAGACAGTGATGTTTTATTTTAATTTTTTATTTTTAATTTTAATGTTTTTTATTTATTTTTGAGAGACAGAGACAGCGCGAGCAGGGGAGGGTCAGAGAAAGAGGGACACACAGAATCTGAAGCAGGCTCCAGGCTCTGAGCTAGGTGTCAGCACAGAGCCCGACGCGGGGCTCGAACCCACGAACCGTGAGATCGTGACCTGAGCTGAAGCCGGACGCTTAACCGACTGAGCCACCCAGACTCCCCTAATTTTTTATTTTTAAAAATGTGTTTATTTTTTATTGTTCAAATTTATTTTGAGAAAGAGAGTGTGATCAGGGGAGGGGCATAGAGACAGGGAGAAAGAGAATCCTAAACAGGCTCTATGCTCAGCACAGAGCCAGGGGCTGGGCTCGATCTCACGACTGTGAGACCATGACCGAGCCAAGATTAAAAATGGGACACTCAACTCACTGAGCCACCCAGGAGGCCTTTTAAAGATTTTATTTTATTTGTTTGTATTTATTTATGTAAAAAAATATTTATTTTTGAGAGTGAGAGAGACTGAGAGAGCATACACACGAGCAGGAGATGGGTAAAGAGACAGGGAGACAAAAGATCCAAAGTGGACTCCACACTGTCAGCAGACAGCCTGATGGGGACTCGAACTCACAAACTGTGAGATCATGATCTGAGCCAAATCAGACGCCTACCCAACTGAGCCACCCAGGTGTCCCAGTTTTATTTTATTAAAGAATCCCCCACCCCCATTTAATCTATTTTAGAGAGAGAAAGTGCACGTGAGGGAGAGAGAGAGAGAATCCCAAGCAGGCTTCACTCTTAGCGCAGAGCTGGATGCCAGGCTCGATCTCACAACTGTGAGATCATGGTCTGAGCTGAAATCAAGAGCCAGACGCTTACCTGACTGAACCACCCAGGGACGCTTCCCCCTTCTTTTCCTGACAGTGCTGTTGTAATTAATGGCATATGCTAATGTAGGAAGTTTTGTTCTCCTACTCCATGTTTCTTATTCTCTTTAATAACCAGGGCAGAATTCCTCTCCAAAAAGCCTACCATGTGCCCACGTGGTGGTTTTATTCCATCTGTTCCCCTTGTGTGAGGTTATCTCCAGTCTTTTCCCTCCCCGACACCCCTGGGAGTTCCCCATCAGATAATTGTTCTGAACGAGGCGGTGACTCTCAGCAGAAGACCCAGGACCCCCTTTTGGGAGGGGAGGATGTGCTGAAACAAACAGCCCTCCCCCCTGTGATGCCAAGTACCTTTCTTGACTTTTACTGCTTTAATTTAAAAAAAACCAACAATGTATACCCCACCAGTGTTTATTCTGTGCCTGTGAGGTACCAGGTGCTGTTGGGGAAACAGAACTTAGAGACTCAAGGTCAAGAGATACTAAGCAAATCATTGTCATAATTTTTAAGTCTCTTGTGATCATGGCTGTCATTGCTCAGTGAGGTTTTCTAATGGACGTAGTTCTGGGTGGGAAGGGAGGGAGGAGATTATGGAAGACTTCTTAGAGGAAGCGGCATTTAAGCCGAGAGTTGAAGGTTGAGTCAGGAGTTTGTCAGGCAGAGTGGAGAACATGAGCACAGCCATGGAGGATAATGTAATGAGTGAGGGCCACAGCGTGGCGGGGGCGGGGGGCGGGGGGGTGGGGAGGAAGGTACTAGAGGAGTCGGGGTCTTTCAGACTTAGCAAGAGCAAGTGGAAGCCACTGAATGATTCTAGCAGGGGAGGGTCAGGCCTAGATTTGCCATTTTACAGAGTATTCAGGCTCCCCGCCGTTGGGGGAACAGTAAGGAGGCCATGGGCGAGGCTCTCCCAGGGATGAAGAAAAGGATGGTGGGTAAATAGGGGGCAGTAAAGGTAGAGAAAAGCAGGCCAATTGGAGGGCTGCTTTCAGAGCTGGTAAGATTGTGGGAGGTGGGGAAGAAGGCAGTGGCAGGGGTGAGTCCAGGGAGAGGGAGCGAGTAGTGGAGCCTCTGGGTTCGGATGAAGAGGGGCCAAATCAGCAGTGAAAGTGTCTAGTGCACTGTGGCCCTTTTGAGAGCCATTGTGGAGGTCAGTGGGAGGAGGGAAGTAGGTGGGGTGAGAGTGTGGGAGTTCACCTAGCTGCCATCTGGAGGGACAGGGGCAGAGGGCAGGGGCAGGGTTCCGTGGGAGGGCTGCTTAAGGCAGCCTAAAACCTTGTAATCTTGTAAAACAGGACTTTGGAAATGCTGGCTGGAGTGGGAGGGGCAGCTACACCCCTGCCCGCCCGTGGACCAGCATTCCTGAGCTCTGACTTCAACACCTGGCATTTTTCTTTTGTGTCCTTTCCCAGTGGGAAGCCTTCAGCCTTCCAGAACTGCAGAATTTCTTGCGGATCTTGGACAAGGAGGAAGATGAGCAGCTGCAGAACCTGAAGAGGCGCTATGCCGCCTACAGACACAAGCTGGAAGAAGCCCTCAGTGAGGTGTGGAAACCCGACTAAGGCGCGGGGCTCCCTACCACTCGGGAAGGAAAGGCGCACGACCTGTGTACAAGCCAACAGAAGTGCCTCTCTCGCTGGAGGGCTGTCTTCTTGCCCCGTGACGCTAGGGTCTTCCCTCTTTGATCTCTAGATCTAGTTCCCAAAACCTGGCCCCACGGCATCCCACACCTTCGGCATCTTCTGTAAGGGATCCTGCAAGCTTGTTCTGTTACGGCACTGCGGTGTTACCTCTCGGCAAGCTGTGAATCTGTAGTCTCATCTGGAGCCATCTTGACTGCTTCGAAGCATGGACTCTGGGTTTTGTTTTGTTTTGTTTTAATTCCTTCCTTTCTTTTAGTTACTTTAATTATGTGATGAAGATGTTAAGCTGAAGGATGTGCAAATGATTTTTTTAAAAGCTTAACAAGGAATCTCTCTGAATACTTGTGTTGAAACTACCTGTTTGTTTTTTTTGTTTTTTTGTTTTTTGTTCTTGTTTTTAAATGTCAGAGGAAGCGATGCATGTGAACTGTAAGGCACAGGAAGCTAGGAACTCTGAAGGCTTAGGGTGAAGGGTTTTGTAGAGGTTTGACAAAGAAAGTGAAGAGCAAGTTTGGAAAAGGCAGGAGTGGAAGTTGGGGAGCTCTGCAGGGACATGGTTTGGGTGAGGAGTTGGTGGTAGGGGAGAAAGGTGTATTTGTTGTTGAGGTGAACGCATTCAGTTCTGAGATTAAACCCATTGTAATATTGCTTGATTTCCTGGTGAGTCAAATAT
>CM053571.1:49079019-49334794 GCA_028646485.1 Cryptoprocta ferox | reverse complement strand
GAATGGCAAATTGTTTCCATTATTAAAAGTCGAAGTTGTTAGCTAAAGCCTGTCCGTGTGTTTTTATTTATGGCTGGTAATAGGGCAGGTCACGGAGTGGGGCGAGCTGCTGCTGCGGGTTCGTGAGGACGCGTGCCGAAACGCAGCGACTTACCAGGTTTGAGCGGGGCACGTTGGTTCTCCCAGGTGTTGTGTTTCCTTGGTCGTATCCTCTGGGGAAAATAACCCTAGCTGAGCGTCTGCCCAGACAGCACATTTTAATTGTGAAACACACGTCCATTCAAAAGTGTAGAAGGAGCACTTGGGTGACTGAGTTGGTTAAGTGTCCGACTCTTGATTTCGGCTCCCGTCATGATCTCACGATTTGTGAGTTTGAGCCCCGCGTCAGAGCCTGCTTGGGATTCACTCTCTCCATGATCTCTCTGCCCCTCCTTGGCTCACGTGCATGCGTTCTCGCTCTCTCACACACACAAAAAAACACAACAAAACACAAAAGCATAGAAATTAACTTTATGTTCATTCTTTGTTCACTATTGTGAACAAAGAATGAACATAAAGTGGTCACCCTGTGGCCACTACCAAACCGGAGGGCTGTCATCTGTTCTTAGAAATCGCCTCCCTCCACCTTCCGTTCCTGCATGTGGGTCTCCTGTCCTTGAAACACACCCCTTTGTACATTAAAGATACCTGTTTTTCGGTCAGCACGACAGTCTCACACGGTATGGTGGGATGGTGTGTGGTTGGGTGGTCAGCAGCGGTGATGGGTGATGTGCTCTGGGTGCCGACCTCTGCACCCGCTCCAGGCAAGTATTTTTTTCCTGCTGCACTGCCCCCTAGAGGCATTGGTGAAGTAGGAGCAAGGCTGCACCCACGGGTGAGGGGGAAACATTTCAAGTACCGTAGCTGATTGATAAGTGAAAATATCATGATAGAAAGTGATGGCTTGGGGCGCCGGGGTGGCTCAGTCAGTTGAGCGTCAGACGTGATTTTGGCTCAGGTCATGAATCCAGGGTTGTGGGATTGAGGCCTGCGTAGGGCTCTGTGCTGAGCCTGCTTAAGGTTCTCTTTCTCCCTCTGCCCCTCTCCCCTGCTCACATTCTCTCTAAAATAAAAAGAATATGATGGATTCCAATAAAGGTGTTTTTTTGATGAAATATCCAAAGGAGTCTAGTTTAGGAGTTCAGCCTAGGTTACTACCCAAGGTGCAGGGGGTTTTTTTTTGGAACTTTTATCACTTAAAGGGAGTTAGCCCCCTGCCCTAGACTTTTTTTTTTTCTTCCAGAATTTGTTACCAATTGATAACTCGTTTACATTTTCTTATTTTGAAATATCCTCGGGGCACCTGGGTGGCTCAGTCGGTTAAGTGCCCAACTTCGGCTCAGGTCATAATCTCACGGTTCGTGAGTTCAAGCCCTGCGTCAGGCTCTGTGCTATCAGCTCAGAGCCTGGAACCTGCTTCAGATTCTGTGTCTCCCTCTCTCTCTCTCTCTCTCTGCACCTCCCCCGCTCACACTCTCTCTCTCTCTCCCTCTCTCTCTCTCTCTGTCTCTCTCAAAAATAATAAAAATAAACATTAAAAAAAACAAAAAAAGAGAAAAATCCTCAAGAACTGTAAATACTGCATTTTGTGTTTGAAAGAAGGGGGAGGGGTACCTGGGTAGTTAAGTTGGATAAGCCTCCAACTCTTGGTTTCAGCTTAGGTCATTATCCCATGGTTCGTGAGTTCAAGCCCCCCATTGGATGGGTTCTGTGCTGATAGCACAGAGACTGCTTGGGATTCTCTCTCTGCCCCTCCCCTGTTGCACTCACGCGTGCAAGCGCGCTTTGTTTCTCTCAAAAATAAATAAACAGTAAAAAAAAATAGAAGGGGGAAAGTCTCTATACTATAGTAGCAAATTCAAACAAAGTGTTTACAATGTGCCAGGCATTATATTAAAAAACCTTAATATGTATTAACTCATCTCCTCCTCCATGAGGTAGGTGTTGTCAACATCCCCATTTTACAGATGAGGAAATGCACTGAGGTCCCGCAGCTTGCCCGTGGCCTCTCTGAGTGAGAGGCGGAGCTGCCCGGCCTCTCCAGTCTTCCTGTGAGTTCTATCCAATTTTCCAGTTCATCTGATAGCAGGCACGTCCCGGTGCAGTTGGAATTTGTGGGAAATGAAAGGACGGCCTTGATGTCAGCGTGCTTTATCCTCCTCTTTTGTTGTTGTGCATTTAGCATTCCATTGAAGTGATTGGAAATTACATAGAGTAAATCATCTACCTGTGTTTTCGTTTGCAGGTCCTGTTGTGCTAGAGACTCACAAGGCAGGTAGCCAGGCCTGCATTCTCGCTGCAATTAGTACGGTAATTCCCTGGAACCCAGAAGAATAGCTTCAGGGAGAATCCCCGGTTCCCCTTGGCGAAGGCTGGAGTTTTACTCCCCCATCAAGGATGGATGAGCCTCTCCAAAGGAACCCAGGAAACTAAGTATTTTTCAATGTCTTTAAAGCACACACTTGTCTGGTGTGAATCACCACATGCCTAACTAAGTTTGCAGAAGATCAGCACTGTATGTACAAGGATGAGGGGAGGAAATGGGGGAGGGGGTGGGAGTGGGCAGCCTTCAATAACAGCCTTTAGGTGAAATGTCATCTGCAGGGTGTTTTTTTGTTTTGGTTGGGTGTTTTGGTTAGTGCCTTTGGATTTCATCTTGCTTTTTGGCAGATCTTCCTCTATAATTCTATAAGGTGAGAATGGCAGGGTAGAGGATGGGCCCTTTTGATCTTAAATAACAGTTTCCAAAGACACTTAGGACTCCTGTTTGGCTGAGGTAGCACTTGGCAGCAGCTGAACCCCAAAAGCTCCTTTTGGCAACATGAAGGTTGGAATTTTTAATTGTTTACACACAAACAGCATAACACCAGGGCTCTTTGTAACTTCAAAGGAAGTTGGGGTTTCGGCTTTGTTTTTGGAAGGGACTAATTTTAACCAGAGTAGTTCCTTTCGATCTTTCTAAATGAGTCTTATCTTTAATGCATCTTTAATGGCTCAGATTTGGGGGTGTTTGTAGCCTCGCCTTGTTTTTACCACCTTTCCGTTCAAGAGGGATTAAGGAAATGCTGTTGTGTTTCCTCTTCTCTGAAGTGGAGTTCTAAGGGGCTTTGCTCTCCAGAGCTTTCTGATTTTCAAGTGCAATTAAGATTTGCTTAAATTCTAGGAATTCTGGAGCAGCAAACCGTACAATACAGTCCTTGGATTATTAAAGGCAACAGCTTAAATTCACATGTTTGATTCTGAGCTATATATAAATGGGGTCTTCAGATTCTTTTCAAAATGGCAAACCTTTCAAATATTTTTTCTTGCATGTGTACTCTCTCAAGAAAAATGTTCAGAGTCAATGATTTTCGACTGTCTAATGCCATATTAATAAAAGATGCTTGTCTGAGAATACAAGGGCAGACACAGTGATCGAGAAACTCAGGTGTTGGCCTTCAGAAAATTCTGAGTTCCAGTGCCTTTCTTCAGAATAAACGTTCTTTTTTATTTTTTAAGTTTATTTATTTTTTTATTTAGAGAGTTGGGGGAGGGGCAGAGAGAGAGAGGGAGAGAACCCCAAGCTGGGTTTGAACTCACGAACTGTGAGATCATGACCTGAGCCGAAATCAAGAGTTGGATGCTTAAACCGACTGAACCACCCAGGCAGTCCCCCCCAAAAACACAACACTTAGTGTAGTTGACACAATGTTACATTAGTTTCAGGTGTATGACATAGTGATTCAACAAGTCTGTAGTTGTGCTATGCTCACCCCAAACGTAGCTGTCCTCTGTCACCACATAACACTTTTATAATACCATTAACTATATTCCTTATGTTGTCTCCTTTCTCCCCTGACATACTCATTTTGTACCTGGAAGCCTGTATCTCCTGCTCCCCTTCACTCACTCTGCTCAATCCCCCATCTACCTCCGCTCTTAGCAACCTTCAGTTCTCTGTATTTATGAGTCTGTTTCTGCTTTTGTTCATTTATTTTGTGTTTTAGATTCCACAAGACGTGAAATCACGTGGCATTTGTTTAGACAAATTAATTTTAAATTGAGAGTAATGGTTAGCCTGCAAGGGGCCTCCCTGGCCTGCCTCCTCCCCTAGCCCTGGAAAGGACAGTTTCACATACAGTATGACCGTGGACCCCTGACGGTGGCTAGTTGGATCGTAGACCTCTGATATAGGCTGTTGATCAATTAGACTTTCTCAAAATTTTGAAATAAACCGAACACAGGGATTCTGGTTAATCAGCAATGGGTTCTTGAACCTCGTGGGCCTTGTGTCAGCAGGGAGAGAGAAAGCATGAAAATGGAGCGGAGGGAAGCAGAGGAGAGGCTCTGTGGCCTCTGTGAGATGGAGAGTAAATCCAGAAGCTCCCCAGGATTTTTTAACTGTCACGTGCTCATGTTCCCCTCTTCCTCCAGTAAAGAATCATCTTTGTTTACTTGAGCTCTGTACTAATGTGCCCATTTCTATAATGGGATCAAGAGTGGAAACAAGGAAATTCTTAGCACTAAATTCCTGCTAGAAAAGATGAAAGGGCTCAAATAGACCTCAGCTTTCACCATAAGAACTAGAAGAAGGAAAGCAGGAAAAAGGAAGTACTAAAGAGTGGTAATTAGTGGGGTAGGAAACAGAAAACCAATGAAACCAAAAGCCAGTCCTTTGAGAAGACTAGCAGATTTAATGTCCTATAACCAGACTGGTCAGGAAAGAAAGACGCAAGTTACCAATATCAGGAAGAAGAGGTGACATCACTACAGATGGTACAGATCTGCTTGAGATTTCATATTTTAGGTCCTTGTGCTGAAATGTTTCCTTAAAAATTACTGTTTTTTTGGGGCACCTGGGTAGATTGGTTGGTTGTGTCCAACTCTTCAGCTCAGGTCATGATCTCATAGTTTGTGAGTTCGAGTCCTACACTGGGTTCTGCACTGATGCAGTGGAGCCTGCTTGGGATTCTCTTTCTCTTCTTCTCCTTCTTTCCCTCTCCAACTCACGCTGTCTGTCTCTCTCAAAATAAATAAACTTAAGAAAAAATTACTGTTATTGTGTGCAAAAAAAAAAAAAAACAACCAAAACCGTGAGTTCTACACATTCCCAATTTTGCTTGGTTTCTGAAATGCTTGCCAAATGACAAATGCAGATATTGCTACTGCTACTAACATATTGGTTCCTTGGGAATTATCTGCAGTATATAACTTTTATGCATGTGACCAATAATATTCTTTTCTTTTTTTCTTAAAGTTTATTTATTGTGAGAGTGGAGTGGGGGGAGGAGCAGAGAAAGAGAATTCCAAACAGGCTCTATGCTGTCAGTGTAGAGCCTGATGTGAGACTCGAACTCATGAACTGTGAGATCATGAACTGAACGAGATCAAGAGTCGGATGCTTAACTGAGCCACCCAGGTGCCCCAATAATTTTCTAATTTAACATTTAAACTTACTTTCATATTATTGGAAGTACAGTAGGGTTTATGCTTATTAAAATGAGAATTACGATTATGGCTCCTTCCTCCCCTCCATCTCTTCTACCCACTCCTCTCCCATCCCTCCTCTCTCTTCCATTCTTCCCTCCTCCTCTTCCTCCCTTTTTTCCTTTTCCCAGCCACCACTTGGAATTAATTGTAATTATATTTGAAAAGCGAGTCAGTCTGGGGTGCCTGGCTGGCTCAGTGAGTGGAGCATGCAACTTGGGGTTGTGGTGAGTTCAAGCCTCACATTGGGTGTAGACGTTACTTAAAAAAATAAAACAAGTTACAAAAAAAATGATTTTTTTTTTTTAAAGTCTGGTTTACTGTTGGGTTCTGTGATATCTGTATTCTTATAACTACCTTTTTTTTTTTTTTTTACCTTTCACTTTATTCTTTACAGAATAAAGTGTTCTGTTCTTTGCAGAAAAAGAAACGAATATAACATGAAGTGTTTCAATTTCTTTTTTTTTCTAAGATGTATTTATTTGGGGAGAGAGCGTGCATGCATACAAGTGGGGGAGGTACAGAGAGAGGGGGAGAGAGAATCCCAAGTAGGCTCCATGCTGTCAGCACAGAGCCCGTTGTGGGGCTTGAACCCACGAACAGTGAGATCATGACCTGAGCTGAAATCAAGAGTTGGACGCTTAACCAACTGAGCCACCCAGGCGCCCGTTTTAATTTCTTTCATTCAATGTACATGTGTAAATCTCCCTGAAGATGTTAGGTACTGGGTGGATTATGGTGAGAAAGAACCTCACGGCCCCATGGAAACCAGAGTCCACGTGTAATACACACTGGTAAGTGTTGTGATGGTCAAGTACAGACTGTTAGGAGTGTTTACACGGCTAGAGAAGACTGCCTTGTGAGAGTGAGCGAGAGCTGAGATCTTAAGGATGAGGAGGGGTTGCCTCGCAGATTCCATAACTTACACGAATGTCCTCTACGCGGTGGGGGCTGGTTTCTGAAGTCCTTTGGGCAGCATGTTCTATCACCATCACTCTTGCTGTTTTTCCTTTTTTATGAGACAGGAACGTTAGGGTTAAATAATTTTATTTGGCAAGGGTAGAGTTAAAATATACAGTGGCAATTGCTTTGGATCAAATCTTTTTTTTTTCCCCCTCCCTGTAAAGTGGAGAGAGCATCACCTGTTCGCTTCCCCCCAGGGCTGATGCAAAGACCAAATGCAATGGTAACTATGAAGGTACTCTGCAGGCTGTTGAGCCTAATATCCTGTAAGGTGGTATTATTTTCCAAGTTCTTGTTCCTACAGTGGTGTTAATGGCTGCTTTACCACCAGGCTAAGGTGCTTACCTATGGTGTTGACACTAAAATTCATCTAGAAACATCATCTAGGAATGCCATTTCCAAAAGGGACGTTTTCCCAAGCAGAAACATCTTTTGTTTTGTTTTTGAAACTCCCGCTTAGGAAAGGCAACAGTTAAAGCAAAAACTCAGCAAACCACTCAAGATTCTAGGGCGATTGGTAGACCAAGAAATCAACATTCGTTGCCTTCCCTTGCGCTCCCCATAAATACAGTGGCAAAGTGTTGTCTTTCTTCCCTGACAAGTTAAAGCAACAATGCTCAGAGCAGCTGTGTCTAGGGATACCTGTGCTGTCCTGTCACCGTCACCGTGGGGCGAGTGATGCTGAGACATCCTGACCAGAGGGCCACATGCAGGTGTAGTCCATGGCCTCTGCTTGTTCCTGGCCAGTGTGGTCATACATATGAATGCCCGCCCTGCCCGCCCCCCCCCCATCCGGCTCTCCTTGGGGGCTGGACCATATCTTCAGCTCACTGTGTATCTCTCCCAGCTGCAGGGCACAACCTTTGGAAGACTCGATATTTCATAGTCTTGTCTGGAAACAGCCACTTGGGCAGCTCAGAGACGGGCAGGTGTTCCTCTGCAGGCAGACTGTGAACTCCTGCAGTGTTCACCCGTGGCTGAACTTGGCCAGGGCCTCCCGCAGCACTACAGGAACAGCAGGGCGGGGTGACTGGGGCCCCAGTTTTTCTCCTCCTGTGCTGCGCAGAGGCTCAGACTTGGCACCCCAGGCTTCATGTTGCCCGGGAGCATCCCTGAAGGCCTAGTCAAAGGCTGAAGGCTACCCAGATAGATGACGAAGTTTGCTGAAAGAATCCAGACTGTCATGTTGTTCTCAGGCCTAATGAAGTTGTGGCTCACCTAATGTGGGAGGTGCTGGGAGATGGGACTGGGGGAGAGAAGTGCACAGAGGAGCCGCTTTTAGCAGGAACAGAATGTGTTTGGCTTCTGAGCTACTGTGCTAGCGTTGGGATGAGGCAAGGGAGTGGTGAGTGCTGATCTGGTTTGACAACAGGCGCTTCCCGCATCCAGTCGGAGTATCAGCTTGTTGCCGGAGCCGAGGGAGCTGCTCTGCCCCCACGCAGCGCTCTCCCCCACACCAGCTTCTGGAAGTTATGGACACCTGCTGGAGAGAGGATTGGATTTGTGACTGGAGCCTGCCAGCCAAGAGAATCCATTAAAGTCTATAACAACACGTGAGAACATGTAAGCAACCATTCCAACAGAGAAACTTCTACTTAGTTTTGGAATGATAGCTGGGAGCCAGTGTTGGTTTATATTCTTCACGTATATAACACACGTTAAGACTTTTTTCCACTGTGGAGACAAGGTGAGCCTCTACCACTAAGCAGCTTTGCCCGGGCCTGGGCTGAATAGGTTTTGAATTGAATAGGTTTTGGCAAAAGGCTTGCCTCAGTTTCTCTGTTGATAAGCCAGCTTTCTTTTTGGTCCTAATATTAGTCCTATATTTCTGCACAACAAATTACTTCAAAGTCAGCTTAAAACAACATTCAACATTATTATATTACATGGTTTCTGTGCATCAGGAGTTTGGGAGCAGCTTAGCTAGATGGTTTTTGCTTGAGCGTCTCTTCAGGAGATTGCACTTCAGATGACTCTGCCGCCCAGGTCAACAGCGTAAGTCTTGACTGGGGCTGGAGGACACGCTTCTGGGATGGCTCCCTCATGTGGCTGGTTGGCAAGTTGGGGCTGGGCATTTGCAGGAGGCCTCGGATCCTCCCCACACAGATCTTAAAAAAAATTTTTTTTAAAATGTTTATTTATTCTTGAGAGAGTGAGAGAGACAGAATGAGCAGGGAAGGAACAGAGCGAGAGAGGGACACAAAATCTGAAGCCGGCTCCAGGCTCTGAGCTGGCAGCACGGAGCCTGATGCGGGGCTCGAACTCATTAACTGCAAGATCATGACCTGAGTCGAAGTCGGACGCTTAACCCCCTGAGCCACCCAGGAGTCCACCTCCCCACACAGATCTAACCATAGGACTGCTTGGGTGTCTTCATGATACAGCAACAGGCTTCCTCCAGAATCATCGGAGAGAGATCAAGGGGAAGTGGTCATGTCTTTTATGATCCAGGCTTGAAGTCACACAGCGTCACATATGCCCCATCCGGCTGGTCACATGGGCCAACCCCGACACATCGTGGAAAGATACCATACAGGATCATTAGTGAACCATCTCGGCTGCTGGCTTACCACAGCCATTCTGGAAATAGCTACGTGAGGTGTGAAGAGAGGAGTTCTGTTCTGACTTCTTTTCCAACAGCCATGCTGTGGAGTGGGATAAGAGACCACCTGCACGGTAGGGCACGGTAGGGACACCTCAACGTCTTAGTCTGAAATTCATTTCCCTGTAGATACAGGTATCAGGGACAAGTTCCCTCCTTTTTGCAGTCTGTTAATATTTGCTTTATGTATTTAGATACTCCTATGTTGGGTGCATAAATGTTTGTAGAAATGATTAGAAACATATCCTCTTGTTGGCTTGACCCCTTTATCCTTATGCAATGCCCTATTTTACTAGACAAAATAGATTTTGAAACAAAGTATGCATATAGCTGCCCCTGCTTTATTTAGAGAGAGAGCAAATGGGGAAATGGGGGTAGAGAGAGGGAGAGGGAGAGAGAATCTCAAGCAGGCTCCATATTCAGCACAGAGCCAGTGCCAGCCTCTTTTGGTTGTGTTTTCATGGAGTATCTTTTTTCATCCATTCACTTTCAGTCTGTGTGTATCCTTAGAGCTGAAGTGAGTCTCTTGTAGGCAGCATGTAGATGGGTCTTGTGGTTTTTTTTTTTTTTTAATTTCTTGAATATTTATTTTTGAGAGAGAGAGGGAGACACAGAATCCAAAGCAGGCTCCAGGCTTTGAGCTGTCAGCACAGAGCCTGACATGGGGCTCAAACCCATGATCCATGAGATCATGACCTGAGCCGAAGTCCTGTTAACTGACTGAGCAACCCAGGCACCCAGTTTTGTTTGTTTTTAAATCCACTTAGCTACTCTGTATCTTGTGAATGGAGAATTTAGTTCATTTATATTTAAAGTAGTATGTACTTATTGCTATTAAAATCTTTTTTATCTTTATTGCCATTTGTTAATTATTTTCTGGCTATTTTATAGCTGTTTCCTGTTTCTTTCTTCCTTGGGGATTTGATGACTTTCTGTGTGGGATGTATATCTACTATTGGCTTTTGCCTTGTGGTTAGCATGAGGGTTATAAAGAACTTACACCAGTGTATTTTAAATTGATAGGTTGAACACATTTGTGTCCCCCCACCTCAACCTTTTAATGTTTTTGAGGTCACATTTTACCGCTTTTATTTTGGTGCATACCTTAATTATTGTACTTCTAATTTTACTACATTTGCCTTTAACCTTTTACTAGCTTTATGAGATTAATCCCTACATTTACTATATATTTACCTTTACCAGATTTATACTTTCACATATCTTGTTGCTAATTAGCAAGCACCCTTTTCTTTGCAGCTTAAAAAAGTCCCTTTAATAAGGCCGGTTTAGTGATGAACTCCTTTAGCCTTTGTCTGGAAAACTCTCCTTCCAATTCTGAGTAACTTTGCTAGATAGAGGATGCTTGGTTGGAAGTTCTCTTTTCAATCTATACACTGTTCTAGAGGTCAGAAATGGGATAATTCCATTTCATAACCAAGCTCACTGCCAGGCAGAGAGAGTAGGCACTCAGATGTATAATGGAGGAGGGAAAAATCCTTCTTAGATCAGAGACCGCCAAGTTGGCTTTGAAGCCAGAACTACTTTGAAATCCTGATTCTCTAATTAGCTATGTGAGCCTGCGTAAATTCAGCTGAAGGAAAAAACCTACTCTGCAGCCGTGTTTTATTACAGTAGGTACTAATTACAAGCATCTTTTGTATCTCTCTATCCTGTCAGCATCAGTGAGACCTGCAGGGTAGGAGAGTATTTGTGGATCTCAGTTCTCCTGGGCAGAAGGTGGTCATGGAAATTTCCTCTGAAAGACGAAGTGTTAGAATGGTTATGTGCTCTATGCTAGTTTAAGAGCAGGCTCCCATGTCCCACATCTCAAGGTCGTCTTCTGTGGGAATTCCTAGGCCTTCTGTAGAGGCCTCAGCTTGGGGCCTTCGGGGTCTCTGGGCCTGCTGTTCCCACAACAAACTTCAAGGTACACACATGACCAGCCTTTCAAGCCCATTGCTGCTGGAGGAAGAGAATGAAACAAAGCCTAATTCTGTAGGGAGTCTGGTTCTACAGGGCAGGGTACAGTCTCAGTGGGAACACGTGGGATAAGGTAGAAAAGTGATCTGGTATAGTCTGTACTTAGCCTTACTTTGTACAAATAAATGTTCTCTTTTTTGTTGGTCTCACCTTTTGATACAAATTACCTTTTTGCAATTTAGCTAAGCATTAGGAAAGCATATAGAAATATATTTTTATTTGCACACTTTTTTTTTTTTTTTTTTTTAAAGATTTTTAGTAATCTATCTACCCAACATGGGGCTCAAACTCACAAGTCTGAGATCAAGAGTTGCATATTCTGTCAACTGAGCCAGCCGGGTGCCCTTTGAATTACTTTTTGTGTCGTCATCTGGCAACTTTATGGATGTCCTCTAACATCTTTTTCTACTTGGTTTTCATAATTAAAAAAAAAATGTTTGCGAGCACATGCATGAGCAGGGGAGGGGCAGAGAGAGGGAGAGAGAACCCCAAACAGACTCCGTGCTGTTAGCATACAGCCCAACACAGGGCTTGAGCTCCCGAACCGTGAGATCATGACCTGAACTGAAATCAGTCCGTTGCTCGACTGACTGAGCCACCCAGATGCCCCAGGTTTTCGTAATTTGTAACATACGAGGTAACCTAGTAGGTCTGGGGTTGGCAAATCCTGGCCTGTTTTGGTAAGTAAAATTTTGTCAGAACATAGTTACTCATGTAAGTACTGACTAGAGCTACTTTTTTTGTGTTACAGCAGTGGTAAGTAGTTGTGACAGAGACCTCCCTTTAAGTGAATGTTTGTCAACCCCTTTATAAAGTCCTTCTTTGTTTAGGGCAATGGATCACATGAGTGGACATCAAGGGAGAGCACCCTGAAAATTAAGCTTTGTTTTAAAGTCTGCCAAGATATGACTTTTTTCCCTGCAAAGCTGTAAATGCACAAAGATTTAACATTTTTCTCCATGGTGCTCTTTCAGGTGTAATGGTCAGCAGGAGATCATGTGTAAAAGAGCTTTCGAGGTAGAGACTACAGTACCTGTGAGGAAACAGCTCATTCTCCAGTCCTAGGTTAGTGATGAGAACATTAACCAGCATAAAAAAAAAAATCTTGTCAAAATTACTACTTGTGGACTAAAACAAAGGACACAGTCCCACTAGAACAGAAATAAATTTTAATTCGTTGAAAAGTGCAGCAGTGAACAGGGTCTTTGGAAGGGCACTTTCTAAATCAGGTGACTGAGATGACACAAAGCCAAGGCAGAGTAACTTCTGGGAACAGAAGATGCAAACGCAGGAATTCACAACAGTCAGTGTGGGACCCAAGTGGTGGTGAAAAGTAGAGAACCAAATACTCCCCTCTAATTCACTGGTGGATCAGAAGTACCCTTTATTTCCTCTTAAAAAGGACCCTGGAAAAATCCTTCTTTAGTGCTCTAAAGCACCAATCTTTAGTTTAGATGCTAAAAATAAATTTAAGAACATTTCTCACAGATGAAGGTGTAACTTCCATGGCTACTGTTACGATTTTGTACAAAAAACCTTAGTACTGTGAATTAAAAATGTATTTTGTAACAGTACCATTGGTCGAATTCAGATATACAAAGTGGGAAACCCCTTTTGAGTATCTGAGGGAGACCTCTGTAATAGGAAATTTTATAAGGCAGAATCTCTATTCATTCCTATAGCCTTGGATCCCTCCTAATGGTTAGTTTTCTACTCTGAAAGGTACCAACCAGTCCAGACCTGGCCTTCTTTAAAAGATAAAATGATCAAAATTCAAATTCATACAATTAAGAGAGAAACAAGCCAAGCCTCTTGCAGTGGGTTCCTTGTACAAATACATTCCCAAAAGTTCAGTGCGTTTTGTTGTCTGCCAGGCTATAAACTGAGGCCTCTTTATGAAAGATGGTTTTAGCACAGATCCAGAATGAAGCCAGTCTAAGAGAAAGTGAAATTATAGGCCACGTCAAGGTTAGGAGGAAGTGTGTCACATACAGGAGAGGTACACAGGAGGGCACCCCATCCCCTCTCACCCAAACAGAAATCGCTGAATATAAGAGCAGTGTGGTGGGAACACTGGGCAGCTGACTTGTGTCGCTCTTATGACTACCTGCTCTCAGGAATCAGCATCCTAAAGTTGAATAATAGGACATCACAATATAAGACCTGGTAAGTATTGGTTTCTTTTTATTTGGGAATAACTATGGTCAACTTTCATTAAGGTAGAAGTTGACTGATTAATGTTAAGAATCAAAGTGTAGAATAAAGCTGATACCCATATTTAACATTGTAGTTTGCTTTTAGTTACAAAATATTTAGAATTTCTTTCCCTAAAACATTCACAGCAGAGGTGTTCATTTCATTTGCCTCTTTCACCTCTAAATACCACCACAGTTACTGGGATTGCATGAGGTAAAGGAATAAACCCAATGGCTATTGACCCAACATGGCTCTCTAGAGTTCTGATAGAGAAGTTGCTTATAGCCATGTCTTACAAAGTGCTTAAAGCTCAACCTAAGACCTTACATAAAGCTAAAATCACTACTGCCTGAGTTGAACAGGTTATAAACCACAGCTCTTCTTTTTCCCTCTGCTGTCTCACCACAGATAAGTTTCTTGTGAAGAAAACAATAGAAACGGGATTGGTCTTTGAGTCCAGAAACATACAAATGTAGGTATTCTACACAGGAAACCTCAAAAAGGTGTGGCTTTGCCAGGGCAACAGTGAATGTGGCCTGAATTATCCAAGACTCCAAACATTCCAAAAGAACTTCTCTAAAAGGGAAGAAGATAGGTAGGGTAAAGCAGTTGGACCTTTGCAAAAACTGTAACAAATGAACAGAATGTCAACAAAATGCAGAGAGTCAAAATTGAAACCCAGGCTCCCTGCTAGACAGGCACTTACTAAATCCCAACGATAGCCCTTCACCCTGTCAACCCAAGGGCCCTGTCTATAGAAGGCCCTCAGAAAATGCAACCTTCACCAAACCTTGGAAGTTCTTTTTCTCTATGGAGAAATACTAAGATACCTAAGCCACTTTGTTTTTCAGATCTCAGAGGGATAATTATCAAGAGAAGAGACATTCCCCTGATACCTCTGTTGTTGACGGGCACTTGCTGTGGTTAGCAGCCATCAGGAAGTCGATGGCTATCACCTTTTATAATTACCTTCAATTATTAGCCTGTACCCAAAACTTACTGTTCTATTTCAGTGTAGCAACAGCCCAGAATACGGAATACAACAACAAAAAACCAAAAACAACACCGACCATGCTTGGCTGACAGGTTTTGAACTTGTGACCTTATTGCATTGTGATGATATTATAACAGTGTATTTCTACTAATCGGAAAATGGCGGTATTTGTTCTTGCTTTGATGATTCAGCTCTGAGGGTTATTCTTCAAGCCATGTGATCTTGGTATTTTTGATAGTGAAGTGGTCAAGCTGTAAGGCACCCCTCCCCCCACCCCCCAAGTATTGCCATTTATCTGAATGGGACTTAAAAATTCAGACTATGACCCCATGGGGAATAATCAAGAACTGTAACCCCAGGACAGAAAGGGTGTGGTGAGGATAAAGACCTCAGGAACATTCGGTATTAGGTGAATGAAGGGACCAGGGACAGCCATCCCTGACGTGTGGGCGGAGTTCACAGTTTAACACATTGCACAAGGAAGTCAGCTGATTGGGTTGCTTTTTCAAACAGGACTTAGAGCCAGTCCAGAAACTCTTCCAGGCGTGGTCTTGAGGACTAGCTACAGATACCTCCTACAATCACTTCATCAGACAAGAGGTGTGCTGGGACCCAACTGCAGAGGTTCCTACAGAGGATGTTTTGAAAACCTTCGAGTCCTGACACTGCCATGATTGTTGAACATGAGGCGAGGGTCAAACCTGTAGCTGTGGGGGGGAAAAAAGGAAGTTACATCAACTCCAGTTAGCCAGCGTGTTCCTCATTCACAATGTCCAGTGGAAAGGATGGCAGGAAGGAAGACAGAAGGAGCAATTAAATCACCAGATAGGAATCTTGTGGCAAAGTCTGTAGTACAAAGCGGAAGTATTTAATAATTAAGAGCTTTCCCATCACAAGCAAGCAAGCACAAGCAAGCAAGCACAAAATAATGTAAAACACAGAGGAGAAAAATAAGGTTAATCTTAAGAGGCATTAGGATGAGGCAAGATGTGAGCTGATTTTTTTTTTTTTTTTTTTTGAGGGGAAGGCCTCCCTAAGGTGTAAAGTAGGGTAATGGCAGAGGCTAGCCCCTGCCGGAGCCCAACCAGCAGTCTGAGAGCCCTTCCTTCTCTCAAAGTTAAGACACTGGCAGGCAAGAACACAGGCATGAACCTCAGACAGAAGTTTCCATCTGGCTCATTATGAACTCAGGTAAGTCATTAACCTCTCTGGCTACCAATAAAATAGTAAGGGAATTTAATTCATGTAATATGTCTGGCACAGATTAGCTGGTGAAGTGCCATGTTACCACTCAGCATTTACTTTCCCCTGGGTGGGAAAGAATTTTACACAGGCAGGCTAGACTAGCTGTAGTCTGCTTTTACCTGCAATCTTTAGGGAGAAGCTAATTCTTAGCATTGTTTTAGACCAAGGGTGGGCCATACGGTCTCTGTCCTAACTACTACTCAACCTTGTTGCTGTATGTAAATGAATGTTTGTGGCTATTTTCAAAGGGTGGTGGCTAGATTGGGCCTGTGGGACCTAGTCTGCTGACTTCCATTTTCAGAGTCTATAGCCTAAATGTTTGGTGGGAAGGAATATGCTACTGCTAAGGAATTTAAAAAGAAATCAGGTGGTTTAAATAGCTGGGGCTAACATTAGTAAAGCCAGCATCTAGAGTCTTGGTTGTAAGCTTCTTAGAATGTGAACAAGACAATTCAATTACAGTTATAAAACAAAGCCTGCCTGGGAGTCAGGAGATCTTCCTTATCAGTTCTAACAGGGTGACCCCTGGGCACATTTACCTCTGGGCTCTAAAGACTGTATGCAAATTCTATGGTTAAGTCCTAACCCTTAAGGGCTGATGCTCAGAAGACCCACAGGATCTGCCATATTGGCCAATTGGCTGTCAGCACAGCGGGTCCACGCTCTAGCAGTAGCAAGGTCAAAGACTGTCTGGTCAAATACTATACTCCAAGAGGTGTTAAGTCCTGACTCTCCACTGAAGATTTAATTAGATGATGGGGCACCTGGGTGGCTTAGTTAGTTAAGTGTATGACTTTGGCTCAGGTCATGATCCCATGCTCCGTGGGTTTGAGCCCTGCATCGAACTCTGTGCTGACCCCAAGATGAAGAGTTACACGCTCCACCTCCTAAGCCAGCCAGGTGCCCCTAGACATCCAATCATCCTGAGCACAGTAGTTGCTGGAACCTGCAAAATCAGCATGTGTCAACTAGAAGTCTTCTGCCTTTTACTTTAGAGACTGAACTTCCTTCCTACTTCAAGAACTGGTGTAAGTGAGGATGCATTTCACTACCTTGGAGGAGAGCTCCAAGCTGGGCTGTCAGAATGCCTGACCAATTATTCCATTAATAGAATTATCTGTATAAAGAGAAGACTTAAGTAATATAAAATTATGAATAATGTCTTTTTATATCGTTACCTAGTTTTAGTTTGCTGGCATCTGTGTCTCTTTGGCTGACATGGATTTAGAAGTATTTATACAGTATTTAGAAGCAAAAGATTTACATTTCTTTAATCAAAAGTCTATCATCCACTTTCTCTAATGTGTAAACATTTCACAGAAGGCTGGCAAATAAGTTACTACTGAAGGTACGACTTTCCATCAGCTTGGGACATCAATCTCCCATCTCCCTTACAATCAATATAAGAACTGAAATAATCTTTCCTGGTGAAAATTCAACTTTAAATTTCATAATCTTAAGCCCAAAATGACAGGTATCTCACCACAGGCAGCTCAAATGCATGGTGTACTGACACCCCATGGCACTGGTGAAGAGTAACTGTTCCAGAAGAATGAGTGGGAGGGACAGAGCCGGCTGAGCAGGTGATGCCCTTTTCTGCCTTCATATACTACAGTGGGCTTACATATTTAAATACGTGACAGTCTGTACCTTCTAATTTATTTTGTGTGTTCAGCCTAGTAAATTTACGGGCAAGCATTCAAGTTCCTCTAATCAGAGTTTCTGAGAAATGAAATGAAGGCATACCCGCTAGGAGGCACTAGGGAACAGGGTAGCCGTGGTCACCTCACTTAAAGAAACTCCACCTGTCACCAGTGCAATCACGTTGGTCCCATGAAAAGAGCCACTGGAGGAAGGGGAGGAAGAAGGGTCCCATGTGGCAGGGAGCGGGGCTAGGCCTCCAGCTAGAGCAGCAACTGGCACCAGAGAGCAGAAGTTTCAAAGAGCTCCTTTTCCCAGCACAACAGGCAAATGCACTAACACACAGTACTCCTACTACGAAGCAGAAGAATGAGAAACAAGAGCTCAGCTCAAAGCCAAAAGGACCCCTCAGGCTCCCTCTGCCTTCAAGCATGACATGATGCTACAGACAACTTGGCAAAGCCACCGAAGAAAATGAAAAAAAAAAAAAAAAGAAAATGGAAACTTACCCCGGGTCAAAAACCCCTGGAGTGCGACAGGTTGGTCCAGAACAGGACTGTAACATCATTAGCCGGTAGTTCATTTTCCCTAAAAGCTCTGGGTCTATATTTTTAGCAATGTTCGTGATTTGGTCTGGGTCTGCAGTCAGGTTGTAGACTTCTACAAACACCTACAAGAATGAAGATGGAGGAAAGAAAAGAGCAAGCGTTATATTTGAAATATTCCTCATGTGAATTTTTGTTTTAATATTTTTCAGAGAGGGTGGGGGAGGGAGAGGTAGGGGTAGAGACCAAGAGACATATGGCTCCCTATGGCAAGATGTGGGTTGCCAGACAAGGCGGGTGAGCACAGGTGCTTAGAGTGTGAAGGCACAAGGGACTGCAGTGCAGGGGGTCCTCAGACCCCCCACCCTGATCCGTGCTGGCTAAAAGCCACCTTCCTTTTTTTTTTAATTTTTAAAAATGTTTTTATTTTCTTTTTGAGAGAGAAAGACAGTGTGTGAGCAGGGGAGGGACAGAGAGAGAGGGAGACACAGAATCTGAAACAGGCTCCAGGCTCTGAGCTGTCAGCACAGAGCCCGATGTGTGGCTCGAATCCATGAACCACACGAGATCATGACCTGACCAAAGTCGGACACTTAACCGACTGAGCCACCCAGGCGCCCCTAAAAGCCACCTTCTTATGAGGATGGCGTCTCCTGGTCCTGCCCCCTATAGCTCATCTATTTAAATGAGCAGCTCCGGACTGTGCTGTTGTAGGGAAAGAAGTTTCTGAACAAGCTGGCTGCCAGTAAGCCTTCTAGGAAATATCCCAGCTCCAGAGAAGTTGAGGTATCTTACTCTCATCCCAAACTATCAAAGAAGCAAACAGACCAGGCATGCAGCAATCTGAAAAAGTGGACTGTACATTAAAGTGTATTTGGGTGGTAGTGGGAGTAGAGAGAATCCCATCCAGAAAGATCCCAGTTAAGAGAGGCACAGTATGGCCTCATAGAATTCCATGTTCTTCACTGAAGGAAGCCTAAATGAAAAGTACAGATAAGACACCTATCTTCCCTAGGCAACATCCTTGGCATTGCTCTTCTGCTACCAAGTCCAGCCAACAAAGCACTGGCACTAGATGCAAGGGGGTGGGGGAGGTGGGGGCCTTCTTACCTCCTGGTCATCAAACTCACAATACTGTAAATTCCAGTGTGTTGACATGGTCCTCACACAGGCGTAGGTGTTATTGTAAGCATCTTCACAGACGCAGTCTGGGAAACATTGCTGTAGAGAGATTTAAAGAGTTAAATGAAGATAGTTCTTCTAATACCTAATACTACGGGCCTACAGGGCAACCAAGTTGGCTCAAGCCAGACCTACAACTGGACTGAAATCAGGCAACCTTCCATAGAGAAGTAAATCAAAAATAGATATGGGTCTGTTTCCTACTTTTGGCTAACCTGAGTAAGGAACATGTGTTGGCGGTAGTTCTGTTCGCAGACTCTTACCATCACTGTATGCTAATCTCCTGACAAGAATTCGTGGTAGTGAGCAACTGTAAAATGGGTGGGATAGATGGTAAGGAGTCGGAATCAATCTCCTATGAGTCATTTCTAAGGCATATTAAGGAGTGGTCCCTAAACAGTTGGAAAAAAAGGCTAAAACAAGCTTTGTGGAACCAGTTGCAGGTAAGTTTTTTCTTCATGTTTTCCTTACCAACTTCTGGTTGGTTCTTCACTATATCCTTACACTTTGGTATCAGGCTTCTATCTGGATTCCATTCTCCTATCTCCCACTCTCCAAAGTGAGGCCAGCATGCTCTTACCACCTCTGTGACCAGCCTGGCCGCCACCATTGCAAGACACTTACGATGGCAGTTGCACAGAGCTGTGGCAATCCCACTTCTCTACTGAATGCCACGTATAGCTTACCTCATAAAAAATGGTACTGCTCGTGGGAAGGGCAAGAAAACTGGAAGGGGTATAGATAAGAATATGGGCAGATACATGCACTTGTTACAAAAACTGCAAGAATTCAAGGAGCACGTTCTGCCAATAGGTCAGAAGCATCATTTTGGGACTAGCAAATTTACTGTTTATTTAATAATCTCCACAGTCAAGTGACAAAGTTAAGTGAAAGAGAAGACTCAGATTAAGGGTTTTAGTACTTGACATGGCTGAACCAATGCCTTACTGTGCTATTGGTAAGAAAACTGTCTAAGCCAACTCACAGATACTCCAGGACTCAGGGAAGGACATGTTGGGTCAGTGACATTACGGCCTTCTCCTTGATATTCCACCAAGACATCTGACCGCCATGTCAGATTACTGGCTCCTCTCTGGAAGAAGAACAAAAATGGTTTCTGTGAAATCGGTTGCATTTTTATACACCAATTATGAAGCAACAGAAAGAGAAATCAAGAAACTGATCCCATTCACAACTGCACCAAAAACCATAAAATACCTAGGAATAAACCCAACCAAAGATGTAAAAGATCTGTATGATGAAAACTATAGAAAAGTTACAAAGGATATTGAAGAAGACACAAAGAAATGGAAAAACATTCGATGCTCATGGATTAGAAGAATAAATATTGTTAAAATGTCAATACTACCCAAAGCAATCTACACATTCAATGCAATCCCAATCAAAATTGCACCAGCATTCTTCTCAGAGCTAGAACAAACTATCCTAAAATTTGTATGGAATCACAAAAGACCTCGAGTAGCCAAAGTAATCTTGAAGAAAACCAAAACGGAAGGCATCACAATCCCAGACTTTAGCCTATACTACAAAGTTGTCATCATCAAGATAGTATGGTACTGGCACAAAAACAGACACATAGACCAGTGGAATAGAGAACCCAGAACTGGACCCACAGATTATGGCCAATTAATCTTTGACAAAGCAGGAAAGAGTATCCAATGGAAAAAAGCCTCGTTAACAGATGGTGCTGGGAGAACTGGACAGCAACATGCAGAAGAATGAAACTAGATCACTTTCTTATACCAAACACAAAAATAAACTCAAACTGGATGAAGGACCTGAATGTGAGACAGGAAACCATCAAAACCCTAAAGGAGAGAGCAGGAAACAATCTCCTTGACCTCAACCGCAGCAATTTCTTACTCGACACTCTCCAAAGGCAGGAGAATCAAGAGCAAAAATGAACTATTGGGAACTCGTCAAGATAAAAAGCTTCTGCACTGCAAAGGAAACAATCAAGAAAACTAATAGGCAACCAACAGAATGGGAAAAGATAGTTGCAAATGACATATCAGATAAAGGGCTCATATCCAAAATCTATAAGGAACTCACCAAACTCCACACCCAAAAAACAAATAATTCAGTGAAGAAATGGGCAGAAGACATGAACAGACACTTCTCCAAAGAGGACATCCAGATGGCCAACAGACACATGAAACGATGCTCAGCGTCACTCATCATCAGGGAAATAGAAATCAAAACCACATTGAGATACCATCTCAGGTTGGTCAGAGTGGCTAAAATGAACAAATCAGGAACTATAGATGCTGGTGAGGATGTGAAGAAACGGGCACCCACCTACACTGTTGGTGGGAATGTAAACTGGTAGAGCCGCTCTGGAAAAGTGTGGAGGTTCCTATGACCCAGCAATAGCACTGCTAGGAATTTACCCAAGGGATACAGGAGTGCTGATGCATAGGGGCACATGTACCCCAATGTTCACAGCAGCACTTTCAACAATAGCCAAATCATGGAAAGAGCCTAAATGTCCATCAGCTGACAAATGGATTAAGAAGATGTGGTTTATATATACAATGGAATACGACATGGCAATGAGAAAGAATGAAATCTGGCCATTTGTAGCAACTTGGATGGAACTTGAGGGTATTATGGTACGTGAAATAAGTCAGGCAGAAAAGGTGAGATACCGTATGTTTTCACTCATGTGGAACAGGAGAAACTTAACAGAGGACCATGGGGGAGGGGAAGGGGAAAAATAGTTAAGGAGAGGGAGGGAGGCAAACCATAAGAGACTCTTAAACACTGAGAACAAACAGGGTTGATGGGGGTGGGGGAAGAGGGGAAAAGGGGTGATGGGCATGAACGAGGGCACTTGTGGGGATGAGCACTGGGTGTTGTATGGAAACCAACTTGACAATAAACTATAGAAAAAAAATGGTTTCTGTGAGGCAAACAGAATGTGATAAGGATCACAAGTTTTATCCTACTACTTAAGGGGACATGGGAGTCAAAACTGGTTGGACTACTATTCAGCACCTAAAGAGAATGACAAAAACTAATGCAGATGAAGGCTTCTGAGTATCACATGTTTGGTATTTACAGAGCCCTTGCAAGTGATGGTCATATGCTTTGAGCATTTAGTAGTTACTTCCCAAGACTATTTCTGTCCTGGCATAGGTCAGGAATGGAAACTATAAACGATATCTAAGAATTCTTCTAAACTCATCTGAAGAAATTTACAGGCTAATACACACAAGGACAAAAATTAAATATTAAACACAGCTTGTGTGCTAAGGACTATAACAGGTTCAAAATTCTTTCTTGGTTAGAATGCAGATACCATACATAAATGAACTCATTTAGTCTTCACTGCACGTCGGGGGAGTGAAAGGAAGGAAGTACCAGCATTTGAAACAGGAGTGCTAAAGACAGGCTCATGCATGGTGAAAGGAGGAAGGCGACAGAATTAAGTCTTGGATCAAAAGGACAACATGAGTACTGGAAGGAGGAACACGGGGTAGTAAGGTCTCTCCAAATCCAGCTTTCAGACAAGGGTGTCAACCACACAGAAAACAGCACGGACAGGAGGCTGCCCACTTGTTCTGTAAACAGCAGCAGGTGCTAGGGAGCAATGGGAGGTTTTCAAGCAGGGAAGTAACACAATCAAGGCTGTCCTTTAGAAAGTCATCCCAGTAGCAGAGTCTAGAGGAGTGGAGAGATGGGAGATACGGACATCAGGTTAGAATGTGCTCTTATAATGGCTTACAGCCTTACTAATCAGAGTCTGCTTTGCGGTGTTAAAGAGGAGACAGCAGGCCCAAAATGGAGTCACTTCCCCATATCAACAAACCTAGACTTAATACCTAACCTAACCCAGTTGAGTTTCAACCTTCCAGGAATGTACCCTTTATTTTTTTTTTCTTTTCTTTTCTTTTTTTTTTTTTTTTAACTTTATAGTTTATTGTCAGGTTAGTTTCCATATAACACCCAGTGCTCTTCCCCACAAGTGACCTCCACCAAGACCATCACCCCGCTTTACCTTTTCCCCTTCCCCTTCCCCCCTCAGTTTGTTTTCAGGATTCAAGAGTCTCTCGTGTTTTGTCTCCCTCCCTAGGAATGTACCCTTTAGCCAGTCAACTTGGAATCACCTGGTTAGCACTAGGGACGTAATCTGCCCAAATGGCCTTTCTGCTCCCCTCAGGAGGGTGATGCATTCTTTGCTAATAATTTCCTTTATCTGCCTCCCTTCTGCCTTAAAAAACCCTTTCCTTTTCTACAACTCTGCAGAGCTCCCTTCTATTGTAGACGAGTTGCTGCCTGATTCATGAATTACTGAATAAATTTTTAACAGATTGGGTGGTAGTGCCAGGAGCTGAAGCAAACTTCTGACAGCATTTAGGGACTATGAGAGTGATAGGTGTGATAATCGCAAATCCATTTTTGAGTTCATGATCTTTTCACCATTTCTGAGGGCTGTGGTTCTGAGTTAAGCTCCTGGTCTAACTGGCTTTCCAGTCCAGGGCTTAGCTGGTCACCTTGAGCTGGCAGAATGTTCTACTCAGAACCTGACTCCCCAGCCCTTGGTTCAATCTGCAGTTCCCTAGTTATTTGGAATCTGTTTCCAGTCCACAGTCCCCATTATTGGAGTTTACTGGTTGAGTCCATGCTGGGAATCGCTGGTGGTACACACAACATTCTCTTGGCCAGTCCAAGGTAAACTTCTTGTGGTTCCTGTTATTTGTGCATATTTGTTATCTTTTGTGTAGATAAAAACTTGCTAATGGGGATCATCTTTGAAGCCAAACAGCCTCAAAAACTGGTGGACACGAGTATTTTAGAGTGCTTGGAACCTTAAGAAAACTCCTGTGATGGGATAAACTGGTCATAGAAGGGGTTAGATGGACAGCTGGTCACCCACTGCCAACTTCTATCTAATGAGATGCACTGTAAACCACCACTCCCCAACCCAGCGGTACATCCCGTTTAGGTATTTAGATTGGCTCCGAGAAATCCAAAGCCGTAGCTAATAGGAACCTTAAACTCTAAAGAGTCAAGTGCACCACCTTCTGGCACATCTGCTTACTTTATATCTCACAATTATGGTACCTGAGTTAATATCTACAAAAATAGCAAAATCTTACTAAAAATAACCCAGAGCCCAGAATTAAAATGGCCCTTATGTGGACAAGTAGACAAGATCACTCATTTAAGAAACATACTCGACTCTGCCATACCTGGCAGGCAGCCTCAGCCAGCACCAGAACCTTTCCCCAATGACCTCTTGCCACTCCACACCCAGTGGGCTGCCTTGTCTGGCACTGGTGCCCCCATGAGCACCCCTGCCCTTGTGGGGCCAGTTCTGGTGCCTGCAACAGCTACAGCTGGACTTTGTAGCCAGCAGCACCCAAAGCCTGCCCTGCCCACAGCCAGCTGCACCAGAAATCTGCCTTGCACACCAGTGAGTTCACACCAACTGCAGCCCAGCCACAACAGAAGAGTACATGCAGCCCACATGGCGTGGGTGACCACTGGAGTCCGTACTAATGGGCCCCATAGGATATCTCTGTCATAAAACCACTTCTTCAAGACTAGGGGATGTAACTCATCTACTTAATACATAGAATACATGGAAACAGAGAAGCAAAGTAAGACAAAGGAATATGTTCCAAGAAAAAGAACAAGATAAAATCTTAGAAAAAGAAATAAAGAAGATGGAGATAGATAATCTACCAGAGAGTTGACAGTAATGGTCAAAAAGATACTCACCAAAGTAGGGAGAAGAATGAACAGTGAGAACTTCAGCAAAGAGACAGAAAATATAATCAAGAACCAATCAGAACTGAAGAATACACTAAATGAAATGAAAAAATACATGCACTAGGGAAGATCAGGAACAAGACTACAATGCCTCTACTTGCCACTTTTATTCAACACAGGACTGGAAATCCTAGCCACATCAATCAGAGAAGCAAAAGAAAAGACACCCAAATTAGAAGAGAAGTAAAACTGTCTCTATTTGCAGGCAACAGGATATGGAAAACTCTATCAAGACTCCACTAAGAAAGTATTAGAATAAATAAATTCAGTAAAGTTGCTGGATACAAAATTAATATACATTAATCTGTTTATTAATAATGAACTGTAAGAGAAATTAAGAAAATGCCATTTACAACCACATCAAGAAGATTTAAATACCTAGGAATAAATTTAACCAAGGAGGTGAAAGATCTATACTCTGAAAACTAAGACAATGATAAAAGAAATCAGAGATGACCCAAATAAATGGAAAGACACACCATGCCTATGAACTGGAAGAATTAATATTGTTAAAATGTTCATACTACCCAGACGAATCCATACATTCAATGCAGTGCCTACCAAAATACCAATGGCATTTCACAAGAATAAATAGTCCTACAATTTTATGGAACCACAAAAGACCCCAAATAGCCAAGGCAATGTTGAGAAAGAACAAAGCTAGATGTATTATGCTCCCTAATTTCCAACTATGCTACAAAGCTATAGTAATCAATACAACATTGTACTGGCACAAAAACAGACACACAGATCAATGGCACAGGCCAGTCCAGAAAGAAACCCATGCTCATACTGGCAGTTAATAGTTGACAAAGGAGGCAAGAATATACAATAGGGAAAAGCTAGTCTCTTTAATACATGGTCTGGGAAAATTGGACACTACATGCGAAAGAATGAAACTGGAGCACTTTCTTACACCATATATACAAAAATACACTCAAGATTGATCAAAGACTTACATGTTAGACCAGAAGCCATAAAACATTTTACAAAAAAACAAAGGAATATTTTTTTTGGATCTTTCTCTTCTGGTAAGGGCAATGAGGCAAAAATAAACAAAGAGGGACTACATCAAATTTTTAAAGCTTTTGCACAGGGAAGGAAACCATCAACAAAATGAAAAGGCAACCTACTAACTGGGATATGTTTGCAAATGATAAGGGGTCAATGTCCAAAATGCACAGAGAACTCATACAACTTAGTATTTAAAAAAAGTCCAATTTTGGGTAGCTTCATCAGTTTTAAGCGTTCAGCCCTTGGTTTTGGCTCAGGTCATGGTTTCACTGTTCATCAGTCAGAGCCCCTCAGTGCTGACAGCATGGAGCCTGCTTGGGATTCTCTTTATCTCTGCCCCTCCCTTGCTTGTGCTCGTGTTCTCTTTCACAATAAGTAAAAAAGAAATGGGCAGAGGGCTTGAACAGACATTTCTGCAAAGACAACAAATAGATGGCCAACAGACACGTGAAAGATGCTCACATCACTCATCATCAGAAAAATTCAAGTGTAAATCACAATGAGATACCACACGCTCATCAGAATGGCTAGTATTCAAAAGACAAGAAATAACAAGTACTGGTGAGGATGTGTAGAAAAGGGAACCTTCATGTACTGTCAGTTACATTTCCATTACTGTGGAAATGTAAAATGGGATAGCTATTATGGAAAACAGAACTACTCTATGGTCCAGTAATCCCACTTCAGGGTGTTTAGCTGAAGAAAATGAAAAGACCAATTTGAAAAGATATATGCACCTCTATGTTCACTGCAGTATTTATAATTGCCAAGAAATGAAAGCAACCTAACTGTTCATTGATAGATTAATGAATTATGCATTTATATACATAATGGGCTACTACTCAGCCACAAAAAAAAGAATGAAATCTTGCCATTTAAGACAACATGGGTGGACCTAGAGAGTATTATGCTAAGTGAAATAAGTCAGAGAAAGACAGATACCATAGGATTTCACTTAAATGTAGACTCTAAAAAAAATGAGCAAAACAGAAATAGACTCAAAGATACAGAGAACACTTTGGTGGCTGTCAGAGGGGAGGAGATTAAAAGGTACAAACTACAGGTTATTAAACAAGCACAGAGATGTAGATGTAATGTACAGCATAGAGAATATAGTTAATAACTTATTAACTTTGATGACAGAAGGTAGCTAGATGAATTGTGGTGATCACTTTGTATGTATATAAATGTTGAACACCTAAAATAATATTGTACCCCAACTACAATTAAAAAAAATAAAAAATGCACTTGAAATTCCTGAATTAAACGAAAAGGGGATACCTATTTTAATTGATAGGTAGAGGTTTCCAAAAGGCTTAAAGATTCCAAAACAGCCTCACTGAAAGATCATTTCAAAAGGACAAGGAAAAATTAAAGACACAGAAGTACTAAAAGAAAAGAAATCACAAATAACTTGACTCCCACACGTCTCTCTATCCTTGACATGAGTACTTATGTTTTACTAATCCCAATGCAGGGCTCAAACCCATGAACCTCAAGATTATGACCTGAGCCAAAGATGGGTGCTCAACTGACTGAGCCACCCAGGTGCCCCTACACTTTCTACTTTAAACCTCACTCTTATAGAACATCAAATCCCTCAGAGTGAAAAGAAAGTTTACATACTAGAGGTATCTAACAAAGTTCAGACAGAATTTCTATCTCAAACCAGTACAAATGACTTCATGACTTTTTACTAGAAAGCCTTCCTTTTGGCTCTGTGATACAGTCCTAATTTATTAGGTAGAGATCTCCTTTCTAAATTTAAAGGGCTATTAAGTTTTGCTTCTAATGAGACCTCACCCTAGAATTTCCTGACCAACCTGAACCTGATTTTTTAGAATTTGTCTTTGATATAAATGAGGAAGACTTCCACCCAAAATCCCCTAATTTAACTGAAATGCCTGAAAATCTGTGGGCCACTTCTAATTCTAACATTGGGAAGATAAATAACAGGGCAGAGCCTACAAAAATTCACAGCTAGGACTAAACTTATTCCTATATTGCCCCAACAGCCATTAAAGCATGAGGCCATACAAGGCCTCACACCTTGCCCAGGGGTTAATCATTCCCTGTTCCAGCCCCTGCAACATGCAGATTTTGCCAGTCTGGGAATCCAGTGGGAGGAGATGGTGACTTGTCCAGGACCTGAGAGCTATTAACAAGTTTTCCCCATTTCCCAGTTGTTCCAAACTCAAATACCCAAGTTTTACCAGACTCAAATGGTTCACTGTTATAGACCTGTTCAGCCTTTTCCAGCATCTCTGTGGACTCCAGCAGCCAATAGCCATTTGCTTTTACTTGGAACAATCAATAATATACCTGGAGAGTCAAGCCTCAAGGATTCAGAGTCCCTTATTTCCCCCATGTACTCCACCAAGATTTCATCCTCCTCTAGTTCCCTGGGAAATCAATCCTTTTACAACATGCAGACCATCTCTTTCTATGCTCAGTTACCAAAGAGGTGTCCATGAAGGGTTCCACTGTCTTGCTCTAGCAGTTCACTGAAAAGGAACATAAAGTCTCTGAGGAAAAATCTCTATTTCTAGACACTGTTGATTACCCTACGTCATAATCTAAGTGCTAAAGGAATCCAATTATGTCCAAACAGGATTAAGCTAAGCCTAGCTTTGTGGATTTCTAACCTAGCTGGCTACTGCAAAGTTAGGGTTCCTAATTTTTCTCTGTTGGCTTCCCCACTCTATGAATTTACCAAAATATCAGTCCCTGAACCCCTTGCATGGGAAGATAAACATGAACAGGCCTTTTTAAAGACTAAAATAAGCATTAGAAGAACCACCCACCCTAGAGATACCAAACTAAAACCTTTCACCTTATTTGTGCATAAAAGAGATAATCAAGCACAAGAAATGCTGATGCAAGGACATGGCAGTAAATACAGGCCTGTTACTGCCTGTTACAACATACAACTCGATTCCACTTCGAGAGCCTGTGCCAGCCGCTGTGGGCTCCAGCTCCACCAGCAGTTACAAGCCTCGGTGAGTTGGGGCCCCTGGGTGGCTCAGTCAGTTGAGCATCGGACTCTTGGTTTCAGCTCAGGTCATGATCTCACAGTTTAGTGAGTTCAAGCCCCACATTGGGCTCTGTGCTGACTGTGGAGCCTGCTTAGGACTCTCTCTCCCCCTCTCTCTCTGCTCCTCCCCTGCTTGCACTCTTTCTCAAAATAAAAAAAAAAAAAGCCTCAGTGAATTTAACCTTAGGAAATGACATTTCTTTACTCAAACACAGCTTAAAGACTTCGTAATTCCAAACGGATTTCTAATTCCAGCACTTTTCTGGAAGCAGACTAACCTCTTTCTACTCCCACCACCATATCTGCATCTCGAATGTCACGACATTCTTAATCCTGCTCCATTACTGCCCTTGCCTGAGCAAGGGAGCCCAGGACTCTGAGGTAGTAACGTCCCGTTCTGTGACACTGCGTCCTGACTTACAGGACATCCCCACTTTGACTAATCCTGAGCTAGTTTTATTTATTGATGGGTCACACTATAAACACAAGAAAGGGAACTTCCAAGCAGGTTATGCTGTTAATCTCCACAAACTCACTCAGCCCAGGAGGCAGAGCTCTATTCTATGCATGTGCATTATTGAAAGGAAGAACTGTTACACTGATCACCAACAGGCCTATGATTTGGGGATGTTAGGGAAACAAAGGGGTTTTCTTATGTCCACTGGGACCCCAATCAAAAATGGACAAAGAAACAAACTTCTTACTGCCATTCTTTTACCCTCTGAAAATGCTGTCATCAAAAACCAAGCTCTCACTAAAAAGACTGAACCTGAGTATCAGGGAAATGCCCTAGCTGGCTTTCATGCAAAGGCAGTAGCAACAGAACTTGTACAGGTTGTGCACGTGTGGATCAATCAGTCTATTCTGCTTCTACAAAAAAGGACATCTTGTTGCCAGAAGTTTGCCATCCTGATGTCCTTGCAAACGGCAACATTCTGTTCCCGAGTCAGGAAAATTAAGATTGGAAAACATGGTTGTAAATTTCATAAACGACTGGGGTTACAGGAAAATCAAGACCGTTCTTCCTGGCTCCCTGGCAAATCCCATTTTGCAGCTTTTGCATTCCTTCACCCACCATGGTGCATGTAAGAGAACTCAAATTATTAAAAAACACTGGTGGTGAAACTTCTTTAAAGAACTATAAATGTCTGACCTATCAGGTCCATAATCCTGGAAAAACTATTTTTGTTCCGAGAGTTCTCAAACCTCCTCCTTCCGGACCATCTGAACAATTTCATTCAGTTTTCACCTAGTATGGGTGATTAGTATTTCCTGGTATGTATGTCTTCCAGAGAGTCTGAAGCCTTGCCCTGCTGCAAAGCTGATGCCCTTGCTGTTGCAAAGAGACCGTTAGAAAACTTGTTTTCCACTTGGAGTATACCTTCTATAATCTCCAGTGATTAAGGCACCCACGCCAATGGGCAAAATCATACAAGCCTTAATGAAAGCCTTGCAAAGCTCTTAAAATTATCACCCTCGCTTATATCAGGCAAGATTGAGAGAACTAATGGGATCCTCAAACTTACAAACTTGCTGAATGACTGGACTCCTTTGACCTAAGGTGTTGCCTCTGGCCTTACTGAGTATTCACAGGACCCACTTTGGGAAACAAACTCGCTCTACGTGAGACAGTCACTGGTAGACCAATGTCTACTGGTATACAACTTTGTGCTGATACCTTGTTGTTTCAAGCTAGCCTGACTCGATACTGTCTTTAACATCTTATGCTAAAGCCTATTATCAATAGGTTAATGAAGATTTCCTGGATCTCAATTCAAAGGATCCTGTTGGCCAGTCTAGAGCCTGGTTCGTGAATGTCCTGGAAACATCATCAGAAGAAAACAGCCTTCAAACCCCACTGGAAAGGACCTCACCATGTGGTTCCTGATCACTAACACTGCTGCAAAACTAGAAGGCATTGAGCCTTGGGTACACACCTCAGAGCTAAAGAAGGCTACACCTGACATCTGGTCCTATACAGACACCAGAAACCTCCAAATCAAATTGACGAGGAAGACAAGCAAATGATATCAGAGTAGACTGCTTCCCCCTGGACCAAGACTTCATACTGTAACTGAACATGAAACTTTTTTTTCCTTCTTCTCCTTTCCTTTACTCTTGTCTTGGCCCATGAAAATAACACCCTTGGTCCGTTATCTCCCAGGGAAGTGCTAAGGAAGGTAACCTTTCAGACTGGTGGATTTGTCATCAAAGATTCTGATCTACCCATGATGTGATAGATTCCCTGGTGTTCCCTGTGACCAATTTCTCTTCTATTCCCAATGTTACTACAAACTATGATCGAGCTCCCCACCCCACCCCTTTAAGAAGCCTTTTACCAAGTTCGAACATCCTCTGCCTTGTTTTTACATTTCTCCATTTACGATTGTTATGTGCCCGACTCAGACAGAAATATCTATGTAAATCTTAGTAGTACACTTGCTCCCTCATGTTCTCATAATTATGTAGGTCAGACCTGTCCCTTTTCACTGAAATATCTCACGAGCAGCACCCACCTTTGCAAGGCATTTAGAATGACTATTTCAGGTTAGGAGATTTTCTTCCCATATGTGCTAAAAATCTAACTGTCCCCTGGGTTGAACAGGTACACACAGCAAATCCTGTGAATGATTCATTAACACTACCATTTTAATGGAGATGGCTGTACTCTGATCCAGACTGTCTTTGTGGTAGTTATCACTCAGTTCCTTGGGCCTATGAATGTTGAGAGAACTGGCACACAGCCGGACAATGTCTTCTTAGGTTATCTAACTGTGCCCCTAACTTTCCACAATGAACTAAGACACCTCATTGGTTGACTTTCTTGGATTTATACATCAAGTTAGAAAGAAATTACCAGGAGACATTCATGCTCAGAAATCACCTCCTCTGGCAGGGGCATGCTTTTCTGGTTATTAGTAATATAAAACAGAATATGATAGAAACTTCTCCTTCACTCAGGAGCAGGGGAGGGGCAGAGAGAGCAGAATCTGTTGCTAAGACAATAGCTGTCCAAAAAAGATCCTTAGATTCTCTGGCTAAAGCTGTTCTTGTTAAAAGAATAGCCCTTAATTATATTTTAGCTAAACACAGAGGTTTCTGTGCTATGGTCACACTGTGGCTGGATTAACACTTCTGGGGAAGTTGAAACTCGGTATAAGATTATTGAATAAGCCACTTGGTTCACAAAGGTGACTTCAGTGGGATCTTTCTTTGATAGATTCTGATTGGTTTGGGTCTTGGGGACTCCAAACGTTGGGAATTATCCTGTCCATAAAACTCATAATAATCTTCCTGGTGTACTGTGTTATCTCAAAAGCATTAAATGTGTGTTCACAGCCACTAACCATCAAGCCAATCATCTCTCCAAGACTGGAATGTCAGAAAAGGAGTGAAGAGAATGATTAGCTCAAAGATTGTGAACCTAAGGATGCCTGGGTGCCTCAGTCGGTTAAACATCTGACTTTGGCTCAGGTCATGATCTCACGGTTCCTGAGTTCAAGCCCTGTGTTGGGCTCTGTGCTGACAGCTCAGAGCCTGGAACCTGCTTTGGATTCTGTGTCTCCCTCTCTCTCTGCCCCTCCCCTGCCTGTGCTCGGTCTCTCTCTCTCTCAAGAAGTAAATAAACATTAAAAAATTAAAACAACAACAACAAAAAAGATTGTGAACCTGAAGTCATGGCTTGTGAATATAAAGCAAAATACATCATGACCTATGAATACCACATAAAAGATGGACAAAAGTTGTGAGAACTATACAGCAGTAGCTGAGAACAATATTAATGCCTTAAATTCTTATCACATCTCTCAGTTAAGCTGACAATCTGATCAAAAAGGGATAATTATTAGACAACAGCTCTCTCTCTCAAAAATAAAGATTAAAAAAATTAAAAAACAAAAAAGGCAACAGGCCCAAAATGGAGTCACTTGTGCTAAACCCCATGTCAGCAAACCAAGACTTAATACCTACTTACAGTCCCCTCTCCCTGCCCCTGTACTTGTAACCAGTCAACCTGGAATTATCTGGTGAGTACTAGTGAGGTAAACTGCCCATTGGGCCCTTTCATTCCCCTTAGGAGGGCTACCATGCCTGAAACAATGCATTCTCTGCTAATGATTTTTTTTCTGCCCTCTTTCTGCCTTTAAACACCTTTGCTTTTTTATAGCTTGGTGACACTACTTTCTATTACCAGATGAGCTGCTGCCCAAGTAATAAATCGCTCAATGAAGCCAAGTTGATCTTTACCTTTACTCAGTTGAAGTTTTGCTTAACAGTAGTCTATCAGTAACACCTGGGAGCTTGTTAGAAATGCACAATCTCAGGCCCTACTCTATCCTTAATGAACCATGGTCTGTATTTTAGTAAGCTCCACTGGTGATTCATATGCACAGTAAAACTTGAGAAGCACACTTGGAAACAGTGGTGCTCAAGGTGTGCTCCCCCAGCAGCATTAGCATCAGGTGGGAACTTACTGCAAATGCAAGTTCTTCATTCCTAGTTGGGGTGGGAAACCACTCCTGATGAATGCGAGTGTGAGAACTGCTGCTCTAAGGACTTCAGTGCACCCACTTGACCTGGTGACCAGTGGGGAAGGAGTGATAGCCTGTGCAAGGCCTTGGAACACCACAGCTGCCTGGAAAGGGGGATGCACAGATAGGAATGCGTGTCCTAAACCACTATTCTATAATGAGGCCTGAACAATCCTACGCAGGTCAAGTCTCAGAAATCATAAGTCATAGGATTTCAGCAGCCACCAACTCCTCTGTAGGTACCCACTCTGAGCTATGAAAGCTGGGAGTCAGGAGAAGAGCTTATTTGTCAAACTTGAGTGGACTTTAAAACCCCACACTTGTGCACTGAAACATGCAGACAACAAAAAAAGTATCTGAGAAGTCTACATCAGTTGTCTCAAACTTTGCTGAATATTAAAATCATGAAGAGAGCTTTAAAAATCCCAAGGGCCAGGTTATATCACATGTCAATCAATCAGAATCTTGGGGATGGGACCCAAGCAAAAGTAAAAGTTCCCCTCCCCTTATCTGTGGGGGGAGGGGGTACATTCTAAGATCCTCCCCTACCATGGATGCCAGAAACTGTGGATAGTACTGAACCCTATATATACTGTTTACTCCTATTACATACATACCTATGATAAAATATAATTTATAAATAAGGCACAGTGAGATTAACAATAACAGAACGATTGCAATATACTGAAATACAAGTTATGTGAATGCGGTGTCTCTCTTGAATTATCTACTGTACTCAGCCTTCTTGTGATGGTTTGAAATAAAATGCCTATGTGATGAGATAAACTGAGGGGGATGACATAGGCATTGTGATCTAACATTAGGCTACTACTGATCTTCTATTAACACATCAGAAGGAAGATCATCTGCTTCCAGACCGTGGCTGACCACGGGTAACTGAAACCATGGAAGGTGAAACCACAGATAAGGGGTGACTATTTTAGTATCCAGGTGATACTAATGGTCTGGAAGCATCATTAAACATTTCTGTCAAAGGCCAGATACTAAATATTTATGGTCTGTGGTTATATAGTTTCTGCTGCTACTCAATTTTGCTGCTGTACAGGAAAGCAGGCCTAGACAATATTACATGGATGAGCATGGCTGTGTTCTAATACAACACTATTTACGGAAAATGGGGGTGGGTTAAATTTGGCTCACAGGGGTGTGCCAACCTCTGGTCTCTAGCAGCACCATCCAGAACTTTCTGACTGAAATGTACTGTATCTGTGCTATTCCACAGAATGGCTTCTGAGCACTGGATATGTGGCTAGTGACACAGAGGAATGGAATTCTCACTTTATTCCAGTTAAATAGCCGCATGCAGCCAGTAGCTACCAAATCAGGGCAGGCGAGAGCCACAAACTGCTCTGCAACCTTCATACACCAGTAGTTTCACCAGAGTAGCTTCCAAAACAAAACAGGAATGAGGAGAAGAGCGGAGTCCTGAGTGGCACGTCTACAAGTGTGCAGAGAAATTAATGACAGCTGACACCCGAACAACACAGGGTTGTTAAGGGCACTGGCACCCTGCACAGTTGAAGATCGCCGTGTAACTTCTGACTCTTTAAAAAACTCCGCTACTGATAGCCTGCTGTTGACTGGAGGCCTTACTAACAACAAAGTCCACTAACATGCTTTTTATACGTATTATATGTTGTATTCCTACAACAGAGTAAGCTAGAGAAAAGAAAATACTACAAAAATCACGAGGAAGAGAAAATATATGCATGGTACTGTATTCCTCAAATTGTAAGTTTGTCAGCTGTTTACAAGATCACCTGTCAGTACCTTAAGGGATACAACACACTATACATCAAAAAAGGAAAACTGAGGGGCGCCTGTGGCTCAGTCGGGTAAGCGTCTGACTCTTGATCTCAGCTCCGGTCACCATCTCATGGTTTGTGAGATGGAGCCCCGCTAGCAGCACAGAGCCTGCTTGGGATTCTCTCTCTCCCTCTCTCTCTGCCCCGCCCCAGCTTGTGCACTCTCTCCTTCTCAAAATAAATAAACTTAAAAAAGTGTTTAACAAAAGCAAAAACATGTGAAACGGAAACTCGTGTTTATTTACGGGTATAATCATGCATGCACAGGCAACATGTAACGTGGCTGCTTTGTGGTAACCTAGCGTGGCTGACACAAATCCTTCACAGTAGCCTAGCCTAATGAATGATATATAATTTTTATGGCCAAAAAAAATTTATGGCACACAGTATTAGTCATATTCGTAACACGGTACTGAGAACATTGTTCCATTAAAAAACTCTTACTGGTGATGACAGGCTGACACCCAGTTTCCACAATTATGAGAGAGAGGGGCACACTACATGGTAATATAATTCTTTGAAGGCACAAATGGTGAGAAAACTAACCCATTAATTTTATATTAAATATCACTCACCTTGTGCCCATGCAAGGATAGGCCACTTCCATACAAGTCTTGTGCGCAACATTCCACATGGTGAATACTTCGGTGATGCTGCTGATACAGTTCTTGCTGTACAGTTACTAGATTTTTACACAAAAACCTACACAAGTTTTACTGTGTGGCACGATGACTATTTTTAAGTACCGTGCATCATCATAAAGGTCTTCATCCTGGCATCTTGCTGAGTCAGCTGAGGAGGGAGGGAGGGGTCAGTCTTGCTGTATCACAGTGGAGGAGGCAGAAGGGGAGGTGGGCGCACTCAGTGTAACTGTATGAAATACGGTGTAATTTTTGTCTTTTTTGCCATTTCTGTAAAAATGTTTCCACATGGTACCAATCTTTCTTCCACTGTTTGCGTTAGCATCGGTGCCTGTATCATAGAAGGTCTATGGCATTAAAGAAGTCAAAAGCGGTCTTGAATAATCAAAACCCTTCTGCCAGATTGTCTAATGTCAATCCTCCAAGATCCATATCTTGAAACCCTTCACCCGCCCCCCACCTCCCTTTTTGCCATATAGACAATCTCTTTCACAATGTCCTGTATCATAAATCTTGTGAAGTTAGGCACATCTGGACAGAGTTTTCTCCAGTAGGAATTTATTGTTTTGGCCTTGATGGCTTTTATAGCTTTTTCTGTAATGATGACACCTTTGATGGTGAAATCCTTCCAGACTTGGAATGATATTCTATCAGGGTTCTCTTCCATAGTGTTGAGAATCCTTTCCACAGAACAATGCATGTAATGAGCCCTGAAGGTCAAGGTCCTATGACCCCCCTGATCTAGAAACTAAATTAGAGACACCGTGTTTGGGGGCAAGGAGACCACTCCGACGCCTCCAGTGTTGAGCTCATGGGGTTCTGGGTGGCCATCCTCATTGTCCAATATCGAAAGAACTTTAATAAGGCAGGCAATTACTGGCAAGGTACTTTCTCCTGACTTCAGAAACAAAACATCGATGGAACCCATCCAGGAAAAGGGTTCTCAGTGTCCAGCCCTTCTTGTTGTACAACCAAAACACTGGCAGTTGGTGTTTATCTTTCCCCTTCAAGGCTCAGGAGTCTTGATCATAAACCCAACTGCACTGATACAAAAATAGCAGGAGTTAGTCTGTCCCTTCCTGCCTTAAACCTTGGGTGTTTGCTTCTCTTCCTTCCTAATACACGTCCTTCATGGCATTCTTCTCCCGAACACGGAACACCTGTGCAGGCAGACATTCTCAATGGTTTTCTTAATGGCATCTGGGAGCCTGTGTTGGTTGACAGAAGCTGCTGCTTCTGTTACTTTTACATTGACGTTTCTAAGCCGCACATCTTTCTAAAATTATCAAACCATCCTTTGCTGACATTAAATTCTCCAGCTTTATTTCCTTCAACTTCCTTTTGCTTTAGTTGTCATATAATGACTTTGCTTTCTCTGGAATCACATTAAGAGTCTATAGGTATGCCTTTCATATAGCAATCCTGCACCCACGTAAAAGCTATTATTTTCAATACAAGATAAAAAGGCATTTTGCAAATACAAGATAAAAAGGCATTTTGCAAAAAGTGTAAAGTTTTCATGCCTCCTGGCATGGCTGCAGTAATGGCTTCATGAATTTCCTTGTCCCCCCACCCCCCAGTGGTGTTTATGTTAGATTAATTTATCTTGAAATGGTGAGCAACTACAGTGGCAGACCTCAATCTACGTACATATCAAGCAATTCAACTTTTTCTTATCACGTCATGACTTTTCTCAGCTTCTTGGGAGGGTCCCATGGTGTTACTCAAAGCTTATAGTATTACACTAAATGCAATGAAAAATACCCGAGAACCAAAATCATTTTTTACCACATACCCAATGTACTAGAGAGACAAACTGTTCATGCAGAGATGATTAGCATCACATGGCATTTTAAGCAGACACTCATGACACTTGAGTTCACTGTAACAGCAACTGGAAGTGGCTAGAAAATTATACAGCAGTATGTACTACAGTTAATTTTATGCAGTTATGATTTAATACTGCACTGTTAAGTCTCAAATGGTGCCATGTTTGTTCTGTGTAAGTTTTTTTTTTTTAATGTTTATTTTTGAGAGAGAGAGAGAGAGAGAGAGAGAGAAACAGAACACAAGCGGGGGAGGGGCAGAGAGAGAGGGAGATGCAGAATCCGAAGCAGGCTCCAGGCTCTGAGCTGTCAGCACAGCTCGACATGGGGCTCGAACTCATGAGCCATGAGATTATGACCTGAGCCGAAGTTGGATGCCCAACCAACTGAGCCACCCAAGTGCCCTTGTATAAGTTTTGATAAATGTTATCTTTTTATAATAGATTTGTATATATTTTATGGTATTAAGTAATAAAATAGTATCTACATTTAAATTACACATGCATACCTAGCCTTTTCTTATTTTTTTCAATACTTCTAGGCTATGTGGTTCATTTGCCAGTTTTTAAAAACTGTTGCAAATCTCCAAAATATTTTCCAATGTTTACTGAATAAAACCTGCATGTAAGTGGACCCACACAATTCTTACCTATGTCGTTCAAGGGTCAACTGCATAGGAATTTTGCCCCCATAGTGAAGTGGTTTGCAGAAATGAGACATACAGTATAAAGTTTGTATGGAGAACATCGAAAGATGTAAATTTTCCTCTTACTGATCTATAGATTCAGTATGTCAACCAAAAATCCAGTATGAATTTTTTCACTTAATCTGAAAAGCGGTCTTTAAAGTTTATATGAAATAGAGGTAGCTAGGATCCTCAAAAGGACAATGAGAGAGGTGTGCCTTTATGGATTTAATTACACAGCTTTATAACAAGACAACATGATACCGGTCCAAGGACAGACTGATCTGTGGAACAGAAAGGCAATTGAGTATTTTAGAGAAAAGAATGAAATTGGATTCCTCAAACCACACCAGAAAAATCTATTCTAGATACACCAAAGACTTTCGTGTAAGAGGCGTAAGTATGAAACTATTCCAAGGAAACCTAGGAGAATCATTTTTGATCTCAAGGTTCAGAAGCATTTTTATAAACAAGATACAAAGAATACTAACCATAAAAGAGAGGATTTATACATTTAACTCCTGTGTTCTCATATCTTAATGTAGAGAAAGGAGAAGTCACAGACAGGGAGGACATCATGGGCAAAAAGAGGCACTTCACAAGGGAAGCAACACTAAAGGCATAAATGAAAAATGATCACTGATCAAAAACCCAATTAAAAAATGGGCCAAAGATCTGAATAGACGTTTCTCTAAAGAAGACACACAAATGTCCAATAAACACATAACAAGATGTTCAACATCATTAGTCATTAGGGAAGTGCATATCAAAACCACAAGGAGGTACCACTTCACACCCGCTACGATGTAATAAAAAGATAACAGCAAGTGCTGGCAAGAATGTAGCAAATTTTGAAACCTTGTACACTGCTGGTGCAGTTGCTTAAGAAACAATTGGGCAGTTCCTCAACAAGTTCAAAATAAGTCGCCATACAAAACAGCAATTCTACTCCTTAGGGGTATAGGTATATACCCAAGAGACCTGCACAAAGACTTATACATAGAATGTTCACGGCTGCATTATTCATAGTAGCCAAAAAGGGAAAACAACCTATCAATTGAGGAATGGATAAACCAATGTGACCTATCCATACAATGGAATATTATTCGGTAATAAAAAGGAATGAAATACCGATACATGCTATGACATGATCTCTGAAAACATTATACTCAGTATACGAAACGAATCACTAGAGACCATTATGCAGGATTCTATTTATACAAAATGGCCACAACAGACAAATCTTTAGCAATAGAAAGTAGATCAGTGCTTGCCTGGTGCTGGGGGAGGGAGCAATGAGGAGAGACTGCCTATACATCTGGGGTTTCTTTTTGGGGTGATGTGAATGTTCTAAATTTAGATTATGGTATGGTTGTGCATACAACTCTGAATATACCAAAGATTACTGAACTGTAAACTTTAGTGAACTGTATAAATTAAGTCAAGTAAACTGTTAAAAAATGATTCATCTCATTAATAAGCAAGGAAATGCACACACAGTAGGAACAAATAAAATTTTGGTCTTTTTTAACCACTAGATTGGCAAAAATTAAGTTGTCTGACAATTTCCTATAGAACAAAGGGAAATCTCATACACTGCTGGTGGGAAGGTAAATTGATGACCTCTTTATAAAAATATCTGTAGAAATAATGTGCAGTTCCCATACCTTGGTATATACACACATGTTCACTGGAAGAAACGTATAAAAATGCTCTAACAGCACTGTTCCGAAAACAAAACTAGCATAACAGAAAGGTTTATCGACCGACAAGAAAACAGATAATTAACTTGTGATGCATTCATACAATGGAAATTAGGCATCTGTGAACAACATGTATCAGTTTGGAGACAATGCTGAATTGAAAACAGTCCCAGACTACATTCAGTAGGATATAATTTTTAGAGTTGAAACAGTATCAAAACTAAGGTATCTTGTTTAGGAATATGTACATCATTACTAAAAAAATAAAATCCAGAGAATGGTAACCATGAAATTCAGGAAAATGATCACTCTCACAGGGCATGTAAAGGGTAGACAGGTAGGATGGGGACGGGCATATAGGGAGGTGCACCAGGACTGGAAATATGAATTCTTAGATGATGAGTTCATGGGTATTTCTTACATTTCATAACTTATATGAGTGACATGTATCCTCTTATAAGAAGCATATGCTAATATATGCTAATAGCATATATTAATATACTAATAATACACTGTAACAGATTCAGATAAATGGGTATAAGAGTCAACATAAATGGCTAGTAAATTTTAATACGGGTCCTTCCAATTTAATATTGATCCTTCTACAGATCCTTAGCTCTGTGCAGTGCCAGACACACAATAGGTGATCAAATATTGAGTTAATTTTGTTTTCTTTAGAATAAATTCCCAGATGGAACTCCTTAATGTTTTGGGTTTTTTTTTTTTTTTTTTGAGATTTTAAGTAATCTCTATACCCAACATGGGGCTCAAACTCACAATCCCAAAATCAAGAGTCACATGCTCCCCTGACTGAGCCGGCCAGGTGCCCCTTAATTTGTGTGTTCTGAAGTGGAAGGTCTTGTAAAGACCTTTAGCCTCCTGACAGCTCATACTGACTATACATTTATGAACACGGTCTGAGTAGTTTTCATTTTCTTAGACTTCTGCAAACACTGGGTATAATCTTCTCAGACTTGTGCAAACACTGGCTTTAAACCTTTTTAATCTTTGCCAGTTCTGTAGGCAATAAAGGCCTCCTCCAGTTAGGCATTTCTTTGATCAGCACTGGAGCAATCTTTTTGCATTTACTGTGGCCATTTCTAATTTCTCCATGAGTTGATAAGTTACTCCTCTTGCTCATTTTTCTACTGGGATATTTATCTTTGCTTTCTAAGAACTCATCTAGTAGGACCAAGAACCCTTTTTCATGTATGTTGTAAATATTTTCTCAGTTTATCACCTGTCTTCACTTTGTTTATGAGGGTTTTTTTGTTGGGGGGGGGAGAGGGAGGATATAGAACTATTTATATGTGGTCCAATCAGTCTTTTAGGAAACTCCTTCCCACCATAGAGAAGAGAAAAATTCTATTCTTTGTTCCCTAAATAGTTTAAGATTTAAATTTTTAAGTCTAAATTTATACAACCTGGAATTTATTTCAGAGTCTTGACTCAGGCCCGACTGAAGGTTTTATACTCACCAAAATGGGCAATAAAGACATCCCATCCATCTGTGTCTTATTTGGGTTATATCCAGCAATGTCCAAAATGGTAGGACCCAAATCAATGTTGGCAACGAGCATCTATGAGAATGAGGAAAAAACAAGCAATCTAGAGCACAGTTTGTCTGATTTTCCTTTTCCACCTATCACTCAGCTCTTTCCCCATCCCATCCATGAGACAAACAGCATTTACTATAATTATCTTTTGTATAGCCTAGACTTACTGAGGTCTTACTGACTCACTGATTCAAATATAACTACAATAATTTTTAAAAAAACATAAAGGTTTATAACACTTGTAACATATGCCCCTGGGAAGTCATATATTTTTTCACCCCATAACTGTTACTGATCAAAACATTTTTCAAAACTTCTTTGGGACTGCCTGAAGTCTGATGAATCATGAGAAAATGTTGTGCTAATTATTTTATACAAAGCATTTACAACTTGATTATTTCTATAGTTCACTAAATTTGATTTCAAATGAACTGACAGTTTTGAAAGCCTCAAAGGTTAAATGCTTTTTAAATTTATTAATATTTCTATTTTTGGAAAAAGCACAAACGAGTAGGGAAAGGGGGGAGGGGGAGGAGGAAAGGGAGCAGAAGTGGGGGTGGGGGAAGAGAGAGAGAGAGAGAGAGAGAGAGAGAGAGAGAGAGAGACAGAGAGAGAATCCCAAGAAGGCTCCAAGCTCACCACGGAGCCTGACATGGGGTTCAATCTCACGACCCTGGGATCATGACCTGAGCCAAAATCAAGAGTTGGACACTCAACTGACTGAGCCACCCAGGTGTCCCAAAAGTTAAATGCTTCTTATCAAGGAGGATATTAGCCCTTTTTATAGTTTCTCAAAGTGGTAACACCTACTAAAAATGTTTGCATAGGCTGGAGACTGCAGAAAACTTATTCCAACTGTGCATTGATAAAAGTTTCCTTAAAGAGCACAAAACTTAAATGTGCTAAATAAACAGTCTAGAAACTAAAGTTATTGTCCTGCATTTATATCTTGCCTTATTCCTTTGTTTTATTAGACTATTTTCCTTCTGTATACAAATCCTCTTTAGGACCTAAACCAGCATAGTCTGATATAATGGGACCACATATGCAATTTAAAATGGTCTAGTGACCACATTAAAGTAAAAAGAAAAAGGGGAAATTCATTGTATACATTTTATTTAACTTGACATTAACAGGCACGTCTGGCTGGTGGCTACTGTAGTGGACAGTGCAGACCTACAAAGGACCTACGCATACACCTGAAGTCACTTAAGTCACAGGCTATGGAAAGGTTTTAGAATGATGAAGACAAGCCACTAGGGAAACTAGGAGCACTAATGTTTACCGAGCACCTATTCTGTGCCAGCACTTACCATTTATCTTCAATTAATCCTCACCACAACCCTAGGATGCAGTATTTCTCCCATTTTACAGATGAGGAAATGAAAGAGAAGTAACTGAAACAAAGTCAACAGCTCATAATTGGAAAAGCTACCATTTACTCAAAGGAAGCAGTCTTCAAATTTGTTGAGAAAATTTAGAGCATCGTAGGAAAGGCCAAACGGGGATTCCTACCAACCCAGGAACTTTTAAAATTTAAAAGCAAAACCAAAAGTACAGACATGAAAGGCCAGAAAACATCTTCAGGGCGAAGTTCATCAGAGGCCAGGTCTCCTATAGCTACGATGGCTCTTGTAGGACAGACCAATATGCTTAGCTTGGCTCTGAATCGATGAGTGTAATGCTGCAGCTGTCAGCAATTACCAGTCAGTGGCAAGCCACTCAAGGGAAAGGCAATCCATATGTTACTGAGGAAAAAAAATCCCACAAAAATGAGGTCTCTAGGGATTATACAAGACTCAGTGTAAGAGAGATCTTGCCTAATTCCAAGTCTCCCAGGCAGACTGAGCCACTCTGAACACAGTCAACAAGACTGGGTATGAATACAGAAGAGATCATGGCAGGGAAGGAAAGAGCAGCAGAGATATCCCCTCCATAATCAGATGAAGGCAACAAGACCCTGACATGTGACTAAAAGTTCTCCAGTCATGTCTAGAACATAAATGACATAAAGCCAATTGCACAGGTATTAGTAACATGACCAAGGCCGTTTCATAAGAAAAAAAAAAAAGTAAACACCAAAATAATAAAGCCCACAGAGATATAAAATGGTGACTACCTGTTTCACCAGGAATTACCTCAAGAGCCATCAGCTGTATGATGGGGGGGAGGGGGGCCTCTCTCAAATGAGTCTACTCTATGTGAAGAAAGGTCTTTAAGGTTTCAGTACAAATCAAGAAATCAAGAGTCACTAAGATTTGGCCCAAGTGCCATAAATACCATCCCGGGGCTCTCTGTTCCCAGGCATCTACAATAATCACATTTTCCGTAAAAATGATGGGCAAATTCTGTTACCTTCTAGGCTTTTGTTTGACTAAAAGGTAAAGAATCTCAAAATCTGCATATTATGTCAGGAGATGGGAGACTTCCAGTGGAAATGGGAGGACTAATTACACCTAGCTCTGGTTTTTACAAACAAGAATTACAATGGACACTATGGACCCATGATCATAATGACTTCTAGAAACACTAGCAATTCAAGTGCCTAAAATGGTACTGCTTTTATCAGTAAGTATAAAGATTCATTTACGGATTGGAACTGAAAAACACTGATGAGACAAAAACTAAATTATTTCATAAATCACAGCCTCACAGTTTGGGAATGTTTTTAGGATTGAAGTATATAGACACGCTGATCAAGTAAAAGCTCTCAGAAAATTCTGGGGCAGGAAATTAAGGGATATCATGTCTTGCACAGCTGCTTATTTTTCAGCTCTAGAAGAATGATGGTGCTACAGAATTACTGAAAAAAAAATAAGAGGGTTCTCAAGAGGATACGTTGGATTTCCAAACAGACATTTAAGCCCTGGAAGTCAAGAATTCATGTAGAGTTATCAACAGAAAGACTCAAAGCATGCCAGAGAGCTCCCCAAATCCTTTTAGTGAAAAGCAGTGGAACTGCATAAGAGAGCAGAGAGCTCCCCCCACCTTGGGCTGCTGTATCTGGACTGATGCCTCAGCCCCGCTTCCCTCCAAGTGTGAAGCCCGGACGTCACCAAGTTACACTTGAGAAGCTTTCACTTACCATCCTCCCAATTTCACGTAGGGAAACAAGGCTTATTCTGTCCAGTCTTAAAGCCAGTATGTGGTCTTCTTGACTCCCAGTTCAGTTCTATTTCTCCTGGATCATGCTGGGTCATTTTTTCCCTTACTAACATTTTTCTTGCTTAAAACCCTTTTGAAGGATTTTGACCACCAAATCTAAAGCAAGATTAATTTCCAGTCAGGGGAAAAAACCTCAATAAGCCAGTCTGTGGCATCTACACATACCCCCTGCTTCTGATCTCCTAACAGCTAAGCCCCACTGGTCAAATGTGCCCTGTTTTGGCCACCAGCTCCTGACAGCTCAGTTTATTATGCCCAACTCATAACCCCGTGCCACTCACACAGGACAACTGGCACGGAGAAAACTATGTTGTCAACACATGATGAATCACTCACCATCTCTGACATTCTTTGTGCTAAGTGGAAGCTGAGCATTTCAGACTTCTCAAACTACCTCTGTCAGCACAGCAGTGCCACACACACATGGATTTAACTACAGACTATTAATTTTCAGTCCTGGTTCTGCCATTTACTATGTGACCTTGGTAATTAATTAACCATCCAAGCAACATGGATGTCCCCCAATTTGTGTTAAGGTCTGGATAGTCTAAGGTTACACAGTGCCTCTCTTCCAGGAACCCCTGAGATAAAAGACAAACTCAGTAGGGTGTGGTAAGTATGAAGCCAGCTGAGAACATGGGAAGAACACCTACCCCCAGTGGGGGCGGGGCTCTGTAGTGACTTTCCAGACAGGAGCCCAAAACTGAAGTTCTATAGGACAATTAGTGAGGTGGAAGGGGCACGAGAGGGGCATTCCAAACAGAAGGAGCAATCAGCCATACAAAGGCAAGGAGGGGAGAGAGATGGTTCACTTAGGAAGTGAAAGTAATTCAGTACAACTGCCACATGCTGTCCCCTGAACAAGCCAAGCTCATTCTCATATTTGTGCCTTTGCATTTATTGTTCTGCTCGAAATGCCCTCTCACACATCTCTGCAGGACTATATCCTTCTCAACACCCAGGTCTCCGCTCAAATGCCTTGGAGGTTCTCACTGACAAGTGTAGCTCAAATATCTGGTTCTCCTGCACACAGGGATTTAAGACCTGATCTTCCCTGACTGCTCAGTACCGTGTATCCGAGGCTGCCGGCACAAGGAGATACTTAAGTATTTTCTGAGCTATACGGTAACAGTTCAGTATGGACTCCGGAGCCAGACTCTGATACTTTTTAGCTACGTTATCTTGGGCAAACCATTTAACTTTGTACCTCAATTTCCTCATCTGTAAAAGGGGGATAACAGTATCTGTATGTCATAAGGCTATGAAAGTTAAATGAGTTGGTACGGCTAATACACTTAGAATAGCACCTGCCACACACTAAGCATTCAATAAATGATAGTTATTATTGAAATGGTTTCCTAAGAACCAAGTTTCATTTAGACTGCTTACAGAAGGTGAACTTTTCTCATTGCCATGGTTAACTTGAAGACAAAAGAAATGGTTTGTTCGATGGGCAGTTGTCTGTTACATTTCATTTTGTTCTCATTCAGCCTTCTACACACTGGTTAGAAGTGGCCCTAGTATCCCTGCTCCTTGGAAATGTACACAGCTGCAGACACGTCCCCCGAATCAACTCCCAACACCGAGATCTAGAAAACGCTTTTAAGATTTAATGGTCCTCCAAACTCGCCTATCTCGTTTGAAAGGAGGCCCATTAGAAGGGTACTGAATTTGTAGTGGGAAGTGACTGGCTTTAGGATTGTAGGTATTAAGAGAAAAAGAAAACTCAAAAGGAAATTATGAGGTCATTTTACCTTCCTGAAAGAACTTCAACAGAATTCCATCCGAGCATTACAAAAGAAAGTAAGTGAACTGCAGACATTTAAACAAAGTAAACATTAAATCCCCAAATTAAAGTATCTAGTACAGCCAAAGTCTGGCCCACTTTCCAAATTTAGCTTAAATGATGTATTTGCTCATTTTCTTTTGCCTCACAGAGCTGTTATTAGGAAACTGTGTTATCAGGAAAAAAAAGACCTAACTGGTAGAGCTTATCAAATTCTTATCTCCCACACGTTAGACCATAATGTTTTGCATCAGGGTGCCCACAAAGTGTTTTGGATCTAGGAACACAGTGCCTCAGTATTAAGTACCAAGTTTCGAAAAAGACAATGAAACCAAATGGAAATGGCAACAAAAGAAAGTGGTACATTATGACAGTTCTAAGAGAATCAGTAAAGCAAAAACACATTAGAAAGGAAAAGTCCCACAGATAGAGGGACGAAATCCTCAGAAGATATGCTTTCTATAACATTCTGCTCAAAGTGAGGTCAGATCAGCAGCAGACATCAGCTGGGAGGTCAGAAATGCAGAAATCAGATTCTGCATTTTAACAAGGTCCGCAGGGGGATCTGCCTGAGGAGTTCTGATCTACAGGGTAGTGGGCCCCAAACTGGGCTGCCTCTCAGAATCATCTGTGAACTGAAGCAAAAAAAGCAGAGGCTGGGTCTCTATTCCATCTAAGCGAGTCCATTAGAACCATTCTGGACGCTGAACCTTTCACAATTTCAGCGGGTGATTTTGAGGAGCACCACATGGGACAGTCACTGCTCTAGGACAAGGTAAAGATTTACAGTTTTGCGGGGGGTGCCCAGGTGGCTCAGTTGGTTAAACGTCTGACTTCAGCTTAGGTCATGATCTCATGGTTTGTGAGTTTGAGCCCTGCGTCGGGCTCTTTGCTGACAGCTTGCAGTATGGAGCCTGCTTCGGATTCTGTGTCTCCCTCTCTCTGCCCCTCCCCTGCTCTCTCTCTCTCTTTAAAATAAAAGATTTATAGTCTTGAAGGACAAATAAAAGTTACTCATCCTGATATATATATACACACACACAGGGGTGAGGGGGGAATACAGTTAATGGAAGGTGGCCAGAAAATAAAAAAAAGGAATCACTATTTCCAAGGCTTATCAATACACATAAAAGATCTTAAGCCAATCAGACTTCCTCCTCATAGTAGGAGAAATCTACTCAGCCTCCTCTCCAGAGAAAGAGCCTTCTTTTCTTAGGCAAGTGCTACCTGTAAACACCATCATTTTCTCAGGCACCTACCTTGCTTGTCTGATTTGGTTTGATCCCAGGTCCTCGAACCAACAGTGGAACTTTGATGTCAAATTCATACAGCTGTCTTTTGTCTATTGGCAAAGAAAACTGTCCTGAAAATAAAATACATGGGGTAAAGATGGAGCCAAGATAGATGGGTCACTCATTCATTCATTTAATTGATAGTAAGAATGAAAACAACTTTGTTCTACTATTTATGGTGCTTTAATGGAAAGTTTACAATTGCTCAGGTCTTTTATTACTACAAGGCCGGAAATGAGTTCATTTTTAAATGCCTCGGGGGACTCGTTGGTCTAACATAGGGCATATTCAGCAAAAACAATGACTGGAAAGTACTGTAACAAATATAATTCATGTATAATATAATACTCAACCTGACCCCAATTGAATGAGGTTACTCTAAAAATTGTGAATAAAGGATCAAAAATATTTATTCGGCCTTTCCTGAATAAATCAATTTCAAGATAACCAAACAGTTGATAAGAAGAAGTTCTTCTCTAAGGAATTCCAATTAATAAATGCAAAAAGGACAGAGTTACGAAGTCAACATTTTGCAATTTTTGAGAGAATGGATGAAAGCAACAATCATCAATGGAAGCTTCAGCCACAAAACATTCACAGGACAGGCTCAGGCTGATACCACATGAGCCATCAATTAGGAGCTTTGTCAAGCAGACACCGTCATGAAGTGATGCAACAGGAAGCACTTAACAGTATTGCCAATAAAGCATTCTCACTGGAAACGTGAACTTCTATTAAGACTGTAGATCTGGGGTGCCTGGGTGGCTCAGTCAGTTAAGCATCCAACATCGGCTCAGGTCATGATCTCGCAGTCTGAGAGTTTGAGCCCCGTGTCAGGCTCTGTGCTGACAGCTCAGAGCCTGGAACCTGCTTCGGATTCTGTGTCTCCCTCTCTCTTTGCCCCTCTCCTGCTTGCACTCTGTGTCTCTCTCTCTCAAAAATAAATAGACATAAAAAAAAGAGAGAGAGACTGTAGATCTAACTACCAACCTATGGAAAATGCTGACTAAAGATAAGGTATCACAACACCGCAATTAGCCAAATCTAGAATGTGAGATGTTCTAAAGAACAAAAAGCCCTTTTTCCCCAATGAATCAGTGGCAATGACAGCCTCAGAGCACACGAAAAATACAGGTAGCATGTGGACTTTGTCTAGATCCCAATACACAATGGACCAGTCAGATGCACAGTCAAGTGTTGATGTACAGAATCACAATGGCCGAAGTTTTTTTTCAAAGCCTTCCAAGCTAAAAAAGAAAAACCTGGGGAAGGTAGGGAGAATTTAAAAAACTGGTCACATGTAGCTAAAAATCGAAGGTGGATAATGAGGGTTATTTTACTAGTCTCAACTTTGAGGGCTTAAAAATATTCACAACAAAACATTAAATGCCTAGGGGCACCTGGGTGGCTCAGTCAGTTAAGCATTCAACTCTTGATCTCTGCTCAGGTCATGATCCCATAGTTTGTGGGATCGAGCCCAAGTAGGGCTCTGTGCTGACAGCGTGGAACCTGCTTGGGAGTCTCTCTGTCTGTCTCTGTCTCTGTCTCTGTCTCTGTCTCTGTCTCTCTCCCTGCCCCTCCCCTGCTCTCTCTTTCAAAATGAACAAATAAACTTAGAAAAATTAAATGCCTAATCAATCTGCTCCTATGCAACCAAGTCTCAGGTTAGTAGTTTGCAAGTTTGTGAAATTTATAGGTAGGGAAAGAGGACACCGGTTTTTAAGAAAATCCAAGTGGAGAAAAGGAAAGTCAAGGATATAGGGCTGACTCATATGCGGCTTTGAAAAGAGAAGATAAAACAAAACCACACACACACACACACAAAATCAATAAAACTTATTTCATAATTTCACAAGAAAGGGGTTTTCCCCCAGGACAGCCTTATTTTGGTCTTTCCTCGTAAAATCTCTTAATCCTATATTCTCTAAGGTCTACCTTTCCTTTAAATCTAGTTCTGTTTCAGACGTCTTTCATAAAGCCTGCTCCAGTCGGGCAAGCTCACTTTCTGCTCCCAACTCCTAGAATGTTATGTGATTTAGCATATGAAACAGCAAATAATGAAACCTAGTCTCTCCACGTGCTAATGAGAAAAGCCTCTAAGCAGAGGAGTCCTGAGGACAGCACCCTCCAGGCCTGTCCACCCCACCAGTGCTGACTGGGTGAAAGAGGAAAGGCACTTCATCAAGGTCACAGGAATACCCCACCTACCCCTTACCTGTGTGATAGCCATTGTCTGAGGTATAAAAGATGTATGTGTTGTTAAGTTCCCCATTGGACTCCAATCTCTTGACTAGTTTCTCCACAAGGTCATCAACTGACAGTAAAGTCTGCCACCTGGAAGTGAACAGAGGGTGACAATGGGACTTCAGAAACCATGACTGAGGGAAGGCTATCTTGCCAAAAAAAGCAGGAGCAAAGTCCAAAACAGAACAATATAAAGCCCCCAAACCACACCTCCAAAAAGCTCAAATCCCAAACTTCCTTTCCTCAAACCCCTCATTGAAAAAAACAAATTAGAAAATTCCAGAAGGGAAAATAACAATTCCAAAACATAATTAAATTCATTCCAAATTTAACTGTTTCTAAATAAATAAATGGGGCGTTTTATAACCAATTAGCTTTATCATCACAGGTGATGACAGAAGCAACTGGAAGAAAAAGCTGCCAATTCAGCACTGTTGGATATTCAGACAGACCTATGCTACAATGATTAAGGGTCTAAGCTAGGGGTTGGCAAACTATGGTGATGGGCCACAGTTTGCCTGCTGTTTTTGTTTGTTTTTAAATTGTGGTAAAAAATACACGACGTAAAAATTTACCATCTTAACAAATTTTAAGGGTATTTAGTAGTATTAAGTATATTCACACAGTGAAACAGCTCTCCAGACCCTTTCATCTTGCAAATCTGAAAGTTTGTATCCATTAAACAACTCATTGTTTTTATATAAAGTTTTATTGGAACACAGTCATGCTCATTCATTCACATATTGCCTAGCTGCGCTCCAACAACGAAGCTGGGCAACTATGACAAAAACTGTATGGCCTGCCAGGCTATAATATTCATTATCTGGCTCTTTCCAGAAAAAGTCTGCTAATCCCTGGTATAATCTAAATACATCTTAAGAGAGTGTAATTGATTTTTAAGAATTGACTTAAAGCGATTCCTTGAAATTTCAAATAGCAAAGACAAATATTCTGCTCTAGTCTAAGCCTTTGGGTCTTATGCCAATATTGGGACTGATCTCTCACAAAGTGATATTTTCTTCAGACATAGGGATTTTTTTTTTAACCAAATGGCTCCAGTTTGCAATTATGTTAGTCCTGGGGTCCAAAGACCATCTCCTATACACCTGAACGTAAAGGAATCTCAGTCTGCTTCTTGGGCAGCAGACCCCAACCAGAGTGTCTGCCATCAACTTGCTACCTTCTGATTTTATCTCAGAGATAACGATGTTGTGCAGTCCCCTGTTCATGGGCTGATTTGGAAAGGTCCTCAAAGACCATCCAGACTAATAAAGTAGCAGCTCTTACCTTTTCCTAAATGCACTATCTAAAAACTGTATTGAAGAATTAGTCATTGGGGTCTTGGCTTGCCTAATTAACCAGTGCTTGTTCTAAAATTTAAAAGAAAAAAATGTTAATACCAAGTTACCACAATCAAATAAACTACCAGAGTAGATAATGAAAAGGATCGTTTTATACTTCAGCAAAGAGGAACTTATGAGAGCATTTCAGCAACTTCAGACTTCCTCTCCCCTGCCCCATGTGTTCGTAAAAACACTCTCTAAAGATTATCGCTCATTCTTTAGCTTCTTCCCACTATCTCCCTAATGAGAGAAGGCCTGGACACTTGTTAGCAGTATTAATCACCATTTAAAGAGATTTAGCAAAAAAAAAAAAAATATTGAGAAACTACTGGCTAAAAGGAGACTAAATTTGTGACTTTAAGTCTATGCTCTGGGTCTACTACCCAAACCACAAAAGGGTAAATATTAACTTTACCTTCCATTAACTTTTGTCCCAATAAACCATCATTTTATCACCCTCTATTATCCTACCCAAGATGCTGATCATCCTAGAGCCTTGGGAAAAATCTCATCGTTGCAATTTCCTAAAACTTCACACCCAAATCTAGAGGGTTCTTCTCATTTAAATAAAACACTCACAGTTCTAAAAAACAAAAACATTCCCATACATCATAAATTCTCTCCTCTCTATTCATAAAGCCCTAAGTCACCATCTCCTCAACTATCATTCTCAAAAGGTTCTTAGTTCAGGTGTTTGAGAAATGCTATACAGCATATCCTCCAGTTGGAAATTCATGTTAGAATAGGAGTATCTCTGAGAAATCCTGTAACAGTGACCTACTTAAAATTACTAAACTTACTTGCTCATGGGAACTTCTATTAACTTCTTTTGGAACACAATTTGAGAATGGCTCTCTAGTTCAAAACTGTGTTCTCTCAGCTTTAAAAATCATACTTAAGCACTTGCCTACAATGTGCCAGGCAACATGCTATGTATTTCTAGGTTCTTTAATCCATATAGCAGCTGCATGAAGAATAAGGGTCTCCCACTTTAGACAGAAAAGCAGAAGTGAAGCATCTTGCTCATGGTCAGGTTGCTTAGCTGGTAGTGCTGAGTCTAAGACTCATTCTGTCCACCACTTCACAAGCAATTAAGATTTCTGGGCAACAGGCATGAAGCAGTAGAGCACTTCCGCCTCTGAATCTGTGAACTGCCTCTCCCCTGTGCCAAGGAAAGCGTAAGTAACTAGCATATAAGGCAAATGTTTAGGTTGTGGCCCTTAATTATATTCCCTGCTGGCTCATTTCTCCATTTAGCTTCCCCTTCCAGTCATTTCGCACTATATCACCCCCTCCTTCCTATGCCTCAGGCCTGGTGAGGGCCACCCACGGGAGGCTACTGCAGGTCTAGCTCAGCCCCAAGGGATGTGCCTCAGCTACTGAGGAGAACCAGCACAGAAATTATCAGGAGTTGGGCACCTGAGTGGCACAGGTGGGTAAGTGTCCAACTTTCGCTCAGGTCATGAACTCATGAGTTCATGACCCCTGTTGGGCTCTGTGCTGACAGCTCAGAGCCTGGAGCCTGCTTCGGATTCTGTGTCTCCCTCTCTCAATGCTCCTCCTCCACTCATGCTCTATCTCTGCCTCTCAAAAATAAACATTAAAAAAAATTATTAAGAGAGCCTATAGTCAGGAAAGATGGCATTTCTTTAATATTCCCTGTGGACTCTCCAGCTGCTAGCTGCATACGTGGGAGAAAGCTCATCCGTACTTCTGAAGCAAGATTACACTATCTACTGTACTTGAGACAGGTACAATTACCTTTTAAAGATCTGGAAGGAAAACGGACTACTGGCTCAAAGGCTCCTTCACAAGTTACTTATACCAAGTATGGTTTAATTTAAGAGTTGGGGGAAGCTACCGTTCCATGGATGTTGAAGTTCTTATTTCTTGGTGCAAAGACATTCTGGAAGGCCTTCTGGTACTGAGGTGCGGCTGTCCAAGGCGAATGAGGCGCTGGTGTGGAGATCATCATGAAGAATGGCTCAGAGTTGGACTTGTAGTCAAGGAAGCCCAAGGAGATATTAGCCTGAGACATATAAAATCTGTCATCATCTACCCTACCCAACAGTTGAGGACTTGAAAGATGTATGTTCTCAGGTAAACAGGAGCTACAGCGTCATATTAGCTTTTAAGCAATCTTAAGAATTTTAACAATCTTAACACAATTTATGTCACTTACAAGTGTGTTGTTGGAAAAAATATTTGGTTTTTAGGCAATACTTATTTTAAAAATGGGAAGATAATACCATCCTAAGAAAGGAATGAAGATTCAAATGATTTTACATCATCTAAAGACTGTTATGCCTCCCATAAGCAAAGATAGTACTTTGGCCATTTAAGTATTAGCTTATATTAAAACAGCTTAGAGTATGTCTTTGATGCCTTAAAGAATATAAAAAGAGTCAACCTAAGTCACAACAGTGGGACAGGTGAATCAAATTATCTTAATCCGATAAAAAATATACAGAACATAGATATCCTAAGTTATGCCAGTAAAAGCAGCTAAGCTGAATGAGTAACATTAAATCCAAATATATCACACCAGGATTTTAATTTATATTGACTTACATTTTTCATTTCTTATCTGGAGATACAACATGAAAATGAAAATATCCCACATACATGCTCTGTTTTTAATTCTTTTAATTGAGGGGCACCTGGGTGGCTTAGTTGGTTAAATGTCCAACTCTGGACTTTGGCTCAGGTCATGATCTCACGGTTCATGAGTTTGAGCCCCGCACTGGTCTCTGCACTGACAGCACGGAACCTGCTTGCGATTCTCTCTCTCTCCTTCTCTCTGCTCCTCCCCTGGTTGCTTCCTCTCTCTCTCTCTCTCTTTAAATAAACTTAAAAAAATTGTTCTAGTTGTTACATCTTCATTTATTCCCATCACTAAACTCAAAGGATACTGACTGCATTGATTTCCTTTCACCATCCCAACCACCTGCTTACTCGAGCCCTGTCAGAAGCCTGTGGTTTCTCCAACACGCCAAGCATACTCCTGCCTCGGTGCCCTCACGCTTGTTGTTCCCTCTGTCTGTGGCAACCTCTCCTCTGATCTGCACAGCTCACTCTCACCTCTGTCAATGTTATCTAAGTAACCCCCATACCCTCCCTTATTTCTCTAATGGATCACCCAGAGGGACTTTGCTTCATCTACTGAACACCTGCTATGCTGGGGTCTGAAATATTTGCTGAATGAATACTCTATGGAGGGCTGTCACTAGAAACATCTTAGATAGGAAAGTCCTAAATTCACCCAGTTTCAGTCATTTTGATATATAAACACACAATGCCTTAAGAACTCCCAATCCCTATCTCCTCACCCTAATGGTGAAACTGCCATCTCAGAGCCTGTGAGTGAAACTGGGGTCAAGAGTAAAAACCTCTCAAGTAAAACGTCTTCAAAGTAGTCTCTATAATCTTAGAGATTAGCCTTTGGAAAAGGGATTTGTTGCTGGAATTTCAAGAACATTAGCTCTGAGCCTGGCTTATATGCAAAAAAAATAAATAAATAAAATAACCCTCAGGAGTTTTTAATCAGTTGGAAATACTCTTTGGCAGTTAAATGAAGTTATTATTCATTCCTGTTACTCAATATGACCAAATCCAAAGGTTTCCTAGGCAGAACCTTTAATAAATCGTGAGCCAGACCTGCAAGGACAGAGCTTCAGTAACTCACCAGGACATCTGTCAGGTAGTCCACACTGTAGTTTTCACCATGCTTTCGTGCCTTCCCATTGATAGAGAGGGTGTAATTATAGTATTTAGAATTCTTTTCCTATTCGAGAGGAAAGTAAAAGTTGTTATGAGGTCAGCACAACAAAGGTCAGAAATCACGCTGGGCTATAAACTAAACTTTGTTTAAGTAGTGATAAGACATCAAAAAAAAAAAAAAAGGTAATTGCTCAAGTCAATACTGTATTGGATTCTCTGACTGAAGTTTATTAACTACTAACATAGTTTCAATAATATGTCCTAGTTTAAAATGCCACAATTGGATCAGGTAGAACAGCAAAATGTACTTAAACCGTGTATGACGCAGGAAAAATATCCTGCAAGGGAGTGACTTGTAAATCAACAGACTTTTTCTTAAGGAGATAGAACAGCTAATCATAAATGCAAAGAATTTATGTGGAAAATCAGAACTAAATTAGAGAGTAAATATATTTCACATCTGTAGGGCTGTGTATAATCGCCACTGACGTCAGTAACCACTCACCAAGGCATACCAGTAACTCCAGCCCAGAGGAACATGCTCTAGTCCACCTGCATCTGGGGCTCCGTACTGAAACACAAGACAAGTGGGGCATCAGAAATCCTTAGACATGACCAGATCAGAAAGAGGAAACTTTCAGAATCTTTTTATTCTATTTTAATTTATTTTAAAGATGGGCACATTCAATTTTATTAATTTTTTAAATGTTTATTTATTTATGAGAGAGAGAATGTGCATGCGAGTGAGTACACACCAGCGGGGGAGGGAATAGAGAGAGAGGGAGACACAAAATCTGAAACAGGCTTCAGGTTCTGAGCTGTCAGCACAGAGCCTGATATGGGGCTTGAACTCATAAACTGTGAGATCATGACCTAAGCCACAGTCAGTCACTTAACTGACTGAGCCACCCAGGCGCCCCTAGAATCTTTTGAGATCAGTGCCTGAAACATGGTAGGTGTGGGGTGCCTGGGTGGCTCAGTCGGTTAAGTGTCTTGACTTCAGCGCAGGTCATGATCTCGCGGTCCGTGAATTCAAGCCCTGCATCAGGCTCTGTGCTGACAGCTCAGAGCCTGGAGCCTGTTTCAGATTCTGCGTCTCCCTCTCTCTGCTGCTCCCCCACTGGACTCTGTCTCTCTCTCTCTCAAAAATAAATATACATAAAAATTGAAACATGGTAGATGATCAGTTTTCCCAAACACATAAACCAGTCAAAAAGTAAAGAACACTATAATCCTAGGAACTTCCGAAGCAAGACGTTGCAAACTAATGGCCAGTAGGTTCCAATCTTTAAAAAAGACCAACAACAATGAATAGAGGAGTATTTTGTGACATGTGACCGTTACATGAAATTGAAATGTCAGGGATAATGAAGTTTTATTGGAACACAGCTGCACTCACTGTTGATTTTTATAATGTCTATGGCTGCTTTCATGCTACAATGGCAGAGTCAAAAACAGAAAGTCCCCTCTCTCCGCAGTTTCACTTTCCATGGTTTCAGTTACCTGTTGTCAATGGTAGTCCAGAAGCAGATGATCCTCCTTGTGTCAAAAGGTCAGTAGTAGCCTAACACTATGTCACAATGCCTAAGTCATTCACCTCACTTCATTCCATCACGTACGTATTCTACTATCTTGTATCATCACCAGAAGGGTAAGTACAGTGCAATGAGATATGAGATACACCATATTCACATAACTTTTATTGCATTATATTGTTACAACTGTTCTATTGTATTATTAGTTGCTATTAATCTGTTACTGTGCCTAATTTATAAATTTAACATTATCACAGGAACATATGTACAAATAAAAACATAGTATATATAGGGTTCAGTACTATCCATAGTTTCAGGCATCCAGTGGGGGTCTGGGAAAGTATCCTACACAGGTAAGGGGATGGGGGGTGGGGGGTGGGGCGGAGAACTGTGTCATCACAAAAGAGACATTGCCTGCAGACCCTAAAATATTTACTTCTGGCCCTTTCCAGAAAAAGTCCACGTGGCTTAGGCCACAGGGTTCATTTCCTGAGCTACTGATGGCATAGAATGAATACTCCAACTAACCTTGTGGCTCACAAGGGCCAGAATCATCATATTATGAGCTCTCAGCCTATAACTTCAGTCATCCTGATGATGAAATCTACTTTTGGAGCTCAACTGATTTGAGGAGATGAATAAATGACCATAGAATCATCCCATTTTACCTTGACAAGGTTTAGTATTGCCCACTTAAGGAAGAATCCTTGAGAAATCTTTGTATTTTTTTAAAAAAATGTTTATTTATTTTTGAGAGAAAGAGAATATCCCAAGCATGCTCTGCTCTGGGGAGTCAATCCCATGAACTATGAGATCATGACCTAAGTTAAAATCAAAGAGTCAGACGCTTAACCGACTGAGCTACCCAGGCACCCCAAGAACTCTTCATATTTTAATAGATTTCTCCTAATTTTACACATACATTTCATGATCTTTGATATGCAAAGCAGTACACGTTCTGTTTATGACCCACAGCCTTATCTCGAGAACATAGTATCTCTAATTATTTATCATGGTTCTTTTCAAACTGACTCTTCTTTCAAACTCACAAGGTTGCAAATTCTCCAAATTATTGTGGGGAGGGAAAGAATGAACAGAAAGTTCAGATAAAATATTAGGATCTCCAGCAGCCATGGAAAAAGTATATAAGAAAATGTACATTTTTTCTCTGTCTCACATCCCCAGTTTTACTAGAGATAACCCAAATACTCTCAAATAAACTATTTCCTTTAAGTGTGAACTCTGACTAGAAGCTAAGGCCAATGTGGCAAACATAGGAGCCATGAAACCTGGCCTTGGCAGGCTATACTGGGGGTCTCTCCATCCAGGCGCACAAGAGGCCAGCATATACTGCATAGTCATATGCTTTCACGGCCTGAATATCCGAGGCTCTGAGTGCTTCCCCTTCATTACTGATCTCTCCACATTTTGTTCCCATGTTTTTCAGGTTAGAAAATGGGTTAAGTCTTAAGTTGTTAAGATGCAGGAAAGATGGTAGAAGGAAAAAATTCTTCACTCTGATCTTGATAAAGGGGAAATATAAACAAAGATGACAGTCGCATGACAAGCAAAATTCTTGAAGAAAAAGGGAAGATGCATCAGATAGCAGCGGTCATAGGACAATTTTTAAATAAATGCTATCAGGCTATTTAAAGGAAGAATAACTGGGGCACCCAGGTGGCTCAGTCGGTTAAGCCTCCGACTCTTGATTTCAGCTCAGGTCATGATCTCAGGTTTGTGAGTTTGAGCCCTGCATTGGGCTCTGCGCTGGCAGCGTGGAGACTGCCTGGGATTCTCTCTCTCTCTCTGCCCTCCTCTGCTCTGTCTCAAAATAAATAAAGTAAAAAAAAAGGGGGGGGAAGAATAACTATAGTACCTAAATCATGTAAATATGTTCATGTAAGTAAATTCTTGTTTAATGGGCAGATTAGGAGAAAACATATACCCAAAACATTTTAACGGGACTCAAATGGATACTAATTAAAAAACAATTAACATGAATTACATTAACTCACATTGGTAAGGTTTTTTTTTTTTTTAAGGAATAATCAGATCATTTAACATACCTCATTTAAGTACTTCCCTGCGAAAAAGGTCTGATAACCACACACTGATCTGAGAATTGCTGGGAAAGTATTTGGTTCTTGGATCTTCTGCCAAGACTTACTACTGCAGTTTCCCTCTAGAGTGTTGTTCACAACGTGATGGTTATGTGGGTACTTCCCCGTCAAGATACTGGCTCTGCTCGGGCAGCAAAGAGCACTTGGCACGTACTACAAAGGGAACAAAAGCAAAAAACCCAGTTACACAGGAAAGATGGATTTCTCATCACTTCTAAAGAAAGCTGCTCAATACTCTAACTTTGAATGTCTAATTTCCCATGGAATAGAGAGTTTTTTTTTTTTTTTTTTTTTTAACACATGACACACTTCAGAGCTGCTTTAAGTCACATAGTGGACACAGTAAAACAGACAATACAAACCAAGAGAACTGATTTATGTTGCAGTTAGATTCTTTCTGCAGAAAAACAGTGATTCTAATCTCATCTGCCAAAGGAATATTTACATGGTAGGAGCTAGGTCTTAACCAAAGACAAAGAATACCACTTGAATCTAATGTAGCTGAGAGGTTCAGGTTCATTTTTCAGGATATCTATAGTTTTATACACTTCCTGTATCACTTAAGACACTGGACACAGTTTTTCTACTCTAATTGTACTTCTATTAGCTACTGTCATCAGTAAATTTAGCCCATTCTACCCGATATTTGTATAGGTCTTAGTATATATCACCCAGCCACTTTAGAGAGTAACAGTTTATATTAGCACTAGCAGGGAAGGAATGCTCAGTCAAGCACACCCTTGCCAAAATTACATATGATCCCTTTTAAATACTTAGTATTTCTTTGGCCTTTCAAATTGGATTTGGCATTTTTAAATACTGGTGAGGATGAACATTCTCCACGTGCACATTGACCAACTGTGTTTACGTGAACGATTTGTTCACGTGCTTTGTACATTTTTTTCCTCCTGGGGCATCAGCTTCTTGTTACATAAAATTTGAGTTGAGGAAGGATGCAACCACATTACAAACTTGCCACTTTTCACTTTTGCCTTTTAATTTTGTTAGATATTTGTCTTCTGTAATTTCTACATTGGCAACCCTTGTATTCCTTTCCCATTTTTGTTTGCTGACCTAATTTTTGGCCGATGCCACACTGTATCTTCATATTTTGTTTTTATTATCTGGAAGAGCAATTTCTTCCTTTAAAAAAATTACCTTGACTGTTCTAACCTACTCATAATTCCAGATAAATCTGGAATCACTTTATTCGGCCTAAAAAAAAATCTTGTTGGGATTCTGATCAGAATAAACTAATGTGTCTTCCCACAGAAAATGAGAGGTGTATCTATGTATTAAATATCTTTATTATATCACTCATGAAGTTCTGTACCTTTATTTATATAGGTCTTAACTGTTACTGGCCACCACCAGCTACTCCTAGAGTCTGGCATACGAATGGGATCTTTTCTCTCTCCTCCCTACTTCTCCTCTAACTGGTTATATGGAATAAAGTTATTTTTATTTTCTCATTTCTACTTTACTAAACCCTATTCATTTAAAAAGTTTTCCAACAGTTCCATGTTTTCTAGGTAAAAAAAAATCCAAAGAAGTGGAAATAATAATTGTCTTTTCCAGTTTTCCAATTAATTCCACAAGATGCCAATGACTAGACAGTTCAGAACAGCATTAAGTGACAAGTATTATATCCTTGTCTCATTCCTGACAGCAACGCCCTGAGTCTTTCACCTCAACGGTAAGATGTGGTGTGCTACTTGTTTGAAATACTCATGATAGTAAGAATGCACTCTTATCAGTGTTATAAACTACAGGGAAAGATGCTAAAATTTCAGAGGACTTTCAAGCATCTATTAAGATGAACATCACATTTTTCATCTTTCAACTACTGGTCTTGTTGGAGGACAGTATAATAACTACCACTATGTAGTACTTACTATGAGTCAGGTGCTGACAGAAGTGCTTGCTTTACATGTACCAATTCATCTAACATCACAAAGACCCTGAGACAGATTGCAGGACCCCCATTTACAAATGGGGAAACCAAGGGCCAAAACCTTGCTCAAGGTCACACATTTAGAAAAGAGGCAGAGATGGCATTCAAACTAGGCGATCCAGCTCCAGACTCTGTGCTCTTAAGCCCAACACTATGCTGGTGTTTACTGGATTTCCTGTTAAGCTAGACTACTACTTACTTGGTTATGTGCATGGTTCCCGAATTTTGATTCGTTAGTATTTTATAATGGATTTTTCCATCTGTGTTTATATACACATATATATTTTACGTATACATATAGGTGAATATACATACACACAGAGATGTTAGTTTTGTTTGGTTGCTATTATCTTTTTCAGGTTTGACTATCCGGGTTAACTGGACTTTGTAATGTGGCCGGCAAGCGTTTATCACAAAGCAATTTATGTAGCATACATGTTACATGATTCTTAAAATCCATTTTCAAACTCCAAACAGTAAGGTTTTAAAATGAAGTTCTTTAGTTCTGAGCTACAGACCAAACTGGCTTAGAAAATACCTATAATTCATGTTCAATTAGTAAAAAGTAATGCTTCAATTAAAAGAACTTAAGGCACATTAAATAAGGTTCGCCCTTTAAATCAGGCATCTAACTAGGAAAAAAAAACACGCAGATTACACTAGATTCCCCGAAAGAGAGTGTTTCTTCTTAGAACATGAACAGAAAGTCTCACAAAACTAAATTCAAAACTTACAGCACTGGAGAAGGTCATCCCCATTTCTCCAATGAGAGCCTTGGTTTTTTTTAGTGGTGTCTGCAAAGTAAATAATTGTCTGTTAAACGATTTCCTCCCATAAATAAAAACACACAGACCAAAACTCATGTTTTCTGCACCTTACTCGCAATGATCAGCTCTCACCAGACACTAAGAAACCACCAAGAGAGTCTTGTGTGATTCTTGAGATGAACCAAACAGGTCTGGTTACAGTTCAGTTATGTCCCCTGCAAAAGGGTCATAATGCTTGCAGGAAGGGAACGTTCACAGCTGGCAGCATCATTCCAACAATGCTGATTTCAATGTGATGAAATTTCGGTGTTCTCATTCATCACCAGCCCCCTTACAAGACAGATAAGGTAGCTCTCCATTAATTCACTTTTAGAAGTGGGCTATGGGATAGGATATGAAAGGAGCCTTCCACCCTATAAAGAGAAAGAACACGTAGGTTCTAAAAGTCAGATAAAGCCCTGCGGCCCAGAAAAGGACTCAAATATCACACATTCAGTGGTGGAGCCCAAATACATGCTTTTCAAATATAAGCTCAAAACCCTGTGCACTAGGCCAATCACCGCCTCAGGTAAGGACTTGAACCATGTGGCAAATAGTAGAGAGAACAATTAAGCTCAAATCACAGAGTGAGGATAAAAGTATGAAGGTCATTTAAATACAAATAAAAGGAACACTAACAATCTTTATTCGGATTCCGGACAAAAGGAAAGGACAATTGAAGAAACTCAGTTTAGTTGTATTACATGAATCGGTTCATGATTTCGAATAATACCATATTCTGTGCAGTTTTAAGTATATCTTATTGTGTAATAGTTTAATAATAATCTAAATATGTTAACAAGGGTCTTGTTTACAATACTGTATAAATCACTTTTTCCCACTGATTTATATAGATAGTAAAAAATCTAAAGAACCCGTAAACTCAAAAGGATGAGAATCCTAACTCATTCAAGAAGACCTTTCATAATTTCACGAGTAGACCCATAATAGGCTCCCAGGAAATGCTATAGATACGTAAGGTCTTCGCTAACCTCCAGAGGCAATGTCCACCAGCTACGGTCTCCCACAGAACATCTCTGGGTGCTACCTTTAGGTAAAGAATACTGGGTTGAATGAAACACGGGCTTGATGAAAAATCTGAATTATGATGACACGGGGAGGGGAAATGAGAATACAAAGTGTAAGTGGGGAAAAAGACTATGTGAGTTGATTACATGGGACTTAATCCTCAAACCGTCTGGTAAACATGCAAGTCTACTGAAGAGTATCTGATTTACAGAAGACTATACTGTGTGATTTTATTTATTTATTTATTTTGAGAGACAGTGCACATGTGTGGGTGTGGTGGAGGGGCAGAGATAGAGAGAGAATCCCAAGCAGGCTCCACGCCCAGCACAGAGCCCGACGCGGGGCTTGACCTCACAACTCTGAGATCATAACCTAAATTGAAATCGAATCAGATGCTTAACTAACTGAGCCACCCACGTGCCCCTATATTGTGTGATTATAGCCTACTTCCTAAACACTTAATGTGTGTCAGGCACTGATCTAGGCAATGACTGTATAAAAGACAGGTCCTTGCCCTCATGACCTTTGTACTCTTGGGGACTTAAGCTAACAGGTAAACAATCATTTCAGGCAGTGAAAAGCACTGTGAGCAGAATGTGCTTAGAGCTGGCAGGAGGAAAAGGGGAAACTAGATGGGTGATCAGGAGAAGCCTCTTTCAGCACGTAACTTTGGTACTTAGCAGCACATGACAAGGAGGTCAGCCAGGCAAAGATCCAGGAAAAGATGTTTCCAGGCTGAGTGAAGAGCAAGGAAGAGGGCTGCCAGAGAAGGAAAGAGGAACATGTGAGGAACAGAAAGAAGGCGAATGTGGTAGAAGCAGCACAGCAAGTAAAGGAGACTGTGGTGTTAGACAAGGTCAAAGGGTCAGGCGGGCGTCAGCCGATGATGCAGGGTTGCCCAGGAACACAGATTCCAGTGGAAGTAAGACATTTATATTAATGACCATAATTTTTATACTGCTAACACCAGTGCAGTGATAACCGTAATCTGTGCCTAATCAAACAAGTCCTTTTATTTTTTTTTAAGTTTATTTATTTATTTTTTAAAGAGAGAGTGTGAGCAGGGGAGGGTCAGAGAGACTGAGAGAGAATCCCAAGCAGGCTCTGCAGGGTCACCACAGAGCCCCTTATGGGGCTCAAACTCGCAAACTGTGAGATCATGACATGAGCCAAAATCAAGAGTCAGACGCTTAACTGACTAAGCCACCAGGTGCCCCAAACAAATCCTGAACAAGAAACCACACTGTATTGAAGATGTGTGTCCATGCTAATCTGAATACTAAAATGGAACCTTAAGATGTAAGAAAAGACAGCTGCAAGGCTGGTCAGGTTAAGGATGTACAACACTTTTTAAAAAAAATTTTTTTTCTTAAGGTTTATTCATTTTTGAGAGAGAGACAGAACACAAGCAGGGGAGGGGCAGAGACAGAGAGGGAGACACAGAATCCAAGCAGGCTCTGGGGTGTGAGCTGTCAGCACAGAGCCTGATGCAGGGCTCGAACTCGGGAACAGTGAGATCATGACCTGAACCGAAGTCGGATGCTCAACCCACTGAGCCACCGAGGCGCCCCGGATGTACAACACCGTTTAAGCAGCAATCTTATACTGGAATATGGGTAAATGTGTTATACTTTAACTCATCCAAAGCAAATCCCTTCCATAAAAATCCTAAGGAGTCATTTACTTTCTTGGTTCCCGTGTAGAGCTGCTCTGAAATAAACTTTTAACAATTCTAAAAAATCTGTGGCTGATTTTTCTTTAAACAACCACTTTTAAAGACCACTTTGCTTCAAACAAAGAACACACATGACGTCGTCTTCTCCTACATTTCATCCTGGCTCCTTCCCTGATTTCCTTGAAGTGCTGACCAAGTGTCACTTTTTCTAGAGTGAATGATTTTAAAAAGAGTAACCTGTGTTTCTGTGAAGAACAGTGTGTCCATCACAGCATAACATTCAAAATCAAGAATAGTAACTATTCTCTAAGCAAAAAACCCAAAGTCCCACAGATGATACCTATAAACAAATACAGTGAAATGTTAAAGATGATGCAGAAAAGACTTTTTCAAAGATGACCGAAAGATTCTACATGAAACAACAGTCACACAGGTGCTATAACCCTCTGACCTGAGCTAGTCTTGTGGACTGGACTACTGTTTATTTTGCCAACAGTGGCAGCAATTCATAATCTTTTTTGGGTCAGAGACCTCACTCTGTCCACAGAAGTAAAGATAATACACAGAGTATTTCATGGAAATTAAGGATTTCCGTGACCGCAGCGGTGTCCATCAGTATCATCTAAAGACTCTGATCTGTGGTATAAGTGTCAATGCTGATGTGGATATGTGCAAGGGTATCTGGTGAGTCACTATTATCACAGTGTTCTAGAACAGGAGAAAAATGGGGCTCTGAGATAGGACACCAGATTTCCCCCCTTATTAGCTATAGGAACTTTGGCCAAGTTACTTAACCCCCTCTCAGTATTAGTTTCCTCTTATTTAAGCAAAGGACAATACCTACAGCAGAGGATTCCTATAATGATTGAAGCACAAATTTAATACTTCACACTCTAACTGGCTCCCGGTAGGTTTTCAAATGCTGCTATTGTCTTAGGGCTTTCCCTTCAAGTCCTGTTTAACAACTAGTGGTAGAATATTCTGAAAAAGGCTAAAAAAAAAAAAAGCCAGAATACCCCCAGAGAGTTGGAAGCATTAAATTTGACTTGTGCCCTCCACTCAATTTCGGCTCCTCTCTCTAGTATAAACACCTATAAAAAAAGAATCTGCTACTGGTTTAAAGAAGTAAACACAACTAACACAATTGAGTTCACAATTAAAGAGAACTCAAATATATACAGACCACATCTGTGGTCTCTAAGAATTAAGACACTCAATTTTAAACACCTTACATTTCAGTGATAAAGTTTTGTTTTCAACAGAGATGTGAAAGCTCGATCTTTTAATTGTTTTAGTCACTACGCTATTACTAATTTTTGATAGAGATGGCTTGCTTTTTCTAGATGAAACACTTAAAAAATTTTTTATTATTTATTTTTGAGACAGAGACCGAGTGCGAACAAGGGAGGGGCAGAGAGGGAGGGAGACACAGAATCTGAAACAGGCTCCAGGCTCTGAGCTGTCAGCACAGAACCCGATGCGGGGCTCAAACCCACGAACTGCGAGATCATGACCTGAGCCGAAGTTGGACGCCCAACCAACTGAGCCACCCAGGAGCCCCACTTAAAATTTTTTTTTAATGTTTCTTTATTTTGAGAGAGAGAGAGAGAGAGAGGGCGCACATGCATACAAAAACGTGCACGAGAAGAGGAGTGGGTGGGGGGAAGGAATCCAAAGAAGGCTCTGTGTTGATAGCGCAGAGCCTGATGCTGGGGGTGGATCTCAGGAAATGAGAGATCATGACCTGACTCAAAATCAAGACTAGGTCGCTTAACCAACTGAGCCACCCAGGTGCTCCTAGACAAAATACTTTTCAAGGCTACAAAAAACTTTATTTTTTAAAGGGAATTTTTCGAGGCGGGTAAGAGTAGTGGTTGGAATGGAAGAACAAAGTAAATTCCAGGAGGGCAATTAAGTCAAGACTCTTCAATGTCAACATGGCAGAGTGAAAAACTAAAAGGCAATGAGGCATATGTGGCAAATAAGAAGCATAGAGTCAAAATGCAAGCATCTTACACATCAACTAGAAAAGATTCTCATAGCCGTGAATGCAGCCCTGGGTAAGAAATAACATCTTAATTCATAACCCAGAAATACACATATAGATCTGTGTATCTTTGCCACATGGGCCGCACCAACATTTTCTATTCTACTTTATTCCACCAAAATGCTGGTAGCTAGTCACTAAACTGATTTCACAACTCACTTATGGGTTGCAGTCGCAGTCCGAAGGACAGTGCGGTAGGGAGTTCCCACACAGGGTAAGTTAGGAACCTCTTGCCTGAAGTGTTTTCATAGTCTCAGCATATAGCTGAAAGCAAAAAGAGAACTGAAAGGAAGAAAGAAATAAAGCAGATCTTAAGAAAAATAATAAGAGAAACGCCATACCCAGGATCAGAGCACTCGTTAGGATTTTGCCCTGACTGCTTCAACTACTTAAGCGCCTTGGGAAAGCCACTCTCTGGGGCTCCCATGACTAGGGGGCTGGGTCAATGCTCCTGAAGGTCGTAAATTCCAGATCGCTAAGATACAGAAGATTAACTCTGGGGAAGAACGAAGTCTCGTGACAAAACGCATTTAAAATGGAACACGGACAGGAGTAAACAGTGCATCAGACAGGTGCTTAATTAGGCTCATTGAATTTTCTTGATTCTTGTAGGCAAAAGGCACCCTGAGTAGTTGGACAAGCTACCTACCAGATTAGTTCATTTCAGCATTTGTTTTACAAATATCAGGCACAGACATTGTACACATAGACAAATACAGAGGTGGCCTAGGTCCTTCACAGAGAGGGCTCTGATCCTCTAAACCAAAAGAAGAGCAATTAAAGTTTGCGTGCTTTTGGCCAGCACCTGTTCCTTGCTGGTTCAGCCCATCCCTAACTGGCGTCCACATGTTTATTGTGAGCTATAAACGCGAACCCCGCAGCCCTCAGGTCCAGACTAGAAGCTCCGTGTGGTGCGTGCAAGTGTCTACTCAAAGAGACGCGAGGCAAGAGACGCGGGAGAAAGAGAAAATAGAGTCCTGCGGCCCCTAAACTTGCGTAAGGGGGTTTGGCGTGGCAAAAGCAAACCTATCCCGGGGGTAGGCAGCCAGCTGAGGGAATTGGGGTGGCGACGGCGAAGGAGGACAAGGAACCGGGGGGTCAGCCCGGAAGATGGAGGGGCGGGGCAGAAATCGAAGAGTTACCATGCCGCCGAGCACTTCGTCCTGGTCGTCGGTGAGGAGCAGCACCACATTGGGCCTCCGAGAGCCCGCCGCCACCCCAGAGACCCCCAGGCAGCTGCCCAGCAGCAGCAGCAGCGCTGGGCTGCAGGAAGGCAGGTGACGGGGGTTGTCCCGCCGGGGCCCAGTTGGGGCCAGAGGCAGGAGCCACATAGCGGACAAGGTGCCGGGGTGGCCCCGGGACCGAGTGGAGGGACGCGCAGGTGTCTGAAGGGCAAGAGGCGGAGGACCCGCAGGAAGAAAGGGATTGCACGGAAAAGGGCCCGGGCTGGGGTCAGGCGTTTTCTCCCCTAGCACGATCACGTGAGCCGGGAACAGGAGGCGGAGCACGCCGTGCAGTCACGTGAAGAGAGACAGGGTGGGACTGCGGGCGGAAGGGGAGGGAGGACGGACCAGTCGGCCGGAAACAGGAAGTGGGCTGGGAGGGGGACGAAAAACAGGTCCGAGAACGGGACCTGCTCTTGTTTTTTCTCAGGCGGGGGTTGGGTCCTCGGGGGACGTGGATCTGAATGGTTGGTGTAAGGTTTAAAAGAGAGAGAAGATGAGATGAAATGGAGGAGAGAATCAGTTCCCAGTAAGCGTTTAAGAGAAGGGAGAAATGTACCTACCAGATAGATGAGCTGGTAGGCCAAGTCGGCTATATTATATTTAATCTCCGAGTCAAGAGACTCGGGTCTTATATTTAATCATTTCTAATTTTTTCTACCACCCACCTACTAAATTTGGAGCTGGATTCCAAGTTAGCTTTCTTAATTTCAAGCCTCAGCTGATAACATGATTTCTAACAGGTAAACAATTTAGGGATATCCTGACAGCCTAATTAATATCCCTTGGCGAGTTTTTGAATATTTACCCTAGTATTCTTTGGTGAATTTTCGAAAGCCCTCTTAGAAGATGTTGGAGGATAGGCACATTGAACAAAAACAAAACCCCTGAAACATGGTCACCCAACTGCATTAAGTAATGTTTAGGGGAACAAATTCCATGAAACGAGGGCTCTAAATACTTCTGTGGTAGCTCTAGAACAGCTTTATTTCAACTTTCTGCTGAAGTCTATAAAAACAGAATTACCCCTGGCGAGGTGAAGGGTCAAGGCTTATTTCCAACTCAGAACAACAACCTGTATGTCCTGGCTCCTAACAAAGTGTATTTTCTCTAAGCTGGACCATCTGGCGTGAAAAGTGTTTTAAAACTCATGAAAAGTGTTTTAAAACTGGTGAAAGCACTATGCTATTATGAGGTAAAAGTAATTGTGGAAGTAATTTGAAATGTCCACTAAAAGGATATGCAAAAGGAAGTGTTGCCTTTTTTTTTTTTTGTAACGGATTTACGGAAGGCAAGAGAATCTTTACAAAATGAAGTCAAGTTCCACTGCAAGAAAAATTATGCTGGGAATCTGGTCAGAGTAATTCCCAGACGGCCATGGCACTGGGTAACAGCCTCAAGCTGGGCTCATTTTACAAACTTGTGGAATAACTCAAGCTTCAAGCTGGGCTCATTTTGCAAACTTGTGGAAATCAAGACTTCCAGGAAGACTTCTGGAACACACAAAAAAGAACCTTCTTTCATGCCCCAAATTGTAAGATTATATCACTGTTCTTAGTTCAATCCTAGATTATAAACTGTTTGATGGTAGAGATTTTATGATTAGGCCTAACTTTATTCTAGATGCTAGGCATCTGGAACTTGCAGTATAGTTGCAGAGAGATATACAATCTAATAATCACAGAAGTGTATTATTACAAATAAGGAGACATTCTGTCAAGGAAAAGTAAAAAGTGCAATGAGCATTTAAGGAGGTGGGGGCTGACCGAATTTATGATAGGCTAAGGAAGTAAACTTTCAGTGGCCATGTGAAATTTAAATAGGAGATGATTTGTTAATGGAATAGTGGGGTGGTAGAATGTCTCCTAGGCACAGTACAGCATATGCAAAGGTCCTGAGGTGATGCATTCAAAGAACTAAAAGATGCCAGTGTAGTTGGAGCAGAGGGAGAGGTAGACAGGACCCAGATCCTATGTAGAGGATTTTGGTTTTCAGCCTAAAGCTAATGGGAAATCACTGGAAGAGTAGGGGAGAAAAAATATCATATGTAAATTTTATAAGATCCCTTATGCTGTAGTATACAGATTAGAAGACAACAAAGATGGATAAAGGAAGATCAATTAGGTGGAGAAAGATGATGATAACAGGAACACATCCAGATTTTGTGGGGCATGAAGCTTATATGTATACAATTTGGGAAGGGTGGCTCCTTAAAAAGAATAATTACAAATTCAAAATTAGGTGCAAAGTGAATATTTATTTAGACTAAGAAAGGAATACCAGTATTATCGATTTTTAAAAGTTGACAAATATTGCAAATTACAAATACAAAATTTTTAAACATAATATTTTTTATTTATGTTAAATAAAATTTTAATGTTTATTTTTGAGAGAGAGATAGAGGGGCAGTGTGAGTGGGGGAAGGGCACAGAGAGATGGAGACGCAGAATCTAAAGCAGGCTCCAGGCTCTCTGAGCTGTCAGCACAGAGCTCGACGCGAGGCTTGAACTCACAATAAAACATATTTTTATTAATGAACTACCAGAAACACCTCTCTATGTTTTTCCCCCCTACATTTTATGGGTATGTACACTTCAGTCATCTCTTCATGTGACAGAGGCTTAGTAATATTCTATAGAGAGAATAGGAAGATAATTTAGTGTTTAGTATAGTTGATCAGTATTTATTTCTTATTACTGATAATTCAGAAGAATTTTTTTTCATCCTCACAGTTCATTATTGGTTACACACACACACACACACACATACACATTTTAATCATGTATTATGAGTTTATGTGATCTTCGTTTATGTCAATTTGAGGTCAAATCAGAAAGAAGTCTAACTATTTTTAATTTATATAATTTGCTTTCTTCACAAATAGATTATCAAAACATTCAAGAGCCTATTTATGGGGCACCTGGGTGGCTCAGTTGGTTAAGCATCTGACTTCGGCTCAGGTCATGATCTCATGGTTCGTGGGTTCAAGCCCCACATCGGGCTCTGTGCTGACAGCTCAGAGCCTGGAGCCTGCTTCAGATTCTGTGTCTCCCTCTCTTTCTCTGACTCTCCCCTGCTCATGCTCTGTCTCTCAAAAATAAATAAACATTAAAAAATATTTTTTAAAAAAGAGCCTATTTATTACTTTCATTTGCAATTTATCACTTCATTTTCTTTTTTAAAATTTTTTTAATGTTTTATTTATTATTGAGATAGAGAGAAGCAGAGCATGAACTGGGGAGGGTCACAGATAGAGGGAGACACAGAATCCGAAGCAGGCTCCAGGCTCTGAGCTGTCAACACAGAGCTGGACGTGGGGCTCGAACTCACGAACCGTGAGATCGTGACCTGAGCCAAAGTCGGCCGCTTAACTGACTGAGCCACCCAGGCACCCATCACTTCATTTTAAACAATCACTGTCTTCGTTATCTGAAAAAATTATTACTATTTACTTCTCGATGTCAAGATAATTTCTTTTGATTTTCTCACTCATCTTTATTACTTTCATTTCATATTTATTAATTTTTTAGCCTCAATTTTATCTCAGTACTTTAATAAAATAAGTTTAAAGATGACATGAGAAGGTGCCCGCTATATACATCCACATCAGGAGTCTATGATTTATCAGTTGTTTAATTGAAATGTTCCAAAGTGTCTTTCTAAATTGTAGTTAAAAATGTTATATTTGGGTTTTATGAACAGTTGAATATGTTTTTACACCTCATTTGTGTTTTGGTTTGTCTTTTGAGTCATTGAAAACATATTTTAGAGTCTTTAAACTTTCAGTAAGCCTATATTACAAGACGTGAACACCTTTATGATGGGCAGACCATTTCATTATGCTTAGCCTCTTTAAGAAAAACTCCAACTTGGCATATATGTTTAAAAGATTAAGAAAAAAAGATTCCACATAGTAGTTGAACCTGAAAGTAAGGTACACAACAGTCTCAGATTATTGAAGAAGTTGACACCGTCAGATGCTTTGAAGGCAGACTTTCCTCTAACAAAATCAAGGTAGTGATTTGTGCTTGGCTCATGTGCTGCAATTGTTTTTAAAGCACATGCAGCCCTTTGTTCTAATCATAGTAATAGCTGTGCCGACATATGACTGCAAATGTTGTTCAACTCCAGGTTAAAATGGCTCAAATCTTTTTTCCCCTTGTTGAATAAAGTCTGATGAATGTTTTCAGTTAGGTACAAAAATTAAAAATTGCTAATAGAGGTTCCTATCAGAGGAGTAGTCCACAATAATTGACAACTAATCAGTTTGTCACATCCAGAATAGAATGTATGTTATTATTTGATGTCTGGTTATGTATTTGACTTACCGCTTTTTAAAACATTTCCCCATCAGGGCGCCTGGGTGGCTCAGTCAGTTGAGCAGCCGACTTCGGCTCAGGTCATGATCTCACAGTTCGTGGGTTCGAGCCCTGCATCGGGCTCTGTGCTGGCAGCTCAGAGCCTGGAGCCTGCTTCCGACTATGTGCGTCCCTCTCTCTCTCTGCCCTTCCCCCGCTCATGATCTGTCTCTCTCTGTCTCTCAAAAATAAATTTAAAAAAAGTAAAAAAAAAAACATTTCCCCATCATTTAATTTGTCATAAATTGTCTTGCTAAAATAAGTCACATTTATTTATTTTTTTAATGTTTATTTTTGAGATAGAGACATGCACAGAATGTAAGTGGGGAAGGAGCAGAGAGAGAGGGAGACACAGAATCTGAAGCAGGCTCTGAGCTGTCAGCACAGAGCCCAATGTGGGGCTTGAACACACAGACCATGCAATCATGACCTGAGCCGAAGTCAGACATTTAACCCACTCAGCCACCCAGGTACCCTAATAAGTCACTCTTTAAAATGTCATCATTTTTTCCTAGACCTTAAGCAAAAATGGATTAAACCCAGCTATTATTTGAAAAATTCCCATGAAACTTCTGTTATGACAACACTACTTTTTATCATGACCTTTGAAGTAAAAATATCTTTCACTTACATATTTGATAACCTTAAGACCTCCATCTCTGACCATGATGCAGTAATAGGGCCAGACTAATCTTCTTGCTATAAACAACCAGAAAAACAGGACAAAATATATGTTTTCACACCATGGACAACAGGCAGTGCAGGACTCTGACCCATGTGTGAAAAGGAAACAATTGACTGCGTTCAACCTGGAAGCACATTGTGAACCAGGGAGCCAGAGAGAGGACTCCGTGTAGAACGCAGATGAGTTGAGGGGACTGAGATTAAGTTTGGGGGAGGCCGAGGTACTTGGAAGTTGTGGGGCAAAGTTCCAAAGAGAAGGAAAAGCTCCAGCAATCTGCACAGATACCCTCTTGAGGTTTCGTTGAGTACTAAGATGTGCATGTGTTGGATGAAGGCATCATAAGATAAGGTGATGAATAACCAAAGAGATGTAAGAATTCTCGGTAGAAATATTTGAGATCCAATCTGCCAGAAGAGAGTCTTCCTTGATCACTGGGGGGGTATTCAGCAGAGAATGCAAAAAAAGTCATACCTTAGTAGTGGGGCCACTTTCACCATGAGTGAAAACTATTGTACACCTGCAATGACAAACTTTAAATTCAAGTCTCAAAATATCAAGCTGATCTGCAAGAAACTTAACTTGTATGCCAGAAGGACACACACCCTTAAAAAGAAAACTACGAAATCCAGATACCGAACAATATGAAATTCATGTTGTCCTGCATCCAATAAAAAAAAATTACTACACAGGATCCCAAATAGGGAAATGTGACCCGTAACCATGGGAAAATCAATCAATAGCAACATAATTAACAGGTCAGGGATTTAAAACCCCTCTTACAATGATACGCCATAGTCTATACGGATCTAGACCATCTGTCCATTGCACCGATGACATGCTGCTCAGGCAGGACGAACAAGAGGCAGCTCACATGCTGCAATCTTTGATACGATGCATGTGCTCCGGGGAGTGAGGGATGGACCCTATGAAAATTCAGACACTTGTTCCTTCAGGATTTGTAGGGATTTTAGGGGTCCAGGGGTGTATCAGGTCACTGTCTCCAAAGTAAAAACAAATTGCTGCATCTTGCTTTTCTTATTACAAAGAAGGAAGCACAGTGCTCATTCTACCTTTTTGGATTCGGCATGTACCTATTCCACCTAGGAATAGTGCCTCAGCTGCATACTGAGTGGCATGAAAGCTGCCAGCTGTGAGCGGGGCCTGGCGCAGAAAAGCACACTACAGCGGACAGGGCTGGCTATGTAATCTATGGGGCCCAGTGCGAGTAATAATGCAGAAAAAAGGTGACACTAAATGTACTAAGGTATAAAGCCTTTCATTTAAAAAATATGGTATTACTGGGGTGCCTGGGTGGCTCAGTTGGTCAAGTGTCTGACTCTTGCTCAGGTCATGATCTCATGGTTTGTGGGTTTGAGCCCCGTGTCAGGCTCCTCACTGATGGCGAGAGGCCTGCTTGGGATTCTCTCTCTCCCTCTCAGTCTCTCTGCTCACGTGAGCGCACGATCTCTCTCACTCTCTCTTAAAATAAATAAACTTTATAAAACAATATTGTATTACTAACAAAATGCAATGGGGGCTTATAGCGATACATGAGTAACACCATAATCTTACAAACTGCTATTAATATTTTTGGTGTTATAATTTATATATCCAATAAATGATATTTTATTAACATGATACCTTGACTAATACGGTTTTTCTGGCTTTCCTGAAAATTCATTTCTTAGGCCATCAAAATGTGTACTTGTAGCAACTTTGTTTTCATTTTATATAGTTGAAAGCAATGTCATTTACTCTTGGCAAATGCATAATTACAAATAATTGTTAAGAAGTTTTAATTTTAAGGAGGCTTTTTCTTCCAACATAACTATTACGGAAGCTATTAAGAGTTTTTTTTATAGGCTGTATAACAAAGGGATACATTTTTGATGGATTATTTCAAAATAGAAATTTTAGCATATGTGGAACTGATGATTCTTGTGGAATAATTTTTCTAAAAACATTTAAATCTTAAAGATCATTTTGATTTAGATATGAATTCTAAATGTAAGTCAAAAATTATTGTAATTTTGCAGTTGTAAAATTGTCAGTGGTATAATAGTTACACTGTAATGTTTCCTTTGACATTTCCTATAACTTGAGGTTGTACAAGAAACCTCCAGCAGCTTCAAACTTTAACAAAGTTTTTTTAACGTTTTATTTTATTTTTTTGAGAGACAGAGACAGAGCACGAGCAAGGGAGGGGCAGAGAGAGAGGGAGACACAATCCAAAGCAGGCTCCAGGCTCTGAGCTGTCAGCACAGAGCCCGATGTGGGGCTCGAACCCACAAACCGTGAGATCATGACCTGAGCCAAAGTCAGACACTTAACCAACAGAGCCACCCAGGCACCTCAGCTTCAAAGTTTTATATACAGCAATTCAAGGTGCCTGTCTATTCATTCTATCATAGCACCTTGAATTACAAGGAAAAATTAATTTGAAATTCCTTTCATCATTAATAATTGGTTCATCTGGACTTTCACATGAAAATGGTGTTATTTTCCATTTAGAAGCTTGTGGGTATTTGTTTCACCATGTTGCGGAAGTTTTCTAAAATCTCTGAAGAATTCTAAACTCTCAACTCTGATAATTCAAATAATTCTCTGTTTTATTATAATGTTCACATGTGTGCTTTTATTTCATAATAATTTACTGACAAGATGTATTGCCTGAAAGCAAGTAGTTCCCATCCTAGTTCTCAAAGATTGGTGCAAATCTTTGACGGGATTTGGGGAGCCAAAGGAGATCCCTACAACAGGTCCCAGCATTGGCCTTGTGTAGAGCCTCTTCCCCTTCCCATTGCTGTCGCCACCCCACTGCTTCTCCACTGTTCTCTCCACTGTGGCTGCCACTAGTTTGGACTCTGGTCTTTTTCTGGCCACTCTGGGGCCCTGAGACTCCCCGGACTGCCCTGAGTCACGTGCATGTGACAATTGCTTCGTGCCTGGCTGCTGCTTGCTGTATCCTCTGTCCTGGTTTATCTCTTCTGCTTTTGCAAGTCCCACGGACTTTATTTTCAAAACATAAGTTCAAAGATACAGTTGTTAGTCATTTCAAGATGGTGACCACAAAGCATCAAGCCAAGGATAGATACCTTCTGAGAATGATGCTCTGTGCAACTACAGGGTTCACATCTTAAAGTCTGTCCTAGTGGCAGACCCGGCCTCTGACACAAGTAAGCCTTTTGCTTGGGCCATACACTCTGTCAGACCCTATGGTATTCCGGGTGTCAGCGATGAGAAAAGATGAACAAGCCCCAGTGGGAAAATGTTATCTACAGCTGGATTACACATTTTTTGAAAAATAACTCCTGGCGTACTGAGCCCTCATAGAGATGGAACTCTTGGCCATGAGACACCAAATGACCATGCTTCCTGTACTGTCCACCATGAGTTGGGTTCTCTTGGATCGACCAAGTTGAAGTTGGTAAGGATCAGCAGTAATTTTACATAAGATGAAATATTACCTATGAAACCAAGCATGTGCAAGACTAGAGGGAATAAACAAGTGCATGAATAGGTAGCCCAGACTCTCAGATCACTCAGCATGTTACTTGAGTACCCCTCTCTCAGCTCACACCTCAGGTACTGTCTGACCAGGCAAAGGAGGAGGAGAAAGCCTGAGATTGGTTTATGGATAGAACAGCTTGGTATATTGATGCAAGGTGGAAATGGATGGTGGGTTGCAGCCTCACTCGGGGCTGCCCTTGAACGACAGTGGTAAGAGAAAACCATCCTAATGGGCAAGGCTTTGGTTGGTGCACCTGACCATCCAGGTTGTGTGGCAAGGGAGGTGGTCTGATGTTAGAATATATATGCATTCATTAGTAGTGGTGAATGGCCTTGGCTGGTCCCGTCATGGGTATGGAAGGAAAATGGCTGGAAGATTGCAGATAGGGAGGTCTGAGGTAGAGGCAAAAGCATGGACATCCAGTAGTAGGCACAAAGTGGGAAGATCTTTGTGTGACATGTTTATGCCCACCAGAAGCATTCACCATGGAAGAGGCACTAAACAACAAATTATACAAAATAGCTTAGTCATTTTAGGTTAGCCACCCTTTGTCAGTGGCCACCTAAATGCTGGCATGGTAGGCACCTCACGCTCAGAGAGTGTCACGTGATTACAGGTAGGCTATCAGAAGTTTGGCTCCCAGCTGATACGCATTGAGCAATCACAGGTTTTTACTATTACGAAGAAAAAGTTATATTCTGTCACTTTGCAAGCTAGTGTAACAATCATTAAGCAGTAAGATTAGATCTCCAAAGTTCCTCTTAGCACTCAGATTTTATGACTTAAATGTCATTCATAATTAATAGTCCTTATTTATTTTTAAATGTTTATTTCTGAGAGAGAGCGCATGCACGCAGGGGGAGTTGAGAGAGAGAGGGGGACAGAGGATCTGAAGTGGGCTCTGTGCTGACAGCAGAGAGGCTGACGTGGGACTTGAACCTTTGAATGGGGCTTGAACTCTTGAGCTGTGAGATCATGACCTGAGCCAAAGTCTGATGCTCAACCAACTGAGCCACTCAGGCTCCCCTAATGGGCCTTATTTATTGACTAACTACTGTGTAATACTATGTATTTCTTAAGGTCTATCTAAAGCTTGGTGGTTTTTTAAAACGTACTAAAATCCCTTTTTAACCTGGCATCCCAGCGTTATGGATTGAAGAGTCTTCTGCATGTCTAGTTATTAAACTGAAAATAGAGATTATTGTAGTCCAAGCATATAAATAAATTGTAATCAGCAAAAATAAAGAGCAAAAATGAGCTTTCATGAGCAGAAGCTGAAACCCCAGCCATGACCTTTTGAATTTCTCTTATGCCTGGGAATGAGCAATCCCTGAAGGATTAGAGTAGAAGATTAAATGCTATATATTAGAAATCAGCTATTCCGAGCATAATCAAAGCTTTCATCAGAGCAATTCATTATTTATGTGTGTGTCTGAACATGCTGAAAAAATTATCATATTATCAAAAATGTTGAGTCTTGTTAGGTAGTTTTTTTTAAATTACTTTTAACGTTTATTCATTTTTGATAGCGACAAAGTGCAAACGGGGGAGGAGCAGAGAGAGAGGGAGACACAGAATCAGAGGCAGGCTCCAGGCTCTGAGCTGTCAGTACAAAGCCGTACATGGGGCTCAAACCCAGGAGCCGTGAGGTCATGACCTGAGCTGAAGTTGACGCTTAACTGACTGAGCCACCCAGGCATCCCTTGTTAAGGTTTTAAGTGACGGGTATCAGAAGGTTATTGGCAAGACCCTGATGTCTGGAAATAATTTAAATGTCTAGAGCTTGTAGTTTGCACACTAGATTTACATAATTTGTATTCTATAAATTGTAGTAAGTTGTACTCATCTTAGGTGCTTCTTAGCTCCTTGTAAATATAATGCATCACTAGATCTTATATCTGGTATAAAATAATTAGTATAATTATTTAAATATTAAAGCTAAATTTCCAAATAAGTTAAAATATTGATTGTTATCAGTAGCATAATTAACCATAGTAAATTTAATTTTAGCTATTACCTTTAGTCATGATCAGTTTGAAATTATATTCTGTGAGACCAATAGTTCTCTCTTACCTTCAGTTAGAAGGCTTCAGAGCTTCAGGGAACTCACCTGGGGACTTCCAGTCACCAGGGAGCAGGAATATAAAGTCCAAAACTGGGCTGCTCTATGCTAACGCCACTTCTAAGATTCTTTTTAATGAGAATCTCTTTTTTTATGAAAGCAGGTAATTGATTGGTCTTTTGTCTAGTTTGATGAGCATACATCCATGAACAAAAGTAGACAAAAATTCCTGCCTGCAGGAGCTTACATTTTACTGGCAGAAGACAGAAAACAAAATAAATCAGTAAGTGATATGGTATGTCGAAAGATGGAGCATATTATGGAAAAAAAGAGAATGCGGAGGGGGAATAAGGGAATACTGAAGGGTGGGGAGCCACAGTTTCAAATGGAATGGTTAGACCCACTGAGAAGATGACATATAAGCAGAGAGTTGACCTTGGTGAGGTAAGAGTCCTGTGGATATCTGGGGGGATGATCATTCCAATAAGTGCAAGGATCTCGAATCTATTTTCCTTGTTAGCTTTTATTTTGCCAATTTCCTCTCCTTTTGTGATTTGCTACTGATGGGAAATGAGAAATAATTTTGAAGTTCTGATTAATTTAGAAATGTTGACTGTCAGTGACCTATTGTGTTTACTGGTCCCTTTCCCCATCCCCTTCAGCTCACTTTGAGTTGCTTCATCCATAGGTCCTGATAGAGATACTTAACGTGAGGTGCTGAAGACTAGTAACCACGTTTCTTACTGGATGGAGATAGAGAGCGTGTTGGGGAGTCAAATAAGAAAAGAGATCCAATTTCATTGTTTCCCTTTACTGAAAGTCCTGCTTGTTACAAAGTTTGGCATATGAAAGAAAGCTCCCAGCTGAGCATCTGACTCTTGATTTCAGCTCAGAGGGTCATGATCTCACGGTTGGTAAGATCAAGCCCTTCCTCAGGCTCTGTGATGACAGTCTGAAACCTGCTCGGGATTCTCTCTCTCCCCCTATCTCTCTGCCCCTCACCTGCTCACTCTCTATCTCTCTTTCTCTCAAAAATAAATAAACATTAAAAACAAAATTTTAAAAAAGCTCAAAAGACCAAACAAAAATATAATAAATAATTTCATTTTCCTATTTAATACATTTTTAAAATAAATATAGTAGTAGTTAATACAGTTGTAAAACTATAAAATAATTCTAGTCTTTCTTCAAATTCTGGATACCTAAGGATAAAAGTTGTTAAACTTTTGCTTTTCTTGTAGTAACTCCAAATTTCAAAAAGGGTCCTATTGCTCTCACTCTGTGTTTACAAGTATTGTGGTGGTAGTACCAAGAGACCTCAGGTTTCTACCTGTAGGGTCAGACTCTACTATGAAAGTGCCATGAAAAGTAAAAAGCGTGCTGAGCAAACATGAAGCACCACCATTATTCACTAAGTGCATTGTTACTTTTAGAAATACGGCAAATATTTAACAGCACTAGGACTTAGACAAATACATATTCATCCATAATGAAAATCCATAATGGATTCCATAATGGAACATGTATTCATCCATAATGAAAGCCAGACACTTTAATCTTTAAGGGAGGTTCGCTTTATTCTTTGTGAATGGGCAGTTATTTAGTTTCTCTGTGCCTCAGCTCCCAAATCTGAAACCTGAGGATATATATAGCACTTATCTTTTAGACTAAGCATGGTGAGGGATGTTGTTCACTAGACTTATCTTTGTGGCCATTCGGAAATATACTCAAATACCAAAGTGATCTGTTGGACACCTGAAACTAACTTAATTTTCAATTATCCCTCAACCCCCCCCCCCAATATTTACCTGCTTTATAGGGTTAAAGTGAGAAATGGGATAGTTTGTGCAAAGAACTAAGAACAGGATTTGGCACACAAAAAGCCGTCAAAAACGTTGAAATTGTTATTAAATTCACAAAGATACATACCGTGGAGGGGCATCTCAGGGTTCTTCCACTGAGGTCTAATGTAAAGATACATCTCTCAGAATATCTCTGTGAACTTTTGATTTCACTGTCAGAATCGGCCGTGTCAATTTATTGGTTCGGTCATCTCAAGGACATTTATTAAATAAAACCCTCTTTCTCCGTTAGGTTTTGTGCCTGGGGATTAGTTGATCTTAATCTAGCACTTTATTTTTCACTGAAGGATGAAAGTTCACAGGGTTATTAAATCTCCAGCATATGCCAAGTCTTCAGAAAAGTTATTGTCAGAAACTAAGAGAGGCCAGATCAGGCGGGAAGGTGGGAAGGGCTGGGCATTGTGCCTGGAGTATGCGAAAAAGGGAGCTCCTGGCCTCGGCCTCTTGACTGGCGTTTAGAACTCTGCCCGGCACGATTTCTAGCTGGCGGCTGACTAGGATGCAAGAGTTGCCCTCGTTTGGAGTTAAATCGCGTGCTTAAAAGTAAAGGTGGGGGCGGCCAGAGTGCCCGTCCCCCTCTGGCTGAAGGCTCCGTCCTGATGCGCTCTGGCCACATCCTCCTCCTGGACGCGGATCAGATAGCGCTCCCAGGAGAAGTGGGGCCTCACCTGCAGCAAGTGTCCCCAGGTGGTCCAGAGGCGTGGCCGTATGCCCTCCCCCTCGTCCCACGCCCCGTTCCCGCGCTCCTCCCGGCCCCGAGCTGCGGGGCGGCGCCCCGGGTGCCCGCCGAGGGGAGGTCAGGCGCCTTGGGGATCTGGGGCCCGCTGGCGCGGCGCCCGGCCTAGGGCACCCCCGGCGGCTAGGAGGCCGCGCCTCCTCCCGGAACTGGCCGGCGCGGCTGGGCGGGAGGAGCGGCGGGAGCCGGGCTATCGCGCTCCGCGGGCCATGGAGGTCCTTCCCACGGGCGGGGGCCGGACGGGGCGCCCGGAGCTCGGGGCCGGGCGGGAGGACGCGGCGGAGGAAGCGGTCCCCGGTGCGCCCCGGTCTCTGTGCCTGCGGGGGGCGCCCCTGGCGGAGCAGCCTCGGGGCTCTCGGGACTCCTGGGAGGCCGAGGACGACCCGGAGCCCGGCGAGCCGCGCGGCGGCAGGACGAGCCGCACGGCGTCCCTGGTGAGCGGGCTGCTCACCGAGCTGTACACCTGCACCGAGGAGGAGGAGGCGGTGGGCGGTGGCCGTGGGCCCGGGGGTCGCCGGCGACGCCGCGACAGCCTCGACAGCTCCACCGAGGCCTCCGGCTCCGACGTATTCCTGGGCGGCCGTGGCGGCGCCGGCGACTCCCGGGTGCTGCAGGAGCTGCAGGAGCGGCCGAGCCAGCGGCACCAGATGCAGTACCTGCGGCAGAAAGGTGAGCGCTGGGGCAGGGGGTTCGGGGGCCGGCCGGAGGGTACCCCGCCTCGTCCGCCGGCGCCCCCGCGCTCACCTGGGCACACCTGGCTGGGCCGCCCAGCGCTCGGGCCTTACGTTTGGGGCGTCTCCTTTGACCGGCGGCTAGTGACCACGGGGTCACTGATTCGTGGCTAAACTCAGTTCTTATCGTCCTCCCCCGCCCTCATCCCTCTCGAGTTGTTCAGTGGAACCTCAGTTGTTGGGGGTGGTAGCAGCGGGTCTCCGCTCCTTCCCGCGCACTGTGCTTGCAGGAGGCCCAAAGGGAGAGGCAGCCCACCTTCTGATTGCACTTGAACAGCTGTTACGACTCTTGGGAGTTTCTGGAACGCGTAGCACAAGTTACCTAGAGGACGCCAGGAGAAGAGAGGCGACTCTTGGGCCTAATTTTTTTTTTTTTCCCTAAAATTTTCTCCTAGTCCGCCCTCCCCGGTCACACCACTAGGATAGTGTTTAACTAGCGAGGCAGAATAATTCGATAATGCAGTTTCTAAGCAGAGCGGATGAATTCCATTTCTGCCAGCCAGTCTGGTTTCAGGAAGCTCACTCAGTGGCGGATTAGTGGAGGGCTTGATCACAGGATTTGACTGCTGGTACCTTCAATTTGAAAATGGACGTGGCTTTCGGGGGTGAGGCTAATTTGGTGTGTTTTGTTATCAGACTCTGATGCTCACATCCTAATTGAGGTTCTTCCCCCTGCCCTCAACTGTTCATAATAGCTTGCCTTTCAGGCACTAACAGTTATTACAGATGTCTTTTTTATAGATCTATCAAGACCTCAATTTACAAAATAAAGTGAGATGTGGAAAACAGATGCTAATCCACCATGACATATCTTGAATTAGTGTCCTTGTGCTAAATTACCAGGAGAAGGAGGAAGGAGAGAATACTACTGAATGGTCTCCTATCTCCTAATTATAATCAGTCTAGCTGGTGCCAGGAAAAAAAAAATAACAAAAGGAATAAATCTGTCTGCTTTCTCAAATCTATGTAAACAGCTTTCAACTTCCTCTTTTGGCTTCCTAGCAAAGGTTTTTTTCCCAGCTGATTGTTACAAATGGTTTCTACCTTCCTCCTCCCTGCCTGGGACTTTGCCTGGAGTAGTGCCATTTAATTTTACACAGTTTTTTTGGCTGTTTTCAGAGTGTCTGTTTATGCCAAGAGTTCCGTAGGGTGATAGGTCTTGTCTTTCAGAATCCCACAAACTGAACTCTGAAAAATTATGATTTGCCTTTCTGTTTTTTACAAGGCGGTTCACTTTTCATTACTGAGCAAATTTGGGGGATTGGCAGTTTCCCTATGGAAGAGGAAATTTGGCAAGCTAAAGTTTAAAGAAGAGGTCATAGTATAGCTTTGCCAGTGGATTGTAAACCAGTGACCACTCTAGTAATTCACAAGATCTCAAAGAGTCTGTTTTTTCCAAGTCTCCATCTTATTGCATAGTTAGTTGCCTGCTAATCTTTCCTTTCCTTTTAATCTACCCTATTAAGATGAACAAGTGCCATATTATAATAATCTTACACGCACCCACACCCCCCCTTTATTGATGAATATCATTAGACTATTAAGAATAAAGGAACAGGTGGAAGCACCTGGAAACAGCTGACTGCATAAATACTTTTATGGTTTATTAGATTGAGTTTTTTTCAGGGTCAAAAAATGGCCCTTCCATCATAATGCCTCATAGGTAACCCCTTCACTCTATTAGGAATTTTGCTGTAGTGTCTATTTAGATATTTAGCATGTGTGGGTCCTTTATTTATGTGAAGCATCAGAATAGTTTCTCAGGAAATCTTGGCTCCCTTCTCGGCATTTTCATAAAGGAGATGAACTTTGGAATCAGAATGCTTGAGTCAATATCCTGCCACTGTTCATTACTCAACTGTGTGACCTTGGGCAAGCTATTTAACCTTTCAGTGTCTTATTTTCCTCACTTACAAATAGGGCTAATAATAACACCTACCTCACAGAGAGGGCTGTGGTGATAATTATGTAAGTTATGTGTGTTAAATGGTCAACAAGTTTAGATAATATTTTTATCATCATACACACCAGTATTCCTTAGAGAGGAAATCGTCCACTGCTTGTCAGTTGATCTCGCTTTTCCTCATTTATTTAACGCTCATTTATTTAACAGCAGCAAAAATGGCTGATGTGGTGGTGCATGCAAAGATAAAGGAGACCTTATTCCTGTCTTCAGGAGGCTTATATATCAGCAGACATTGCTGTAGAAGACATTTCTAAACTCAACTCTGAAGACTTCCCCATATTGGATAATAACACATAATTCATAGAATCACCGAGCTGGGGGTACCTTAAGAGTCATTGAAAATTACTCTTTGTTGGAAGAAAACTATAAATGCGAGATGATGATATTCCTACCCTTATTGATTCAGGAAGGAAAAATTTTAAACATTCAAAGAAAGGCTCTTTGCTCCATGGAAGGAATCTAGGGACGAAGAGCCCGCTGGTCTCCTGTTGTAGCTTGTTTCCATATTTAATTGTCCTTAGAACACAAGTAGTATCATTTAACCTAAATGTGCTCTTACTTTTCCTTATGTGCCACCATGTTTGAACTCAAGGTAAGAGAAATGGCCTTTGTTCTCTTCTTTATAGTAACCCCTTATGCTTATTTTAGTGCTATTTATATTGATGTTTATAAAGACTGTTCACATTTGTTTCTCAGAATAATCTTTTTTTTTTAATGTTTTATTTATTTCTGAGAGAGAGAAAGAGAGACAGGGTGAACAGGGGAGGGTCAGAGAGAGAGGGAGATACAGAATCTGAAGACGGCCTCCAGGCTCTGAGCTAGCTGTCAGCACAGAACCCGATATGGGGCTTGAACCCACAGACCAGACGGCGAGCTCATGACCTGAGCTGAAGTCGGACGCTTAACCCACTGAGCCACCCAGGCACCCCTCTCAGAATAATCTTATATGCTAAGCATAATTTGAGACTTGGAGCACTACCTTGCCTAAGATCACAAAGATAATTGGCTGATCCAAAGAGAGTTATTTTAAAAGGTCTAATGCATTTTCCATGATGTGGTCAAATATGATTGCTGTTAAAGTTAAGACCTCTTTGTACTTCTGTTATACAGACCCTGAAAGTTCTTTGTCTTTGACCTCTGGAATTTTTTATTTTTTAGCTTTTGAATACTTCTTTTGTTCTTTTCTGATCCTTGCTAGTTTCTCAAATCCCTTTAAAAATGAATAGATTCAAATCCTATATAGCATCTGTAATGCGGGCCTCGCCAATGCCGAGTTGTGTGGAAACTTCTTGCCTGACTGGCAGATCACACTCTAGTGACTAATGATAATATCAGGTGTGACAAACGAAACTCCCAAACTGTAATGATTATTCATATAAAGATTGTTGATAGTTCTGATTCCCAAGTCTTTTTTCATTTGTGGAAAAACAGCTGTTGGGAATATTAATTTTATGAATGTCGAATTATCCTTAATTTATCTGTGTAAAGGAAATGTGTCTTCTATCATATTTGAAAAATTACTGAGTTTCTAAAATGAAATATTATACCTAGTAGTCAAGCTATTGGAAGACTATATTTAAAACAAAACCAGTATTGCTATATTTATCTACATTAGAAAATGTGGTTATATTATTTACTTTTAACTGATCACGTACAAAGGTGAGTACTTTTAGAAACATTTGTTATCAAGGGGCATCTGGGTGGCTCAGTTGGTTAAGCCTCCCACTTTTGGTTTCGGTCCCATACATGATCTGACGGTTTTTAAGTTCGAGCCCCATGTCAGGCTCCATGCTGGCAGTGTGGGGCCTGCTTGGGATTCTTGGGCTCCCTCTCTCTCTGCCCCTGCCCAGCTCATGCTGTCTCTGTCTCTCTCAAAATAAATGAATAAACTTTAAAACAAAACAAAACAAAAACATTTGTTATCCAGGGCACCTGGGTGGCTCAGTTGGTTGAGTGTCCAACTTCGGCTCAAGTCATGATCTCAAGGTTTGTAAATTTGAACTCCAAATTGGGCTCACTGCCATCAGCGTGGAGCCTACTTCAGATCCTCTGTCCCCTTCTCTCTCTGCCCTCTGCCACCCCCCCTCACACACACTCTCTCAAAAATGAATAAGCATTTATTAAAAAAATTGTTATCAGCTGTTAGATTTATTATTGATGTAACAGATTCAAAGGGATTCTTTTCTTATAAGCTTACCATCTGAGGACTTCGGTGATACAAAATATACATGCCAATTTTCAGGCAATGACAGGTAAATTTGCAACCCGAGCTAAATGAGACAAAAGTCTTTGCTTACATGTTGCAAGTAGCCTCAAAGATAAAACTTATCTTACAGGAATTATCTCATGGCCAGGACAGGAAATGTTTGAGTGATTTATTTGATCAGAATATCTCAGCTGAACACATACATTTAATCCTGGGTGAGAAGCCAGAATTACATGGTTTAAAAGGATGTTCTAGATATTCATCCTATGATTAGTAAGTGTTACATTGGAATTTGTATTCCTCTCAGGGTATTTATTTTCTTATTTTTCTTTTCCTTTGATAGACACTAATGAACTGAAGACAATCCTTCAAGAGCTAAAGTATAGAATCAATGTACAATCTGCGAAGTTACTTCGGCAGCTGAAGCAAAAAGATAGGCTTCTGCATAAAGTACAGAGAAACTGCGATATTGTGACTGCGTGCCTGCAGGCTGTGTCCCAGAAGCGGAGTAAGTGCTGGAGTGGGGGTTATCCCTTGGGCTGCATGAGTCTGGCATGTTAGTGGAGCTGAGCCAATAGTTGTTGTGTTTTTGAATATATTGCAAAGTTTTAAATGGATGCTTATATCATTGGAATTGAGAACTATGAACCTCTCAGTTTCCTGTTTTTTTTTTTTTTTTGCTTTTTTTTTTTTTGGTAAAAATGTATAGTCCATGTCTGATGTTACAAACTTCATTTTATTATTCTAGATTTGAAGTAGTACTTCATTTTGACAATGGTTATTTTTACCTGATGCTAAATAATGACTAAAATATTTTTAGAACTGTATCAAAGACAGAGCCTACAAGTCCTTTGTTTTCTTCTTCTCTGTGTCACTGTAATAAGTGAATTAAACATTGAGTTTAAAAAGGACACTTTTATAGCAGAAACTTACATTTGCTTTGGAATTTAAAAAGGACAAAATATTTTAACAAATTAAATCTGTCTCGTAGGTCATCCATTCATAACTAAGAGCTGTGTGATTTGTTAACTGAATTAAAAATGTTCAATCACTGATCCATGTTAGATACTGGATATAAAACCTTGTGAATTAATCTTTTAGCTCTCCATGCAATAGTTTTTATGTTTTATTCTGCTAACATTTCCCTATTTTTGTTTTGTATTCTTTATTAACATGCAGCACGGCAGAACAGTATTCAGGTATGGCAAATTTAGGCACCAGTGATGTTTTGATAAAATGCCTGTGACAGGTTTTTGGGTGCATGTGAAAGTTGCTTTATTTTGTTTCTTTATCTAAACCATCACATTTTATATATAAAGTGATACTCTTGGAGTTTTTTTTTTTTAATTCCAAATTAAGATGTGTTTGTTTTCATAAGGCAATTTTCAGGGCTTGATTAGTTTCAGATAATAAAATTAATGGCTTACATTTCATTCTTATGTTTATTATGAAAAGTAAACACCATGTTTTCCTCCTCCTGTTTTATTATATCACTGTTATTACTCTTGCTGTTTACTAAAGAAAGTTTCAACCTAATGTAAATTATACAGAATGTTGCTTAGTTATCATAATGATATAATGGTCTATACAAGGAGCAAGGATGTAATTGAATTGACTGATTTTGAATAGGGTTTTCTCCAGAGCCAGGCACTTGTCTGAAATAGCTAGAGAAGGAGGCTACAGATATAGATATATACATACACATATATACATATTTTGTATGTGTATCTGTCTACAAAGAGTTGGCCTGTGTTATAAGTATTTGATATTTTTCCATGAATTCTGATTGATTCACATGTGTCTAGTAAAAATTCTATTACTTTCCCTTTATTTTCAAATACCTTGATTTTTCTCTTTTCAACTGTGTTTTCATCTACCATCATTACAGTTTGTACCAGAAGTTAAAGGCACAGAGTGGTAAATGCAGGGAGTTTGGACGTGTGGAAAAAAGTATAAGGGGGGATGTCTGGCTGGCAAGGATCACAGGGTGATAATTACCAGGGACTGATAATCACTTAGAGTTTGAATTTACTTGCCTGATAAAGGGACGAGAATTTGTGTCCTTTTAGAAAAATGTGTTCACAAGCACCTAATTCATTTGTGAATTTGTGAATGCAGCCTTCCTATGTATTTTATAGTTTGTCTCTTTAAATCCAGCCACCATTTTGTATTTCATAGAGTATGGCATTAATGCCTCTTAACCTTGGGAGTTAAACTATCACCTTGGTAATAAGATTCTAACTGGAACAGAATGTTTTTTGTTGAATTAACAAATGACAGTGGATCAGGGGCATCTGGGTGGTGCAGTTGGTTAAGACTGATTTTTAATTTCAGGTCAGGTCATAGTCTCGAGGTTCATGAGTTCAAGCCCCGTGTCAGGCTCTGCGCTAAGAATGCAGAGCCTGCTTGTGATTCTCTCTCTCCCCCTCTTTCTGCTCCTCCCCTGCTCTCTCTCTCTCTCTCTCTCACAAAATAAATAAACTTAAAAAATCCTTAAGAAATGACAGCAGATCAGAATTATGTTCTCATCATATGATATTGTATTATGGTGTAGACATTGTTCAAAATTTGACTGAATGGTTATTTCTTCCGCAGTTAGATGTTTTGTGACTAAATGTCTAATTCCTGTAGTTGCACATTTTGCCTCTTTCCTCAAAGTCAACTAATAAATACGTTTGATTAGAGTTCTAAAGAATTCAGATTTCACTGTTTTGTAATGAATAACTGAGCTTTCATTTTAGCAGTGATTGGCAGTGATACATTCAAATACAACATGTATGTTGACTTCTTTGTATTTAATATACGGAAGTCCAGATAACCCTCATTTTCCCTCTATATATGGATTCAGTGCTTATAATTCTTTTCAAAAGTGATGTTCCCCCTTCCATAACATGTTATAAAACTTCTTAATCTGTTATTAAAATGGGTTGTTTCCTATTGATACACCAAAGGGGATATGATTTTATAACCAAGTATGGATTATGAACCAAAATGACTAGATTGTTTTTATTTCAAACACGTATAAGTGCTTGGATTTTATAGTTTCTTACACCAAGCCTTATGGTAGAATCCCTTTATTATTTATTTATTCATTAGTTTGTTTCAAGTTTTTATTTAAATTCCAGTTAATTAACATATAGTATAATATTAATTTCAGAAATAGAATTTAGCAATTCATCACTTACATATAACACCCAGTGCCCATCATAACCAGTACTCTCCTGAGTACCCATCACCCATCTAGCCCATCCCCCTGCCCACCTCCCTTCCAGCAACTCTCAGTTTGTTCTCTGTAGTTAAGAGTCTGTGTTATGATTTGCCTTTCTCTTTTTCCTCCCTACGTTCATCTGTTTTGTTTCTTAAATTCCACATATGAGGGAAATCGTATGGTATATGTCTTTCTCTGATTTATTTTGCTTAGCATAATACACTCTAATTCCATCCACACTGATACAAATGGCAAGATTTTATTCTTTTTGATGGCCGAGTAATAGTCCATTGTATATTTTTACAACATCTTCTTTATACATCCATCGATGGACATTTGGGCTCTTTCCATAGTTAGGCTATTGTTGATAATGTTGCTATAAACATCAGGGACCATGTGTCCCTTCAAATCAGTATTTTTATATCTTTTGGGTAAATACCTAGTAGTGCAATTCCCAGATCATGGGGTAGCTCTATTTTAACCTTTTGAGGAACCTCCATACTGTTTTATAGAGTGACTGCATGAGTCTGCATTCCCACCAACAGTGTAAAAGGATTCCCCTTTCTCTACATCCTTGCTGACTTCTGTTGTTTCCTGTGTTGTTAATTTTAGCCATTCTGACTGGTGTGAGGTGATATCTCATTGTAGTTTTGATTTGTATTTCCCAGATGATGAGTGATATTGAGCATCTTTTCATGTGTCTGTTAGCCATCTGGATGTCTTAGTGTTGTTAATTGTTTCTCGCTGTGCAGAAGCTTTTTATCTTGATGAAGTCCCAGTAGTTCATTTTTCACTTTTGTTTCCCTTGTCTCTGGAGCCATATTTAGTAAGAGGTAACTATGACCGGTGTCAAAGAGGTTGCTTTATTTTATTTTATTTATTTTATATTTTTATTTTTTATTAAAAATTTTTTAACCTTTATTTTTGAGAGAAAGAGACAGAGTGGGAGTGGGAAAGGGGCAGAGAGAGTGGGAGACACAGAATCAGAAGAAGGCTTCAGGCTCTGAGCTGTCAGCACAGAACCCGACCCTGGCCTCAAACCCACATGCTGTGAGATCATACTTGAGCCAAAATCAGATGTTTAACTGACTGAGCCACCCAGGTGCCTGAGGTTGTTTTATTTTAAAATAGGATGGGGAGGGAGGGAGAGAAAGCATAAGAGACTCTTGAATACTGAAAACAAACTGACGGCAGAAGGGGGAGGGGGAAAGGGGAAGGGGGGTGATGGTCATGGTGGAGGTCACTTGTGGGGAAGAGCACTGGGTATTATATGGAAACCAACCTGACAATAAACTATAAAGTTAATAAAAAAAATTCACAGGAGAAAAAATTTAAAAAAATCCTTTACGAATTTTCACTGATATTAAACTCACATGAGACATAAAATGCTTAAAAAAATAAAATAGGATGGGATTAATAAAAGCAGGATCAATAAGTGCCTTGTAGAAGAGCATATGTTCCCCATATTTAGCCATTTATCTAAGGATAACCATGGTATAACCAATTTAATATTAATAATAAGAATGGTAGTGCTGTTACTATTCATTACGTGCACGCAGGTGTGCAGGAAAATTGACCTCAAGGCTTTAAGACAATGGGAAAATTAGATGAAAATTTGGCCAGGAATTTGTTTGTTTGTTTGTTTTCTGATGTTAAGGTTTTTAAGTGGTTTGCTTATTATGTGACTTAATTATTTTTCCTGAAGGCAGAAGGAAGGCCATCTCAGTTATCAGCATTTCCTAATTTTATAATTTTCTGCATTGGTGTAGTAAATATTTAAGTTATGCTGGCTGAGTTTGTGAAATGGTAGTATAAACTAGGTAATAAAATCTGGCTGTCATTGGAAAACTGTGGTAAGAGAGAAGGGTGGAAAAAATGTGAACATTCATGAAAGGATTGTCTTTATTTTAGCCTTGTCAATAAGTACAGGAATTTTAAACAGCTTACCCCCTCATTGGATTAATGTGTCTACCCTGGCATCTTGATAATACTGTGATTAAATCTTGCTGCCTATCCTAAATGCCTGGCAGACACACCTGTCAAATAGTGAGTGGTCCTTCTTCTTTTTCTATGGCTGTCTTCTCTAAAATAGCCTTCTCTGTGGCAGGAGAAGGAATTTGTGTGGCTCCAGGTTGGTGACACCAACATTCAACATTTTCTGCTAGGAAACAATTCCCGGTGTTTTTAGAACAAATTATAAAAGTAAATGCACTCAACCAGCCATTCCACTCCTAGGTGTTTATCCAAGAGAACTGAAGATCTATGTCCCCACAAAAACTTGGACGTTAATGTCGGTAGCAGCACTATTCATGATAGCCAAAAAGTGGAAACAACTCAAATGTCTATCAGTGGGTGAATGGATTAACACAAGTGGTATGTCCATACAATGGAATAGTATTCAGCCATAAACAGGAATGAAGCACTGATTCATGTTCCAACATGGATGACCCTTGGAAACATTATGCTAAGAGAAAGAAGCAAGACACAAAAGTCCACATATGTAGGCTTCTATTTGAAAATTCCAGAAGAGGTAAATCCATAGAAATGGAAAGTGAATTCGTGGTTGCCAGGGGCTAGGGTAGGGAGAATGGAGAATGACTGCTCATGGTGTGGGTTTCTTATTGGGGTGATGAAAACCATTCTGCAATTAGATAGTGGTGATGGTTACACAATTTTGTGAATATACTAAGAATCACTAAATTGTAGATTTTAAAAGGGTGAATTTTATGGTGTGTGAATTATATCTCAATAAAATGAATACAGCAAAACCTTGGTTTGTGAGCATAATTCATTCTGGAAACATGCTTGTAATCCAAAAGCACTTTTATATCAAAGTGAATTTCCCCCTAAGAAATAATGGAAACTCAGATGATTCGTTCCACAACTCCAAAATATTCATATAAAAATGATTACAATACTGTAATATAATACAAAATAATAAATAAAACATAAAATACAAGGAAAAATAAACAAATTAACCTGCACTGACCTTTGAAAACCTTCATGGCTGGTGAGAGGGAGACAAGAGAGAGGAGGGTTATTGTGTAGGATGACTTTCACTATCACTAATGGAATCACTGCTATCTATTGGCTCAATGAAATCTTTTTCTTTTTGTGCGACTTTAACAAGGAACCTATCCAATGATACTTGCTTTTGCCTCCTTTTGAGGATTTTGCAGAAATGTGCCATTGCATTGACAACCACCCACAATCCTGCAGAGAGAAAGAGAGAGAACCATTGGTTCAAGTTGTGATCATGTGACATTAGGTGTCACAAACTACATGTATTACAAGACCTGGCTCGTTTGTCAAGTAAACATGTATTAGAAATGTTTGCTCATCTTGCAGAACACTTGCAGAACAAGTTGCTCACAATCCAAGGTTCTACGGTAGAATGTGTTATTGGTACAATAAATATATGTTAAAAATATAGCCCATTCCCATGGAAACATTGGAAAATACCAAAGGGTAAGAAGAAGAGGAAAAATCACTTTCTAAAGACATTTTTTCATAGTTTTGAATATTCAAGTGTTTTTTTTATGCAAAGTTTTTCCAAAGTCAATGTATAACATAACATTTTTGTATCCTACCTTTTTCATGTAACATCATAAGCTGGCATAAATTATCCATAAATAGAATTTTGAATGGATTAATGCACTGTTTTTCAATCCCTCATTTTGTTTTGTTACAACATTGTAATAGTGAAAAACCTCCTTTCAGTCATGAGTACAGACACACAACTTAAGTTGCTTTAAGTGAAAAGGGAATTTGATTGGCTTACATAATTAAAATTCCAGGGATGTGGCTTCAGATGTAACTAAATCAGATATAGTGGCCTATATATAGTATCTTTAAGAATATGATTTCATCTCTTAGCAGTGCTTTCCTCTGCGCCAGAAAACACCAAAATGGCCACTATAGCAGCCCCAATTAATCAATCTTACCTGAAAGAACAGATCTCTTTCCACAGTTCCAGCAAGTTCCATAATTCACTTTCATTGACCTAGCTGGGTCACCTGCTCACTAAGAATCAGTAAATAGTTATTTACATATGTAAGAAGGTGATAAAGTGATAAGTATATGGGAAATAAAAACACAGGTTAGGGCAGATTTGGAGTGGCCAACAACTGGTTCTGGTGTTACCAGTCTTTTACTAGACTTATTCATAGGTAGTTGAAGTTTCTCGACGCTATTTTAAATTGGTATCTTTTAAAAAATTCATTTTCTATTTGTTTCTAGTATCTAGAAGTATGGTGGTTTTATGCATGTTGACCTTATCTAGCAATCTTAACTTTTTTTGTTGTTGCTTCTAATTATCTGTACATTCTTTTAAACTATTTATATAGTTTTAAAGATTTTTTTTAAAGTAATCTCTACACCCAATGTGGGGCTTGAACTTATATCCCCAAGATCAAGAGTTGCAAGCTCTACTGACTGAGCTAGCCAGGCACTCTGGTAAATTCTTTTGTATTAAATTTTTTTTAATAATGTTTGTTTATTTTTGAGAAAGAGAGACAAATACAGAGCTCAAGCAGAGGAGGGGCAGAGAAAGAGGGAGACACAGAATCCGAAGCAGGCTTCAGGCTCTGAGCTGTCAGCACAGAGCCCGACACGGGGCTGGAACTCATGAATCGTAAGATCATGACCTGAGCCAAAGTTAGACGCTTAACCGACTGAGCCACCCAGGCACCCCTCTTCTGTACTTTTTTAAAGAACATAATCTTTCTCCTCTGTGAATATGGTCAGTTTTATGTCAATTTTCTTTATTCTTTCATTTCTTGTTATTGTGCACTGGTTAGGACTTCCACGATAATGTTGAATAGAAGTAGTGATAATGGGGTGAAATTTTTATCTCATGTACAATCTCAGAGGGAAAGTTTTCCCCCCCATCATTTTCCCATTAACTACAATGCTTGCTGAAAGGTTTTTGTAGAAATCCTTTATCAAATTAAGGAAATTCTCTTGTCCAATTTGCTAAGATGTTGAACTTTATCATATGACTTTACTGCTGTATTGAGATAATATGTTGAATGTTAAAACAGCTTTTCATTGCTGGAAATATCCTAACTAGGTCATGAGATGTATGTGTTTATATGTATATATTGCTGGATTTGTTTTTCATAAAATTTTGTTGATGATTTTTATGGCTATGTTCATGAGTGCAAGCCTATAATTTTCCTTTCTTATAATGCTCTTGTCATGTTTGGGGAGCCTCATAAAATAAGTTACAGAGTGTGCTCATTTTTCCATTATTTGGAAGAGATTGTGTGAGACTGGAATTATTTCTTTCATGTTTGATAGAATTCACTGGTAAAATATTTAGGTCTGAAGCTTTCTTTTAGGAAGATTTTAAATTATGGCTCAACTTAAAAAATTATAGGATTATTTGTATTTTCTATTTTTTCTTATATCAGCTTTGGTAAGTTATATAGGATTTTCCCATTTCTCATGACTTTTCACATTTATAGACAGAAAATTTTAAAGACAATTTGTGGGTTCCTTTGGTGTTTCAGGATATTAAAACAGTTTCACTGATTTAAAGAGGAATTCACTTACCACTTAAAATATATTTTATTATAGAATGTATCATCATAAAGAACAGTATTTTAACATATATATATATATATGTTAGAAATATATTAAAAAAGTAAAGTTCTATGTATGTGGATATCTACTTACCAAGATTGAGGAACAGTTACTGGAACATTAGAAACCCCTGAGTGCTCCTCCCTGGTTGAAATTTCCTCTCTTCCTCACATTCTGTTACTTTTCTTAATAGTGTTTCCACCTGCTGTATAAATTCCTAAATAATGTATAGTTTTGAGAAACTGAGTAGCAAGCCCAAGCCTAGTTGTACACAGAGAGGGTAATTAATGTTGCCTCTGTTAGGTAAAAGCTCCCAAAAGATAAACCAGTCTCTGGGTCACAGCCTGGTTTTGACTTCCCCTTCAGGGGGAGTCAGGGAGCAAGGTCATAAATGGGTCTTGCGGCATCTGCCAGGGCTGAGGTTTAGGCTATTTGCTGCGTGATCAGCTAAGTTGGGGGAGTGGCCTGCTTTTTATTTTTTATTTTTCAAAGCTTTCCATGACTTGCTTTTGCTCTCAGAAGTAGGTCAAAACACAACACTTTTGTGGGCATGGGGGGGAGGAGAGGGTGAGCACTTCCTCAGCACATTGTGAGATAAACAAGTGCAGTTAAGAATGTGGACCTGCTCTCCTAGGCATTCTGTCCTTGAGTTAAAAAGATTGTCCAGTAGCAGGAAGCATCATGCATTGACCACCATCAATACAACTGTCACTTGAGCCACCCTGCTACAATCTGGACTGGTGTGCTCAGCCTGGTCCACAGCTGTTCCCTTGGAATTTCCCTTCCCTCTCTTTGCCTCCCTCCTGTGTTGGATCTTTTGTTCCCTATATCCCATGTTTTCTTCTTTCCTGATTCTTCTTCTTAAATCATTGCCTGTATCCCCTCGAGCAAGGGTGCCTGTGAGGTAGAATTTTGGAAATTGTGCAGGAGTGAAAATGCCTTTATTAGATCCTTCCTTTGACAATTCTATACTTGCTCTGTTGACTTTTTCCATTCTTGCTCTTCAGAAGTATGAAGCCTTTCTCATTCCTCCTCCTTTGTATTAAACGTTCCCCACACACCCCATCCTTGCCCCCACCTCTTTGAAACCTTGTGGAATCTTCTCTTTGTTCTTGGTGTTCTGAAATTATCACGTTCCTTCTTATTTTGCTTGGTGTGGGTCTGTTTTCACCCATTGTGCCAGGCCTCTGTAGACTCACGCAACTTACATCCTTCAGTTCTGGAACATTTATGTAAATTATTCCTTTGATGCTTTCCTTCCTCCTTTTCTTTTTCCTCATTCTGGAATTCTATCTTTTGGCTGTTGGAACTTCTGGATTAGGTCTCTAATACTCTTTGTTTTCTTATTTTCCACTTTTTTTGGTGTCTTTTTGTTTATTTTTTTTGCATTACTTTCTTGGAGACTATCTCAACTTTATTTTCCAATCCTGTTCCTAGACCTCTTTTTTTTGGGATTGTTATTTGTTTGTTTTATAATATAGTATCCTACTCTTGTTTTATAGATTCATGTATTTTCTTATTGCTTCAAGGATATTAATGATAGAGACTCAAATGGACAAATAGAAAACAATTTTCAGGAAAGAGATTATACAGGGAGGAAAGAAACGTTGAAAACTGTTATTGTATTTAGAGTCTTTTCTCAGATATCTAGTAGTCCTTGGCTATCTGCTAATTATAATTAAGTGTGGGAGTCTAAAACAGTGACTTGAACTCTGAGCTCTCCAGTAGGGCTTCTTGATGTTGAGCTTTGCTAAAGAGTCACCTGGATGGGCTCCCAGCTAAGCGTCTTCAGGTCTTTCCTTTGGGGCTGCTCAGATCCCTCAGGGAAGAACCTGCTGGCCTCCTGCTTGGATCATGAGGGTCTGTGGATGTAAGTGCTGGGGTCTCTGCCTTCAGCAGTCAGCATGCAGGTGGTCATTGAGACCCTTTGTGTACCTTAGGGAAGGTACTCACCGTTCAGCTGGCTATCCAGCAACTCTTTGTTTTAACCCTCTTCAGAAATGAAACCTTCAAACTTTTGTAAGGATAAGAGAAGAGTAATTGTCTAGCCTCATGAAGTAGAGGGGAGGATCTAGGGATGCAACCATTTCTCAGCAGTGTCCTCCACGTTCTCCTTATTAAGCCTCCTCAAGGCACCTGGGTGGCTCAGTCCATTAAGCAACCAACTTCAGCTCAGGTCATGATCTTGCAGTTTGTGAGTTTGAGCCCTGCGTTGGGTTCTGTGCTGACACTTGGAGCCTGGAGCCTGCTTAGGATTCTGTGTCTCCCTCTTTCTCTGCCCCTCCCCTGCTCATGCTCTGTCTCTCCTTCAAAAAAAAAAAAAAAAAAAACACTTCAACAGCTGGCTGCCCGTCTCTGAGTGTTTTGTGGAATATGTGATGTAATGAAGCTTTGCCCTGTCAGTCTGAGATCTGGCTTTGTAGGCTCTATGTCAATTTCTACTTGTCTGTATGCTTTTTGAGCTTCAACATTTTGTTGTTGTCTCTGCTTCTTTTTATCCTGGTCCTTATAGGTTATGATAAAAATTCCTGTACTCTAATTTTAGTGTTGTTTTGGCAGGCACCAAATTTACATGCAATTTTTTTCAGTCTGTCTTCTTCACTCAGATATGCATATTCCTTTTTCATAACCTCAGATGGTAAAAAGAAAGTAGCATTTTTTCCTGGTTTTACTGAGATACATTTGACATATAAGGAAGTTAGCATTTAAGTTCAGGTAGATTTGGAGGCTCCTGACTGGCTCAGTTGGCAGAGTGAGTGACTCTTGATCTCAGGATTGTAAATTCGAGCCCCAGATTGGTATAGAGATTACTTAAAAATAAGAGCTTAAAAAACCCATTAAGGTAGATTTGCCTTAAATTTGGAACTTGGTGGCAGAACCGTGAGTTTTGACACAGTTTTGTTAATACGGATAACAGATTTAGGTATATTTTGATATATAATTAGCAGTTTTATCTGCCCTGAAGTAACTTAGTGAGAATATGACTAGATGAAAGCAACAGGATTGTAATTGCTTACAATATTTTTAGCCACCGTTTCCTCTCATTTAAAAAAATCTTTAGTGTCTTGCAACTTAGGGTTTTTTTCTGTTTTCTCCTAATTTGCTCATTCCTACGCATACTGCAAGTTTGTAGAATATTGGAAACAGTAACAGCTTTTGAACCTCCAATCTCTCCAACTTCCGAGAGATTGTTGGGGCTCTGAAAAAAGCAAATGTTTCTTGTGGCTTTTAGGAAAAAAGAATATGGGGCAATATGGGGTGGCTCAGTTGGTTAAGCGTCTGACTTCAGCTCAGGTCATGATCTCACAGTTCGTGAGTTTGAGCCCCGTGTCAGGCTCTGTGCAGACAGCTCAGAACCTGGAGCCTGATTTGGATTCTGTGTCTCCCTCTCTCTCTCTCTGCCCTCTCCTGCTTGTGCTCTGTCTCTGTCTCTCTCAAAAATAAATAAACATTAAAACATTTTTTAAAAAATATAATTTATTATATCAAGTTAGCTAACATACAGTGTATACAGTGTGCTCTTGGCTTCAGGAGTGGAATCCCATGATTCATTGCTTACATACAACACCCAGTGTTCATCACAACAAGTACCCTCTTCAGTGCCCATTGCCCACTTTTCCCTCTCCCCTACTCCTCCCATCAAGCCACATTTTGTTCTCTGTATTTAAGAGTGTCTTTTGGTTTGCCTCCCTCTCTTTTGGAAACTATTTTTCCCCTTCCCTTCTCTCATGGTCTTCTGTTAAGTTTCTCAAATTCCACACAGGAGTGAAAACATGTGATCTTTGTCTTTCTCTGACTTATTTCACTTAGTGTAATACCTTCCAGCTCCGTCCACATTGTTGCAAATGGCAAGATTTCATTCTTGCCAAGTTGTATTCCATTGTATATATAAAACACATCTTTATCTACTCATCAGTTGAGGGACATTTGGACTCCTTCCATAATTTTGGCTATTGTTGATAGCACTGCTCTAAACTTTGGGATACACGTGCCCCTATGAATCAGCACTCTTGTATCCTTTGGATAAATTCCTAGTAGGCCAGCAGATATTTCTGAAAAAACATTTTTTAAAAGAAAAGAAAAGAAAAGAAAAATCTGAATCTCAAAGTTAACCATAATTTAGAGCCAGAAGAGAACTTAAATCTGATTTCTACTTACCCCCAACCTAATGGTTGAGCAAAGTGAAGGGTGTGAGAGTTGAGAGCTTTGCTAATACTTGCTCAGCTGGTTGGTGACTCAGGTCTTCCCTTGTTGGTGTCCTTGCTATCAGTTATGACAAGAGAAAAAATATATATATACAGCCAGGGGGAGTTCTCATTCTCTTTTAAGCTTTCTTAAAAACAGTACTAAATGTATGTTCTCTGTACAGTAGTCCTCCCTTATCTACAAGGGGTAGGTTCCAAGACCCCCAGTGGATGCCTAAAACCATGAATAGTAATGAATCCTGTATATACTGTGTTTTTTCCTATATATACACAACTATGATGGAGTTTAATTTATAAATTAGGCACTGTAAGACATTAACAAGTAATAATAAAATAGAACAATTATAACCATATACTGTAATGAAGGTTATGTGAATGTAATCTCTCTCTCTCTCTTTCAAATTATCTCACTGTACTGTACTCCCCCTTCTTGTGATAATGTGAGAAGATACAGTGCCTACATGATGAGATGAGGTCAGGATATGCTACACCACGGGCATCATTTGCTTCTGAACTGTGGTTGACTGTGGGGGACCGAAACCGCAGAAGGTGAAACCACAGACCCGGGGTGGGGGGACTTCTGTGTTGTCTGGACTTGAATCCCAGTTCTGCCACTCACCAGATGTGCAATCTCATGCAAGTTCATTAACACCCCCATGCTTCAGTTTTCTCATCAGTACACAGGGGATGATGCTAATACCTACATCTCGTTATAAGAATTAAGTGAGTTGAAGTATGTGACACGGTTAGAATAGTTTTGTCTGTATCATTTACTCTTATTGCCTTTATTCCTCCAGTGGGAAGGGTTAGAGGCTGCCTTTTCCATCAGCATTTGGATACTTGCCTTTTTTAAGGCCACTGTGAAGGTTGTTGAGGCTTCTCACATTTAAAAAACAATTGATGGGGTGGTGTTATTGGAGGAGGAGATACTGAATAATCATAATTGGTATTTTTAGCTTTTTGGGAAACCATAGCTTACTCTTCTCCAGTAGCATGCAAGGATATCGCTCGTCTCTTATGTGTCTCAGTTGGGAAAAGGATCTGTATACATGTTTTGGGGACACACATTATATCTGAAAGTAGGCACCTGCCTGTCCACTGAAAGGGAGATAGGAGCAAAGATGAGAATCCCCCAAATCCTCCTCGAGTCATCTCAAAGAACTTGGATAGAGGAATAATAGACGTGTCATGTGGATGAGTGTAGGAGGGGTTGGGAGACATTTCAGGCAGAGATAAAGGTGCAGAGGCTGTGGGAGCATCGGAGACTCATGATACTTTCAGTAATCTAGTGTTACCAAATTATATAAAATTGGAGGCTGGAGGGAAGGAGCAGAGCTTGAGGCGGGAGTTTACATTGTGACCTGTAGCACCACTGCTGAGCACTAGAGTGATGCAATTGGATTTTTGTGTTTCAGGGGTCACTTTGGCACCAGTGGGGAAGACAGGCTGCAGAGGGAGGGTGGACATGAGGAGTATAAGGAGGAGGCCGATGCAATAAATCAGTTGAATTGATGGGCTCTGGGAGAAGGAGCCCTGGGAATGGAGAAAAGTCAGTGAGACATTTAGGAAGGAGGGTAGGACTGGGAAGGTGGTGTGGGAAGAGGAGGAATCTGGGGGCTCTGAGGTTTGGGTAAGGTTTGGGAGGCATTGGTAAGTGCTTGCAGATGAGATCCCTTAGGGGCACCTCGTGGGGCTGTTAGGGAGGAGTGTGCGGAATGGCCAGAGAACAGAGTCCACAAAGGAGAGCTGTGCAGAGGAAGCTGTTGGAGGACAGAGATGGTCTCAAGGAGATGCAGTGTTAGCTTCTGTAGAACAGTTCTCAAGAGCTTTTGTAAAGTACACGTGGCTGTACATATAATTACTATAGAGGAGTCAAATAGGAAAATGAAAAGTGCATTGGATTTTTGCCTTTTTATAAAGTCCATTTACTTATTTTGAGAGAGATAGGGCATGGGAGAGAGGCACAGAGAGAGGGAGAGAGAGAGAGAGAATCCCAGGCAGGCTTTGCACTATCAGTGTAGAGCCCAATCAATGCGGGGCTTGAACTCACGAACCAGAGATCATGACCTAAGTCAGACACTTAACCAACTGAGCCACCCAGGTGTCCTGGTATTTTTGCCTTTTTAAAATGATGGTGGTGCCTGGGTGGCTCAGTCAGTTGAGTGTCTTCCTGTTGATTTTGACTGAGGTCATGATATCATGGTTCATGAGATTGAGCCCCATGTCGGGCTCCACGTTGAGCTTGGAGCCTGCTTGGGATTCTCTCTCTTCTTCTCTCTCTTTTCTTCACTTCGTTGTGTTCTCTCGCTCTCTCTCTCGCTCTCTCTCTCTCTCAAATAGATATTCAAAAAAATAAAATGATGGAGGGGACTTTCTGTTTCAGTAGAATGCTGGAGACAGAAACCACATTATTGGTTTACAGCAAGGGTGTTATAGTCTTTCCCAAGTCTTTTGGTGATGCAATGAGATGGGTTGAGAACTATGCTTGTCCCAACTTCCTTGTATAGAGCCTTTTCTGTTCCCCATTTGTTATTATTGATTAACCATTTCCTCCTCTTAATCCCCATCATTCCTTATCCTTAGTTCTATTAAAGCACCAATAACATTTTATTGTATGTATAATATATATATTTTTATGGTGGTAATTTGTTTCCTTATACATCTATTTATTTCCTCTCCCCCCCCACCACCATTTGACATAGATCTCCTGAGGGAGAGGCTATATCACTCACCGTTTTTGTCCTCAGCATCTGCTATGATGCTGGGCATTGCAATGGAGCACATGGAAGGATTGTTGGATGGATAGCTGGGTGGGTGGGTTGGTGGATAAATCAAGAGGTTGAATCAAAGTCACCATGCATGTGTGAGGCAGATGACTTGATGATGGAGGTGAGGGGGACAGGCAGAGTAGGCGTGGAGCTTGTGAACAACAGTGGAGATTTGGATTCATCACTCTGACATATGGGAAAGGGACAGATTAGGAAGGAGCAGTAAGTATCAGGATGGTCGAGATCAGAACTTTATCATTAGTAAATGTGCAGGAATTTTGTGAAAGTATAACATCTTAGAATTTTGGAGCTAGAGGAGACCTCAGAATTAATCTAGTGTAAATGTTAACAGAACACAGGACACTAGTATATGTGAACTGCCTTCCTAGCTAGATTGAAAGCTATTTGAGAGTTTGGCCATTTGGCAAGGACATACTTATTACTGTTAATAGAGCCTTGATACTGTTAATAGACCCTTGTCTCTATTTGAGGATGGAGTGAGTAGGGAAAAATTAGGTTCTATTATTCAAGTTAGAAAGAAAGTCTGAAAAATTGTTTGAAAATTTATATATCAGGCCATAGGACAGTAACAAATACAGATAATTCAGCTGTATTATCTTTATTTCATCAACAGCATTGTAAAAGTTTACTTACCCAATTTTAAATATGTGTCTGACCCTACCTCCCTCCTCAGGATGTTAGAAGTTTTTTCCTACCTGCTGCCTGGTATTTTTTTCATGAGTTTTACTTTCAATGGATTACATACCATTGAACAGTAGTGTAACATCATTTTTTTTTTCCTGACAAGGGCATGAACAGGTAGGTGTTAGTAATGGACTCTATAGAAATAATATTTTGAGGGGCACTGGGTGGCTCAGTTAAGCGACCAACTTTTGATATCCCTGAGATTAAGCCCCCATGTCAGGCACTGAGCTGGAGGGTGGAGACTGCTTAAGATTCTCTTGCTCTCCCTCTACCCTTCCCTGCTTGTGCTCTCTCTCTTTCTCTCTCTTAAAAAAAAAAGCTATCTACCTACCTACCTACGTACCTAATGTTGGGAAAGAATAGCTTCTAATGAATGCACATGACAGCCCATGCCTAGCCTTTTAGACAGGGCTCTTTTTTGGTCTCATTCAGCATTTCCTTCTCAACACAGTTTGTAAAGAGGGGTTCCACTAAGGCAACATCAGAGTTTGCCATTTGGCCTGTGACCCATAAAGTTTCTGACATGCATGAAACTTGTAGATAGGCGCCTTGGGTTTTTGTGTGTCAGGTTCCTCCAGCAGGTACAGACAGAAAGGGTCTCATTCTCGGGGCGCCTGGGTGGCTCAGTCCAGTAAGTGCGTTGGACTCTTGTTCTTGGCTCAGGTCTTCGTCTCAGGGTTGTATGTTCAAGCCCTGATCCCCACCCCCTTGAAGCCTGCTTAAAAAAAAAAAGTCTCATTTTCAGGTTTTGCTGCCACTACTCAGGATGTCCACCAGAGGGCAGGCTTGCTCCTTTTCCTGATCCGGGGCTTGGACCCCTTCTTCCTGCTCAGTCTTTTTCAAATCCATCAGTTTTCTGCTTTGTCAGATCACACAGTTTCCAGAATCACTATGTAATATAGTTAAAAACAAATGGGAAAAAAAGGCACAAAAGTCATTTCCTTGCTTTCTCCATACACTGTGACTCTTTTGGGGGCAGATCTCTTTCAGCCCTTGTTGGTGGCCTTCTCTGAGCATTTTCTGCCCCAATTCTCCCAAGATCAGCCACAGAAAGTATGAGATACTCCACCTTTAACCCTTGTGGGTTTCAGGTGTTGGGTGATGACTCTTAGTAGAACGTGAAAGAGGCTTCTCATGTTTGGCTCCCACACCAGGCTCTCAATGCTTCAGTACTCCTACAAAAAGACCTTAATGCTGGTGGAGATAAATAGTATATACACATCCCATATGAATAGATTTTTGATTTTTGTTGCTGTTCGTGGAAAGATGTAATAATAATAATGCTCCCTGTTAGAGGAGGAGCTACATTTGTGAAGCCTATTGGGCTGTGAGTTCAGGAGTCCTGGGCTCTGTTTTTGATATTACTGTTTTTTCTGCAGATCATCCTGCTTGTCTTTTTTTACCTGTTTGGAAGCACAGGATTCTTCCCCAGGGACTCACTGATGCCTCTTCTTCGGGGTGTCCCATTGAGAAAATCTGTTTCCTCGTTCAAAGTTTTATTTGCTGTATTTGGGAAGGCTACACCCCACACCAGAAAACATAACAGATTTCTTGGGGTAATGACCTCTTCTGTCTGCCGTCCCAGCCTGGTCATTTTTTAATTTAGTTGCAATTCTATCCCTTTATATAAGTGAATGTTGAACAGTGAGTTAGAAGGTGTCTCTAGTGTAGTTACCGTGAATAATCACCCCCACCTGCATGTGGGGGTGAACTGTGAAGTGCACTCCAGGGACTGGGGAGAGGGAGGAAGAGGGAGTTATCGTTTAATGGGTATAGAGTTTTAGTTTGGGGAAAAGGGTTCTGGAGATGGTTGTACAACAGTGTGAACGTGTGGACCAATCAACTTCAGTATCCAGTGGCACCCTTGCCCTCCCCATGGATGACTGGGACCAGGCTCTCTTAAATTTCCCCATTAAGTCGATGCTCCTTGCACTTGAATTTCAGTCTGTGTTTAACCTGAAACAACATGGAGTGTGTGTCAGTGCTGTGAATATAGTTAGGGAGTGTGAGTCTCAGAGTGATTAAATGACCTTGCCGAGTTTTCCCAGGAAATCAACCTAATTCTCCCCTCAATTCATAGAATGAAATTTGAGATCCTTGGGGATCATTTAATCCAATGTGCTCATTTTACAGATGATGAAATTGAAGGCTCAAACAAGATGTTTATAGCCACCTTGCACCTATTAGGAAGGCTTCTATAAACAAAGAAAAATCTGGAAAATAACAAGGGTTCACAAGAATGTGGAAAACATTGAGGCCCTTGTGCATTGTTGGTGGGAAGTAAAGTGGTTTTGCTGCTATGGAAAACGTATGATAGTTCCTTAAAAACTTAAAAATAGAACTATCATATTATCCAGCAATTATACTTCTGGGTATATGCCCAAAAGAATTGAAAGTAGGGTCTTGAAGAGACATTTGTATACCCATGTTCGTAAGCAACATTATTTATCATAGCCAAAAGGTGTAAGCAGTCAAGTGTCCATCAGTGGAAGAACAGATAAACAAAATGTGGTATATACATACAGTGAAACATAATTCAGTCTTCAAAAGGAAGGAAATTCTTTTTTAAAAAAAAGTGTATTTATTTTTGAGAGAAAGAGAGAGAGAGACAGACAGAAGGTGGATGGGGAAGGGGCACAGAGAGGGAAACACAGAATCCGAATCAGGCTCCAGGCTCTGAGCTGTCAGCACAGAGCCTGATGCAGGGCTTGAACTCACAGACTGTGAGAGCATGACCTGAGCCAAAGTCAGATGCTCAACCAACTGAGCCATTCAGGTGCCCCAAAAGGAAGGAAATCCTGACACATGCCACAACATGGATGAACCTTGAGGACATTATGCTAAATGAAATAATGCATTCACAAAAAGGCAAATGCTGTATGATTCCACTTACATGAGACACTAGAGAATCCAGAATTGTAGCGATATGAAGTAGAGTGGTGATTGTCAGGAACTGGGGAGAGGGAGGAAGAGGGAGTTATCGTTTAATGGGTATAGAGTTTTAGTTTGGGAAAAAGAGTTCTGGAGATGGTTGTACAACAGTGTGAATGTACCTAACACTACTGAACTGTAGACTTAAAATGGCTAACATGGTAAATTTGTGTTATGTGTATTTTAATGCCTGCATGTGCGCGCTCACACACACACACAGATGCTTATGGCCACATGGATAATTGGTGCTGCATTTCCTCTCAACTCCTATTCTGTTTTTGTCCTATATGCCCTTCATGGCATCCCCACCTCCCGCCCCACAAAATTACTGATGGATCAAAAGCTAAAGTATCCTTCCATCAACTGGTTTATCACTGTCCAGAAAAATCATTTTCATTGTTGATGTATGGATGCTGTTTGACTCTCTACCTTCCTCTCCTTCAAATCACTTCCCATTCTGTGCTGTGCTCCAGGCAGGAGGAGTTACATGTGGTGCTTAAAACTCTCCATATTCTCTGGGCACCTGGGTGGCTCAGTCGGTTAGGTGTCTGACTTTGGCTCAGGTCATGATCTCACAGTTCGTGGGTTTGAGCCCTGCTTTGGGCTCTGTGCTGACAGCTCAGAGCCTGGAGTCTGCTTCTGATTCTGTGTCTCCCTCTCTCTCTGGCCCTCCACAGCTGATGCTCTGTCTCTTTCAAAAATAAAATAAACATTAAAAAAAAACCTCACCATGTTTTCTCCAGCCACAACTCTCCTGTCTGGTACTCTTTTCTCCACTACCTCTATGTGGTAAGTTCTATTTTTAGGGCACAGCTGAGGCATTGTCTCTCCTTCCAAGTACTTTTTTTTTGAGAGAGAAAGAGAGAGAGAAACCGAGAGGGGCTGGGGGAAGGGCAGAAGGAGAGGGAGAAAATGTTAAGCAGGCTCCAGTGCGGAGCCTGATGTGGGGCTCCATGCCATGACCGTTGAGATCATGCCCTGAGCTGAAACCAAGAGTCGGACCCTTAACTGACTTAGCTACCCAGGTGCCCATCCTGCCAAGTACTTTTGATTACATAGCCTCAATTAGATGCTCACTCTTTTCAGGGTCATCCTGGCACATGGAATGGTCATACTTTGTTTCCTGGTCTGTACCTTACACTGGACTGCGCTTTACCAGTCTTGATGTTCCCAGTGTCTAGCACATTGCTTGTGTATGGTAGATATTTGAGAATTTTTATCAAAGATGTACTGTATCTCGGAAGATACTGTAAGGGGCGTATAATCAAAACTGCTGATACCAAGTGCTAATCTGCATCTGTCTGTGTTTTTTTTTAAAGGCATCTCTCATTTTTTTAAATGTTTATTTTTATTTTTTTTACATTTATTTATTGTTGGGAGACAGAGAGGTACAGAGTACGAGCAGGGGAGGGGGCAGAGACAGGGAGACACAGAATCTGAAGCAGGCTCCAGGCTCTGAGCTGTCAGCACAGAGCCCAACATGAGGCTGGAACCCATGAGATCATGACCTGAGCTTAAGCTGGACCAACTGAGCCATCCAGGTGCCCCTTATTTATTTATTAAAAATTTGTTTAATGTTTATTTTTGAGACAGAAAGAGACAGCATGAGTAGGGGAGGGGCAGAGAGAGAGGGAGACACAGAATCTGAAGCAGCTCCAGGCTCTGATCTGAGCTGAAGTCAGACGTTTAACCTACTGAGCCACCCAGGCACCCCTAATGTTTATTTATTTTTGAGAGTGAGAGAGAGACAGAGCAGGGGAGGGGCAGAGAGAGAAAGAGGCACAGAATCTGAAGCAGGTTCCAGGCTCTGAGCTGTCCACACAGAGCCCAACGCAGGGCTCAGACTTGTGAACTGCAAAATGTTGACCTGAGCTGAAGTCAGATGCTTAGCCAGTTATGCCACCCAGGCGCCCCTCATTTTTTTTTATTGTGGTAAAATACATATAACAGAAACCCTACCATCTTAATAATTTTAAGGGTATATTTCAGAGGTATTAAGTACCTTCATATTGTTGTGTAACCATCACCACCATCTCCAGATCTCTTTTCACCGTGCAAAACCATACCCACTAAACAATAACTTCCCATTTCTCTCTCCCCAGCCCCTGTAAACCACCACTCATTATTTGTCTTAAATTTTTTTTAATGTTTATTTACCTTTGAGAGAGAGAGAGAGAGAGAGAGCGAGAGCAGGGGAGGGGCAGAAAGAAAGGGAGACAGAGAATCTGAAACAGGTGCCAGGCTCTGCACTGTCAGCAGAGAGCCTGACGCAGGGCTTGAACCCATGAATCACAAGATCATGACCTGAGCCGAAGTCGGATGCTTAACTGACTTAGCCACCCAGGTGAATTTTTTTTTAAAGTTTATTTATTTTGAGAGAGAGAGAGAGAGAGAGAGAGAGCAAGAGAGAGAAAGTGCAAGCAGGGGAGTGGTAGAGAGAGAGAGAGAATCTCAAGCAGGCTTCTCGCTGTCCACACAGAAACCAATATGGGGTTTGATCTCATGATCTCAGGTCGTGAGATCATGACCTGAGCCAAAAAGAGTAGGAAAAAAAAAAAAAAAAGAGTAGGACGCTTAATCGACTGAGCCACCCAGGCGCCACAGAAGTTCCTTCCTTTGAAAGACCGAATCATGTTCCTCTGTATGTATAAGCCACAGTTTGTTTATTCATTCATCTGTGGATGGACACTTGGATTGCTCTTGCCCCTTGGCTATTGAGACTTAGTGCTGCTGCAAATATCAAGTAGCTCTGACTTCTTAAACATGGCAAGTCTTGGGGCCTCTGGGTGGCTCAGTCGGTTAAGTGTCTGCCTCTTGATTTTGGCTCAGGTCATGATCTCACGATCATATCGAGTCCCTGTTGGACTCTGAGCTGACAGCACGGAGCCTGCTTGGGACTCTCTCTCTCCCTCTCTCTCTGTCCTTCCCCTATTCGTTCTCTCTCTCTCTCTCTCTCTCTATCTCTCTGAAAAATAAATAAACTGTGAACATTGCAAACCTGTCCTTGTGCCATTCATATAGCACTACATCGAAAATATACCTTTAATGCCCTGAATTCTTCATAGTCTTCATCCTGAACCATTTTTTCTCTCTCCATCTGCTTTGTGTCCTGTTCCAGTCTCCCCAGGTTTGATCTTGTGACTTGTTTTTCCTCACTTAGAACTGCTTATCTGGCTTCCCTCTGCCTCTGTGATTCATACCCACCCACTTGTTTGTGGTTTCCAATCAGTATTGCTACAGGTCCAGTGTGAAGGCTTGCTACTAGAATCATGGAGTATGGGATCTCCTGATGGAAAGTTGTCCTCTCCCTCTTCGTTCTGTACTTTCTCCTTCCCTCCAGGTCTTTATCTTCCACCTTCTCAGCTGTTCTGGTCAGAGAAAGGAGGATTCTCTGGCCATAGCCCTCCCACGCTCTGTTCAGCATGAAGCCTCCCTTCCTTACTGTTCATTCCTGCTGCTCCCCTCTGCACACCTCCCACGGTTGCAAAGCCATGGAGAAATGAAAAGTGACCTCTGGTACCAGAGACGCCCAATAGCAAAATGTAGCCCCTGCTCCCAACAGCCCTTGTTGGTGGCTCTGCGTGGGGGCAGCAGTGTGTTTCACATCTATTCTGATTCAGCCGTCTGACTTCTCCATTGCTATGTGCTCTCCGCCCCCATGGTGCATCTTTCCTCTTTCCTTCTCTTCACTCTCAACCTGTCCTCCTTTGCCCCCAGAGTACCACTGGCATGTGATACTGGTTGTCAGTGACACCCTCACCTGAAGATTTCAGGGTAACATAGAAGAAAGCTACAACAGGGAAGGACACCATAAATAGCTGACTATTGAATTAAGTCTTGGACAACACTGTTCTCAAGTATTCTTTGGACTTCTTCCCCTGAAAATTTCTCTCTGACAGTCATTTCTGTTAGACCCTAGTAATCTGTTTTAGAACTCAACTGGCCTTCCTATTAGGAGGTGGAAGGTAAACCCACATAACCGGCCTAATTAATTTTTCCTTCCTGGAAGAGTCCACCATTGTTGAATTTGCTGCCCATAGCATCCCTCCATGTGGTTCCAACTCATCTAGATGAGGACAGGTGGGTTGGTGGAGCATCCTAAACATTTCTCTTTGACTAAAGTTCGTTTTGAATCAAATTGTACATCAGATTTTATAACGCAAATGTTGGACATGTGGCAAGGGAGTATCTGAAGGGTTGACTCACTGCATCAAAGCCTCAACATCAGTGAGTAGTTAATGAGGTTTTGCTACCGTGTGTGATATTGTGCAAGAGTTTTCAAACACATTTTTAAAAGCCTGGGCAATTTGGTTTGAATCATCTCAACTGTTATCCTGACTCTGAGACGTAGTAATTGCAGCAGCTGCTCCTTGCACATGAAGGAACGCAACAATGGCACGAACATCATTCAAGACTGATTATACCCCGAGTCCGCATCATTTACCATTTTCTCTCTATGGAGAGGGTCTTTGGTTTGTTGCTTTCTCAGCTAATTAACCAGCTTCCTGTTTCCTGTTTCGCATTTGGCAAATTATTTTTAGAGATAAATCATATCTGCAGTTTCTCGGGGAAGTTTAAGGTGGCCCAGATTTTCCCTGGATGAGTTATGGGGTGAGCTGATGCAGAAGGGCATGCCCCATGGGGTCTCCACCAAGCCCATCTCTCTGTGGGCACTAATTAACTCCTGCATGCCCCATCATGTGTCATGGAAGATACAGCGAGTTTTCTGTAATCCTAGCCTAAGAACGTCACTGTTTGCTCTGGCATCATGGGATTTTTGTTTTGTTTTGTTTTGTTTTGTTTTTTTTTTTGGTTAACTGCTGTGCTGAGCTAACCTTGATGAAGCAGGTTCTTTGTTACCTCTACCAGTGCTTTGTTTTAATACATTAATAGAAGAGGAAGAGTTTGAGGAAATGATGGGTATTTTTTTCACTGTTTGGTAACATAAATGGGGCTGTAAACAAGTCTTTCAGAACTTTCAAAATGTTTTTGACCATGCTCAGATAAAAATATCTGGTTATATTTTATTGGCTTCGTGGATTGAGTGTGGCTTTAGAGTGAGGCAGACCTGGGTTAAAACCCCAGCTGCACCACTTATTATTTGTATGACCTTTGGAAAGTTGTTTCACCTCTTGGTTTGTTTGCTTGTTTATTCCTTCTTTCTTTCCCTCCTTGGTTCTTTCTTAGGGAATAAAAGTCAGAAAAGTACAAGGACAAAGACAGGCTCCCATATTCTCACCACCTAGAATTAATTGTATTTGACTTTATTTTTTTTAGTTTATTTTTTTATTTTGAGAGAGAGAGAGAGAGAAGGAGAGAGAATCCCAAGCAGGCTCTGCACTGCCAGCACAGAGCCTGATGGGGGGCTCAAACCCACAAACTGTGACATTGTGACCTGAGCTGAAACCAAGAGGTGGACACTTAACTGACTGAGCTACCCAGCCACCCCTGACTGTATTTTCTTTTAGTCATTTGTTTCTTATGCTTTGTAAAAAAATTACTCTGCTAATATATGAGTACACTCTCCTTTTGCTCCCCATTTCTTGGAAGATAACCTCTACCGTTTTAGTAAAATGAGATAATTAGAGTACCTAGTTTAGTGTTGATTCATAGTAGACAATTGGTACATGGTAGTTGTTATTAGTTGTCCTTTTATCCTTGCTGCTTTCTTTGTGCATCTGCTTTAGAAAATATGGTCCTGGTAAATTGACAGACTTATAAAAATGATTTTTTTGGACAAGCCCTTTCTCCTTCTTGGATGTCTTTGCCACCCCCAACTTGAAGAATTAGTGTTAATACGTGTAAGAATGTGGAGCACACCATAAAACTTACTTATATTGCAAATCAAAATTTATTGAAAGACTGGAACTTTCTAATAAATGATGGGCTACATTTGGGAAACTCTTTAAAATAGAACGATTGAGCCAAATTTCAGAAACTTGCATGCATTATTTAAAAAGTTATAATATTGGAGGAATGGAAAGATTGAGAAGAAAATTGCTTACTTAAACTGTGCTGTGAAAGATTGATTTCCTGCTTGTAGTGATCTCGCAGACAAGTGGCTGTTGGGTAATTAATGTTGGGGCTTTATTAATTTATGAAGAGCAAGGAAGGATTAACTTGTCTGCACTGAAGAGAATTCTTCTCAAGTAACATGCTAAAAAAATCAAGATGATGAAAAATGTGAGCAATTTGTCAATTTAAATTAATGTTCCCTTTTATGGGCTTCCTAGACTAGTTTTACACTAAAATCCATTCCAAAATGGGTGTTAACATAATTAAAGAGCAAAGAAGCTAGAGTGACCTGGTGGCATCATTTGTAATCTGTAGCAATATTGATGCATTCGTTTAAAATGTCTTTCCTGGGGGCGCCTGGGTGGCTCAGTCAGTTAAGCGTCCAGCTTCAGCTCAGGTCATGATCTCACGGTTCGTGGGTTCGAGCCCCGCGTCGGGCTCTGTGCTGACAGCTAGCTCAGAGCCTGGAGCCTGCTTCAGATTCTGTGTCTCCCTCTCTCTCTGACCCTCCCCTGCTCGTGTTGTCTCTCTCTGTCTCTCAAAAATAAATAAAAAACATAAAAAAATTTAAAATGTCTTTCCTGGGTGGCTCAGTCGGTTAAGTGTCTGACTTTGGCTCAGGTCATGATCTCACAGTTTGTGGGTTTGAGCCCTGCGTCGGGCTCTGTGCTGACAGCTCAGAGCCTGGAGCCTGTTTCAGATTCTGTATCTCCCTCTCTCTCTGCCCCTTCCCCATTCATGCTCTGTTTCTCTCTGTCTCAATAATAAATAAACATAAAATTTTTTTTTAAAAAATGTCTTTCCTTTAGGAAGGGGAAAAAAGAGTTTCAAAGAGAGAGGGAGGCAAACCCATAAGAGACTCTTAAATACAGAGAACAAACCGAGGATTGATGGGGGGAGACAAGGGGAGGGGAAAATGGGTGATGGGTATTGAGGAGGGCACTTGCTGGGATGAGCACTGGGTATGTATATGTACCCAGTATGTATGTATGTAAGCGATGAATCACGGGAATCTACCCCCGGAAATCAAGAGCATAGTGTATATACACTGTATATTAGCTAACTTGACAATAAATTATATTAAAAAAATAAAATGAATAAAAAGCTTTTTTTGCTAAATGAAAAAGTCTTTCCTTTAAAAGATAGTTCAAGTGCCTTTTGTACTATATATTAATGATATAGTAGGTCATATTTATATAGAGCTTACTGTGGGCCAGATGGTATAGTAAGTGCTTTACCTGTATCATTGGATTGTTGGGATAGCTCCTATGAGGTAGGTACTTTAATTGTCCCATTTTATGGATGAGGAAACTGACACAATTAACTTACCCAAGTTTCATCGCTACTGAGTGGTAGAGCCAGGTTTCAAGTCCAGGCAGCTGGTTCTAGAGTCTGTGCTTTTTGGCTACCCTCCTATGCTGACTGCCATGACAGCTAGTATTTTAAGAGCTTCTTCCACCTGATAAGCGTTACATATTTTGGAAACTTGTCAGGGAGACTAAGAATAGTGTTTGTGGATTGTTTTTGGTTCGTTGTACAAATGTCAGTCAAAATAACTGTTTATAAACACATCTGCTTATTTCTCTTGTAGTTGAATAAAAAGCTCTTTTTCAATGAGTGGGAAGGTATGGCTCTCTTCTTGACATGATGAATTTATGATGTCATTTATTTTTAACATTCATGTACTGAGTACCAAATGTGTACACAGTCGCATGGGTAGCTGCAGGCGGGTTGGGGGGGCACATACAACAATGAATAAGACTTAGTCCCTATGCTCAAAGGAGTTTATGATCCATTGAGAGGAAGAGATCTGCCTATAAATAATTCAAAGGCATGGATGAATCAGCTGTGGGGGTGGGAGAAGTGTGACATATGGAATACAGGGGTTAAGGCAGGTACCATTTGTAAAAAATTATTTTTAGAGAAATAATTGACATATAACATTGTATTAGTTTTAGGTGTACAACATAATGATTTCATATATGTATATATTGTGAAGTGATTACCACAATATGCAGGCACCATTTTTAGTTTTTATTTTATTGTTTAAAAATGTTTTTTATTTGAGTATCGTTGGCACACTGGTTACAGTTTCAGGTGTACGACATAGTGATTCAACTTCTCTATGTGATACGCTGTGCTCACCACAAGTATAGCTACTGTCTGTCATACAATGCTATTACAGTATCACTGACTATATGCCCTATGCTGTGCCTTTTATTCCCAGGACTTACTTGTTCCATTACTGGAAGCCTGTAATTTTCATTCTCCTTTATCCATTCTGCCTATGTCCCCACCTCTTTACCTCTGGCAACCCTCAGTTCTCTATAGTTTTGATTTTGCTTTTTGTTTGTTTATTCATTTATTTTGTTTTTGAGATTCCACATATGAGTGAAATCATACGGTATGTGTCTTTCTCTGTCTGACTTATTTCATTTAGTATAATACCCTCTAGGTCTATCCATGTTGTCACAAAATGGCCTTTTAATGGCTGTGTAATATTCCATTGTATATTTATACTACATCTTCTTTACTTATTTGCCTATCATTGGGCACTTACGTTGCTTCTATGTCTTGGCTGTTGTAAATAACAGTGCAATAAACATAGGGGTCCCTAAATCTTTTTGAATTAGTGTTTTTGTTTTCTTTAGGTAAATACCCAGTAGTGGAATTATTGAATTGTATGATATTTCTATTTTTGATGTTAATGTTTATTCATTTTTGAGAGAGACAGAGACAGAGTGCTAGTGGGGGAGGAGCAGAGAGAGAGGGAGACACAGAATCCCAGGCAGGCTCCAGGCTCTGAGCTGTCTGCATAGAGCCCGACACAGTGCTAGAACTCATGGACTGTGAGATCATGACCTGAGCTGAAGTTGGATGCTCAACTGACTGAGCCACCCAGGCGCCCCTATTTTTGATTTTTAAAGAAACCTCTGTACTGTTTTCTACAGTGGCTACACCAATTTACATTCCTATCAACACTGCATGAGGGTTCCTTTTTCTTAACATCCCTGCCAACACTTGTTACTTCTTGTCTTTTTGATTTTAGCCATTCAGACAGGTGTAATGTGATATCTCATTGTGGTTTTGATTTGCATTTCCCTTATGAGTAGAGCTGTTGAGCATCATTTCACGTGTTTGTGGGCCATCTGTATGTCTTTGGAAAATTTTTCTTTGGAAAAATTTCCATTCAGGTCCTCATGCAGGCACCATTTTTAAATGTTCAGTCCAGGATTGGGATCTGATATCTTTTGTGTGTCCTAGAGGCAATTAAAAAAAAAAAAAAGATTTACTGAGTGCCTGTAGTCTATCAGGCCCTATGCTAGAAAATTATTTAGAATTTTTAAAAATACTTTCTAGTGTATCAGGCCCTATGCTAGAAAATTATTTAGAATTTTAAAAAATACTTTGTGGTACTTAGTTTTCAAGTATCAGGAAGGTTTAAAATTTAGAGACACCAGAGTTTGCTTTTTTTTTTTTTTAGACGTAATCTATTCTCTCCATAGGAGTTGGCATATCTGATTGATTCTGGCATTAGGCCAGACTGACATACTGCCAAGTGACACTCTGTGATAAGCTGGGACTAAAGGCAATGGTAATTAAAGGTGCCAGCACTGCTTTATGAAATATATGAGTATAATAGGCTATATTTGTATTGCTTCTAGAAGAGAAGGAACACATAGAAAGTGTACTTATTAGGCTGTCTGCTTCTTTAAGAGTTTTTCTCTATTACCAAAACTTTAGGTTGACTTTCAAAAACTAGAACACATACGTAACCATTTCCAGGGATACACTGGTGTATTCCTTTTAAAAAAAAACATTATTTATATTTGAGAGAGAGAGAGACAGTGTGTGAGTGTGTGAGCGAGGCAGAGAGAGAGGGAGAAAGAGGGAGAGGCTCTGTCAGCACAGAGCCTGATGCAGGGCTTGAACTCACATGCTGTGAAATCATGACCTGAGCTAAAGTCAGATGCTTAACCAACTGAGCCACCCAGGTGCCCCACATTGGTGTATTCCTAAATCTTCATGAAGGTGAAGGTAAAAGTGAATGTAAATCACCAGATAGGCTACCCTTTAAAACACTGAGGACTGTGTTGATTGATATACCATAAACTTCCTCTTACCCCCAAGTATCTGTCACCCATGTAATTCAGGAGATATGCATTTTCCTTTTAATGTAGTTCCTAAAATGATTTGGAATTCCTTTCCAGTAGTGTCTCGGATTCTCATATGATGAGAATAATGATGTAAAGGTAATGTTAAGATTTTTAATAAATACATAAAAATTCAGTTTGTTCAGAATAGTCTTAAGTTCAAGAAAGTATAATAATACATTTTAAAAGTGTTTTTAATGAGGACTGAAGCGAAAAGGATTTTTTTGCTTAAATTTCAGTTTACCTGAAAATATAGCAACTCAAAACTGTATTCTCTGTGCATTATGGTTGGTAAACATTTATACTGGATTGAGGGATTCTTAAGAATAATAGAATTTGAATATCAGTTAAATTGAAGCTATTTTAGTGTTATTGGTTGTTGAACCATACCTCATTTTACATATCCTTTGAGGGTATTCCTGTCTGCTGGGTGTGTAGCCTTTGCCTGAGAACTCCAAAAGACAGAGCCTTTAAGACCTTCTGAGGCTCTGCGTTTTATTACAGGTAGAGCATTCTTAAAATTTGCTGATATCTGCCTCTCTAACTCCCATTTAGCAGTTCTGATTCAGTCGTTTGGAGGAAACATGAAGCTAATCTTAATATTCTTTTTTTATTTTTATTTTTTGAGAGAGAGCGAGCAAGGAGAGAGAGTGAGTGAGAGAGAGAGAGAGAGTGAGAGAGTGAGCGAGCAAGCGCACAAGCAAGCGAGAAGGGGAGGAGCAGAGAGAAAGGGGAAGAGAGAATCCCAAGCAGGCTCTGTACTGTCAGCACAGAACCCCATGCGGGGCTTGATCTCAGGAACTGTGAGATCATGACTTGTGAGATCAAAATCAAGAGTTGGATGCTTAAATGACCGAGCCACCCAGGCACCCTGCTAATCTTAATATTCTTATCAAGTGAGTGAGTGAGGGCAGTAGAGTAAGAAGGCAAAGGAGGAATGTCTGGTGAGGACCTTGGTGAGGTATTCTGGCCAGTCAGACTCTCTGTGGGTCTGGTCCTGGGTCCTCTGCTGGGCAGACATTTGGGTAGACTGCCCACTGGGCCATTTTAACTTTATCCTGGGGGCACCTGGGTGGCTCAGTCAGTTGAGCATCCAGCTTCAGCTCAGGTCATGATCTCACGGCTTGTGGGTTCAAGCCCCGCATCAGGCTCTGTGCTGACAGCTAGCTCAGAGCCTGTAGCCTGCTTCAGATTCTGTGTCTCCCTCTCTGTCTGACCCTCCCCTGCTCACGCTGTCTCTCTCTTATAAAAAAAAAAAACTTTATCCTGTACAGTAACAACATATACTAAGGAAAAAAGGATGCCCAGATGTAAATGTATTGAGTGCCTGCTTTGTACCACTACATGCTAGACTCTGGACTTTTGCTATTATTTTGCGGTTTAATACTACACAGGAACTCAAGTAAGTATTGTTGATTCTAAAAATGAGGAAACCTAGGAACTAGGTAACTTGTCCACGGACGTTGAGCTAGTGAGTAGAATTCTAACCTTGGTCTGCCTGCCTTTAGAGCCAGCACTTTCGTGACACATCACATTACCCCCTGGAGGGCCACACTAGGCACAGTGGTGGTTTTCACACACCTCCTCATTAGCCTGCATATTCTACATCTTCTGAGTGATCTGAGGCTCCCAGGCCAGCCAAGCCAACATTGATGTCGACTCTAATCGCTCTTTCCAATACCTCATTATTCTCACCATCAAAATTAAGCACATTCTTCTTAAAGACATGACCCTTCTCTCTATGAACATGTATTTCCAAGCCATGCTAATTTGCATCAATAGGTATCAGAAATCCTCTCCTTTCATATCCCTTGACTGGGTCAAAGGAATCTTAGAATGGTTTGGTGTAAAAGGTTGGGAAGGCTGAGCTAAGTAGTTCATCATGACTAGGGTGAACAATTATATCATTTCTATGGTCTGAGTCTTCCAGCTCTACTCCTGATGTGGAAGCAAAGAGCTGAATCACCTCAATTGTAGGAGCAGAGATCAGCTTTGTCCTGCTTGTTTTCAGTTGAAATCTAATAGTTTAATGAAATAAAGCCCTGGGAAAACATTGGAATATACAGTCCTTAAGGGGAGGTAAAGATAATGCTGTCCCTCCAAGTACTCACATAATATTTTAAATACATTGTATTTTAAACTTTTCACACTGTCCTGTCACCACCCATTTTATCCCTCCCTCAGTAAACTGTAAATTCCTTGAGGGTAGAGAGTGTACTTGAATTCATACTTTTATTTCCCACAGACCATAGCATAAAGCCTTTCCAACTGTGGTCGACGAATAAATGTTTATTTCATGAATGTATAAATGAATAAAAGAAATATAAAGATGTCTTTCTCTAGTCAACATAAACCTACCTCAAGCAGTATTAAATCACTTTCACTTATTTGGAGGCAAGAAAATACTTCATAGAAAATAAGAGGCCAAGAGGAATAATATGATGACTTCTAAAATTTTGGGTTAGCTATGTATCTGAGGTTATGTGGACCTGGCCGCAGGGTTTTAAGTACATTTCCATATGGTACCCAGAAATGAGACTTCCACTCCCGGTGTGAATTAAATTCTTATATCAGTTTTTAACTTAAAAATTCCTGATCTGTTGATAAAACTGATTATTCTTAAAATACTTCATCCAAAATATTTGAATGTGTGTGTGGGGAATGTTAGGAGTGGTTTAGTTCTTGAACATATCTGATGAAGAGGAGCAGTCCTGGGAAAGCATCAGCAGTGACCCTCAGAGGGTAAAAGGCGGTGCCGAGTGGATTTGAGATTGGAATTTGAAAGCTTCTCTCTACCATGCTTGATAGAATCCTTCCTCTCAAGTAAACAAGATACAAAGCCACACCTGTCTTTAAGGATGTCTGTATTTAAATAGAGAAATCAGTTTTCATGACTGAAGGGAGAAAATCACACAAAAAGAAAATAAAATGTCCCACGTACATAACGTGATGTTTCAGATAATTGTAAGATGTTTCTCCCCGCTCAGTTTCTTCCTGCTGCCCTGCCTCTGTGCCTCTTTCATGAAGGGAAAATGGTTATGATGCTCATCACCATGAGCTCATAGTGCGTGGGGTTTGTCCTGGATAATTGGTTGAGGGAACTACCTATTAAGGCCTTACTTGTAGGTAGGTCTGAGGAGAGCGTTAACCTCTTACAGTACTGGTCATAGTTACTCTCCCTTTGGGGGAGATGTTACTTTTACTGTTCAGGAGTTGCTCACAGACCTTCTTAAGTTGTGGGGAGAGCAGAGAGGAGAATAGTGGCTTTATGCCACCTGACCCCCATCCTCTGAATTAGCAGGGGTGCAACAATGTCCCCATCTCCTGCCCAGTGGGAGACCCACTAGACCTGCTATCTGGTAGGATCTTATCTGATGCTCAGAGACTTGTGTACTTACGAACGACTGCCAGAAAACTCTGCAGCTGGAAGGATGAGTTCCAGGCCCGTTTCCCACGAGCAAGACAGCTCCCTGTGTTTTTTGTTTTTTTTTTTTCTTCTCTCTCTCCTCAAAGCAGGCTTCCAGGGCTTTTTCTCTTAGTAATTGTCACTACTAGTTCTGTTCAGTCCCTGAAGATAAGCACGTAGGCCCTTTTTATTTTAAGATTTTACTGTTAACCAAAACAGTAGCATTAGGAAATCGTGAAAGTCCCAGACCTGATTTCCGTCTGGAAGCCCCTTGGGACAGAGCTTTTATTCCTCAAGTTGGGCTCTCGGTGCCTCCTATTAAAGGAATAGTTTGCTCTCAAGGGAGCCTCACTCCCAGCTCAAAGGCCTGAAGGTGCAGGGGTAGTGAATGATCCCTACTTCTTGTAGCAGCAGCCTGGGAACATCCATCTCTGGGGATGTCCCATGGGGATTGGACTCTAAGCCATTCAGGATGCTTCCTCAAAACGTGCATTTTCTTTAGCAATCCAAGTAAGTTTCAAATCCAAATCAGTTTTCATTGAGCCTTGTTTTTGCCAACTTCAGCTTAAATTGTAATTGTTCTGGGCTGTTCCAAGATATGATTTGCCCAAATGTGAATTCACTGATGTTATTTGACTAGTAAAGATCACTCACTAAAGAGGGATGTTAAGTTGGCCTTGGCTGGAAATCTTACCATCTGAGATCTTCAAGCAAAGTCCATACTGGCATTGTTTCCTCTGCAAGTTGACTTCAGGTGACATCTTTTGCTTCTAGAAAACAATATTGCAGACATGAATAAGAAACCATGAGTCATACAATAAGTATAATACTAGGCTTGTGCCACGGCTGCTTTTAGACCATTGTATTTTAGTGCTTGTTTAATTATCTGTTTGCTGTACAAGTTGGCAATCCTGGCTTTCCTCTTCAATGTAAACAAAATAATATTTAATTCCCTCTCTACTTATTGCTATAACAGTAGAAACTCTTAAAAATTTATTTTTGCCTTTTTCAATTTCTATGTGGTTTAGAATGGGAAGTTTTCAAGGAAACTTTTTTTAAAAGAGTTTTTCCTTGTAATACATCTGAGATGAAACAGAATTTTTATCTTAAAAGTAAAAAAAACCATGTTACTAATGGCAAAAAAAAAGTATTGTCTGGAGAAGGGTTTTGGAGAGAGGGCTCTTTGTCAGCCATGACACATTGAGGCGGCTTGGCAATGTAGGGTTTAGATTCTCCTTTGAGAGTCCAGAAACTTGATTTCCTCAGCTCACTGAGAGTTGAGCAAATTCAGCGGTATTGACTGCTATTAACTGGTCAGTGCATTTTCTTCCTTGCAGCAAAATCTATGGGAAGTCAGATGACACTCAGCATTTGCTTGGTGAGCATGGAGTCTGAGCCAAGGGAAGGGCGATGGTCTGAGTGGCATATGTCAGCCAGCTGTGGGAGCTGGATGTCCCTTCCACTCCAGAGACAATGTTGTGGAACAGAGCCCATTGCTCCTCCTCTTGGCTGCTAAGGCTGTCTTTCCTGCTGGCCCAGTGTTGGCAACTGAATGTGAATAGCCTCTCTCGTTAAAAGAGAACACAGAACCCTCTAAAGTTTGAGCAGATGAGAGCTCTCTGGAAGACGAGACTGGGCATGCAGACACCAGCTTGTTTTCTTGCATTTCCCCTCTCCTTCCAGTTTTCTTCCTTCGATTCTGGCCATTCATCACCATCTTCACACCCAGGGGCCTGTGGTGCCCTCTAAAAAATTGGCTAAAGCCAAACATCAGTTCTCTTTCTATTATTATTCTCAGCACAGCTGAGATAGGTTGGAACAGTCAATGGACATCTTATTAAATTTAAAAAAAAGCTAAAGGAACATGAACATGTACTGAAACTATGAAAACATCAGGCTAATGAAGGATAGATTTTGAGCTATTGGTCTAAATGTTGGGAAATCTAAGCCAAACAGTTAACTATGACCAGGTTAAACAATGACTTCATCTCAAGTGATGAGGAAGAGTACTGCCTTTTTCAAAGCATTTTTCCCTTAGTGGGGCAGGCATAGCTGAGTAGCTTACATATCCCAAATGAAGCAGGTTTACTTTTGCAGATTAAGAATATCATTTTAACAGATTCTTATATGTGAAATGTATATTTCATGATTAGGGTTGTATCAATTCTGACATTGTCCTCAGATTCTGGGGGTACTTCATAAAGCCCAGAATGTACTGATTCCCAAATAGTGTGCCAGAGTCATAAGAATGACTTCTTTTCCAGCTCTTTCAGAATATCATTAGGACTGCATTTAGAAAATATTCAATACTTTTCAATCAATAGCAGCCATTGTTTCTGATGCTCGAAATTTTTAATCTTTGGCCAGTAGTAGCCTATTCATGTGACTCTTACGTCCTTTCGACATGCCCCTATTATTCTTGGAGCACTTCCTTGCTTCCTTAGCTCATCAAAATGGTTCAGGCTCATCTTGTACTTTTTTTCTGGCTTAGACCTGGAATCAGTCACATTCCAAAGGAGTCTTGATTCTTTTTATTGGGGAATGGTTTTTAGAGGCCACAACATGGGTGCTGCAGGTGTTCATTGCTGCTGGGTTGCCTTTAGTTCTAAACCTACTTAGTGGATATGCAGTCGGTCTTTGAACAACATGGGTTTGAACTGCACAGGTCCATTTATAAATGGATTTTTTTGGATATATATATAGTACTATAGATGCATTTTCTTTTCTGTATAATTTTCTTAAGATTTTCTTTTCTCTAGCTTACTTTATTGTAAGAATACGTATATAATACATATACCAAATATGCAGTTTTTTAAAGTTTATCTTCATTATTATTTATTTTATTTATTTTTGAAAGAGAGAGAGACAGAGCATGATTGGGGGGAGGAGCAGAGAGAGAGGGAGACACAGAATCCAAAGTAGGCTCCAGGCTCCGAGCTGTCAGCACAGAGCCCAACATGGGGCTCGAACTCACAAACCGTGGAGGTCATGACCTGAGCCGATGTCAGACACTTAACCGACTGAGCGACCCAGGTGCCCCTATTTTTATTTTTAAGTAATCTCTATACCCGGTGTGTGGCTCAAACAACCCCGAGACCAAGAGTCTCATGCTCTACTGACAGAGCCAGCCAGGTGCTCCAAAAGTTTGCATAGGAATTATTTTTTTTTTTAATTTAGAGAGCGCAAGTCGGGGAGAGGGGCAGAGGGAGAAAGAGAGAGAGAATCCTAAGCAGACTCCACGCTTAGTGTAGAGCCCAACGCAGGGCTCAATCCCATGATCCTGGGATCATGACCTAAGCCGAAATCAAGAGTCAGATGCTCAACCTACTGAGCCAGCCAGGTGCCCCAGGAGTTAATTTTTTTTTTAAGTAAGCTCTATACCTAATGTGGAATATAGCACCCTAAGGCCAAGAGTCACATACTCTACTGAGTCAGCGAGGGACCCCATTCAAATATGTGTTGATTGACCGTTTATGTTATTGGTGAGGGTTCTGATCAGTAGTAGGCTATTCATAAGATTTTTGGAAGGTCAAAATTTATATGTAAATTTTCCACTGTTGGGGGTGGGTGGGAAGGTTTGCATCCCTAAGTCCCCTGTTATTCCTTGTTCAAGGATCAACTGTGTATGTATTTTTGGAAAAAAAAAAAAAGGCACGTTCATACTAGTATTTCCAATTTAAATATAATATTGTAGAATTAAAAAAAACCTTAATTTCTTTGTACACTTGAGTTTTTTTGTTACACTGAGAACATCTTGGTTCCTTTTGTATTAACATTATTTGCTTTATCCCATAGTGTTTTAATAGGGATTAAAAAAAGCAGCATCAATATAATAAATAACAATGCTACTTACTGACATTTAAGATTTCTTTGCAGCTCTTTTTGCCCTTGGAATATACCACCAATACAATACCACCATTGATGTACAGTCATAATACTGTACTCTAAAGCAACTTAGTAATTTTTTCTGTATTTTGTGCCATCAATAGGCTATTCAGTTAGGGTCATTTATTTTCATTCATTTTCATTTTTTCTTTTTATTTATTAACATGTTATTCCAGAGTCAAAACTATATAAGGCACATCCAGAGAAGTCTCAGTTTTCCATTCCTTTCTTCCACACTGTTCCCTCCCACATAAATACTTTTTTTTGGTTTTATCCATGGCAGTATTCCTTTTATAAATATTAGCAAATACAAATGTCTCTGTATTTCCTCCTACCTCCTTTCCTTCCTTATTCCTCATTCACTTTTATGCTTAATATTCCACTGGTGACCGTCATAGTTTAAGAATGACTTTTTTTTCTTTTAAAAATAGTAATGATAGTTAATAGTTCTAAACTACTTAAGTGTATGGCCGGACAGAAGGGGAGCACTTAAAAAAACTGCTTTTGAATGTGAACACTTCTTTTTTCTTGAAGCCTATTCTTCCAAGAGAAACAACCATTCTTATTATGTTTTACGTGCTTTCCATGACTCTCTAAGCTGCCATTAAACTGTTTTAACACAATTTGGGATGAAGCTTGTGTTTCATCACCTGCCAGCTTCTCTGCCACGCTGCCAGATTCGTCCTGTCGTAGGCTGACTGTCCTTCTGACGCAGCTCGGATAGGTGGGCACTTGAATCTCTCTGGTGTTCTGCACCTGAGACTTGCTGTCTTTGGTGCCCCCTCCAGCCCCTCCCAGATCTTGGGACAAGCGCGGAAATCTCCCGCTGCTTCTGGTCCCGGGGCACATTTGCTCCCCTGGAGACTCTCCAGTTCCCAGGCTCCCGGGCTCCGGGGTTTCCAGGCTCCGCAGCCCTGCGGTTTCTGGACGCAGGTGCCAAGAGCCCGCCGGGCGCTCCGGAGCTAGCGCCGCCCCGCCTGCGCACAGTGATGCCGGGATTGGGGGCGGGTGCGCCGCCTTCATCTCCCGCGCGCTCGCTCGCTCGCTCCCGCCCCCTTCCCCGCCCCAAGCCCTCTCCTGCCTCAGCCGTGCAGGCTCCGCACTGCAGATGCTTGCCGACCGCCCCTCGCTCGGTGGCTCCAGCGGTGCTCCGCAGGTCCCTTCGACCCCCGAGCGTCCGCCGCACTCTTCGCTGCTCGCGAGGGCCCCTCGACTAAGGAGACTCGCTAAGTCCCGCGCGCGGAGCCGCTACGCCGGTAGGGCGGCGGGGATCCAGGCGGACGGTGGCCGCGCCGGAGCCCCGGGCGCTCTCGAATGCGGCAGGACAAGCTGACCGGCTCCCTGAGGCGCGGAGGGAGATGCCAGAAGCGGCAGGGTGGCGGAGGCGGAGGCGTGGGCACCATTCTGAGCAATGTGCTCAAAAAGCGCAGCTGCATTTCTCGGACCGCGCCCCGGCTGCTCTGCACCCTGGAGCCGGGTGAGGACCCAGGGCTGCAGATGGGGCACTGGCAAGTAGCGTGGCGCGCCCGAGCTGGTGCCTCTGCCTCAGTTGGACTCCGCCTAAGGCAGGAGCGCTCGCGAGCCGCCGGGTGCGGGGTACCGCGGCTCGGCGCAGGCGGGGCTGGGTCTGTCTGGGAGGGAAGAGCGCGGACGAAGGCCTGGGCGCGGGCAGCGGCCTCCCAAGGCTGGGAGGACTGGCTGCTCCCGGTGGCTGCCCGCGGGTCCCGACCCCGCGGCCTGTGCGCGGTCTAGCCCTGTTTATACCCAGAGCTTCAGGCGAGCGGTGCGCTCGGCCTTGTCCGTGTGGTGGGGAAGTGCTGGCGGCTACCCAAGCTGCCAGAGGCCCCGCAACCAATTGTGCTTCGGGCTCACTGGAAACCACGTCTTGAAAGAGGTGTGTGAGGCGGAGAAAGGCGAATGTTTGATACTTGGGGTCGAAGGGGGAGGCAGCGAAGGAAAAATTGGGTGCATTTTCCTGAGGGTCCCTGCGGCGTGAGTGCCAGGGTCAGTTTGCCTGGAGCCTCGAAATTGTGTGTCCGTGTGGGGAGCGGGCAGGAAACACTCCTGCAAGTAGAGATCCTTTCTTACAGCTAAAGTCAGGGAGCGCGCCTTGTGTGCTAGGCTAGGCCCTTTATGGTGGTAGTCTGTTGTTTACACATCCCTGCTTCTCTAGGCTGCATAACTCCGCGTCTGCTCCACCACCCGGCATCCCTCCCCGGGGTTTTATGGGACTGCAGCGGGTGCCCGAGCACCGAGCTTTCTGTGGCCGCTCAAGGGGTGGCCGCAGAGGGAGCCGGCTGCACTCTCGCCGGTGCTTAGCTCTCCCTTGTCCCCAGCGTGGTACCAGCGGGCTTCCAGGAGAGTTTGTCCTCCCCCTGCCCCTGCCTCCCAGCGCCACCGGGGACCTGCTATCCTGAGGCTGTTGGAGAGAATCTGACGCGGCGCGGAGCCCCAAAGGGTGGAACGCGTGACTGCCTTTACGAACCTTGTGGTTTCTTTGTTTTTCTTCCCATGGAAGTGTCTAATTGCGTGGACTGTAGTATTTATTCACCATCTTCCTTTGCCCTTAAAAAAATCTCCTTCCCACGTTAAAAGTATTTTGTGTTTCTGAATCCGGAACAGCCGTGACTATCAGATGAAACAAACCTTCTCCCCTGCCTTAGAAGAAAAGAGGAGAAAATGACCCGATTTCAGCTATCGCATGCAGGTGGTGGATGATCAATTCCCGTTAAATCCTGTGACTCATTTTAGATCATGAGAAAATAGTTGTGGTTTAGATTAACCCCAGCAGGTTTTCAGCACCTGATGCCCAGCAGGTGCTCTGAAAAAGCAAAGGGAGCATATTCAGTCATACATACAGGGAATCCAGAGCTGTCAGGTCGGTTGAAATAAGTCAACGCTGGACAGAATTTCCTGGTCTTTGTTATAGTAAAGCAAAAGTCATGACTATATATGCTCCTCCGTTCAGCACCCCGCATCTGGACAGCAACCTCACAAGGAAGTGTGTTTCATCCTGCTTTAAATCATTGGCTCCAGCTGGAGGCACTCTTGTGGCCATTGTGTCATTGCTCTGCACTGAAGCAGGACTTCATTTAAACCATCTCAGAGGGATGAGAATTTGTGGGGGTACTTGATCGATCTTTGGAGAAGGAAATCTTATCTACTTAGGAAGAATATGCTTGTGGCCCTGAAGCTTTGAAAAGAAGTATGGGGGGATTGATTGGATGCCTGGGATTCTTTTTTTTTCTATGAGTTTTTATTTTTTTATGTCTTTATTTTATTTGGAGAGAGACAGAGAGTGAGCAGGGGACGTGCAAAGAGAGAGGGAAACACAGAATCTGACGCAGGCTCCAGGCTCTGAGCTGTCAGCACAGAGCCCAACACGGGGCTCGAACCCACAGACTGGACTGTGAGATCATGACCTGAACTGAAGTCAGATGCTTAACCAACTGAGCCATCCAGGCGCCCCTGGGTGCCTGGGGTTCTTTATCACAGCTTGACTTCAGAAATCTAGGACCCAAATGATGTATTCACAGTACTCTTCCAGGACTCCTAAGAAGGACATCTGCATACCGTCATGGGCTTGGGCAAATCATACATACCTCTTTCTAGATTCTTGACTCCATATATATGTTAAATTTTTTTTAATGTTTATTTTATTTTTGAGAGAGTCAGAGTGTGAGCAGGGGAGGGGCAGAGAGACAGAGAGAGAGAGAGAGAGAGAGAGAGAGAGAGAGAGAAGACACAGACATGGATGCAGGCTTCAGGCTCTGAGCTGTCAGCACAGAGCCCGACGTGGGGCTTGAACCCACAAACCATGAGATCATGACCTGAACCAAAGTCAGACGCTCAACTGACTGAGCCACCCAGGCACCCCACCATATATATGTTTTTAAAAAGACAAGCCTTATTATTGTAATTTTAAATTCTGAAGATTGTTTCTATTACATACCAATTCCTAAGTAGTGGAAGTTGTAGGGAGGTTTTCAGTATGCCTAACCTGCAATCTGAGAAGCAAAAATATTGTCATAAATGACAATCAAAAATTGTAAAACTGAATGTTGCTATTAATAATGTCTGGTATATCTTGATCCTTGAACTTTGGAGTAATAAGTCTTTAAAAAAGTGACTTGAAACATTTGATTTCAAAATTGTAGAAAAATAATATATAGCATTTTCAAAGTTGATTATTTTTAATAAAATTTACATGGGAGGGGCGCCTGGGTGGCTCAGTCAGTTGAGCATCCGACTATTGGTTTCCTTTCAGCTTAGGTCATGATCTCATGGTTCATGGGTTCGATCTCCACCCTTGCCAAAATAAATAAAGTTAAAAAAATTAAGCTTCCTAAAAAAATAAATTTATACGGGAATAAAAAGTGTTATGTAATTTCAAGAACAATGGCACATACTTCTCACATGGAATTCTGAATAATAGCCCAGTATGAATATAGCATAAAGTCTTCATGTATTATAAATACATTGTCTTGATATATTCTCCTGTTTATTCTCTAGCATAGATTTGGGATTTGAATCAAAGAAGTTTATTTAAAGTTACAGATAACTTTATTTTTTTAAATTTTTTTTTTAAATTTATTATTGAGACAGAGAGAAACAGAGCATGAGGAGGGGAGGGGCAGAGAGAGGGAGACACAGAATGTGAAGCAGGCTCCAGGCTCTGAGCTGTCAGCACAGAACCCGATGTGGGGCTTGAACCCACGAACCGTGAGATCATGACCTGAGCTGAAGTCGGACGCTAAACCGACTGAGCCACCCAGGTGCCCCACAGATAACTTTAAATAAATAGTGGTTATATTAGCTATAGTTATATTTTAGCTTGTCTATAATTAAACATACAAATTGTTTTATTTTCAGTGAGTAAGTGTATCATAACAGAATTTTAAGGTACATGAAAATTTCCAAATAAGATTGTTAAAATGGATTATTCCACAAGTGAGAGAGCACTGACATTATTCTGATAACTTTTGATATTTCACTGAGGTTTACTTCATAGACTTAGTTCACATAAATTTCTTAGAAAACAAATTCTGTAAGTAGAGAATTCTCTTCATAAGTTTCATAAATATTAATGAAACTTAATCATCATAATGATCTACTGAAGTAGATATTTCCTCATTTTAAAGTATTGAGACTGATGCAGGTTAAATAATTTGTTTGACACTAGGAACCAAAGTTGAGTGGTGGTCTGAATAACTCCAAGCTTGTGGTGTCATGCTTTTGTTTTTGTTTGTACATGGCTCCAAACAACTGTGGAAGCCTCCATTCTATGTGATAAATTCCATTGTAGTGGCCATGGGATATTTTTTATTTTAAAAATAAATATTATTATCTTTTATTTTAACAAAATTGTCTAAAATTTAGTAAAAACATGTTTTAAAAATTTTATGATGATTTGGTAGAATCAGGTTAATTTTTACTTTTATACTTCGCCTAACGTGTTATTTCCTTCCAAAATAACAGTTATGTATTTTTGTTTTAGGAGTTGACACAAAGTTGAAGTTCACTCTTGAGCCATCTTTAGGTCAAAATGGTTTTCAGCAGGTAACTTTATTTCTTTTAATTTTGAAAATACTCTTATATTGGGATATCTGTAGGGCACATTGAGATACATTCTCAAAGTGGGAAAATTAGCCTATACTTTGATACGCATAAGATGAGTCAGTTTTTAAAGTTACAGATAAACTAACTTATGAGGCTACAAGTGGCCTGAGTTTATACTGGCAATGAAAAGTTTTGTACTTTCTCTTAATGGTGTAAGTGTGAAAAAAAATTAAAAAAGCCAAATAGCTATTATTTTGAATCCATAATACACATATTTGTTTCTGAACTGCATTTTCAGTGTACTGCATAGGGGTCACACGTGTGTTCAGAGTGTTCAGAGTACCTAAGGTGGGGGGAGAGGAGGGGCTTGGAGTAGTTATATCTGGCTCAAAGTAACTCTGTTTATCTCAGTGCGCTGTATGAATTTTATCATACTCTATGATGTCAAAACAGGAATAAAGTTGAAAAATGCTTATCCAGGTCAATCTTATCACTTTGCCAATATTTCTTCTGCGTTCCTAGTGGTATGATGCTCTCAAGGCAGTGTGCAGGCTATCAACAGGAATACCAAAGGAATGGAGGAGAAAGGTAAGGAGGGTGCATAGGGCTCAGAGCAAAAGGATCAGGACTCTGTTCTTCTTCAAAATGTCTGAAATGTCCAAAAGAATATTATAGATTAGTAATTTGGAAGCTATATTTCTTCATTATTCATTTAATAAGTATTTATTGATGATCTGTTCTGTGCCAGGTACTGTTCTAGGTACTGAGGATACAGGAGTGGGGGGAAAAACAAACAACAGATGAAAATTTTTGTCCTCATGGAGCTTATGAGGAATACAGTATAAAGTGTGTCAGATGGTGATGTGTCGTGCTTAAAAATACAGCAGAGAAAGAAATAAGGAGAGTTGAGGGGAGAGGAATGGAAGTAAGGAGGTGGAATTTTAAATAGCAAGGTGACATTTGAATAGTTGACGAGGCAGCTACCTGGGGAAGAGAACTTCAAAGAGAGGAAACACCCTTAGGCTAGAGCATCTCAGCATCTCCGGAGTATGCAAGCAAAAAAAAAAAAAAAAAAAAAAAAAAAAAAAGCGAGTGACCAGCCTGGCTGAAGCCCAGTGAATAAAGAGGGATGCAGTTGGAGAGAGGGTCATAGAGAGAAACGCAATGGGGTTAGGGGGATGGCAGATCATGTAGGACCTCATAGGCAATAGTAGGACTTTTGCCTATGGGCAAAAGAGATGGGAAGAGATGGGAAGCACTGGGAAGTTTTGAGATGGGGAGTAATAGGCTACAACTTACATTTTATTTTTTGTTATGTTATTTTATTTTATTTTAATTTTTTACATTTATTTATTATTGAGAGACAGAGAGAGACAAAGCATGAACGGGGTAGGGGCAGAGAGATGAGACACAGAATCCAAAGCAAGCTCCAGGCTCTGAGCAAGCTTGAGCCTGACGCGGCACAGATCCTGACGCGGGGCCCAAACCTGATCCAACTCATCCAACTGAGCCACCCAAGCGCCCACAACTTACATTTTAAACAGACCTCTCTCGTTTGATAATATGAAGGACAAGGGCAGAAATGGGAGATCAATGGAAAACTTGTGATAATTCAGGCAAGACATAGATCAGGGTTGCAGTAGTGGAGATGGAGAAAAAGGGATCGAATTCTAGATATATTTTTAAGGCTGAGTTGACATGAATTCTTGTTAGACTGAATATAAGGTACAAGAGGAATGTCAACAATGACTTCAAGATTTTGACCTGAGCTTCTGGAAAGGTAGAGCTACTGTTTACTCAGATGGAAGGAACAGATGTGTGTGTTCGTATGTATGCATGTTTCAGTTGACACAGTAGTAGATTAGATGATTGGTTTTGGATCTGTTAAGGTTGAAATGTCTATTAGACATCTAATCGAGGATGTCAAGTGAACATTTGGATATATGATTTTGATGCTTAGGAGAAAAATCTGGCTGGAAATATTGATCAGTGTTATTCCTGCTAAATTATATTCAAATGCCAAAACTCGAAATGCTTTCTTAGTATATTAATTTATAAACCTAGTTTTAATACCCCTAGGATTTGAACTTTGGGGATCCTTCATCTTAAAATATACTTTAAAAATCTTTTAGAAACAGCTTTTCAGAAGAAAGTAATCAAAGGAGTAAAAATATCCAGTGACTCTTTTAAAAAAATTTCCCATTATATATGAGACCCTGTCTGTCAGTTTTGTGTGTGTGTGAGAGATGGAGGGATGACTTAAAGGCAGAGGCTCCTCCATGTCGAAAAAAGACCTATTCTCCATGAATGACCAGGTAGCTTGTGTCCAAGTACAGAAAGCAATGCAGAGCCAAGTCTAACAAGTATATAAGATAATACAGCGAATCCAGTGAACTGAAATAAAAATGGAAAATTTTTTTTGCTCTCTTAACAGTATCCTTAATAATTGGATCATTTTTTGGTGCATAGCTGAAGCTCAACAAATAATAATGGAAACAATAAATGAAAGGCCCTAATTGGTGTAATTCAGTATGGCAAATATTTCAATGAAAAGTTGATTTCTACATGCGGGCTATATATGGTCTAGGATCAGTTCCCATTTTCTTATTAGATGCAATAACTATTTTTTTAAAGTTTATTTATTTTGAGAGAGAGTGTGCATGTGTACGAGTGCATATGAACAGGGGAGGGGCAGAGAGAGAGGGAGGGAGAACCCCAAACAGGCTCCCCACTGTCAGCACAGAGCCTGATTCAGGGCCTGAGCTCATGAATCATGAGATTGTGACGTGAGCTGAAACCAGGAGTTGGTTGCTTAACCGACTGAGCCACCCAGGCACCCCTGCGATAACTATTTTTTAATAAAGAAGGGTGAAATTATATATTTTAGTTTAGCATTCTTCTTTATCTCTTAATCTTTTAGGTTTGGTTGACCTTGGCAGATCATTATTTGCACAGTATAGCTATTGATTGGGACAAAACCATGCGCTTCACTTTCAATGAAAGGAGTAATCCTGATGATGACTCAATGGGAATTCAGATAGTCAAGGTAAGTCCCCTGAGTTTGGCCTACTGTCCTGACTTCGAAGGAGGATTCTCAGAGCCAGATGTTTCCTGGATAGAGGATCAAACCTTATGGTTTTAATGTCTGTATATTTTCTGCTTTCTTATTTCATTAGTTAACAGCCTTTTTATGGGAATTTTGATAGTATCTTGTCTTCATAAATTTGTATGTTGGCAGTAAGAAGAAAATGTTTCTATTCATATTCTATTTGCTTGTTCACTTGATAGGAGATTGAAATTTCTTTTACTTTCTTTAGCATGGGTCAGTGCTGTTAACTGGATTTTTACAAAGAAGTCACAGATTGAGAAATATAAAGTTAAGTATATTTCCTATTAAAATAATTGGGCTCTTATTAGGGCCTTTGACAATTCCTTAACTGTTAATTAATTAATTTTTAAATTTAATTTATTTTTTAAATTTACATCCAAGTTAGTTAGCATATAGTGCAATAATGATTTCACGAGTAGATTCCTTAATGCCCCTTACCCAGTTAGCCCATCCCCCCTCCCACAGCCCCTCCAATTTAAGAGTCTCTTATGTTTTGTCCCGTCCCTGTTTTTATATTATTTTTGATTCCCTTCCCTTATGTTCATCTGTTTTTTGTCTTAAAGTCCTCATAGTAGTGAAGTCCTATGATATTTGTCTTTCTCTGACTAATTTTGCTTAGCATAATACTCTCTAGTTCCATCCAGGTAGTTGCAAATGGCAAGCTTTCATTCCTTTTGATTGCCAAGTAATACTCCATTGTATATATATACCACATCTTCTTTATCAATTCATCCATCGATGGACATTTGGGCTCTTTCCATACTTTGACTCTTGTCGATAGTGCTGCTATAAACATCGGGGTGCATGTGTCCCTTCGAAACAACATACCTGTATCCCTTGGATAAATACCTAGTAGTGCAATTGCTGGGTCATAGGATAGTTCTATTTTTAATTTTTTGAGGAACCTCCATACTGTTTTCCAGAGTGGCTGCACCAGTTGCATTCCCACCAGCAGTGCATAAGAGATCCTCTTTCTCCTCATCCTCGCCAACATCTGTTGTTGCCTGAGTTGTTAATGTTAGCCATTCTGACAGGTGTGAGGTGGTATCTCATTGTGGTTTTAATTTGTATCTCCCTGATGATGAGCATGTTTTCAAGTGTTGGTTGGCCATCTGGATGTCTTCTTTGGGGAAGTGTCTATTCATGTCTTTTGCCCATTTCTTCATTGGATTATTTGTTTTTTGGGTGTTGAGTTTGATAAGTTCTTTATAGATTTTGGATACTAACCCTTTATCTGATATGTTATTTGCAAATATCTTCTCCCATTCTGTTGGTTGCCTTTTCGTTTTACTGATTGTTTCCTTCCCTGTGCAGAAGCTTTTTATTTTGTGAGGTCCCAATAGTTCATTTTTGCTTTTGTTTCCCTTACCTCTGGAGACGTGTTGATAAGAAGTTGCTGCGGCCAACATCAAAGAGGTTTTTGCCTGCTTTCTCCGCTAGGATTTTGATGGCTTCCTGTCTTACGTTTAGGTCTTTGTTACATTTTGAGTTTATTTTTGTGTATAGTGTAAGAAAGTGCTCCAGGTTCATTTTTCTGCATGTCGCTGTCCAGTTTTCCCCAGCACCATTTGCTGAAGAGACTGCCTTTATTCCATTGGATAGTCTTTCCTGCTTTGTCAAAAATCAGTTGGCCATGCAATTGTGGGTCCATTTCTGGGTTCTCTATTCTGTTCCATTGATCTGAGTGTCTGTTTTTGTGCCACCTTAACTGTTAATTTATGAAGATAGTTCGATTGACTGATGGGTCTACATTAAACCTGATGGCCAAGGGTTCAAACCAACTGTGGAGGCAGCTGTGGTTTTGCCTGCTGGGATTATTAGAGTTGGTTAGGCACTGTTGCGAAAAGCCAAGGATGCTGACTCAATTTGACCCCACTACCATTCTCTTCCATAAGCCTCCAGCACATGGCTTTTGATTTTATATGGGTTCATTACAGTGTAATGCTAAGTTGGGTTATTTTTAATGTTCTTTTATTTGGAGAGAGAGAGAGAGAGAGAGTGAGAGAGCGCACATGCACACGAGTGCTTGTGTGAGTGGTGGAGGGGTAGAGAGAGAGGGAGAGAATACCAAGCAGGATCTGTGCTATCAGCATGGGGCTCAAACTCATGAACCGTGACATCATGACCTGAGCTGAAATCATGAGTCAGGCTTAACCGACTGAGCCACCCACACACCCCTAAGCTTGGGTTTTAAAAGGAAAGTTGTCTCATAAATTTTGGCCACCAGAAGATGGCTAAGGTTTTGGCAGATTTGAAGATACTTTTTTCATGAGAAAGTACTAACTAAAGGGAGCTTCTATGTGATCTAACTTGGTCTGTTTCAGACAAATGTCAAAAACAATTATAAAATTTTATTTTGTATGTTTTAAAAGTCTCTGCACTATCCATGTTTCTGCTCTTTATTTGGAATTTCAGAATGTTTCTCAGAGATGAAGTATTCCATATATTTTTAAAAACTGTTTTCATTTATTTTTGAGAGAACATGAGTAAGCGAGTGGGGGAGGGGCAGAGAGAGAGGGAACAGAGGGTCAGAAGCAGGCTCTGCGCTGACAGCAGAGAGCCCCATGCGGGGCTTGAACCCCTGAACTGTGAGATCATGACTGAGCCGAAGTCGAATGCTTAACTGACTGAGCCACCTAGGTGCTTCAAAGCATTCCATATTTGAAATATTTTCTTTCTGTTTAAATTGTGAATTAAGGCAATGTACATTTTGTAACAATCATGCTATTAAGATAATGTTTCATTTTTCTCATTGAAGTGAATGCACTGTCAGTAAAATGACATTAGCTCCTGAAAATCATGGTCTCTGCTTAGTTATTAAATTATATTTATTGCTCTCATTAAATATTAAAGTACAACAAATGTTTCCTTTTTATACAAATTTATAAAACAATTTAGATAGATTTCTTTGTCTTGGACAGAATGATTTTTCTGTCTCTCTACAATGCAGATTGCATTTTTTGCTATTTTGATTTTTCTCCTTAATATTAGAGTTTTAATAGGTAAGTATTACATCATGTTTTAGAGAGAGGGATAATGTTAGCATCTATCATAATTGTACTGAAGTGACCGTTGTTTTATCTGAGACATAGTATTAAAAGAAACTGTTAATTTATATAGAATTATAATGTAATTTTTGTTAATTCTGAATCACATTTGTATTAATTCTGGAAACAATTTAAATTTGATAGAAAATTAGAAAGTTAGAAAATTTGACTGAAATTCTCCTTAACAATGTCCTTAGTCAACTGTATTTCAATAAAACTGGAAAAAATGTATCTCAGCATATTAAAAAATGTTAGGAGAAAGAAATTTAAAAAATTGTTTTGGCTCATGTGTCTAGGGTACACACATATTTTTAAAAACTAAAATCCAAGTTGGGGGGCACCTGGGTGGCTCAGGTCATGATCTCAAGGTTTGTGAGTTCGAGCCCCATGTTAGGTGCTATGTTGACAGCATGGAGCCTGCTTGGGATTCTTTCTCTCCCTCTCTCTCTGCTCTTCTCCACCCTCTCAGAATAAATAAACTTAGAAAAATAATAAAAAACTAAAATGCATGTTCATGATATGATTCTATTTAATGCTGAAGCAGAGATACAACTAAAGGCATTTTTCTTTCTTTCTTTCTTTCTTTTTTTTTTAGAAAGACCATAAGGAGGCTTTAAAAAAATATTGTTTCTCTTCTTTAGGATCTTCACCGCACAGGCTGCAGTTCTTACTGTGGCCAGGAGGCTGAGCAGGACAGGGTTGTGTTAAAACGGGTCCTTTTGGCCTATGCCCGATGGAACAAGAATGTTGGGTACTGCCAAGGCTTTAACATCCTGGCTGCTCTCATTCTGGAAGTGGTGGAAGGCAATGAAGGGGATGCACTGAAAGTAAGTATCAGGCTCTGAAGAGGGCAACTGAAGTTCTCTGAGAGTCACATATTGGAACTGTAATGTCTCTTCCCTGATGTCCCACTGCCTTCTTTTGTGGGTTTGCTCCACATTTGTAATTACCCATATTAACATGTCCCCCATGTTAAAGCCAGGTCAAGTGACGGCCTCATGTAGCTGCCAAATGTGAGTAGAAACATTATATTTTTAGTCTTGCTTATGAAACCTTGTATTTTTAAAAAAAATTTTTAGGGGTGCCTGGGTGGCTCAGTCGGTTAAATGTCCGACTTTGGCTCAGGTCATGATCTCACGGCTCATGAGTTGGAGCCCCGCACTGGGCTCTGTGCTGATGTGCTGACAACTCAGAGCCTAGAGTCTGCTTCAGATTCTGTGTCTCCCTCTCTCTCTGCCCATCTCCCACTCGTGTTCTCTCTCTCTCTCTCTCTCTCTCTGACTCAAAAATAAATAAAAGAATTAAAAAAAATTTTTTTCATGTTTAGTTTTGAGACAGAGAGACAGAACATGAGTGGGGGAGGGGCAGAGAGAGAGATGGAGACACAGAACCCGCAGCAGGCTCCAGGTTCTCAGCTGTCAGCACAGAGCCTGACGTGGGGCTCAAACTCACAACTGCGAGATCATGACCTGAGCCAAAGTCAGACGCTCAACTGATTGAGCTATCCAGGCACCCATGAAACATCATATTTTTAAAGCAAGTTGAATAGTAATTGTATTAATTATCTGTTGCTACGTAACAAATTAGCTACTTAAAAATAGCAAACATGATTTACCTCATAGTTTCTTTGAGTCAGGAATCTGAGTGCAGTTTAGCTGGCTCAGAGTTGTATCATTGTGACATTGAAATTGTTGGCTGGGTCTGCAGTCTCATCTGAAAGCTCACTTGGGGACAGCATTCACTTCCAAGTTTGTTCATGTGGTTGTTGGCAAGATTTGATTTCTCACAGGTTGTTGGACTGAGGGCCTAAGTTCAGGCTGGCTGTTGGCCTGAGGTGTTTTTTAGTTCTTTGCCACGTGTCTATCTCACAACAAGGTGGCCAGCATCCCTCAGAGTAAGAGGGTAAAAAAGAATGAGCAAGGTAGGGGAGATTAAGTTGCAGATTTGTAGCTTAATGTCAAGTTATATCTTATCATTTTTGTTACATTCTATTCATTAGAAGCCAGTAACTAAGGCTAGCTCTTACTCAAAGGGAAGGGCTTACACAAGGGTGTGACTACCAAGAGGTGGGACACAAAGGGTCATGTTAGAAACTGCCTACTTTTCTACAAGTTATGCTTAATTCTGGTTGGGTCTTGTTATTGGCTTGCTTTACTCTTTCACATATGGGGCGAGGTATGGAGGAGGTAGGCTGAGAGTGAGTGTATGTTATTGGAAAGTATTTGCATGGAGGAAGGTTATGGAAGTGAATTATATTTTACTATCTTTTAATGTTTGATGCCTGGAACTTTTATTTAAAAAAAAAATCCTGGAAACACTTTGAGATGGGTCACAAGCAATTTAAGTTTATAAATTGGAATGTGAGTCAGTGAATCACCGGAAATCATCTTTATGAGAAATGAAGCATTTCACAAATGCAGGATGACTACTCCCTTATTAGCTTGGGGCAATATGGGGTTGCTAATTCATGTTTGAACTCTCAATCTGCGATTGATTGCAATGCTTTGGGATGGATGGAATAGATACTTAATTTTTGTATTCAAGAGCCTCCCCCAACCCTGGCCTTGTGCTTGACTGTGGTAAATAACCTTAGTGATATTCCCAATCACTGAGTAATGTCATATGGAAAAACAAACAAATGTTCCTTCTGGTTTTATATGCATCATGGTGGAATTAGTTATAAAGCTAGCCTGACATAGTCTAAATCTGTATTCACCCTTTCACTTTTTTCATTCACATATTTAAAGAAACAGCTCTGAAGCTACATGTTCATCAAATAAGTAGGGGTGGGAGGAGCCAGTGACAAATCAAATATGAATTTAAAATGTTTTTCTTATCAAGAAGCAGTTTTGTTTACTCAGTGTATCGGCTTTAGTCAATTTTTTCTTTTCAGATATAATTTCTATGCTTATAAAATGAGAACTGTTCTGTTGAAAAGTTGGAATAAGCAATTCAGGTTAGCAGGTGAGGTGGAGCAGTTTGGGGGAGGGGATATACAATGCCAATCAAATCAAGGAAGGGCTCAGTGATTCTTGGGAAACTAAAAATTCACATAAAAAAGATGGATTAGGTAAAGCTGAGGAGCTGCATATTTATATTTCTGCCTCTAAGAAAATGAACTCTGTGAACTGAAATGACATCATCATCATTTAGGAATCTTGTGGTTAGACATTGAATATGCAGAGGAAGATTAGATTCATGAAGAATCATTTCAGATGCTAAGGAAGATATTGGTTATCAGTGTTTTTTAGCAGCTGTTTTGGCCTCTGCAAGTTTTTTTTTTTTGCAAGTTTTAATTATTAAGCAAATATATAGTTTATTTTAGAAGGAGGTGAACCATTTCCTTGCTTTTCAGCACTTACTGTTTTTTCTTAGTAACTGTTTTTAACTACTTGTTGAAACTTTGAATCTCCTTCATTATTTATTTTTTAAACAATACATAATTTTTTTTAGAGCAGTTTCAGGTTCACAGCAAAACTGAGAGGAAGACACAGAGATTTTCCATATGCCCCCTGCCCCAACACATGCACAGCCTCCTCTGTTCTCAATGTCATTCCCCAAAGGTACATTTGTTACAATCCATGAACCTATATCAACATGTCATAATCACCTAAAGTCCGTAGTTTCCATTAGGACTCACTCTTGGTGTTGTGTATTCTGTGGGTTCGGACAAATGTTTAACGACATGTATTCATCATTACCGTATTTATACAGAGGGTGTTCACGGCCCCAACAATGCTCTCTGCTCTATCTACTCATCCCCCCTGCCCTTAGTTTTGGCAACCAGTGATCTTTTTACTGTGTCCACAGTCTTGCCCTTCCCAGAAAGTCATATAGCTGGAATCATAGAGTATGGAGCCTTTTCAGATTGGCTTCCTTCACTTAGTAATATGCATTTAAGTGTCCTTCATGTCTTTTCATGGCTTGTTAGCTATTTATTTGTAGTGCTGAATAATATTCCATTGTTCGGTTGTACATAGTTTATCCATTCATCTACTGAAGGGAATCTCTGTTGCTTCCAAGGTTTGGCAGATAAGAATAAAGCTTCCATAAACATCCATGTGCAGGTTTTTGTGTAGACGTGAGTTTTCACTTCCTTTGGGTAACTACCAAGGAGTGTGATTGCTGGATCATATGGTAAGAGTATATTTAATTTTGTAAGAAACAGCCAAACCATCTTCCCAAGTGACTATACAATTTTGCATTCCCACCAGCGACGAATGAGAGTTCCTGTCACTCCACATTCTTCATCAACATTTGGTGGTGTCAGCATTCCAGATTTTGACCATTCTGATAGGTGTGCAGTGGTATCTCATTTTAATTTGAATTTCCCTGAAGACATATGATGTGAAGCATCTTTTCATATGCTTATTTGCCATCTGAACACATTTTTGATGAGGTATCCGTTAAAGTCTTTGGTCCATTTGATCCAACAGATTAGTTTGAGCTTTCAGAGTTCTTTGTGTGTTTTAGATAATAGTCTTTCATCATATGTGTCTTCTGCAAATATTTGCTCCCAGTCTGTGGCTTGTCTTCTCATTCTCTTGGCATTGTCTTTCACAAAACAGAAGTTTTTATTTAAAGAAATCTAGCTCCCAATGATTTCATTCCTGGATTGTATCCTTGCTGTTGTATCAAAAAAGTCATCACCATACCCCAGGTCATCTAGGCTATGTTATCTTCTAGGAGTTTTACGGTTTTGCATTTTATGTTTAGGTCTGTGATCTATTTTGAGTTAATTTTTTGTGAAAGGTGTAAGTTTTGTGTCTAGATTCATTTTTTTGGCATGTAGATGTCCACTTTTTCACAGCACCATTTGTTGATGAGACTATTTTGCTCTATTGCCATTATTGTATTTTTTTTAACATGTGGTCTTTGAAATACAGTCATGGGTGGAGTGACATACCTACCAAAACACACAGCTATCTCTTATGTCCTATGTCAGACTTTGAGATGCCTTTGGACAGATACTTTCATTGTGTCATAGAATTACTATGATAATTGGAATTTGTTTTTCTTGTTTTGTGTACTTTTGAGAGATTATAATTTTTTTTAAATTGCTAACTGCTACCTTTTTTTTTTTTTAAGTTTATTTGAGAGAGAGAGCGAGTGAGTAGGAGAGGGGCAGAGAGCGGGAGAGAGAGAACCCCAAGCAGGCTCTGCACGCCAGCACAGAGCTCTATGCAGGGCTCAAACTCACCAACCGCAAGATTATGACCTGAGCCAAAACCAAGAGTTGAAGTCTCAACCAACTGAGCCACCCAGACACCCCCATAATTTCTTCTTAAAGCTTAAGTATCTCTCTCAGTATTATATCCTTAGACAGAAAGTGCAAAAATAGATAGACTGTTACCTTTAAATTTTACCTTTGTGATCCTGTAAATCCCTCTTCTCCTTACTTGTAGAGTGCAAGGTCCCCACCAGGACACTCCGTTCTCTTCGACCTCTGTACTTCCCCTCACCTGGCCCCAGTCTCTCCAGGACTTCCTTCCTCCACACAGATTGAGTATGCTGTACTCCTTTTATTGCTAAACTCTACCTGTCCGCTCTTGTAATAAAGGTCTCAGAGGGACCTTCTCAAGAGTATGGCTCAGCCCTTATTAGTCAAAACTATGACCCTAAAAAGTAGAAATTACAAGCCAGGGGTGAGGGACAAATGGGCCCTTGTCAGATCTGGGAGATAATTTTCTTGGAAAATAGAGTTTTGTGTTGGACAGAAAATCGAAACGTGAGATAGCTACTTCTCTACCAACGTACAGGGTTAGCTATGATTTTATTCTTAATCTTGTTTTTCCTGGACTCTGGGGACTGAGTGGTCTTCTGGGGGAAGAGGGTATAGCAGAATATACAAGCTGACGGGGAAAGAACCGGAGGTTGACATGTAGAACTCTTGTGTGTTCTGCTGGGTCATTCTGGTGGTTCTTGACATCTTAAAAAAAGGTAACACAAATAGAAAAGTCAGAATGACAAGAGTAATTTGAAGAACTTGTGAGATAATCTTAGGAAGGAAATCCAGATTTTAAAAGCACTGTGTATTCAAACAAAACCTTGTTGCATTCTCCTGGGAGAGGAAAGCCACTATCAGTTTCCGGATTGATGCTAAGTGAATCTTGAGACTCATTTTAGTCGGGGTGTTTTATGATGATTCTGCTCTTGGTTTTCATATTAAGGTTGAACAACTGTGCCGACCTCAGGGAGCCAGCACTGAGATTGCTGCTGGCTGCTGGTCAAGCATGTGCTCCATCACTTCTGAATGAGGCTGAGGGTTGTGTAGGCACAGCCACTTTGGGGGTGTGCTTAGGTCTAGTGGTCCATCTAGAAACTTCGGATGACACATTTAAAGAATGGTGTGCTTTGGCTAACCGTGTTTTTTGAATGTGTTCCTTCTATTTAGGACATGTTAGGGATCCCAGGTTGTAGGAAGTAATCTTATTCTTTATATTTGTCTTTAGATTATGATTTACCTCATTGATAAGGTACTTCCTGAAAGCTATTTTGTCAATAATCTCCGGGCATTGTCTGTGGATATGGCTGTCTTCAGAGATCTCTTGAGACTGAAGCTCCCTGAATTATCTCAGCACCTGGATACCCTTCAGAGAACTGCAAACAAGGAAAGTGGAGGTAGTGATGATTCAGTGCTGTTATACCTGTGAAAATATCTATTTTACTTTGATTCCACTGTACATCCGAGCCTAAACCTTGAATGGAAATACTTGTTTTCGGGTATTTCTGTTAGTGATAGAGTACGGTGCAATGAAATAGGTTGCTAGAGAACAAAAACAGAATGGAAAAAATGATAGGGCCACACGTCGTGGCTAGGAAGTCAGTCAAGAAGCTAATACTTTCCCAGTACGAGATCAACAACTGAAATGATATGTTGCCCTCTGGGTGAAGAATGGTGTCCGTGTCTTACCATCTAGTTACCCTGCTCTGTGCTGGCACCAGTCCTGTAGGAGTTCTTTAAAGCTGAGCTACGGGCACAATTTCACACGGACTATGGTTTTGCCTGAACCCCTGAGACTACAGAGGGAGGAATATGTGTTTTCTTTAAGTTTTCGGAGATACATCAATAGCCTTTTGGATTGAAATGTTTAAATGCTCCTTTTATCTATTCACGGTAAGGGTATTTAGATTTACTGGAGATGAATGGGTGGACCGCTGGTTCCTTTCTGAACCCTAAAGGAAGGTTCCAGGTTGAGACAGGGATGGAGACTCTGTTCTGTAAGCAGCTCCGAGTCGCTGCTGTCTGGTGGACATCACCCAGCTCTCCGAAGCACCCCAGCTAGTAGCTGTGAATATACCCACTGCCCGCACTTTCCTGGCTATGCCCAGGATACCAGGAAGAACAGTGGGAAGTTTGCTGTGTTTCCTGTAAATGGTTGCCAGCCCCCCACCCACACATTCAAATCTGGGAAAATCTGAAAGGATCTGAGGACCCAATCTGTGATTACAATACACTGGAGATTTTAGCGACACCTGGGAGTTTCTCAGCATTTCCTTCTAAACCATTTGAATCATCTCATTTAATTTGGCTGTGCAGTGTAATTATGCACCCATGTGGATTTCATCATGCTTCCAGATAGACCACCTTGCCTGTCCCATGTCAGGCATGCTTTCCTCGGCTCCACACTTGCCTTTAAGTGCTGTCCTTAGATTCTAAGTCTCTGAACGAAGATGCTCCTTTGTTCTTCAAGAAGAGAGAAAATGAGACGAGAGCCCTTTTTGCTTATCCTTGGGTAAATGCACAGTCTGACTAACTTGGAGGAAGGATCAGTTTAAATATCTACATAAAATACATGCTTAATGCCATCCCAGGAAGTAGGAGGGAGCCCTGTGTTTTTGGTGAATTCAGAAACTTCATTGTGAGCTGTGTGTTTGGTTTACTTCAAAATATTTTAAAATTTCATATAGTTTAATCTACAGATACTTTGGGATTTTCCAGCTCTCTTTCTGTAATTATATTTCTAGTTTAATTCCACTGTGGTCTGAGAGCTGTGCATAATTTAAGAAGTAGACAAGTAATTTTGTAAGGAGCCTTGTTTTGATCAGCATTTGAAGAAAAGCGGGCTTTATGAGATTTTGAACATTGGGTTCTGCTTTCGAGAAGCTAAAAATCCTTTCTTTTTATCCTGTTTTTGGTGAGGAAAACCTTCTTAATTTTTAGCACCACACAATAGGTAGAGCCAAATAAAGATTTAGGTTAAGATTTCTGAAATATCATAAAGAATTCATGAAGGTCACATTATTGAGATTTTTACCAAACAGACCTATGTTCTTCCAAAAAAAAAGGAAGAAAAAAAGGAGGAAAGGACCGGAATCAGAGATCTAAAGAGATCAGTCAGGAAATGTAACGTACTTAGTGGGCATGGAAGATTGAATGAGGGTATTTTTATATCCTGCAAACTTCAATTCTGAAGAAACAGAGTGTCTGACTCATTGCAGGTGGATATGAGCCCCCGCTGACGAATGTCTTCACGATGCAGTGGTTTCTGACTCTCTTTGCTACGTGCCTCCCTAACCATACAGTCTTAAAGATTTGGGATTCAGTCTTCTTTGAAGGTTCGGAAATCATCCTGAGGGTGTCGCTGGCCATCTGGGCAAAATTGGGAGAGTAAGTGATTTCCCCCTTCTGTGCTGGGGTGTGGAGGGCCTTAAGAGGTTCTGCGCTCTAATGTGGAAAGCATCTGTATTTAAGTGTGAGCAAAAGAGAAATTGGGAACTTTGTTGAATTGCTTTAGCCTTCTGAAATCTCAGTTGGCTGATTCTTGATGGTTGGGTGGGGGGGGAGGGGACAAATAGAATCTATGTTGGGGAAGGGGGCAGGCTTTTTCAGGCATGCAGATCTCCTCCTCCTCCTCTTCCTCCTCAGTGCTAGTATCCTGGCTGGTTTACTCTTAGCAGCTTCTCCCTGGACTCTAGTTGGGAAGAGGTGGAGGGAGAGGAACTTAGAAGAGAAAGATCTGGAGAGGAGTAGGTAGGTTTGTTAGTTAACATTCACGATTTGGATTATTTTTTGAATTTTTAGTATTTATTTAGTTCTGCCCTTCAGGGTCATGATAAAATTAAATGAGATATATGTATAAGGTATCTCTGTGGTGCTTAGTACATAGTCAATACAATAGTAGAACACATGGGGTGCCTGGCTGGCTCAGTCGGTAAAGCACATGACTCTTGATCTCAGGGTCATGAGTTCTAGGCCCACTTTGGGTGTGGAGCCCATTTAAAAAGTAGAGCACACGGAACTTCTTTCCTTCTCTCAAGAATTAATTCTATGATGAAACCTATTACTACCGAACATATTGCCACATAGATGTTACTTACATTTGTTACCAGTAGCAGGATTGTAAAAAGGAGGGTATTTTCACCCAACTCTAATATATTATGACTATTACATTAAAATTTTACCTTCTGGGTAATGGGGAAGATATTAGGATGAAACTGTTATAGTTAAGATTCAGAGACGTTGTTAATGTTTCTTTCCTAGAGCTGTAAATGACTTGAGTGGGTACTCATAGACAACATGTCAGAAAACTAATAAATCACTGCCAGTGTTTTGTTTCAAAAACCTTTTAAGTAGACTTTTTATTTATGGTAAGTTGTTTCCTGGGAGACTTGTAGCATTTCATACTTTCTGCAAGAAAGATCCACCAACTATCAATTCAGGGATGTAGAAAGATCATTATTGTGTGTAAGTATTTTTAAACATCACATAGCTGTCTCTTTTGCCTTTGTTTTACTGCACACTGCTTTTCAGCTAGGCAAATAGATGAATCTACTATGGATATGGTGTGCTGGTGACTTAGCTTTTCATTTCCTCCCCAGTATCTATATTTTTCTAAGGTCATGTATTTCCTACCTACTGTATGCCTGAAACTCTTTGCACTTTGATAGTTTCTGTGGGTCTGAGAGTCTAGTTGCTGCGTAACTATGTACTGAGTCAGTTCTAGTACACTTTGTTTTAGTTCTTCGTTATGGGTCAGGAAGGAAAGAAGAGATTCTGGTTTTACTCCCATCTATCCAGTATCTGCAGGATCAGAATTTATCCCTATGGTCCTCCCAGGGACATCACACTGTTGAAATAGTAACAACTACACTTAATATCCAATACTCACAGAGTGCTTGCAATGGACAAGCATTGTTCTAAGCACACTAGATGTGAAACTACCATCATTTAGTCCTTACCATCATTTCATAAGGTAAGGACTTTTATCATCCCCATTTTACAGATATGGGAACTGAGCCACAGAGAAGTTAAGTAAATTGCCCAAAGTCATTCAGTAAGTGGAACAGCCTGATTTTGAACCCAGGTATCCTGACTTTAAAATCTGTGCTTTTTTTTTATTTTAAGGATTTTATTTGTAAGTAGTCTCTACACCAGCACAGGGCCTGACTCACAACCCCTAGATCAAGAGTTGCATGATCCACTGACTGAGCTAGCCAGGAACCCCTAGAATCTGCACTTTTAATTATGTGAATCTACTGATAATAAATAGCTGTCGTTTATGAAACTCAGGGGATACATGAATCAGACTGGTAGGACTTAAAATGTTTCAGAGTCTTTGCTCACTCTACTTCTATATTTTTTGAACGTGCAACTTGTTCAGCAAAAGAGAGAGCAACCGGTATACATCACCAAGTGCCTACAGCACTGTCATTATGTCAAGGAGCTTCAACACATTTTCTCATTCAGTTCTTTGAATAACCCTGTGAAGTAGGTAGGATTATTCTCCCTGCCTTTTCAACTGAGAAAGCTACCCCCGGAGGGTTCATTAACTGGTTCATGGTCCCACAGCTCATGAGCAGAGCTGGGACTTAATCCTGGATCTTTCTGACTCCAGGGCCTATATTCTTCCCCATAAACTTTGCACTGGAAAAATCATGAACAACAGCTCCATGGGACCTCTCCATTCACCTGAGGCCTGCAACACAGCATTTCTTCCTCTCACTCACAGCAGTGGTGCTTTTGGAATCTGTAGGCTGTGGATTGTCAGCTCACCTTCACTGGCATCTCTCAATGTAGCCTTTCTTCTCTGACCCTAGGCTTTGGCCTCATGCCAGGCCTGGCGCGGTGTTTCCTTCCTTGTGTCCCCGTCACACCCTACACTTGTCGTGCCACCTCCAGCCAACCTTGCCGAGGGCACATCTGTTCTCGTGCTCCCTATTAAGTGCCTTTCAGTGACTCTCCTTGCCCCAAGGAGGCTCAGCCAGTGTCTGAGGCCTTTGCCATCTGCTGTCTGCAGCTCTGTACCCTGAGTCCTCGCCGTCGACCTCTGGCCGCGTAGGCCTCCTTGCCAACTTTGGTTGTGTGGAGCTCCTTGCAGGACCTGGAGAGGGCCTGCTGTCTCCTGCATCCATGTCTTTAGAAAGCTTTCTCTTCCTTGTCAATCCGGAGGCTAGTTTTCAGAACTCATCTGAAGCATTATTTCTCTTCCTCACCTTCTAGGGTAAACGTAACCATTTTTTCAATTATGCCCACATGCTCCTCTGTATTTTTGTAGTAGCACTTTAATAGTCTATTTCGTTTAGTGGCAATGCGATTGAAGAGCACTCCAGAACCTGAAGTTTTTCCATCATTATGTATTTTGGATAGCTCCGTGGAAATTCCCCATGTCAAAGTGTATGTCTTATGGTCGGTGGGCAAATAAAATGATCCTACTATCCAAAAAATGTTGTAATAGGTAAAACAAATACACAGTGCTCTTTGCATTAGACTATTATTTTCCCTTCTAGAAGAAGGATGAAAGTCTAACCTGCCATTTAGATTGCCAGGTGACAGATTTTTTTTTTTAAGTTTATTTTTGAGAGAGAGCACAAGCTGGGGAGGGGCAGAGAGAGAAGGGACAGAGGATCCGAAGCAAGCTCCGAGGTGACAGCATCGAGTCTGATGTGGGGCTTGAACTCATGAACTGTGAGATCATGACCTGAGCTGAAGTCAGACCGCAACTGACTGAGCCACCCAGGTGCCCCGACAGATTCTTATTTATGTGTAGAACCAAATGCAGGAAGCAGGATGTAATCTCCAATTAGTAGCAGTGCTCTGAGAAGAACTGAAAAATTTCTGCCTGTGAAAACATGCTGTGGTTGATGAAATATACAGAGAAAGTTCTTATATTTTTCATTTTTACTTCTGTGGCTTGGTTTCCATTTATCAGTGATATCACCATTTGTAGATTAAAAGCCCCAGATTCCCTATAGGGGATAATTGTTCTTTAGTACCCAATTTTGTGGTTATTAGTTCTGATCAGTGGTAGGCATTCTGCTGTGTAGACGGTGTCAAATAAAAATAATAAAGATGCCACAGGTGGGGCTATGAGGCTGGGGAGCAGGTAGGAAAGCTGGGAGCTCACCCTGTAATAAGTACCTCTACGTTGCCTTTGGTATTTTTTATCTTTTCTCTGCATTCAGCAAAAATGGGTTTATTTGGGAATAGCAGAGAATTGCAAGCCAGGGTATGCAAGCTATGACAAAGCCATAGGCAAGTCCCCAGGAGTGTGATTTTTGTTGATTGCTAATGATTAATTTGATGGCAAGAGGCGCCATGTCCTGTTGCAACTGCAGTATATGCCTGATAAACAGCACGGGTGTCCTAAATAATTCCTTTTTCTGTTCTTTCTTTAGGCAGATAGAATGCTGTGAAACAGCTGATGAATTCTACAGCACCATGGGGCGCCTTACCCAGGAGATGCTAGAGAATGACCTTCTGGAAAGCCATGAACTCATGCAGGTGAGCGGGCAGCATGGCTCCACCTTGGCTCAGGGGACGCTGGGTGCTGTGGAAACAGGCAGTGCCATGGCAGCCATCTTGGGAAATATGTCTGGCCAGCCATCAGATTGAGTGTTTCACTTGACCATGAGTCTATATATGATTTGATAAGAATCTAACTGGGTCACAAAAGGAAGAAACAAATAATGGATATTTGTTATGCTTCCATTCAAGATGTGTTGCTTAAAAATCATAAAGTGCAATCCAACCTTTAAAAAAAAAAACACCCCAAATTACCAGGTACTTCTTCTGAATCTGATTCTTAACCTTCGTGAAGGGAGACTTGTGGGGCAACATTATTTTGGGGGAGAAATTATTGAGGGCTGAAAAGGAAATTATTCTTTAAAAAACTTTTAAAATATTTATTTATAAAATGAGTGGGGGAGGGGCGAGACAGAGGGGCAGAGAGAATCTCAAGAGGGCTCCATGCTCAGCATGGAGCCTGAGCAGGGCTCAATCCCACGATGGTGAGATCATGACCTGAGCCGAAATCAAGAGTCAGGTGCTTAACCGACTGAGCCACCCAGGTGCCCTCCCTCCCCCATCCAAAGGAGATTATTCTATCAGTATTTTGGTTTATTTGTTTTACCCATATTTTCTACTTATGTTATTATATATTAATCATAATATAGAAAGTCTTGAAGGTTTTGTTATGTTCTGGCATGTTATATATCTCACTGTCATTCACCAAGGCATTAAAATCGATAGTGAGTATAGAAAATATTACAGATTTGTGAACAGTCTCTCTTGCGTTAGGTTCTGTAACGTGATTTTATCCTTATTCTCCTCTGATGCTTCTGACTACTGCTTCTTTTCCTGGTTGTTCCTCTTGCACACTGACCAACCCTGGGTCTTGTCCAAGGTTGCCCTTTGGCCTTAGTTTCTTCTTTCTCTGTGATTTGTCTTTCCTTTTTCTGTTTCAGCTTTTACCTTTATGTTGGGCTCCATGCATGAGGTCATGTTTGGGTGCTGGCCCAAGTCAACAGATTGGAAAATGAAGACACAGGCCCTGACTTAGGGCTTGAGAAGCGAGAAGTTTCCGTTCCTTTGCTGATTTCCTGGTACTTCCAGCTCCTTCTCAGAATCCCTTAGTTTTGGAAAATGTTGACCACCTGATAGAACTGCCCCAAACATTCATATTTTTTATTTCAACTTTTCTTTGAATCCTCCTCTCTTCTTCCTTCTTTCCTGTCTGTCTCAGAGGAAGAAGGGTTCTGCATGATGCTGACAGTGCTATGATCCCGACTCTTCTCACACATCCCAGGCCATTGCTTCATCATTCGTTCTCTCTTGGGGAGAAGTACCTCGTATTAAACATGGCTCTGTGTATAAGGTCCATGCTTGGCATTTTCCGTGTATGAGATCCTTTACGTCCCACAGGACTGTCTGATTCATCTGCCCAAGGCAGGACTCTAGGATATTGTCCTTTCTCCGTTGCTCATGAAACTTCAATGGCTACTCACTGCCTACAAAATGAAGCATGGATTTCTCAGCTTATCCAGTGCTCTCGACTGTCCTAGCTCCTCCCTTTCATACCCTTGACTTATTCTGGTCAAGTCAAGCTGTCCTCCATGCGTCCAGGAATCCCTGGGAATATGCCTCCTCTGTACCTGTGCCCTCTGTTCAGTCTTTCTCATCTACCTTCACATGACTAAGGCCTGCCTCCTCATGAAAAGGTCCAGTCCAGATGCCATGTCCTTTGTGAGGTATTCTCTGATAGTCTTAACTAAAATCATCTCCCATTTCTCTGAGTCACCGTGGCATTTTCTTTGTACCTCTCTTTGTGAACATTCATCACATTCTACCTTGATTTAAGACTATCTTATTTCCTCAGTGATATTTAAAATTTTTTTTAAAATTTATTATTGAGAGAGACAGAGCATGAGCATGGGAGGGGAAGAGAGAGAGGGAGACACAGAATCTGAAGGAGGCTCCAGGCTCTGGGCTGTCGGCACAGAGCCGGATGTGGGGCTTGAACTCACAAACCATGAGATCATGACCTGAGCGAAGTTGGACGCTTAACCGACTGAGCCACTCAGGTGCCCCTAGAAAATTTTTTTTAATGTTTATTTGTTTTTGAGAGACAGAGTGCAAGTGGGGCAGGGCAGAGAGAGAGGGAGACACAGAATCAAAGCAGGCTCTAGGCTCTGAGCTGTCAGCATAGGGCCTGATGTGGGACTTGAACTCACGGACCTCGAGATGATGACCTGAGCCAAAGTTGGATGCTTAACCGACTGAGCCACCCAGGCACTCCTTCAGTGATAATTTTAAGCTCCTTGAGGATAGGGCCTGTGCTTTACTCATGACCACTTAGCACTTTGCCTTTTACTAGAGCTGCTCATTAAATGTATTACTTCATTAAGCAAACATCAGTGGAGAGTCTGCGGTTAATTTCCTGCCTTCTCTTTTTCACTATATGTTTACTGAATTAAACAACACTCATATGGTGGCCCTCCTTCCAGATTCCGTCCTCTCTAATACAATACAATCGGCATTTTGCTGCCAGAGCGATTGTCCACAGTGTTTTGGTCATTTCATTGTTCTTCATAATGCCTTTAGTGCTTCCCTGTTATTAACTACAGTAAATAAAATGCTTCAGCCTAGTTTTCTAGGCCTTATATTAACTTCTCCAGACATTTTTGATCATCTCTATCTGTCAAAAGACTTCCTTGAGGAAATGACTGTCTGGTTTTACCTTTAAAGGAGGAGTTGGTCAGGCTCTATGTATGTGTGTGTGTATGCTATGGTGTGTGCACATGTGAGATTGTGTGTGTGTGTTTATATGTTGGAGGCAATGGTGCAGAAAAGAAAAGGAAGTCATGGTTGAGGGAGGGGCACAAGGGAAGACATAGCAGTGGAAAATTCATGGTGTGTGAAGGAAACTAAAAGAAGTTTGGTATTTGGTGTGGGTATGGAGGACCACAACCTGTGGTAAGGATTGGACTTGACCTTCTAGGTCAGAGGTTGTGAAATGGTGCTTGCTGGAATTCTAGGGATTCTTTGGAGCCTTTGGAAAGGGAAAAAGAAGACCTGAAATGTTTTAAGGAGAGAAAGAAAATGGTCTGAGTTGTGGCTTCTGTCAGATGCAGGGGCAGCTCTGTGAAGGGTGGACTTGAAGGGGTCAAGTCTGATAGCAGGAGCCTGTGAGAGGCAATGAAGCTGTAGAAACAAGGATGGAACAGAGATAGTACTTGGAAGGCAAAATTGATGGGACTTGGCCATGGAGAATGGACACGGGCTGAGGAAGGAAGAAATGGGGAGACAACAGCAACCTACAGGTTTCTGCTTAGGACGAAGAGTGTAAGTTTATGCGGGGAAGAAGATGGGTTTGGAGGCAGGTTGCACTGGAGGAACGTTCTTGCTGCCCTGTTCCTTACCTGTCGAAGGTCTTCCCACTACTTCACAATGGAACCTACTGCACTGGGCGGAGGTCTGTGGCTACCCGCCCTCTTTGCATGCCCGTTCCTGTGACAGGGCTTGTGGTTCCCTCCTCCACTCTCTGTGCAAAGCGATCTGCCCACCTGAGTCCTACTCAGTCTTTCTCTCCCCCACCCCACGCAGCCTCTCTAATCTCAGCCCTTATTGACAAGCCTTCCTCCATATTCTTTCAGTACTTAATATTTTTGACAACTGATTTCATGCCAATTACAGATTAATTTCTATTGTTTGGTGTTTTTTCAAGTGTGTTCATCTTATTTCTCTAATGAAGTAGTAAGTTCCTTAATGATAAGGGCTTCCTTTTACTCTGTATCCCTGTAACACCTAGAGTAGTGGTTGTTTCTTTTAATGTCTTATTTATTTATTTTTGAGAGAGAAAAGAGAGTGAGTGTGCGAGCAGGGGAGGGGCAGAGAGAGAGAGAGAGGGACAGAGGGTCCGAAACAGGTTCTGCATTGACAGTCCCCAATGAGGGGCTTGAACTCAGGAACTGTGAGATCATGACCTAAGCCAAAGTCAGACACTCAATCGACTGAGCCACCCAGGTGCCCCTAGAGTACTGTTAAGAATATACCCGGTTATGGGGTGCCTGGATGGCTCAGTTGGTTAAGTGTCTGACTCTTATTTTATCTTAGGTCATGATCTGACCTGAGTTGTGGGTCAGGTTGTGGGATCAAGCCTGGAGTTGGTCTCTGTGCTAGGTATGGAGCCGGCCTAAGATTCTCTTTCTCCCTTTCCTTCTGCCCTTCCCCTGCTTACCCTCTCTTCCCTTTTCTCTAAAAAACAAAAACAAAAAACAAAGAATACACCTAGTTGCTCACTGAATACACAGACTCCTAGAACATTAGAACTCGAGGCAGTGGTTTTCTCATTTGACTGTGTATGAGAAATTTCTCTCGGAGTGTGTTAGAATGTGGACATTTAGCTCATTGGTGGTTCTGATGCAGCTGTGGTTTTTTTTGTTTTTTTTGTTTTTGTTTTTTAAATTCTCAAGTTAGTTAACATACAGTGTAGTCTTGGCTTCAGGAGTAGAAGCCAGTGATTCATCACTTACATATGACACCCAGTGCTCATCCTAACAAGTGTCCTCCTTAATACCTGTCACCCATTTAACTCATCCCCTCACTCACTTCCCCCCCTCAATTTCAACCCTCAGTTTTTTCCCCTTTACTTAAGAGCCTCTTATGGTTTCCTCCCTCTCGGTTTTGATCTTATTTTTCCTACCCTTCCCCTATGATCATCTGTTGAGTTTCTCAAATTCCACATATGAGTGAAATCATATCATATCTGTCTCTCTCTGACCTGATGTAGCTGGTTTTTAAACAACACTTAGGGAAGCACTGGTTTAAAAGAAGCTTAAAGATCAACTAACCTAATTCTGTCACTTGATAGAGAGTGAGCTTGTGGCCAGTTCCTTAGGTTGTCTAGTGGCAGACCCAGGACTGGGAGCCAAGTCCTCCTCTCCTGGCCGACTTTTTCCCTACCACCCAGCCCACCGTTTCTACCTTATTCAAAACGTGTCTTTCCCAAAGCTTAAATCTCCTTTAGAAAAATAAGGCAACATTTTATTTCACTTAAACATTGCCAGAACGAATGAGAGGTATGCTGACATATACCATCTTTGTCCTATAGAAATTTCCATTCTTAGGTATTAGGAGAAAAGAGAACCACCTCTTTACCTTGCTGTAAGAGAATCCTAGAGGGAAAATTACAGGCTGTGGTTTGATTGATTGGATGCCATTTTAGCGGCTTTTCTTCTGTGGAGGAAAACATCTGGATGGAGATGAACTGAGCCTAATTTTGTACAAGTTATGTTTTCATGTTTTTTGTAAAGCATGTCAGTAATGAAAAAAGAGACACAGTTTTTTTTTTTTTTTCTGGGTAGTACCTAAATATAAATGTCTATTTACATGTACGTTGGTAGTTTGAATAGTAAGTTGACTTACTGGTTTTCCTTGGCATCATAGAATGTTACGGAGAGAAATGGTGAATGTCATTTCAAGGCACTCTGTTTTCTTTATTCAATCCTTTAAAAAATTTAATTCAGTGGCTGGGATCCAATTATGGTGGACCACAAATCTGTCAGCAAACCTGAAATGGCTCCAGATGAAAAACGTGGACTGCGCTTAAGGTCTTTATTTTTGAGCTGAAAGGCAGGGAAGGATTCTCCCTGGTGGTGTTCCCGATTTCTTTCCATTCTAAATGCCACACACAAAACCTGCTGGATTTTCTCCTTCTGTAAATCCTCTCACTCTTTTTTTTTTTAATTAGCAATGGCTGATTTTAAAAAATTGATGGTGTCTGAAAAAGACATTGGGAGAATGCCAGTGAAATAGTGGATATGGATTTCAGTAAGACTTTTGACAAAGTCTCTCATGACTTCCTTGAGGGCAACGGAGAGAAAAATCAGGTGCTGTCAGAAGGATTCGTAGATGCTTGGGAAAACCTACCTCAAAGTGCATATCAGTAATTATTGTTCCCTGGGGGAGCTCTCATGTGCTGTGAGGCAGGATCAGCCCTTGGACTGTTCACTTGTTTCCATCAGTGATGGTGTGGAAATTACAAGGATCTGGATGCTTGTCCAATAGATGGATAATGTTTGATTAATTAGTGCTGTCAAAAATTGAAATCGTCTGCCCTGCAAAATAGTGTGTGCTCATCACTGGAAGGGGCTCAGTGCTGCCTTGTGACCATCTGGTGGAGAGGCTCTAGAGGGAACTTCTGCTTGGGAAGGAGGTTGAACTAAATTATGTTTATGTTCCATTCTAACCTTAAGATTCTATCAGTGTACCATACTTGGCTCAAAGGTGATTCATGAAATTTCTTTCTTGGAATCCATTGTAAATCTCTGATTTACAGCATTGGAAACCTAGAGCTTCTCAGGTACCCTGAGGACTATGGTGATGTGTGGTGTATATTCACGGCATAAACTCTCCTTCCGATGTGAGACCTTCAACTAAGTGAGTGAATATATGTAAAGAAGTGATATAAACACGCATTTTTAAATCCAGGAGCACTGATTTCTTCTTTGAAGGACTAACTAAAAGTAAAGGATAGAGGAAGATAGACCAAAAAATAGAAAATGAAAGCACCAGTGTGGCCAGTTGTTTTTTGTTTTTTGTTTCTTTTGGTCAGATGTCTGAAGCTGAGTGGCTCTTGAAGGAGTTTGCTAGGAACCTGGGGCCAATTACTCTGGGGCAGGACGTACTTCCCATACTGTTCTTATCAGCTTCCTTCATGAGGCTGGACAAGGGCATATTTTGATAATTTTTTATAAACTGGCAAAAATAACACACAAGTGAATCTTCAGCTGGTCATCCTACTAAATGTCTTCAAAGAGACATCTTCATTCATGAGGAATTTTGAAATTCCTAGCATTAATACTTTCATCTTAAAAAAGAATTTTTTTACTGATATTTATTTTTGAGAGAGAAAGAGCGTGTGAGCAGGGGAGAGACAGAGACAGAGGGAGAGACAGAATCTGAAGCAGGCTCCAGGCTCTGAACTGTCAGCATAGAGCCCAACATGGAGCTCAAACCCACGGATGACAAGATCATGACAAAGTCGGACACTTAACTGACTGAGCCACCTAGGCGCCCCAATAATTTCATCTTTTAAACTTGAATCCCAATGGTATGGGTTTCTCTTTTTAAATTATTGAGGTAGAGTTGATATGTTAGTTTTAGATGAATGGCTTCCTGGGAGAAGTGAAACTTCGTGTGTTAAATATACATTTTCTGGTGAATAAGTACTTGTAAGATTGATGAAAAGCATTTGGAGCAATTAAATTTTAATAAAATTAAGGGAGCAAACAGGATTACTTTCCTCCTGCTGGTAGAACGATATATAATTTTGAAATTCTGGAGGAAGCACAGGTGCTTTTCCCATTTTTATTTATAGATTTTTAACAGCCTATGCTTTACACCCTGTTACTTTTTTTTTCTTTAAAAATAACAGCTAACAATTTTCACCTCGAACTCATTCACAGACATTCGAAAAGGTGGTATCTCTGGAGAAAGCTCGCAGCTGATCACACGATCATCCACTAGACTTAATGTTGTCCAGATGACATTAAATGTCTATAAAAGTCATCAAACAAAGCTTTGAAAAACAAGCACTACATGAGCATCGCTGATGGGTTCTTTGTTAAAGAAATAATAGGGAGCTGTGAATTTCTGAATTAACCCACCTGTCGGTTGAGCCCAGAGGAAGTCAGACTACCCCCAGCTGCCACCCACGTTCACCACTTGGAATACCCAATCCTGGCTGGAGTGATTTGAGAAATGAGCATTGTGTTTCTCAGTATTCTTTTGTCTTTCTCTTTTTATTATTTAATTTTTTTAATGTTTATTTATTTTTGAGAGACAGATCATGAGTGGGGGAGGGGCAGAAAGAGAGGAAGACACAGAATCTGAGCTGTCAGCACAGAGCCTGACTCGGGGCTCAAACCCATGAGCCATGAGATCATGACCTGAACAGAAGTCTGATGCTGAACTGAGCCACCCAGGCGCCCCTCTTTTGTCTTTCTCTAAAGTGGATATTGAAGTAGAATCTCTCCACCTGCTGTGTGAGGAGCATAATCTACCTCTTCACACCCAAATGATAGAACTTTAATATCTTTCCAGGATTGAAAAGAGTTGTTTAAGGCCATCATTTCAGACGTGGCATTTTTGCTTGTGTTTTTCAGACTGTTTATTCTATGGCTCCATTCCCTTTCCCACAGTTGGCAGAATTGAGGGAAAAATACACCTACAACATTACACCATTCCCAGCCACAGTTAAACCCACCTCAGTTTCTGGGTAAGATCTTTTTTTGCCCCTTGTTGTTTTCATGATGGAAGACTTAGTATCTTAATGTGTTGGTGTAAATTCATATTTGTTAAACCCCAGATATTCAATGTAGTTTGGTACTTAAAATCTGAATGTCTCTTTCCCAAAGGTTTTGATTTAAATGAAAATAAGCTGAAGGAATATTTAAAAACACCACAACTTATTTAAAAATGTCAAGTATTAAAAATTTTAATAATTAAAATAGTGTAGAACAGGCACACGAAGAGGCAGGTGGGCTAATTTAAAATGTACAGACCAGAAATTGACAAATATATATTCCTTTATAGGAATTTAGTGTTTGAAAACTTAGCATATCAAATCAATAGTGAAAAGTGTGTTTAAATGGGAAAAAAATGAAATAATAAAAATAGAAGAAAGTGTGGAAGAATGTCTTTAGTTCTTTGGAATTGGAAAGGCCTTAATAGACTCAAAAACACAAGGAAAAAAGTTAAGTAGTTTAAAAATAATTTTCTGCATGACTAAGAACAAAACAAACCTTCATGAGCAGGTGCAAAAATATTTGTGAATAAATATTTGTCATTGCGGTCTCTCGTATGTAAAGTTCCTAGAAATCAGTAAGAAAATGGCCACCCAACTGAAACATGACGAAAGGGTGGGGATTGGTAGTTGATATAAAAGGCAACATCAGTTGTATGAAGAGAAATGCAGCTAGAACTAGATTGAGACTGTGTTTTTATCTGTCACATTGACAAAAATTCAGAAGGTTGATGTGCGCTCTGTTGATGATGCTCTAGGGAAGCCCTTATGCACACTGCAGGTATAGCACATTGCCGCAAGATTTGTGGCAGGCAACTTGGCAGTATTTCCCCAGATTACTAGTGCGTGTATCCTTTGACCCCACAATTCCACCTTTATGACTTATCCCACAAATACATTTGTACACCTGCAAAACACAGCCTGTATAAGGTTATTTATTGCAGCATTGCTTATAGGATTGGAGACCACTCAGGTGTGCATTATTAGTGGCCTGGTTCCATTACACGGGCTACATGCATACAGTGCAGCGCAGCTTTAAATTAAGGATGAAGAAGCTCTGTGTGTGAATATGGAGAGAGTTTTAGGTAAATAAGCAAGGTGCAGAAGAGTGTATGTAGTATGCTAATGCTTATGCAAAAAGAAGAGAACAATAAGACTATATAGTTATATTTGCTTATCTATGCATAGAGAAACTGAAGAACACATCAGAAATTAGTAACAATGGTTACCTTTGGGAATTAGGTAGGGCAAAGGCAGAAGTCGGACAGGGATGGGAGAGACTTTACACATATGTTATATTCATAGTTATATATAAAAATTAAACCATACGACTATCTCACTTATTTTTTTAAAAATGCCACAATTTTCTTTGATATTTCTTTTTCTTCTACGTTTGCCAAGACGACATGGTAAGGTCAGAGACAGTGATGAGGAGAATGACCCAGACGATGAGGATGCTATCGCTAATGCAGTGGGGTGCCTTGGACCTTTCAGCGGGCTCCTGGCACCTGAACTGCAGAAATACCAAAAGCAAATTAAAGGTAAAGAGGTGGCTTTCTGTTTAGATGATCTCAGTGTGTTGTTGGTTCACTATAGCAGAGGTATTATTATTGTGTCTGATAAATGACTCTTGTTTCCTGAACTAATCACCACTCTTAAAGGTCTTTATTGAAAGTGTCTACTGTGCTACTCTGTCATGTAGTAGGATCTCTCTGTTATGTGTTGCACACATCATACCTATATCTTTTCCTTAATGTGTTTGCCTCCAGTTTATCTGATTCCACTTTGTATGCTCAGTTCCTTAGCCTGGAACCTGGCATATAACAGATGCTTACCACATTCTGTTTTGAGTTTAATTGGTACAGCCTGGCTTCTTTTCCGCTATAGAAGTAATCCTCTAAATCTAAAGCATTATGGTAGCGTCTCCTGGAATTTGAGTGATTAGAAACTCATTATCTCATAAGACATTCTGCTGGATCCCTCTGCCTAGCCCATGGTTTCTAGTTGTGAAAAGATAATCTCCACCTACCAGTTCTTTTAATAGTTCTTTTGAACAAAAGGGAGCAAGTCTACTCCCTCTTCTATTGGATGTCTCTTCAAATCTTTGAGGACATCCATCATGTCCCCCAAATCCTTGTCTGAGATCCAAGATCAAAACTTTTCAGAATGTATGACTTCCAGAACTTTTAATATTCTACATATTCACCATTTAATGGCCTGCAGTTTGGTGGTGTCCCTCTTAAAAGGTGGTGCTCTGAATTGGATGCTACATTTGTTTTTTTTGTTTTTTTTTTCTTATGTAGAATGGACTTCCTGTAGTCTGGACACCATCGATGTAATGAACTCTTTTTTTTTTTATAGTGTTTTTTTTTTATTTTTGAGAGAGAGAGATACAGAGAGAGACAGACAGAATGGGTGGGGAGGGGCAGAGAGAGAGGGAGACACAGAATCCCAAGCAGGCTCCAGGCTTCAAGCTGTCAGCACAGAGCCTGATGCAGGGCTTGAACTCACGAACCATGAGATCATGACCTGAGCTGAAGTCAGATGCTTAACTGACTGAGCCACCCAGGTGCCCCGAAGTCTTGATAATTTTATAGAATGTGTTGCTATTTGTAACTTAGGAAAAACTCACTTTTAATGACGGACTAAACTCTACAACCAATTCTTATAAATCCCCATGCAGTTACATGCAAATCTGTAAACTGACTTTAGACACCTGAAGGTACATTTTCCTAAGGGAATTTTAGAAAATGGCAGTGATGTTTATGTAGAAACAGTTGTTCTTATGTCTATAGAATGAACAAAGTGGTAATAAAATCAAACAGTGAACCCACACAGCTCTTTTTAGACCCACAGTTAGGCTGATCAGGAAATGCAGAAATATTTTCAGGACCAAATGAAAACCAGTATGACAAACTGTAGCATGGTTTTGTTTTGTTTTGTTTTTTCCTGTGGTTAGAATTTCCTGGAATTTAAGATACTGCACCAGGGCATAGTGTAATCTTTCTCCCCCGTGTCTGTGTCTCTCTCCTCTGGAGTGCAGAACCGAATGAAGAGCAGAGCCTGCGGTCTAATAATATTGCGGAGCTGAGTCCAGGAGCCATCAACTCCTGTCGAAGTGAGTACCACGCAGCTTTCAACAGTATGATGATGGAGCGCATGACCACAGATATCAACGCGCTGAAGCGGCAGTATTCTCGGATTAAGAAGAAGCAGCAGCAGCAGGTTCATCAGGTGTATATCCGGGCAGGTAATGCGATTCTTAGTTTGAATCAATTTCCCCTCTGTGTCCGCTTGTGAAGGAAAGAACCATATTCCTAGGATCGCCTAGGTATTGCAACGGTGGAGCTCGGCACCGCAAACACCGCAGGCATGAGGAAACGGCCTATTTAGCATCTCCTTTCTTATTTTATCAGGATCTGCAGAAGAAAGAGACCATGGGTCCCTTTTAGGTACCAAGAACCAGACACTTGATGGTATTAAGCTCGTCTTTACTATGTGTGCTTGTGGAGAGGGGTTTACAAATGATGAAAAATGTTGCAAAAGCCATGCAGTCCTTGGACTTGAGACATTTTGGAGCTCTTGCCTCCTAAATTTTAGCCATTTGAAAATGGAATCTATTCATCGGTGCACTCGTAAATTAAGCTATCCACTAGTCATTTTGGTAGTAATATAACAGAGGTTGTGATCAGAGAAAAAGGAAAAAACCATTCCTGTGCCTCCCTGATGGGTTAGGGGGGTCTTGGGGAATCTGCTGAAAAGAGCAAAATTGGATTGAGGTTGGAAATGCTCTTTTCCAAGGACCGTCCAGCTTTTTTTTTTTTATTTTCTTTTTAAATTCCAAAAATCCCAGTGAATAGTCTGCTTTGTTATTTAATACATGCTGATTTGGGAAGTGGTTTATCTTGTTCTATGTGAAATCCTAATGAAAATGATGCCTGTCCAGTGTTAATCAAAACATGAAGCTGACTTGTGAGCACGTGACTGATCTTGCACAAAAACTGTACTTACCTTCCACCTATGGGGGAGGAGTGGGTAACATCCTGAAGGTTTTTACTTTAACTTGAATCATTAAGAGGGCGATCACGAAAGAAACAACTCTAGCACTTTAATTTTTAAAATATTGGCTCAAACATATCCTCATTTTTGTCCTTAAAACAAATAAATGAGGCAGGTAAGAATGGATATGCTTCTGTCTTTTTAAAAGATGAGGAAATGTTGACTCAGAAGGGTTGTATAGCAATGGTGGGTGGTCAGGCCAGGGCTAGACCCCCGCGTTCTGATTCTTTACATAGTCTGTTTTTCATCTGAACCCTACACATCTGTGGGTGCAATGGTGAACAGTTGTCGGCATTAAATCAGCCCAGTGTCTTGTACTGTAGCTAGGGGTCAGCAAACTGTATTCCACAGGCCACATCCTGCTAGCTCCCTGTTTTTGTGAATACATTTTATTGGAATACAGACATGCCTACTTATTTACATATTGTCTGTGACTGCTTTTGCACTACAAAGTCAAAAATATTTACAGTCAGGTCCTTTACAGGAAAAGTTTGCTGACCCTTATCTGGATCATGGTTTGTGTGGTTCTTTCTAGGGAGAGATTGTTGCTCAAAGGCAAAGTTCTAGAGCATTGCTTCTGAAGCTTCAGTGTGCATATAAATCACTTGGGGATCTGTTAAAATGCAGAATCTGTTTTAGCAGCTTTGGGGTAAGGCTGAGATTATGCATTTCCAACAAGCTCCTGGGTGATACCAGTGCTGCTGGGTGGAGATCACACTTAGAGTAGCTTTTATAGAGATGGTAAGATAGGATTAGCAGTGCAAGTGGAGAGGGTGCACTTGACCTCAGCGTCTGAGATGTAAAGTAGGTGGTGAGGATGGCGGTTGAGGTACCAGCTTCCTAGGTGAGGGAGGACGGGAAGTTAGGGCCTTTTGGACCTGGTAGCTTCTGTTTTTGTGGAGAAATTGGAGGAAATGTTGTTTGCTTGGGAATACATTGGGGGAATAAGGCAGGAGCATAGAGCAAGTAGTGAAGATTTGGGTAGGTCATTGAACAGAATGGAAGAGGGAAAGAAAAGGATTGTTCAGTGGCTTTGAGGACCCAACAAAATAGGAAGTTATGGATCTGAAGGGCCCTCAGTCCATGTGTCTGTGTGATTTTTTTTGTCCTTTTTTGGAAAAGATAAAAATCCAAGGTTGGGATTTTGCCAGGCATAAAGAAGTAAGGATGTTGAGAATGTATGGTTATTGGTGAGGCAGCATCCCGGTGATCAGCCGTGCGTCTAGCCAGGTGAGGGGTGTAAGTGACTCACAAATAGACGAGGGGTAATGGGAGGTTGGAAAGATCAAGGAACCCAGGTCTCTGGTTCAGTACCATATATAGTTATATCATGAGCCTGAGAGCTAAAAAGGGCCAAAGAGAAGAATCAGAGACTTAAGTATTTTTCAGGTAAGGTAGATCTGGGTGATGAGGTTTTGGATGGAACTGGGAAGGCTAAGGAAGTGTGAGGATGGGTCAGTGAGAGAAACAGTCACATAACTGAGGGAGGTAGTAGGATATGGGGTGGAGAGGAGACCGTAGTCGATGTTTTCAATAAACCCTGGAGTGCAACCCAAGGTGGATAACAGCAGTCGAGAAATCTAGAAGTGAGCTCAGCCAGATGACAGGGATGTCAGGAGGAAGGTTGCTCACACACAGATGGTAGGGCCTTCTCCCTACTGCTTCTGCCTGCTGTCGTCATCTCTGGGGCCATGTGTGTTTGAGCATGTGAAATAGAGGTTTGGTCATAGCCACTGGAGGAGGATGCCTATCAACAGCGCCCTCCAGGAGAGCACAGCTTTGGTGCTTTCCAGTTTTGTTTGCTTCCAAAATCCATTGAGGACACAGGAGTGGGACCAGGCATCAAGTAGCCGTGATCTCCCTGCATTTTCACCACCTGCTTATCACCTCTGTCATTCTGCCATCTCTCACCTTTATAATATGCAGTGTGTTCTTTTCCTACCCCTCAGAAGCTAACAGCTGATAATCCATACGGTCGTAGTGTTTGACTTATTTTTAAAACAGTCTTCTAAGGTTTTCTAGATACAGGACCTCTGAGGTTGTTTCTCAGAGACAAAAACCCTCAGTAAGAAACAGTAGGGTGTCTGCACTTTAGTAATGAGGGGCCAGAGTCCGCTTCTTTTTGTATCCTCAGCCTCTTGTTTTCTCCTTTTGGAAGAGGAAGGAAGAGGTACACCAGGCTCTCGTTGAATTCAGTTTCTGTTATCTTCAGTCACATGACTCCACAAAACCTGGCAGATCCGTGGGTGGGGATGTGGGGACAGCCTCTGTGTGATTCCTGTTCTGTGATGGATGGTTTTTCTGTGGTCCATTTCACACAACCTTTCAACATTTCTTTCAGATAAAGGGCCAGTGACCAGCATTCTCCCATCTCAGGTAAACAACTCTCCAGTCATAAACCACCTTCTTTTAGGAAAGAAGATGAAAATGTCAAACCGACCTGCCAAGAATGCGGTCATCCACATCCCCAGTCACACAGGAGGCAGAACGTCTCCTGTCCCCTATGAAGATCTCAAGACGAAGCTCAATTCTCCATGGCGAACTCACATCCGAGTCCACAAGAAGAACATGACGAGGACCAAGAGTCAGCTGGGCTGTGGCGACACAGTTGGGTTGATAGAAGAGCAGAACGAGGGCTGCAAGACTAAGAGCCCAGGGGCCGTGGAGTTCTCCTCTGGCCGAGCAGCGGCAGCTGGGGGAGAAGGCGGTGGCTCGGAAGGAGGCGCGGGAAGGACTATCGAAGGGCAGTCGCCAGAGCCCGTGTTTGGGGATGCTGACGCCGACGTGTCTGCAGTCCAGGTGAAGCTAGAAGCCTTGGAACTGAGCCAGAGGGATGCACCTGCCGACCCTGAGCCCACAGTGCATGCTCCCTGCCAGCGGCCCTTCCCGGAGCCGCCTGAGACCCCCGGGGGAAACAAAGCCACCAGCAAACCTCCCCAGGGCGGCCACCTGAAAGCGCCCATCTTTAGCCCTTTCCCCAGCGTCAAACCACTGCGGAAGTCAGCCACTGCCAGGAATTTGGGATTGTATGGTCCTACAGAGAGAACCCCAACCGTGCACTTCCCTCACATGAGCAGGGGCTTCAGCAAACCCAGCGGTGGAAATAGTGGCACTAAGAAACGATGATGGCCCTCAGAAACTTTGAACGTAGATGCCCCTTCCGTGCTATGGTCCAAGGGTTCCAGCTGAGTGGCTCCACAAGAGTGTTAATTGTCTGGTGAAAATGAATAAAGAGGTTCAGAGATGAGCACCGGTCAGTAAACATGGGCAATGGAAGTTTTCTGGTGGGAGCCAGGATGGGGATGTTTTCCCTGCCCACCGCTGACCAGTCCAGTGAATTCTTGTGGCAGAATAAATATTGTAGTTTTAAAGTGTGAAGTTTCCCCTATTTTTCATTGTGAGTTGTTTAGAAAAGACTGTATAGCTAGACTGTTAACCCCTCTTCCTTCTTCCTGTTCTGAGGGCCATCAGGGTCCCTGTGACAAGACTCCCCCAAGCCTTCTGGTTCTCTGGGCGTTAGCGATACTCAAGCATGCACACGCTAGCTTGCTAGAACAGAAACTGTACAAAGGAAGTGAGTTTCTTCGTTGCAAAAAACTTCCTGATTTCCCTCTTCCTGCCCCACTGGGGGAATGTGTGTGTGTGTGAATTTTTCTTCAGTAGTTTCTCTCAGCCAGTCTCAAGATTGTTTTCTCATTCTAGTGCTAAAGTGCAGGAGAAAAATGTAGATAGCCTTAGTTTCTATTTCTGCCTGCAAAATGAAGAAAACCCTTTATCTGTTGAAATTTAGGTTAATCCACCAATTTAAAGATCTTATTCAGAGAACACCCATGAGGTATGCATTAAGCGATCGCTCTGAACGGCTTGCCGATTCCGCTAAGCTTTCCTCACGGTTCATTTTTTTCCTCTTAAGAAGAGTTATGGTCCTCAGTGTTGGGATGACTTGATGGGCTCTCCGTGGAGCGTGTCCTGTATCCTCCGCTGGGCAGCTCACTTACCTACCAGCTCTTCATGGCGGACGCAGCGGGCTCGATCATGGCTCGAGCCATGTTCACGGCTGCTGCTCGGAAGCCAGAACACATCACCTGCAATTCTGTTACTTGAATTTTGTGCTTTTTTGATTGGAGTACTTTGTTGAGTACTTTTGTTACTTGAACACTGCCTTTCTTTGGAGAAGGCATTAGTGCTTTCTAGCTCTCTCTTACCCACTTCTGTCCCAGTCCCAGCGGGTCAGAGACAGCACCTGTTATTTCCACTATGCAGATGGGAACCCTGAGCCACACGGAGGTCAAGTAGCATTGCAGATACTAAAGGTAAATATTCCCGGTATTCCATGTGACTTGGTCACATCTCCTCCAGCGCAACAGGCAGATTTAATGCTCTTGGTACACAGATGCATTGGCTATATAGGTTCTAAAAACCAAGACTGGGAAGCCATTCACTGTACTTCCTCCTGACTCAGAGGACCTTTCTCCAGATGTTACAGAGTCCCGTGATGGCGTTTCACAAAACCAGCTCTATTTTTACCGAAAAAGGTAGTTCGTCTTAAAAATGCTTCATGCAGCTGTCATTTGTCAGAACAAAGGCTCACTCCTCAATCCCCTTCTCTTACTGTCATCTGAAAAATAGACTCAGCATCTTTATCGTCACCTCCTAAAGACCTTGGCCATGCCTGCAGGCACATTGTTGATGCAGTCAATGTTCATTTGAGCTAATTGGATTGCCAATTCTGAAACCAAAGCTGTAATTTTAGAGAGGGCTTTTACTATGAGAGGTATTAATTTTTATAATAAAATAGAGACTGGTGGTGTGGGCTTTTTTGAACAGAAGACACAAGAATGACATACAGTGAGAAAAGCCATGTTATCCCTTTTGTGGTATTTTTACCCCCAAAGGCACTGAAGATGGAAAATATTACCTGAGTTATTGTGGTTTTGGTCTTGAATTCTGTGCCCTCTGAAGTTAGCATGCAGCTTCTTAAAAAGCAGCCACGCCTACCACTTCTGTCTTGGGAAGGGAGGAGGTGGCATGATGGATGGGCTTACCTTGCATCCCTCCCCCAGGGGATGAGACCCGCTGCATTTTCCAAAGTTAAGCAAATGACATGATTTTCTAACTTTACAGATAAGAATGATTCCACCTTATATTCTTTTCTCCTCCCCCGCCTGAAATGAGTCAGAACGTACTCATCCCTTTGAGGGATGTCTGACTGGAATGGAGAATTAGTCTGTCTTCTCTTGAGTCAGCTCGGTGCTCCCTGAGGATCTGGGTTCAGGGAGGTGGGTGCTGGGGTGGAGGCCACTTACCACAGTCCTTAGGACGGCACTGTTGCTGTCCACGAAGTGTCTTAGTGTTAGCAGCACGGGCCCTACCCGTTTCCCTGTGTTGGCCTTTCTGCGAGAGGGATGAGACGGGCGCATGTTTTGGAAGAAGTATTTTATCCCAAATGGAAGAATGAATAACTGAAAGGATCATAGTCCTTGGAGGTAAAAATGACCTTGTCAGGATTTTAAAAACTGAAGGATTTCTGTCGAAGCACTCTCTGTACCAATAACATGCATGCATTGTACCGTGTAATTGCAATGTGACTTGGTCAATTTTGGAGCCTTGCCTACTTTAGGAAATAGAGAAATCTGCAGTAGCCTCCACCACACAGCATGTACAAAGACCAGTATGGACTCATCCTCTCCCCTACGTATTGGACACTGGAAGCACCAGAAGTACTTACCAAGTAGCCGTTTCTTTGAGATCTGTCTGTCCCCTGTCAGCACTTGTGTGGGGAGTCCCCTCCTTCCAATGCTTCTGTACCTCAGTACTCTTACAAAAGCCTCCAGATGATTTAAACCTACTTTGTAATGTTTGACCTATAGGCGGTCACTGTTTGAAACATTGTACTCCTTTTTTTTTTGTCTCTGTCGTCGTTCGGAAGAATTGTACTGATGACAAAGACGTGTGCATAAAGATTCTCATTGTTGTAGCTGTTGTGCCGTTTTCTGAGTGCATGCATAGAATACCGTGGTACTGACGTTCCCCTTCTCCTTCAAGTTTTCCCTGTCCTTGGTCACGGGAACCAGGGACACAGCCCAGTAAGCTCCATCTCCCCCAATCTAATCAGTGGGCTGCAGGGTGGCCCATGACCGTTTGAGAACTTGGCCGGATGTCCGGGTTCCTAGCTATGAGTGAGTAGAGCGTTTACTTAAGAATGTGTGTGTGAATGTACATGTGTGTATAAAATTAGCCTTTAGATTTGTCATTTTCCTTTGTTTTAATAAAATAGAACAATAAGATGCAATTCAGCTTCCTGATCTTACGGATTCGAGATGAATGGAGAGCTGTGATCACATATACAGGCTGCAGCCTGCTCCCCTCATCAAGTCTCCCTTTACTCTTTCTGAGCTTACTTTTCTTTGCTGCCTACAGCAATCATGCGAAGCAGCGTTTGAAATATGTTATTTTGCCGGGGTGCCTGGGTGGTTCAGTCGGTTGAGTGTCTGACTTCGGCTCGGGTCATGATCTCACAGTGTGTGAGTTCAAGCCCCGCAATGGGCTGGCAGCTCGGAGTGTGGAGTCAGCTTCAGATTCTGTGTCTCCCTCTCTCTCTGCCCCTCCCCTGCTTGTGCTCTGTCTCTCTCAAAATTAAATAAACATTTAAAAAAATTAAGTATATGTTATTTTTCCTAATTAAAAAAGTAGCATGTATTTTAAGAAAATTTGCAAAACAGAGCATAAGGAATCCTCGGTGTTCTGGTATGGGCTTCTCCACTATGTTCTTGTATGCGTGTGTGCATGCATACACACACAAAAAGGTATATTAAGCTGTCTTTCCAGTAGATGCTCATATATAGCTTCATTTTCAGTGACTTTCCTTCGTATGTTCGTGCCAGAATTCAGTACTTTGTCAAACAGGTGGTTCCTGATTGCTGGTAGTATTTGAGAGCATCTTAATACTTAACATCTTTGTGTATATCCTTAAGTATTTTCTCAGGGTACGTTCATCGAGGTGGTGTTGCTGGATCAGAAAGTGTGAACATTTTGGGGGCATCTGGGTGGCTCTGTCGACTAAGCCTCTGACACTTGATCTCATGGTCTCATGGTTTGTGAGATAGAGCCCTGTGTTAGGCTCTGCGCTGACAGTGCTAACAAGCCTGGTTGGGATTCTCTCTCTCTCTCTCTCTCTCTCTCTCTGCCCTTCCTCTGTGCTCTCTCTTGTTCTCTCTCAAAATAAATAAACTTGAAAAATATGAACATTTTAAAGTCCTATATATTGTCAAATTGCCACCATTGAAGGTTGAACTTATTGCAAGCTGTGAGTAAGAATGCCTGTTTCTCTATGCCCTTGGATGAGGCAGCAGTTTCTTTTTTTTCTCTTTTCTTTTTTTTCTAGGACCACCATTGATAGATATTCTTCTATTGATAGAAGCAGTGATATCTCATTCCTGACTTTTAAAGGGACCATTAAGTAAGATGTTTGCTGAGATTTCTGGTAGGTATCTTTTATCAGGTTAAGGAAATTACCTTTTATTCTTTATTCTTTGTTTATTTTTAAAAAATCAAGTACAGTTGACCCTCTAACAACAGGATTTTGAACTGTGGAGGTCCACTTATATGTGGACTTTTTTGATAAATACATTTTTTCTTAGAATTTTCCTAACATTTCTTTTTCCTAGCTTACTCTATTATAAGAATACAGTATAATACATATAACATACAAAATATGTGTTAATTGGAGGTTTATGTTATTGGTAAAGCTTCTGGCCAACAGTAGGCTATAAGTAGTTAAGTTTTGGGGAAGTCAAAAGTTATATGTGGGTTTTTGTGCCCCCAACCCTCGAGTTGCTCAATGGTTGATTGTATTGAAATTTGTCACATGATCTCTAATCCATCCTTTGAGAAGAAAGTAGTGTTTGAGATTTGAACTTGAACTTGAGGAAATAACCACTACTAGGTTTTATTGAAAAGCATTAGGTATTTTAGAGTTGGAAGTGATAGCAATAAAAGTTTTATGTGCAAATTGTCATTGCAGTAAATTTGCTAGTAGAAATTTGGAAAGAATGTAAACATCTGAGACTAGAGGAAATGGTTGGGTGAATTATGGTTCATCCATAAGATGGAAATGCAATGGCCCATGAGTGTTTCTCCCATTGGAATGGCTGTTATCTATTACATAAGGCAGTTCAGGTGAGGGCCAGCAAAGTGTGAAGTCAGGGAGCCACTGGGATACAGCTGGGGACGGGAGGCCCTTACCGGACGGTGGCTAAAGCAGAACCAGGCAGAGGTTCTTTCACAAAAGCAGCCTGTGCTCAATCAAATGGGGACTGAATGGGGACCAGGAGACTGTTGGGGTTGGGTCAGCTCCCAAGAGGTTCCCTGTTGGCCAGGTCCTGAACCTGAGTCTACATGTCTTCTGGAGCTCAGCTCTGGTCAGACCTACTGATGACTTGAAAAGTCATACTCTATCCCATCTTCTTCGCCTCGTCCAGCACCCCCAATCCTTATCTGATTGCCCCACTCTGCACCCCAGAGGCCTTCAAGAATCTTGGAGTTTAAAAAACACAAAGGAGTTGACTGTTCCTTAATATTTGTATTCCTGCTACAATTCTAGTTTTCCTTTGGGCAATGCTGATCCCTGGGAAGGAGGTGGATTAGTTTCCTTAAGGAACCAACAGGGCTGGGTGGAAACTAGCTGAAAACTCAACCCAGGTGTCTCCCCACCCCTGAGGAGTCCAGAAATCTGTATTCAAACAACCAAACAACCAAACAAACATCCTAGTAATTTTGACACTGAGCTAGATTTGGCAACCACTGGTCATTCTATTTTAATGGTGTCTTAACTAGTCCCCCTTCCCCCTCCCTGCTGCTGTAATTACACACTGCTGCCAGAGTGATCCTTCTAAAATGAAAAGCTAATCAGGCCATCCCTCTGGACAAAATCCTATCATACCCCGTTTCCTGGAGGATAAAATCTGAAATCCTTAGTTTAGCATGATCAGGCCCAGGGTTATTTTTTTAGCTTATTTTCCTACCGTCTTTCCTGTTCATCACCTTCTACATCTTGTCTGCAGCACGATAATATCTACCATTTGTTGAGTTTCTATGTGCTAGGCATTGTCCTAGCTCCTTCATATATGTTGCCTCGCTTATTCCTTCCAAGAACCCTGTGAAGCATATCCCTGTATTACAGGTGGTGAATATGAGGTGAACAGTTATGTTCTTGTCCATGGTCACCTCGCTGATAAATAGCAGAGTCCTGATTCCTCTGATATCAGACTGAGCTCTTTTCTTTGCTGCACTGGCAACTTTGCAAAACACCTTGACATTTCCTAAGAGGTCCTTGCCCCCCAGCATCCTTGTGAGAGGGTGTATTCACAAACCTCTGCCTAGAGCACCCTGCTTGCTCCCGTCTGTCTGGGAAACACCCACTCATCATTTTAGTCTTATCCCCCACGTTATTGAGGTCAAATTCAATTCGTGCTGCATTCCAGTTCTATGATTTTGTGCAAATTACTTATTACCTGGGAACTTTGGTTTCGTCTGTACAGTGAGAATGGTAATTTCAACCTTGTAAGGTTTCTTGTGGACTCTGCTATTTTTGCTGCCTACAATTAACTATCTCCCTTTGGCAACAATGCTCTGATTTTGCTTGGGGGGTTGGCCCTCCTCCTTCTGCGGGAGTACTTCTGGGAGGTTAATGCCCTGGAGCACAGGGCCTGAGCTAAGTCACTCAGCACTCTCCCTCCAACGGCCCTTGTGTCTGGCCTAGGGACAAGCACATGGGCAAAGAAACTCAGTTCCTGGACTCTTGTTTTGAAGTCCTGGGGAAGCTGACTTGCTCATTTATATTGGATTTGCACCTGGATGGAAAAGCCTCCTACGTGGCGGCTGGGAGTGGTCTTGTAATCACGAGGGCAAAACCTGCTGGAGAAGAGAGTCAACGGGGAGCAAGTCAGAGCTGAGAAACCACACCCTTTCCATATCAAGTGATCCTTGGATCAATTCATGCCTGCAACTAAATACGTCTCTCTACAACACTTTGTTAGGTAAGCAGATGTTGGAATGTTAGCCCAGTTTGCTCAAGTTTTCTATCGTTCGTATTAAACACCTCTTACTTGGAATAGGGATGTTATAAAGATTATAGATGATAAAGGCAAAGCAGTGGATGTATCATCAGTGAAAAATAGTTAATATTTTTTACTTTATAGTGATGCAAGCCTCTCCTGAACTGCTCTGTTATTTTTGGCTTTGTCTTCCCTACCATAATAATAGATAGTGTAAAGAGGTGATGTAGTTAGGGAAGCATAGTTCTGGTTTTATGAAGACAGCTCCTTCCTCAAGCTTTGAGTCTTCTTTGGCCTTGTATCTCCTTGTCACAGAAGGAGAGGTGATTTTGAGTATGAAACTGTCTTTGGTTAATTTTGCCTACTATCCTAGCACTATCTGCATTTATGGCCGAGTCCTGTAGAGGGCAGAGTGACTTGAAAGCAAAACACAAAAGAGATATTTTAACAAAATTCCACAACATTTGGGAGCCCACACCCCTCACAGGGTATAATAGAAACAGAAGGTACATTCTGCCTACCTTCCTCAGATAGCCGTGTCACCTGCTCACAGAGAAGGCTCCAGCATGTCTCAGGTGGTGTCTCCTGGGAAGCTGTGGGCTGGATGTGGTCATGGGCCTTGTGGGGACCTGTAGTGTTTAGCAGAACCATAGAAGGATGCTCTGGGACCACACCTATTTGTGAACATGTAAGAGGCATCCCCTCAGGATTTCAAGAAAAACTTGCCCAGTGTTAAGGGGATGAGAAGACTTTACAGATGCCATTTCAAAATATATCTGTGATGGGGCACCTGGGTGGCTCAGTCAGTTGTGCACCTGACTCTTGATTTCAGCTCAGGTCATGGTCCCAGGGTCATGGGATGGAGCCCCATGTCGGGCTCTGCATTTAGCCTGGAGTCTGCTTAAGATTCTCTCTCTCTCTCTCTCTCTCTCTCTCTCTCTCTCTCTCTCTCCACTCCCATCCTCCTCCTTCTCTGCCCCTCTCCCCCACTCTTGCAAGCTCTCTTAAATTAAAACACACACACACACACACACACACACACCCCTGTGAGAATAGTGATTTGAGTCATTGTGGTTACAGGGACCTCATTTGGACCAGAAAGGTGCTGAGGTCTGGGAAAAATTGGGTTACATAAGGTTCTTACATGATAAATTCTGCAAATGTATATTATACACAGCAGAACTTCACAAATAGTGAAAAGCCTAAAGATTTTCATTGCATGTGGAGCTGTGGGCCAGAATTTCTAGTGCGTTTTTCAAGTGTGAAACATGACAGAGTCATGGAATTCTGTAATAAAATAGCGTATTGGAATAATGAAACCATTAAATGCTAGATCAAGAGATCCTGTAGGTCAGTGGTTTTCAGTGTTTTTTAAGGTAGTGTGTTTGCACATGGTAAAAATCCAAAATGTACAAAAAGCACCTGGAGAAAACTAGGTCTCTACGCCTCGTTCCTTAGCCATCCGGTTTCCCTACCTACAGGAAACCACTGTCAGCACTTCCTTGCAGATCCTTCCAGAAGTATTTTGTGCATATTCAAGCATGGTCACACACATATTTTCATAAGTAGTAGCATGATAATAACCTTCTGAATCTTTCTTCTTTTACTTAATGTATCAGGGAGACAGTTTCATAACAGTGCAGGCACAGTGGCCTCATTCTTTTTACTGGGGCATAGGTTCCCATTCAAGGTCTGTGCACAATGAATTGATCCTCTTGCCCATTGTCAGGTAATGTTTTGGCTTCCGATTCCATACCTATGGAATATGCATGTCCTTGTATGTATGTTGTTATATTGCAAATCAGCAGCTTTAGCTACCAGATAAATTCTTAGCTATGGGATTACTCGTCAACAACGTTCATTTTATATTTTGACAAATGTTGCTAAATTAGTCTCCACAAATGTTTTATAAATTCCTTCTCACATTACTCAATATCTTATCAAACTTTTTTTAAATGTTTATTTTTGAGAGGGAGAGAGAGCACGAGCAGGGGAGGGGCAGAGAGAAGGAGATAGAATGCAAAGCAGGCTCCACGCTGTCAGTGCAAAGCAGGACGTGGGGCTCAAACCCACAAACTGTGAGGTCATGACCTGAGCCGAAGTTGGACGCTCAACCAACTGAGGCACCCAGGTGCCCCCAAACTTTTTTGATCTTTTCTGATTGGACAGGTGGTAACGTACATTTAAAAAATAGGCATGAGGTTAGCATGTATTTAAAAATCACTTATAGGTCCTTTGTTCATAGCCTTTGCTCACTTTTGGTCTTTTTTTTCTTACTGATGCAAGTTTTCTACGCATTAAGAAAAATGTCTTTGTAATATTGCAATAGTCTCATTTTTCTGGTTATCTTCTGACTTTATGCTGATTTGTTAACATGTATGTAGACTTAAAAACATTTTTATTCAAATTCATGTCTTTTTTTCTTTTTTAATTTTTTTAATGTTTATTTATTATTGAGAGACAGAGACAGAGCATGAGCATGAGAGGGGGAAGAGAGAAGGAGACACAGAATCTGAAGCAGGCTCTAGGCTCTGAGCTGTCAGCACAGGCCCCGACACAGGGCTCGAACTCACAAACTGCGAGATCATGACCTGAGCTGAAGTTGGACCCCCAAGTGACTGAGCTACCCAGGTGTCCCAAATTCACCAGTCTTTTCTAGCTTCTAGGTCCTGTGTGATACTTATTTATTTAAAAAATTTTTTAATGTTTATTTTTGAGAGAGAAAGAGAGTGTGAGCGAGTGGGGGAGGGGTAGAGAGAGAGGGAGACACAGAATCCAAAGCAGGCTCCAGGCTCTGAGTTGTCATGAACCATGAGATCATGACCTGAGCAGAAATTGGACACCCAACCAACTAAGCCACCTAGGTGCCTCATTCTTGTCAGTTTTAAGTAAGTTCAGATTAGCAGGCCCCCTTTTAATTTTCTTCTCCTTTTTTGTTTTAATGTTTATTTTTTGAGAGAGAGAGAAAGAAAGAGAGAGAAGGAGTGAGGGAGTGCAAGCAGGGGAGGGGCAGAGCAAAAAGGAGACACAGAATCCGAAGCAGGCTCCAGGCTCCAAGGTGTCAGCACAGAGCCCGACACCAGGCTCACAAACCATGAGGTTATGACCTGAGCCAAAGTCAGACTCGGATGCTTAACTGACTGAGCCACCCAGGTGCTCCAGGTCTTGTGTGATATTTAGAAAGGCCTTCCCCAAATCTTGGGAATTGTTTGAAAATTCTTTCTTTTTTCTTCTCTTTTTCTGGGTTTCATTTTCCGTGGATCTTTGATCCGCCTGGAATGTACTTTTGTTAAGATGTGCACGATGGTTCCATGTTAACATTTTCCCAAATGTTTGCCCAGGAGTCTGAACACCATTTATTAAATAATCTATCTTCTCTTTATTAATGTGAAGTGCCAACTGTATCCTGTACTCAATACCTGTGTGTTTTAGGGGTTCTTTGTGGATCCACAGTTTGTGTTCACACCAAGTCTCCTGAGCTGCTCTGGTTGAGGCTGGGGTGGAAGGGCCAAAGGCCTCTCCACTCTGTTCCCTTCCTGTTGCCTGAGGTCACCCCCAAGCTGCTCTGTGCAGGTCTTGGGTATTGGGAGCCATTTTCTGAACTCACTAAGTTGAGAAAACTCCTTGTGACGTAGGCAGGTTTGCAAGGCCTCCTGCCATCAGATGGTGACCGATATCCCCCCCACTCGATTATTTTTGCTTGAGCACTGACCCCCCAAGGCGCCTGTTGACTGGTATTGGGAGTGACTTGTCCCCTTATTCTAAAATATGCTGATTGCACCTTGTGAAGGAACTTATTGTAGGAACTTCTTCTTTTGTGTTTATGGGAGCATATTACATTTCCTGAGAAATCTGTTTTTCTTCCCCTCAAGAAAACAGGCTATTGACCCCTGCTCACAAAGAACTAACTTTTGCCTTTGCTATGCTAAAAACATTGTCTTGTATTTAAATGCTAAAGATTCCTTCCTTCCCCATATAATAGGCATCTAAATCACCTACATCAATCATTGTTGATAAAGATTATGCATGAGTCTTCTACCAATCTATGTTCTGGGAAATTTTTACATATCAAAGAAATTTGTCATCAGAAATCATTGTCTAAGGCAAATGCCACTTCTGTGCTGGCCCCATACATTTTTTTCCCATAAATAAAGTTGACTTTCAGGTCAGTGCAGAGATGCCTGCCTGGTGATCAGAAAGAAACTCGTGGCTGTCTCATTCCCTCTCCCTTTCGCCGACACCGTCCATCCTTCAGGGAGCCCTGGACCTGCTGGAGCTGGACTCCCGCACTTGGGGTTCTGAGGGGCAGAGTTTGCAAACTACAGTTTGATCTGGCCCACTGTCTCTCACTGATGACAAGTGTAGTTTGGAGTAATTAAGTGATGTCAAAGGATGTTCTGGTAATGTATGTGCGTGTGTGTCCCTTTCCTCCCTGTGTGCATGGAGTGTATCATCACTGTAGGAGCTGCAAGGTGTGTGTGTGATGGGGTGGTGGTCACAGGAAGCTGGCCAGAGAGCAGAGTCAGGGACCACTACCATGTCACAGGTCCTCATGTCCATGTTTGGGGAGAGATGTTCCAGGCAGAGGGAAGAGCAAGCATAAAGTTACCTGGATACACATGTATATAGTATAGAGACATGGACATAGGGTAGAGTAGGACAGGGGCAATACTGCTAATGTAGAGAGCCAGAGATGGAGGTCGATCTAGAGATTAGACTGTACTTCACCTAAGAGTAGGAAAACTTTCACTTAGCATCCTGTTTATATTAATAAGAATAGGTTCCGATGTTATAATATTTCATAGCCCACGATCTACACATTATATTGTTTATATTTTCATGGCACTGCTGGATTAATTGGAATCATTGCAAAGTGTTTCCAATAAACAAGAATTTCTTCCCCAAATCCTGCTCTACACTACGGTGGTTTCGATTTTGGTTTTGGTGCCAGCAGCTCACTGTTTTGACTGATATAGTAACTTTTCAAGTCTCTAGAACTAGCAGTGAGAGAAAGAGAACCTGAGTGCCCTGTGGAGAGAAACGTATAAACTCTGCACCCAAAGAAGTCAGCTCCAGAGAGCCCCAGTCCTACCCTCCTTCTGAAAACTGTCTCAGAGACCACTGCTTTTGAGTTTGCCTTGTATGTGGTTTTGAGTGTCACACAGGGACATAGTGACTATGATGTCACCTCATCGATTATACTTAAGTAGCTTGAAAAGTCCATAAAGAATAAACAAAACACTATTAAGAGGGCCTCACTCTGCAACAATATTTGTATGAAAGCTTGCCAAAACCACCACTACCAATCCAACTATAATGGTTACAACCCTAATTCTGTAAAATTAACAACTAATGGTTAAGTCATGCACAGCCATTGGATTTCCAGATTTTTAAAAAGATGATTTCTGAAAAAAGGAATCACATCAAATGAGTGTTTTAGTCTCCTTGAATTAGCTCTCTTCCAAAACAAACAAACAACAACAACAAAAAAACAAACAAAACAAGAGAAAGGATAACAGAAAACGATTATATCCCATCAACCAGAAGAAAAATGGATGGATTTCAGGAAGGGGATTATTAGTCATGACTAAGCTTCATCTGTGCAGTAGAGAAGCAGGGCTCTGGACTTCCATGTGGTCCGAGTCTGAGTTTCTGAACCACAGGGTGTATGCTAGGCTTGGGATAAAGGGGTTCCTGCCCCTTTCACCAGCTGCTGTCTGTTGATGTCCGGTTCCATCGGCCCTTCTAGTCTGTGCAAATCCTCCCAGTTTTGACTGTGAGCTGACTTGGAGCCTGCCACTCTGCTGTGCTCAGACACCAGCAAACCTGGAAGGGTGCTTTGGGCCACACCTACAAACCGCACATACACTCTGGTGCATCCCTGAGGTCCTCTTGTGGACCCAAGAGGCCAAAACTCTTTTCTTTTTATAAAAATTAATTTATTAAAAAAATTTTAAATCCAAGTTAGTTAACACATAGTATAATAATGGTTTCAGGAATAGAATTTAGTGTTTCATCACCCATTTAGCCCACCCCACCCCCCACCCAATACCCTGCTAGCAACCCTCAGTTCTCTATATTTAAGAATCTCTTACGGTTTGCCTCCCTGTTTTTATCTTATTTTTGTTTCCCTTCCCATATGTTTACCTGTTTTGTTTCTTAAATTCCACATATGAGTGAAATCATAGGATACTTGTCTTTCTCTGACTTATTTCGCTTTGCATAGTATACTCTAGTTCCACCCATGTTGTTGCAAATGGCAAGGTTTCATTCTTTTTGATTGTTGAGTAAAACTATTTTCATAATAACACTAAGACATTATTTACCTTTTCCACTCTCCTTTCCTCATGAGTGCACAAGGAGTTTTTCAGAGATTGCACGATATGTGACATTAGAACAGACTGGATGCAGGAGCAGATAGGAGAAACCAGCTATCTTCTTAATAGCCTGACACGAAAGAGATTTGCAAAAGTGTAAAGCAATGACACTCTCTTACCAAATACTCTTATTATGGAGAATGTAGTTATGTTTCCTAAAATGTTATTTATGTTAGTGGATTTATTATTGTCCTCTTAAAAAGAATTAGAATATTTTGATTTGATTTCTAAAACAGTAAATGTCAAAAGGTGTAACCTATAAACTTAAGCTCTTAGGGTCCTTGTAATTTTAGGGAATTTATGTAAAGGGACCCTAAGATCAAAAAGTTTGAGAACTGTGGGTCTATGGGATAGCGGAAGAAGATAAACACAAAATACCGGTAATTAATTATTGATTGAATGCTTCCCGCTTGTGAGGCCAGTGCACCAAGGGCCTTACGTGGGTTACCTCACTTAATTCTCATAAATCACCCGAAGAGTAGGGGCTAGTTTCTTATGTTCCAGATAAGGAGCCTGGGCTTAGAGAGGGTAAGCAACTGTCTCACGATTATAGAGGGTAGAACTGAGGCCAGGGAATATGGCTCCGGCTCTTATACCTGAACCCACCCAGTAACAACCACCACTCGGGGTTGGACTTGCTTCTGGCCTCTCATGGTATGGTGGACATCACATGGGGAACTAGATCACCAAATGCTGAAGCTCACACTGGTGTCATTCCCCTTTGAAGTTAGACTTGGAGCTGAAGGGCCATGATTATTAAAAAGCAGTAAGAAACGATAAGAAAAGAAAACCCTATAAAAACCAGTGTAGGAAATCTTATTTCACAAGTGTATTAAGGTTCTCCTCATTTAAATAAACAAAAGCTATTTTAGATGATGCATAATGTTTGATTTATCCAACATATACTAGCACCAATTCAGTACGTCTACATTCAGGAAAGAAATTTCGGCTGTACGTCAGTGGTTCGATGAATGCATAGTAAGTGTTTAGTAAGCTCTGCGTGCATCATTTTAATGATTTCCTGTTTTACTGACTTTTTCTGTGTCCCAACCAACTTCTCCTTGGGTCTGGGTGGATAAGAGGAACAAGGGGAGGTTGGGGAGAAGGATTAAGTTTTTATCAGTTTTTCTCTCATGAATGAAGCAGGCATGTGGTTAATGAATGTCACCACTAGGTGCCACTGTTGCTTCATGCAAACATCACCAGTCACTCCAGTTCTAGCAATGTGTTGGCAGTTTGACTCCAGTGTGTTCAGGATATTTGTGTGAGGAAGGGAACAAGAAGGCTTCCCACCGCTGCACACCCCTACCCCAGTACTCTCATCTCATCAAATTTTAAAAGTATGTAGAATTGGTTGTTAGATAGGAGCTCTTAGGTACCAAAGTTCCTAGCCAACGATCTTTTTTTTTTTTTTCCTGAAGAATGACTTAAAAAACAGCTTCCTTTCCAAACAAGTAGAGTGCAAAGCATGGTAAGGGCAAACTAGTGCAATGGCTGGTTTAGGGCATAAGGCTCTACCCAACAAGATGCCCCACAGAGCGGCTGTTCCTGGCTGTGCAAATGGTAACGTTGTAGCCTGGAGCCCAATAGCATTCCCCTTTGAAGAATAGGACACATGGCAGAGACTCCCTGGGGAGGTGAGTAGAACTAGCTGAACTGTGTGCTAAACTAGCTGTGGACATACTCTCTGTTGGCCCTGGCATCCATCCAGTTTGCTCAGACTGAAAGACCTTTTGGAGGCCATCCATTTCAGTTTCCCACTTAGTATAAGCGATTCTTTGGTAACAACCCTGGCAGATGAGCATTCACCTGATGGAATACTAAGATTCCTACTTCATTGGCCATCTCATTTCATTGCAGGGCAGCGCTGCTAGGATGTGCATTCAGTGTTAAGCTAAAATCCACCTCCTTTCAGCTTCCCTTAATCATTTCTCTTATGATTTCCAGAGTCTTCCGTATTGGTTCAGGGTAATTCAGTTCTTCTTTATTGTACAGCTGTAGGTCCAAGGCCCTGTGCTAAGCAATCTGGGGACATCCTCTGGAGAAAATTTGGATTGCTAATGACCTTTTTATTATATCTTTCCTGGAATGAAACATAACATTCCAGGTGAAGTCTAATTCATGCCAAGTAGAGGAACAATTGCTGCACTTGATCTGGAAGCTTGCATCTAATAAGATTGTATTAACTTTTTGTATATTACAACAATGCTGATCCATTTGAGTTTGAGTTGAATTTCAATTCCCAGGGCCCTTTCTCAGGATCTGTGTCAAGCCAGTTTCCCCCCGCCATTCTGACCTTTTTAAACAAAAATTTTCACTATAACCCCAAGTCTTTATCTTTAGTCATCCATTCATTCAATTAGTGGGATTTGAGCACCTCACAGTCCTGCCTGTCACTTAGGTAAGGGATACAACAATTATTCTAAGTTTTCTTTCATCTAGTGAAACAGACCCTCCCAAGGCTGTATCAGTCACAGATTTGAAACGTATGCCTGTTCTGACTTCATCCTAATTGCTAAAACATGACTGCACGTGCTGATTTGTTCTATGGGAACTTTAAAAGGATCTAATTTTTATAGAATCTGATTCCACAAGGAACATGAATGAAACTTTGCTTGGGTTTGGGACAGTATTTATCATTGCATTATAAAAATGGTGTTTAAAAATTTTTCAAAATGGTTACTTAATTCCACCTTTTTAGTAAAGTTTAGTACATATAGATATGTGATTATGTTCAAGGAGTTCACAGAACAATAGTGTATCTGAGGGAAATCATATGGAAGCATATGCCCTCTTTCACGTATAAAGCATTGCTGATACTTAGTTTCTGCAGCTCAAGTATTGTTGGAGGAAATGTGACCTTGAAGGCCTTTTTTTTTTTTTAGTATAACTGCTCTGAGCTTCTGATTTAACTTTTTATTTTATTATTATTATTTTTAATGTTTGTTTATTTTTGAGAGAGAGAGAGAGAGACAGAGACAGAGAGAGAGAGACAGACAGAACGTGAGCAGGAGAGGGGCAGAGAGAGGGAGATACAGAATCCAAAATAGGCTCCAGGCTCTGAATGTCAGCACAGAGCCCAATGCAGGTCTTGAACTCACAGATTGTGAGTGAGATCATGACCTGAGCCGAAGTCAGGTGCTTAACTGACTGAGCCACCCAGGTGCTCCATCTGAGCTTCTGATTTAGAAGGATGATCAGGAGCAAAGATTAGGGAGCCTCAGCTTACTGGGGGAGCAATGTTTCTATGAAGCCATCTAGAAATACACCAGGCATCTTTTTTCTTACAAAGACATTGATCTGAGTTCCAATTCTGGTTTTGTTTGTGCCTTGCTTGCTATGGTAGACCATGAACATCATATTTACTGGATCTATACTCTTCTGTGTCACTGGAAGAAATAACCAAGTGAAGTGGTTCCAAATGCTAAGTAAGTGTTGGGCTAAACCCTTGAAATTAACTAATTAATATATTGTCTGAATAATATCAGATTGATTATTAAATATTAGCCATTTTGTGTTTAGAGGGTTTTGTTATGATGAAGTTTAGAATAAGAACAACTCTTTTCTGAGTTTTGGTTCTTAGGTACTCATTTTGGTAAATGACAAGATTAATAATTAGATAATGTCACAATTACTGCATTTCAGATATTAGCCAAATGTGTTGATTTGGTATTTCTACCTCCATATGCCCTATTCATACATCATATAAACTTTTGGTTTGTTTAATTAAACTGTGATAGCATCATAAATAGGAAAACAGATGGAGACAGGACCCTGAACTGCAGGAACTATATCTGATAAATCAATGAGTAATTAAGCACAGTGATGAAAGAAATATTTACATTGCATTATGCGTTATGCTACATAAGTAGATTGTACATTTCCTAGAGAAGTCCCTATGATGGATCTAGGTTTAGAGAGAAACCTTTAGTTCACAGATATTTGTTTGTCACTGAACAATCACTGATGGATTTTCTTCAGACTTAGCTTGTAGGACACGACACTCTCTTTGTTTCCCCCCCAACTCTGCTTTTTAATCTCCTTTTCTGGTTTCTCCTTTTCTTTGAACTCACTTAATATTGGGTACCCCGAGGCTCAGCCCTTGGTCCTCTTTATCTTTATTCCCTTGGTGACCCGCTCCAGGCTTATGTCTTTACCATCTGTATATTTACACAATTCCCAACATTATACCAGCAACTCCCAAATCCCAAGTCCAAAATCCCTCTGAGTTCCACACTTACAGATTCAACTGCTGTACACATCTCCACTGGATATATAAGAACATGAACTCCTGGTTATCCCTTCCAAAACTACTCCCCTCAGCTTTCTCATCTCAGATGATGAAAACTGAGAGTAACACTTTGAAAGGTCAGAGAGGTAACAAGGGATTAGATCACATGGACTAGTAAAGACTTTAACTTTCCTCTAAGTAAGATGTGTAGACATTGGAGGGGTTTCAGCAAGGAATGAAATGATCAGACTTATATTTTAAAAGGCTCATTGGACTGCTTTGCTGAGAATAGATAGTAGGGGCACAAGGATATAACCAGAGAGGTCAGTTAGGAGGCTATTGCAGTAACCAGGTGTGAGATCATAGAGACTTGGGTCAGGTGGTAGTAGCGGAGATGGTGAGAAGTGCTTAGATTCTGGATGTATTCTGAAGGTAGAGTTAACAGGATTTCTTGGCAGGATGTTAAAAAGAGAAGTCAAGGATGCTAAGACTTTCAGTCTGAACAACTGGAATGATGGAGTTAACTTCCACTGAGATGGGGAAGACTGCATCTTGAGTTTGGGATATCTGTTAGGTATTGAAGTGAAATATTTGAATGGGAAATTGAATATTCTAGTGTAGAGTTCATGAGTGTGGTCTAGACTGGATATATAAATTTGGGAGTCATTGGCATATAGATAATATTTAAAACCTAAAGACTAGGAGAGATCAGTAAAGTCTAAAATATTTAAAGGAGAATTTGCTATAGAACTAGAACAGTGATTCCCAACTAGAGGGGATTCCCCATTCTACCCAAGGGATATTTGGCAATGTCTGGCAACATTTTTTTAAGGCTTATTTATTTATTTGGAGAGAGACAGTATGCATGAGTGAGGGAAGGTCAGAGAGAGAAGGAGAGAGAGAATCCCAAGCAGGCTCTGCACTGTCAGGGCAGAGCCTGATGTGGGACTCGAATTCATGAAGAGTGAGATCATGACCTGAACTGAAATCAAGAGTTAGATGCTTTCTCCCAGAAATCAAGAGTCCAGGGCTAGATGGCTTTCCAGGGGAATTCTACAAACATTTAAAGAAGAGTTAACACCTATTCTTTTGAAGCTGTTCCAAAAAATGAAATGGAAGGAAAACTTTCAAACTCATTCTATGAATCCAGCACTATCTTGATCCCAAAACCAGACAAAGACACCACTAAAAAGGAGAATGACAGACCAATTTCCCTGATGAACATGGATGCAAAAATCCTCAACAAGATACTAGCCAACCAGATACAACAATACATTAAAAGAATTATTCACCATGACCAAGTGGGATTTATACCCAGGATGCAGGGCTGGTTCAATATCCGCAAAACAATCAGTGTGATACATCAGATCAATAAATGAAAGGACAAGAGCCACATGATCCTCTCACTAGATGCAGAGAAAGCATTTGACAAAATATGCATACTTTCTTGATAAAAACCCTCAAGAAAGAAGGGATGGAAGGATCATACCTCAAGATCATAAAAACTATATATGAAAGACCCACCACTAATATCATCCTCAATGAGGAATAACTGAAAGCTTCCCTCCTAAGGTCAGGAACATGACAGGGATGTCCACTCTCGCCACTGTTATTCAATACAGTATTGGAAATCTTTAGCCTTAGCAATCAGACAACACAAAAGAATAAAAGACATCCAAATCAGCAAGGAGGAAGTCAAACTTTCCTCTTCGCAGATGACATGATACTCTATATGGAAAACCCAAAAGATTTCACCAAAAAACTGCTAGAACTGATCCATGAATTCAGCAAAGTTGCAGGATATAAAATCAATATATAGAAATCAGTTGCATTCCTATCCACCAATAATGAAGCAACAGAAAGAGAAATCAAGGAATCGATCCCATATATGATTGCACCAAAAACCATAACATACCTAGCAATAAACCTAACCAAAGAGGTAAAAAATCTATATGCTGAAAACTATAGAAATCTTATGAAAGAAACTGAAGGAGATACAAAAAAATGGAAAAATATTCTATGCTTCTTGATTGGAAGAACCAGTATTGTTAAAATGTCAATACTACCCAGAGAAATCTACATATTCAATGCAATCCCTATCAAAATAACATCAGCGTTCTTCACAGAGGTAGAACAAACAATCTAAAAATTTGTACAGAACCAGAAAGACCCCAAATAGCCAAAGCAATCTTTAAAAAAATTTTTTTAAACATTTTTTAATTTATTATTGAGAAACAGAGAGAGACAGAGCATGAGCATGGGAGGGGCAGAGAGAGGGGAAGACACAGAATCCAAGGCAGGCTCCAGACTCTGAGCTGTCAGCACAGAGCCCGATGTGGGGCTTGAACCGATGGGCGATCATGACCTGAGCCGAAGTCGGATGCTCAACTGACTGAGCCACCCAGGTGCCCCCAAAGCAATCTTGAAAAAGAAAACCAAAGATGGAGGCATCACAATCCCGGACTTCAAGTTGTATTACAAAGCTCTAATCATCAGGAAGACAGTATGGTACTGGCACAAAAACACTCAGATCAATGAAACTGAATAGAGAACCCAGAAATGGATCCACAAACACATGGCCAACTAGTCTTTGACAAAGCAGGAAAGAATATCCAATGGAATAAAGACAGTCTCTTCAGCAAGTGGTGCTGGGAAAACTGGATAGCGACATGCAGAAAAATGAATCTGGACCACTTTCTTACACTATACACAAAAATAAACTCAAAAATGGAGGAAAGGCCTAAATGTAAGACAAGAAGCCATCAAAATCTTAGAGAAAGCAGGAAAAAACCCTCTTTGACCTCGGCCACAGCAACTTCTCACTCAACACATCTCCAGAGGCAAGGGAAAGAAAAGTAAAAATGAATTAATTGGGACTTCATCAAAATAAAAAGCTTCTGCACAGCGAAGGAAATAATTAGCAAAACTAAAAGGCAACCAACAGAATGGGAGAAGATAATTGCAAATGACATATCAGATAAAGGGTTAGTATCCAAAATCTATAAAGAACTTATCAAACTCAACACCCAAAAAACAAATAATCCAGTGAAGAAATGGGCAAAAGACATGAATAGACACTTCTCCAAAGAAGACATCCAGATGGCCAACCGGCACTTGAAAAAATGCCCAACATCACTCATTATCAGGGAAATACAAATCAAAACCACAGTGAGATACCACCTCACACCTGTCAGAATGGCTAACATCAACTCAGGCAACAACAGATGTTGGCGAGGATGAGGAGAAAGAGGATCTCTTTTGCACTGCTGGTGGGAATGCAACTGGTGCAGCCACTCTGGAAAACAGTATGGAGTTTCCTCAAAAAATTAAAAATAGAACTACCCTATGACCTAGCAATTGCACTACTAGGTATGTATCCAAGGGATACAGATATGCTGTTTTGAAGGGGCACACGCAACCCAATGTTTATAGCAGTGCTATTGACAATAGCCAAAGTATGGAAAGAGCCCAAATGTCCATCGATGGATAAATGGTAAAGAAGATGTATGTATACAATGGAGTAGTACTTGGCAATCAAAAAGAATGAAATCTTGCCATTTGCAACTATGTGGATGGAACTAGAGGGTATTATGCTAAGTGAAATTAGTCAGAGAAAGACAAATATCATATGACTTCACTCATATGAGGAACTTAAGATACAAAACATGAATATAGGGAAGGGAAGCAAAAATAATATAAAAATAGGGAGGGGGACAAAACATTAGAGACTCTTAAATATGGGTTATTGGAGGGGTTGTGGGGGGGGATGGGCTAAATGGGTAAGGGGCATTAAGGAAGACACTTGGGATGAGCACTGGGTGTTATACATAAGGATGGATCACTGGAATCTACTCCTGAAATCATTGTCACACTATATGCTAACTAAATTGGATGTAAATTAAAAAATTAATTAAAAAAAAAGAAAAAAAAGAGTTGTATGCTTAACTGACTGAGCCAACCAGGTGCCCCATGGACATTTTTGATTGTCACCACTGGGGGGAAGGGTTGCTATTAGCATCTAGTGGGTAGATACCAGGGATGCTGCTATATATATATTCTACAATATGTAGGACAGCCCCCTACAACAAAGAATTGTTTGGCCCCAAACTAGTGCCAAAGTTGTAAAACCATTGATAAGAAAGGCCAAGGACCCAAACTGGGATACCCAGCAATATGTAAGAGGTGAGGTTGAAGAGGAGGAACTGGCAAAGGAGACAAAAGGGACAATCAGGCAAGTAGGGCAAAACCAAAAGTTGTGGATCCTGGAAGCCAAGTGGAGAAAGTTTGTCAAGAAGGAGATGTGTCAGATGGTTCTGATTAGTCACATAAAATGAGAACTGAAAATTAATCCTTGTATTTAGCAGCAGGCACATCTCTGGTCATCTTGACAAAAACACTTTCAGCCTTTGTAGTGGATGGGTTTGGAGACAACTAGTGCTGAAAACTCTTTGGAGAGATTTTTGCTGCAAAGGCAGCAAAGAAATGGGGCAGTGGCTGGCCAGAAGTAAGTGTCAGAAAATTGGATAGAAGATTTGGGTGCTAACTATAAGACAATAGCCAGCAAATGAGCCAAAGGCCCCAGAACCAAGAACAAGGCAGATCCAGATTGTAATGATTCTGGACACAGGTCAAGAATGAGGTGAAGGAAGGTCTAGAGATCAATAATTTTGGGTGTTGGCTTTATGGGTTACAAGTAGGCCTGATGACTGGGACCCAGCTGGACTAAACTTATCTAAGACATTATGTTCTTTTTTTTTTTTTAAGATTTTATTTTTAAGTAGTTTCTACACTCAACATGGAGCTCAAACTCACAACCCCAAGATCAAGAGTCACGTGAGCTACCAATTGAGCCAGCCAGGCACCCCAGACATTCTATTTTTTATTTATCTATTATTTATTTATTTATTTATTTATTTATTTATTAGAGACGGGGTGAGTAGGGAAGGGGCAGAGAGAGAGAGAGAGGAAGTGAGGGAGGGACGGACAGAATCTTAGGCAGGTTCCAAGCTCAATGCAGAGCCTGATGCTGGGCTTGATCTCAAAAGTCTGAGATCAGTCACAACCTGAGCCAAAATCAAGAGTCAGATGCTTAACTAACTGAGCCACCCAGGTGCCCCTATTATCTATCCTTTAAAATAAAGGCCTGGAGTTGGTTGTATGACTTGTTGCTGCCCACAAGATCTCCTGTCATCTTTAACTTCTAGGGACAGACTTATTTTGTGATCTTTGAACACAAAGCAGGCAAATTTTGGGGTGATGAATGTCTGCACTACACCAGCCATTTATCTGACTCCAGCTTGTTTCCCTTCACTGCCTTTTCTACTTTCAGGGAGATCTTTCTAAACACTAATCCAACTGTATCATTCCCCTGCCTGAAAACTATAGCTTCCCATCGTAGTCAAGATAAGAATTTAGGCTCTCTTGTGTGGCATACAACGTTATCCTAGATTTGGTTCCTACCTATACATATCCTGCTTTTTTCTTCTGCCTTGCAGTGTATACTGGACTTCTTGATATCTGCTGCAACACGCACACACACACACACACACACACACACACAGAATTTAGTTTCACACCTCCATACCTGTGCTCATGCTGTTTATCTTTCTAAACATCTTATCTAATTTGTTCAAGACTTCTTTGTTTTAGGAAGCTGAATAAATTAGAATTACATTTGGCAAGGGACTAGAAATAACAGTGGCTTTGCCGCTGTTCTGGAGTGGGAACATGAGGAAGACAGGGCTATTTAGAGGTCCATGGAGAGGAATATCCGATGCTCCCACAATCTGTTCTCAGAATAACTATTGCCTAACTGGGACTGGCAAGTCCTAGCCTGGTCTTTCTTAGATTCTGAGACTATGATATTGATGCTCTCTGTTATCTGCCTTCAGTTTTAGGGGGTCAAAGAATCAAGTTTGTCTTGAGCCTTGTTTTAGATGGATTCATTAGTTCATTCATTCGTCAGTGACTGAATCACATGCTAGTTCACTGTAACTTATATATGAAAAGACCGTTTCTTCTGGCTTAATCACCAGGGTTGTGGAGGTGTAAAATAGTAGAGCACTTATCCCTCTGTAAACTCTCACATTCTTGAGATGAATTACCCATATCCTTGATTCTTCTCTGCTCACTTACTAATCATTTGTTGAAAAGTAATTATTGAGAACCTATCACTTGCCAGATACAGTGCTTGGTGCTCAAGATACAGGATGAAAGAGATTCCTTGTGCTGATGGAGCTGCAGTCTAGCATCACGGTGGGCAAGGGAAAGGACAGAGTGGGGGGTAGGAAGTGCTTATACCAAAGCATGCCTGTAATGTTACGAGAATCCAGAAGAGGGGCATAGTTCAAGACTAGGATGTCTGGGCAGAATCTTGAGAAAGTGATGGTTGTACTGAGTGATGATGGTTGTACTGACTGAGAGTCACGTAGGAGTTAGCAGGAAGCTCAAGGGGGGACTAACCAGAAAAAATTAAAGTGGGGGGTAAACCAGGGATAGCTTGATGAGAATAGAACTCCCCATAATTTCCATCAACCCTAACCCACACCACCCCAAGTGAATAAACAATCAGAGTAAAGACAATATGCTTGGTAGGCAAACACTTTTATTACTACTCTCCTCATCTCCATCAGCCCCATCTCAGGTTATCCCAAACTAATACACAAGACAACCTCTGCAATTTCAGGTGGATTCCTACCTGAATCCCCTCCTAAAGATTCTTATGAAGATGTCACTGCCCCACATCCCTCATCACAACAACCCCTCAAACTCATCCTCATCCCTGATACTGAAAAATCAGATCATCCTGGGGCTTAACCAAAGAGAAGGAAGAGGGATGGGTGGACTTGAAGGACAAGGCAAGACTTGGGTGGAATGAAGCTTTGGGATGAGTAAGGACCATGAATGGGGTGGGGTATTATGTGGTATGTATCCTCTGCTTTATATTCTTGAAGAACTTTCTGTCTGGTGCTGGTGTGGAGGAGAAAGTGGAGAGGGTCTTATTCACTGTTGGGAGTTAATGAAATAATCTATGTAAAGCCTGATTAAGGGAGTCTTGCTAAAGGCTATGGTGAAGAAGGGACATATTTAGAAAGTGTTTTACATATATATCTATGACATATTTACATATATTATGTATACATTACATATATACATATTATATATTACACATATATATTATATATATATTTTACAGCATCCTTCTGATTATAAAAGAAATACCCAGTTTTATAAAATTTGGAAAATATTTGGAAATTATTAAAAAATTACCAGAAATTTTGACATCTAGTGGTAAGACCTGTTCATATTGTAGACTGTTTTTCCAGTGTATTTTCTATGTATATTCAGAAGAATTACCTATGTTAACTATTCTATATAGGCAGGATCTAACTTTATGGACAGTTTCTCCTGGTACTACTTTTAAAAATAATTGTGGTAGAAAAAAACATAACAAAATTTACAATTTTAACTATTTAAAAATATATAGTTCTGTAACATTAAGCACATTGTTGTGCTGTCCTGGTACTTCTTAAGGAGCTCTTTCTACCTATAGACATTGGTCCTCCTTTAATTCAAGAAAATATTCTTTTCTAGCATATATTGATTATTTCTTTAGTTCCTTTTGGTGTGCGTGTGCATCCGCACGTTTTAGCCAACCTTGAATGGACGTTGGAGGAGAGTATAACAATTTAGGTTCTAGTGGTTTCTGGGCTGCTTCACAATTTAGGTCTTTGATAAGGGTGAAGACCTTTATTTTGGAGACAGGTCAGCTCTGCACGTAAGCCAAAGCCTTAGTATGCAAAGGACTTTTGGTAACCTGCCTTAAGAATCAGACCCATATGGTGTGAGTGAATACCCACAAGCAAGAATATCCTTGGTTTCCCAGGTCACCTGTAGGGGGAGAGATACCATCTCCCAACAGGAAATGATTCCTCTGTTTGATGATGCGTGCATCTTGGCATCTGGAATTGAATGGACTGTTCTCTGTCTTAGAGCCAAGAATCTGGAAAGTGAGTAGGAACATCAGATGTGATTCAGTCTTTTACAATGGCACTGAAGAGAACTTATTCAACACTCAGTTAACAGGCAGCAGCTTAATGAGGGTGATGATGAAGGCTGGACACATGTGAGGATGTGAGTGAGGAAGAGGCTGGGAATTTTAGGAAGGGTTTCAGTGCCTAGCTCAGTGCTGGGCACATGCTTGTTGCTTAACTCTAGGTTGGACATTTCCTTACTGAGAGTCCTTTTCAACCCAAGCTTAAATTTACTGTGTATCTTCATTTTTTAATTGTTTTAGTTTTAATAGATTGTTAGCAAAATCAACTGAATGCTGGTCAGATACATCGACTAACCACTTCATTGATAATAGAAGCACAAACATTAAATACTTGTGTGTTCCAGAGATAATCGGTTATTGTTACAATGCTTATACTAAAGGGATAGTTAAAATTTTTTTTTAACATTTATTTATTTTTGAGAGAGAGAGTGGAGTGGGAGAGGGGCGGAGAGAGAGGGAGACACAGAATCTGAAACAGGCTCCAGGCTCTGAGCTGTCAGAACAGAGCCCGGCGCGGGGCTTGAACTTACAACCATGAGATCATGACCCGAGCCAAAGTCGGACTCAGATGCTTAACAGACTGAGCCACTCAGGCATCCCACTAAAGGGATAGTTTAAGGCCAACAAAATGTTGGGAAGGAAGTATTTGTTTTAACTGAAGAGTAAATTTGATACTCTGGAGGCAGCATGTTGTGAGGAGACAGATAAAGTTCTGGATTTAGACATTTTGAAATTATAAGTGTGGGTTGAACGAGATTAACTTGAAAGAGTCCTTCTCTCTCTAAAATTCTAGAAACGTTGCTTTTATTTTTCTTGTCTGAATCAGTGGCATCAGCATCTGCTAAGTCCTAACTAGAAAGTGTGGATCCATCTTTGAGTTGTCTCCCTTCCTCACTTTTGGGGAGTCTGAGCAGATAGAGAGGAAAGAACCACGTTTGGACTCCAGACAGCCTGGGGGAGGTCCTGCTGTCCTGCAGATGTGGAAGTCTCTGTGGCCTTGATCACATCACATACATCTCCAAGTCTCTTTCCTCATCTGCTAGAGAAAGCAGGGTTAAAACCACTTGCCTCTGAGGGTAGAAAAAATGATTTAAACACGGAGTTCAGCACTAGGCACAGAATAGGGCTTCAATATATGTTAGCTATTATTAAATAAAGGCTAAAGCTTAATAAGCCATAGACTCTTCTTAGTTAGGTACTAGGTACTGTTTATAACACTGCACATATATTTAGTAGTTTAATTTTCATGACAATCCTTTTTTAAAAAGTTTATTTTGAGAGAGAGAGAGAGAGAGAGAGAATGTGTGTGAGCAGAGGAGAGGCAGAGAGAGGGACAGAGAGAATCTTCACTGACAGTGCAGAGCCAGATGTGGGGTTCAGTCCCATAAAATGCAAGATCATGACCTGAGCTGAGAACAAGGGCCTGGCTGAGCCATCCAGATACCCCTCAAGACAATCTTTTAAGGTGGATACTATTATTACTTATCTATCTTTTTCAGATGAGGAAACTAGAGAGGGGTTAAGTAACTTGTATAGTCAGTAAGTGGTCGGACCAGGATGTGAACCTTAGTCAGGCTTCAAAGTCTGTGTTCAGCTACCAAGTTGATTCTGGTTTTGAAAAAAATGTCTTTTTTAAAAAAATTATTTATTTTTAGAGCGTGATGGGGGAGGAGAGGAGAGAGGGAGAGAGAGAATCCTAAGCAGCCTCCACACTGTCAGTGCAGAGCCCGATGCAGGGCTCTAAACCCATGAACCAAAAGATCATGACCTGAGCAGAAGTTGGATGCTCAACCGACTAAGCCACCCAGGCACCCCTGAAAAAATGTCTTTTATAAGTAACCAGACTCATTGGGATGGAATCAGACAATAAATTCAAAAGCGAATCACACTAAAGCCTTCCAAGTAGAGACAACCACTATGAATATTTTAGGATATTTATCTCCAGACCTTTTCCTATGTATATATGAAAATAGAGGTAGAGATTTTGTTCTAAATAAAAATGGGACCATGCAATGAATTCTTTGTAAGATGCTCTATTGACTCAGTGTGCCATAGGGATCTTTCTGGGTGAACAAATATGGAACTGAACTATTACTTGTTTAACCAATTGCCCTACACTGCATTTTTAGGTTATTTCTAATTTTCCCCACTACTATAAATAATACTGAGCTAAATATCCATGTATACACACCTTTGTGCCCCTTTTCAGCTATATTTGCCCACTCTTTAAAAAATTTTTAGATAATTTCCAGTATTTTCCTACTACTATAATAATACTTGGACATATATCTCTGTACACACATCTTTGTCCCTTTTCCAAGTAGTCTTTCAGGATAGCTTCCCCAAAATAACCTCATTGGTTACCCATTGGTGAAAGGGCATGTACTTTGTAAAGATTTTGGATACATATTGCCAAATTACCCTACAGAAAGTTTGTGCCAATTTGTACAGCCAGTACTGGTGAGTGAAGGTTCCCCTGGTATCCCCCTTTTGCCTGTACTAGGGCTTATAAATATTTGAAAGCTTGATTAGGTATATTTTGTGGACTGGAATCAGGCTTTAACCACAAACACTACAGTTTCTCTAGGGATGTGTATCTTACCTAAATGGCCAATTTAGAAATCACCTTCCTTCTGAAGTGGGAGGTGGTCTGTAAAAAATACCCTGGAATTTTTCTTTGATGCCATCCATTAGAAAGCATACCAGGGTGTGGGGCATCTGGGTGACTCAGTCCATGAAGTATCTGACTCTTGATTTCAGCTCAAGTAAGGATCTCATGGTTCATGAGATAGAGCCCTGCATTGGGCTCTGCACTGATAGTGTGTAGCCTGCTTGGAATTCTCTCTCTCCTTCTCTCTCTTTGCCTCTCCCCTGCTCATGCACACTCTCTCACACAAAATAAATAAACATTAAAAGAAAATGCACCAGGGTATGAGCTGGGTCCCTCTGTGTTGGCTTAGTTGCACAAGGAAGTCTTGTGACATGCAGCCTCGTGACACTATCATGTTGTTCTAGGGGATATTTATTATGCATTAGTGGGATAAAAGGGCCAATGGTATTTAGAACTATACCCAAGACCCCTTGAAAGTATGCAGGGCAGGAGATTAATTGGTGAGGTCCCTCCAAATACAACTTTTAGTCCAGCAAATCCAGCAAATTATACATAGACACTAGAAATATGTAGACAAATTGGAGAGAGTTCAGAGGAAAGCAGTAAAAATGATGAAGGGAATGGAGGGACTGATTTATGAGGAGAGATTAAAGAAACCAAAAAGACAGAGCCGGGACCCAGAGGTGACTTCAGGGAACATGATAACAGACAGCGAATCTTTGAACGATGTAAACCACCAGAGTTAGGCTGTATTGAGCCTGGTACCAAAAACATAAGCAACGGCAGTGAGGCGAAATGAAAGAGAAGAGGGCTCACTGATTTATTCAGGACTGTCTCTAGAGAGAGGTTAGAATTTCTCTTGACTGGAAATGTTTAGCACCAGACAGCACTCAGCCCCCCAAGGAGAGGATTCTAGACCGGAAAGCAAGAAAATAGACTCCCAGGTTAGATCATGCCAAACTTTGGACCTTTTCCATGTTGTTACCTCATGGTGACCGTATAAACACACTATCTGGGGTCCCGAAGGTAAAGTAATACGGCTCATCTCTTTTTCATTTCCTGCCTTTCATGCCTCCTTAAGTTAGCATGTTGAATCATATCTGAACACATGCTTCTTCAATCAAGTCTCTCCACATGCGGCTCAGTGGTAGGTGGGTTGCTGAGGATATTGTTCTGGGAGACAATGGACATCTCCCCCACCCGGTCCTGCAGTGCCTGTTTGAGATGGTGAAGGGGGACAGAGGAAAGAGCCAGTCAGGCACAGAGCCCACCCACCCCACACCACAGAGGATGTCTCTCACCAGTCAGTCCTCATAATTTTTGTCCAAAAGCTCACTCCCATTGCAGACATGTAGGGGCTTGGTGTCCTCAAGAGTTCCCACAGAGCAGCAGAAGGTCCTAGGGGAGGTGGAGAGAGCATGTGAGGGCCTATGTAGGGGATATGGTCCTGATTTTGGTTCCTTGTTCTGCCATCAATAATAGAGAGTTAATTTGCTTGGACGTGCTCCAGGCAGTACTCAATTATCATAAAATGGGAACAGAACAATAAGGATCTCATTGAAATGAACCCTGGCGCCGGCACGCACACACGCCGTTTAAAGCGTCTTGGTCCTCCATGACAAGCCAACAAGTATTTCATAAGCGGTGAGCATATGCCCGATGCTGGCGTCGGAGCTGTGATGGGTGCTGAGACAGGCTTGTGTAATGTCCAGAAGCAGTGTGGAGTCAAGGAGAGGTGACAGCAGGAGGTGGGAAGGACAGAGGCAGATGCTGCGGCCATCTCTCATTAGGTGTGCGTCGGCATGCGTGAGAGGGAAGAGAGCCAGCCTCTCCTCCTAGACCACCGCTTCTGTGCTTGCTACAGTGTGGCCGTGGTCAAGTGATTTCACCTGAGCTTCCATTCCTCCCTCAGCAAAAGAGAGAAGAGTACTAAGCTCACAAGAGTTTGGGGATGGGTTAAATAAATAAAACAGACAATACCCTCAACTGGTCTTGTACAGAGTGAGCACTCGATAAATGTTACAGTATCCCCTCTCTCCTGCACATACACACGGTGACTCTTTTTTTTTTAAGTTTATTTATTTAGAGGGAGAGAGTGAGCGAGCGAGCAGGGGAGGGGCAGAGAGAAAGAAAGGGAGAGAGAGAATCGCAAATAGGCTCTGATCTAAGCAGACCTGACATGGGGCTTGAACTCATAAACTGTGATATCATGACCTAAGCCAAAACCATGAGTCGGATGCTTAACCAACTGAACCACCCAGCACCCCTACACACAGCAACTCTTAATTCAATGTCTGTGGGGATCTACTTGTGCCCTCCTTTGAGAAGGGGAAAGTGATCATTGTAATAGGTCAACTTATAAAATATCAGAAAGTTTACTGTATATAAGTTCATCTTAAACTCATATTTCATAAATAATTGATAAAAGCTTATGTAGTTCCCTATTAGAGTAATTAGAAATTACTAACTGTCTCATCTCGCTTCTGTAACTTCGCCTACTTGCTAAATAGATAACTTGTTGCAAAACGCTCCCCACACTCCTTTCACTAAGATCGGCCAAGGCAAGGCCAACATGTAAAAAGTCACGTAGTCACTATAGTCACTGCCTCAGGATATTTTAGGTGTTTAACTATGATTGGTCATTTAACATGATAGGTTTCCGTCAAAACTAACGTCTATGTGTCACAATATAATTGACTACTGTAAAATGCTGTAAAATGTAGTTGGTTAACTAGATAATGACATATTCTGCCTAGCTGAAGTCCATAAAAGCTCACTGCTACCTTTGTTCGGGGCCATTCTCTGCACTTTTCTCCTTAAGATCAGGAGATCAGGTTTGGCCTGGCCGTGAATAAAATCTTGCCTCGCTTCTATTCGGGATTTGGTGGTCTTTTTTGACACCACCCTGTTTCAATCATCACCTCTAAAGGCATATTATTTATTTATTTATTAAAAATTTTTAACAATGTTTTTATTTATTTTTGAGAGAGAGACAGCATGAGCAGGGGAGGGTCAGAGAGAGAGGCAGACACAGAACCCTAAGACAGGCTCCAGGCTCTGAACTAGCTGTCAGCACAGAGCCTGATATGGGGCTTGAACCCACTAACCATGAGATCATGACCTGAGCCACCCAGGCGCCCCAAAAGATATATTTTTTAAAGATTTTATTTTTAAGTAATCTCTACAACCCAGCCTGGGGTTTGACCTCACAACCTGAAGATCAAGAGTCACATGCTCTACCTACTGAGCCAGCCAGACACCCCTCTAAAAATATATATTTTTTAATGTTTATTTTTGAAAAAGAGAGAGCAAGTGGAGAGGGGGCAGAAAGAGAGGGAGACACAGAATCAGAAGCAGGCTCCAGGCTCTGGGCTGGACAGCATAGAGTCCGATGTGGGGCTAGAACCCATGAGCCATGAGATCATGACTTGAGCTGAAGTTGTACGCTTAACCGACTAGGGCACCCAGGTGTCCCTAAAAATATTTCTTAAGCTGCTAGCTATGAATTCTCAGAAGATCCATGAGTTCAGTATGAAGTTTAAATTTTTATTTATTTTTAAAGTTTTATTTAAGTAATCTCTGTACCCCAACATGGGGCTTAAACTCATGACCCTGAGATCAAGAGTCACTTGCTCTTCCAACTGAGCCAGCCAGGTGTCCCTAAATTTTTATTTTTTATGTCAATATTTTAATATTGAATACATTTAATGTTTCTCTATTAAACAATTTCATTTGACTTTGGATAATATGATCACCTTAGAATCAAGCATTGTCATTTCATTTTAGTACCCACATTTTCATCTAGGTTCATAGCTAGGGGTCACAAGAAGGGATAACTTTAAACTTTCTCTGTATTTTTCTCCCCCATTTTTTTCTGTATGTTTTTCCAGTTTGAGAAGGATGGAGCTACAGCGAACACCGTGCAGGTAGGGGTAGGAGGATGAGGCAGCCTATGGGGGAGAGTCGCAGGAATACCTGAAGAAAGGAGAAACAGGAGGCAGCATCAGGTAGGAGTTAAGTGTGAGGTGTGACTGAGGCTGATTAGGGTTCAAAGGCCAGCTGGCTGTGACCTAGGACCCTGGAGTCCATCACAGTAATGTGGGATTTAGAGAATCATTTATGTGAAATCCCTTGTTCTGTTTACCTGTTGACATGCACTTATCTTAAACACCAATACCCCTTGTATAGCACAACATGTGTGCAAAAGGAGTGGATTTCCAGTCCCCGTGGAAGGTTCTAGGCAGTGCCTGAATTGGAGCAGTGGACATGCTCTCAGGGTTACATGACTTGTGGCCACAAAGATGTCACCCCCACACTGCCACCACAAAGGAGATGCTGTGAAGAGGACTTCTATATAATGAATACAGAATCCCCTGGGAATGGCCATGGCAGAGAAAGTTTCTCAGAGAAGGGGATAGGACAGTGCTCCATGTGAGACTGTCGTAGGGAGGGGTGACATCAGTTGTACAGAACACCTAATACTGGGATTTCAGCTGGAGCTGTGGAATTGGGATAACTTGTTGTTATGTTCCTCTGTGACTGGCTGTCCTCGTGTATTGTGACGTGAGTCTTGATTTCACAAGCTTCGTTACCTCTCCTCCAACCCCTGGGGCCGAAAACACCCCGGATGCACCAGGCTCATCTTCATGGACCTACTGGCCTGTGGGGTCCTAAGAGCTTCTCCTCCCCTCTTGGAAAGACCACACGGATGTGCACACTCCTGGCTGGGTGAAGCATGGCCCCGGGGGGCGGGCATCAGGAGATTTTGGTGGGAGCCAATGGATCAACCCATTTGAGTCTCCATTTTCTCATCAGAAAAATAAGGATAATTGCAAGGCTGTAGGAAAACTACCTAGTCCAGGTGCTGCTACCCAACAAATTATAGCTATCATCATAATTTAAATTCAGCAGTGGCTAGAATGAAAGCCTTGCTTTCAGCCCAGAAAACATAGACGCTGTGCCATTGGGGCCTTTTTACCTCGACTGTCACCCTGAGGGTCTCTAGCTCCTCTGTCTCTTTAGCTAATTGTCTGTCTATTTAGATGACTGTCTATTTAGATAATGGCCTCTTATAACAGTCATGTATGCAACTGATGATTTTGCTTGCAGGCATGACAGTGTTGGGGAGAAAGGGTCACATACTCTGTTTCTTGTGACTGACTGTGCCAACCTCTCTCCATCTTACTTCTGGGGCTTTGAACGGGAACCTGTCTGCCTGAAGGATCCCTTTTCATTTTCAGTCTGTGGCTGATTAAGGTGAACTTACACTCTGTAGGTAGTAGATTTTAAGTATGTGCCCAGGAATCAATATCTGTTGATAATGAATGTGGCTCATCAGCTTGGGAAGAGTCGAGGCATGCAGGGTCTAGCTCATTCTGACTAGATGACACAGGCCTGGCCCCTTCATTGTTTGAGGCCTTCTATTCTTCATCCATAAATTCCTCAGGAGACTGAATTAAATGCCCTTTAGCATTTTCAGTTGATCTATGAATGCATCACTGGGGTGCCCAGGTGGTATCTGATTTTCTTAAAGGTCTTGGAGCTGACCACCATATTCTTAGGAAGGTACGTTTGGGAGACTCTCTTCTGTGAACCCTCACTTATAAGGAAGAAGTATTAATTTGAGGATCAGGGCACCTGGGCAGCTTAGTCGATTAAACCTCCAACTCTTGGTTTCAGCTCAGGTCATGATCTCACAGTTCCGTGGGCTCAAACCCCATGTAGGGCTCTGTGCCCACAGTGTCAGGCCTTCTTGGGATTCTCTCTCTCTCCCTCTCTCTTTCTGGCCCTCCCCTGCTCACACCGTCTCTGTCTCTCTCAAATAAACTTAAAAAATAAATAAATAAATTGAAGATAATCTCAGTCTTTAAATTCACCTTTTTCTCTTCTACTCTCTACCTTTGGGTCTACTCCACATTGGTATCTTCATTATACAATGGGAATAAGAGAAGGTGAGCACCCTGTCTATAGTGGTAAGGAAAATCTTTGCTGCCTTTGGGTAAATTATAGTTAGGGTGAATGATGAGTTGGCTGGAATTGAAGCCCACCTAGGAATGTTCAGAGAAGGGACTCTAGTGACTTGGAGAAACAGTAAGAGGATAGAGAACATGGGACTAAGGAATTCCTCTTTACAAAGCTGCCTCCCCAGGCCAAGGCTCAAGAGCCTTGCAGTAATCTAATGCATTTGGAGAAAAATGGAAACACCTTCACAGGGGAGTGCTGCTGTGACTGTTGCCAGGATCACCAGCTCTGAGGGCCAGAGCCTCCTCTCCTCTTCTTTAATCCCACTAAGTCAGACACAAGAGAGGGAAGAAGTGGTTTATGATGAAATCAAGAGTCCTGGGGCACCTGGGTGGCTCAGTTGGTTAAGTGTCCGACTTTGGCTCAGGTCATGATCTCCTGCTTTGTGAGTTCGAGCCCTGCATGGGGCTCTCTCTGCTGTCAGCACGGAGCTCTACCATCAGCACAGAGTGCGCTTCGCTCTTTGAATCCTCTGTCTCCTCTCCGCCCCTTCTCCACTTGCACATGTGCCCTCTCTTTCTCTCTCTTAAAAATAAACCATTAAAAAAAAGAAAAAGAATCCCAAGAGGGATACTGAAGTCTACTCCCATAATAATGCCACCTTATGTCCAAGAAGCAAGAATGGAATTTTATTTGGACACAGCTGGTTCTAAAGTCTGAGGCAGAGAAGTAGGAGCTAGATTTTCTGAAACCTGAGTACTTCTGACTTGTAAGGGTTTGTGTACAGTTTGAGGGATCAGAAAAGCATGAAGTTAATGCACTCAGTGCTCTTACCAGCTCCTTATAAATAGGCAGGCACATTTCCAGGAAGGATCAACAGCAGAGGGACAGGGGAGGGGAGCAAGTGTGTGGGAACTCTGTACCTTCTGCTCAATTTATCTGTAAACCTGAAACCGCCCTAAAAAAATCTTTCAGTTAAAGAAAATGAAAAACTACAATTGGTACTGATTAGTTCACTTTAACAACTACCAAGCACTTATCCGTATTTGCTCCCTTTTTCATTGTTACAGTGTCAAAAAAATCACCTCAGAATATTAATAATAGAAAACTAACTTGTATGAAAAAGAAGAGTAGAAGGATGGGTCATTGATGGCTAGAAGGATGGGTCATTGATGGCATGGGTCCTACGGGGGTCCTACTAGAGGAGCCTGAACATGACACATAATAGATATTCGCTATGTATTTAATTAATTATTAATTGGATGAATGGATAATTGAAAAGATGAGTGCACTGGCTTGGGTTAGGAACTTGGGTCTTTCTAACAGTATACCCTGGCACAACACTTAGGTGCAGCCTGCCTCTGGGGACAGACCTGTCCCCTCCCCCAGGCACAGAAGCTGTCAGCACCCACTCTATTCCTAGACTCCTTAAAACACAATACCTCTTTCCTCTTTCTCATCATGCTTGAAGGCAAATGATCAGACTTTTTTTTTAATGTTTATTAATTATATATATATTTATTTATTTTATTTGAGACAGAGACAATGTAAGTGGGGGAGGGGCAGAGAGAGGGACAGAGAATCCCAAGCAGGCCCAGAGCCACCAGTGCAGAGCCCCAGGTGGGGCTTCAACTCACAAAATGGGTGAGATCACGACATGAGCTGAAACCAAGAGATGGGTGTTTAACTGACTGCGCCACCCATCGCCCCTATTTTTTTATTTATTTTGAGAGCCAGAAAGGGGGAGGGGCAGAGAGAGAGGGAGATGGTGAATCCCAAGCAGGCTCTCCACTGGCAGCACAGAGCCTGACACAGGGCTTGATCTCACAAACCGTGAGATCATGACCTGAGCCTTAATCAAGAGTCAGAGGCTTGACCAACCGAGCAGGCATTCCCAGACTTCTTTTTGACTCAAGAGTTTTGCTGTCAATTGCAGGGGAATAGAAACAAATGAGAATTTCTTTCTGTAAGTTGCTAGAATATTACAAAATTCTTAGTGCCCTGGGTCCTGGCATACAGCTCTTACCTTGCATCTGCAGTTGTAACTGGATGACATTTTAGTTTCTGGTGATTGGCTTTTATTTACTGTCACATCATCCTTCTTACTAGCTAACATTATTTGTCTTCTTGATTATTATCTGCCTCATTTTCTCTGGATGTAAATTCCTTGAGAGAAGGATGCTGCCTGTCTTATTCACCTTTCTATCTCCAGGCCTTAGAAGAGGGCCTCTGCCAGAGTGGGTGCTCTGGTTGGAGAATGAATAGATGGAACATAAGAGTTGAAGCCAGTTTGGAGAAGAAATTTGAACCTGACCTGAGCAGAGCTCAGAAACTTTTGGTAGGCAGCTGGAAATGTGGATATCCAACTTATTTATTCATTCAAAAATTATGACCCGAGTACCTACTGTGTGCCAGCTACCATGTGGGGTCTTTAAATATAGGTTTGGCTTTCAGCCTTAGATGTCCAAACCCAGAAATAGAACTTCCAGACCAAGTTCTCAACTTCTGTTGCCAATTTACTGTGTGGTTAGACTCAGTCACTTAACTTCTCTGTTTCCTGAGTAGGTTAGCTGAGATTCTGTCACCTTGCAGGGCAGTTGCAAGGATTAACTGGCATTTACAGAGTGCTTTGAGATCCAAGATGAAAGGACTATTGCTTGTGCCAAATTACATGATTACACTAACGTGTTAAGGATGAATGCTTTAGAGCTTGTGATGGACTTTGAAGGTGAAAAGAGATTAAGTCTTATGATTTCTTTTAGCTCCTGGTCAGTAGTGACCTGGAGGTTTATGTGCCCCTGAGCCTTCCCAGCACCACTGGGATTCTGTCTCCTTTTTTTGTCCCAAGAAGTTACACTGGCACTCAAAATTTTTATTTTGCATGGTTTGCAAAAGAAAAATCAAAGGTAGCATGCTGTATTATAGAAGGTCAACTTCAGTGAGCCTAGACCTAGGGGAGGAGATGGAGGGCACAGAATAAATTGTTCTCTCACATTTTCATCCCTGGATTCATATCCAGTTGTTCACTGAGTTCAGGCACCAGTGAACTCTACTGAGGACTCCCTCAACAAAATAAAGTAACCAACCGAAAGGATGGCTTGAAGCATCAATTTGTTCGATGTTCGATTCAGAAATATATTCTAAATCTAAATCTAAATCAAATCTCTGAGAACAAATTTAAATTCCTTCGCATGAAAGACAAAATACTTATGTTCTGTGCCTTTCTGGAGTTTCTCTCCCTCTCCAGGACCCACACGACCCATTCCTAGAGGTGCAAAGTTTCCTGCTGATACTGCAGGGCCTCCCACGACATCCTTCCAGGTTCCCAGCACTTTGGGGGAGGCCACCACTGAAAGGTAGACAGAAGCAGGGTCATACCTTAGAGAGGGTTCTGGGCCTAAGGGAACAAAACCATGTGGAGTCCAGCCTAGATAGTCTCACTTGAAAGGAGTCTACTCTGTCCAAGTTCTTTAAAGCCCACTTGGGACTGAAAATTTGAAATAGCCATTAATGGTATCCCAAAGAGGATATGGTGCAGTACCCGAGGGCTTCCTGCCACCCATACCTTAAGTGTGGGGTCCAGAGTCACTGTCCAACTTGTCCTAACTGAGGGACGGGCCAACACAGGAGGATGTAGGGTTCAGGTGGTAGGTGCCTCCTGACTTCCTCCTGCTTGGGAGGTTCTGCTGCAGTCATTTACATGCTGTTCCTCATAGAGACGAACGTGATCCTGGAGGCACTACACACCCAGATGGGAGCTGAATCATGACTAAAGGCATAACTTTGTTCAAAAGAAACCTGCAAGACCAGATGGAGTTTTCAATTTCTTAATTCCAAAAGGGAGGTGAAAATTGTCTTTATCAGCTCTTTTCAAAAACCCTACTGGGGGACAGAGGTAGTTGTCTGGTCTTGGTCCTTTCCTACACCCCATATCTCCTACCACTTCATTTGCTCAGTCTGAGGGTCTCTTTTTATCATATTCTTTTTTAAAATATATTTTTAAATGTTTATTTATTTTGGGGAAAGGGAGACAGAGCATGAACAGTGGAGGGGCAGAGAGAGAGGGAGACACAGAATCTGAAGCAGACTCCAGGCCCTGAGCTGTCAGCATAGAGCTGGAAATGGGACTCAAACTCACGGTTCACGAGATCATCATCAGATGCTTAACTGACTGAGTCACCCAGGTGCTCCTCTTTTTATCATATTCTTTCAGAATGTACACTAGTTAGTATCAGCCAGGAGGTCAGATGTGATTTCAGTGATATGTGAATGTCACTAGTACATATACAGGTGAATGAGGGTTTTGAAAAACACAAAGCGTGTGCAATTTAAGTGAACAACTATACAAATAAGTCTCGATGAGACCTATTTCTGGGAATTCTTGACCTATTTCTGGGAATTCTTTAATGTTTGTTTGTTTGTTTGTTTTGAGAGAGAGAGGGCATGAGGGGGAGAGGGGGGGAAAGAGGGGGGTACAGAGGATCAGAAGCAGGCTCTGCACTGATAGCAGAGAGCCCAACACGGGGCTTGAACTCAGGGTCAAACTCATGAACCCGTGAGATCATGACCTGAGCCAAGGTCGAATGCCTAACCAACTGAGCCACCCAGGCGCCTCAGGAATTCGTAACACTGTTCAGAAATCACTGTCGCTAAGCTTAAAGCAAAAGCTGAAATTGTATGCCTTGCCAAGGTGCACAGACATTCCTGGGCAGCACAATTTGCATCCGAAGGACATATATCTGAATACCAAGTGGAGAGAGCACCACATCTCACTGCGAGTGGGCCCAGGAGGAAGTGTTCATCTATTCTTTCAAAGCCTTGCAGTAATTCACCAACAGGCAGGCCATTCAGCAGCATAACTGAGTTTTCCATTTCTGAACAATGATATTATAAATACCACAGTAGTTTGTTCCAAAATTCTGTCCTAGAATGTCCCATTTCTTGGCAGTGATTTTTAGTGGCACAACAGAGCTTTACTGGATTTGGGGAATATTTCCCATTTTCTAGCCCAGGGCTTTCTGAAATTGTGTGATTACTTGATGAAAGGTGCTTTGTGAAAAACTGCCTTGTTTTAAGACAATATTATTCAACTTTTATGCTACATCTTTTTCCAGTTTTTGCATTAATATTGCCATAGGTGTATGTAGAAGTGCATGGTTTTTAAGTACAGTTTCTATATACATTTATTATTATATTCTATTTCATTGTCTCTGAAGATTGCCCCTAGTAGTCTTCTATATTTGTTTTTGTTATGTCTGATTCTAAATTTATCCAGAGACGACTGTGGTTTGATGAGTTTAAATCACAGGAAGGACAAGTGCCAAATTAAAGGCTTGTTGGTAATTTTTTTTAAGCCGGGTATTTTTAACCCTCCCCTCTTGCCGAGGGGAAATAGATTTTTATAAGATTGTATATTTAAATATATATTTTTGATGCATGACTTCTGAAGCCAGAGAGTGCTGCAATGCAAGAATGAGCTGGGGAAACATTTGCAAGAGAAACATAAAAATGAGAGATTAATACGTTGAGGCACTAGCTTCAAGGAGTTTGTTCTCCAGAAAATAAAAGCTGCCACATTTCATTTCTTTAACCCCATTGTCTAACGTAGTTGATATGTCTGTCTTTCTTATTTAATTACAGCCCTAAGGAGTCACTGGAGAGAGAGAGCATTTGGTCTTACAGTTGCTTTTATTTATTGGTCGTGGTCAGGTTGGAGACCTCTGGGAAACAGGAAGTTTCCAAGAATAGCAGATTTTAGGTGATACTTAGTTGCCCTAGTCAAAGGACTGGTATTTAACCGGAGTGGAGCTCAGAAGCTGCCTGATTGTCCACAAGCGTAGCTCACTGAATGTCATTATCCCTGAAGGGGAATATTTAGGTGCTCATGGAAAAATCTCCCAAGACGGAATTGGGGTAGGAAGTGTGGTTTGTCTAGCCAGCTGGACTTGACATCATTAGAGTTAGAATCTTAATTTTGAGAAGAATGATAAGGTACAAGGGTCCTGTACCTATTGAACTCATAAGCAATACTTCGTGTGGCTGTGCATTTTTCTGGAGGGAGAGCGAATAGGTTTTATGAGATTCCCCCAAAGAGCCACAACCCTGAAAAGCTGAGGACTCTTTCCTGATGGCATGCTCAGTCTCCTGCTCTGTGGACTAGCCCCTACAGCTTCCCACATGTGGTCCCTGCCACGGGGAAATGCCAGCCCCTATGAGGACTGCTCTGATTTATTGAGAGCTGGGTGGGAAGGAGCGCAGAAGCCACACTTGGATCCCTCAAGGCCCTGTGGATGGCACAAGTGGGTAAAGCAGGACCAGGGGCATGGTAGTGACCAGGGAGGCCACACCCCCTTTTGAGAGGGGGTCGTTTTACCCCCTCCAGGGCGAGCTTTTATTGGGCAACCATGCAGCTCAGTTTATTTATAAACTGCTGGATGTTTATTTATAAACCTGGGGCTTGAACTTGGGGCTTGAACTTATGATCCTGAGATTAAGAGTCGCGTGCTCTACCAACTGAGCCAGTCAGGCGCCTTTGGATGTTTATATATTTAAACGTCAGCAACTAATTCGAAATTTTGAAGAATACTGAAGGAAACCCCACAAAAATGCTTGCAAGGGCAGAGTTGGTCACATCCTTTCGTTTGTCACATTTCTGGCAGAGCAGTACTTGCCATTAAGAACAAGCTCAAGGCTCCATTTTAATAACATATATATACAGTAAAACCTTGGATTGTGAGTAACTTTTCCTGCAAGTGTTCTGCAAGACAAGCAAACGTTTCTAATAAATGTTAACTTGATAAATGAACGATGCCTTGCAGTACTCATCACATATGATGATGCTGGGTATGTGATGCCGAGGGCCACGTGATCACAACCAAGGCAGTGGTTCTTCTCTGTCTGTCTGTCTGTCTCTCTCTCTCTGTCTCTGTCTCTCTCTCTTTCTCGGGATTGTGGTTGATTGCCCCTCATGCTTGATGCTCGGTCTCAGGCCTCGGTGTTTGGCAGAAATTAGTGATTTTTCAGAACGTTGGAAAGTGCCCACAACTGGCACTAGTGTATTCTTTGTCACTTCAAAGCACCTATGGACACCTTGGCTTTTCCATAGAAGAGTGAGCTTAGGAATGCTTTGCTTCATTCTAGATCATTGGATAGGTTCCTTGTTAAAGTTGCACAAAAAGGAAAAGAGTCTATTGATGGCAGTGATTCCGTTAGTGACAGTGAAAGTCATCCCACACAGTAACCCTCCTCTCTCTTGTCTCCCTCACACCATTCACAAAGGTTTTCAAAGATAAGTGGAGGTTAATTAATTATTTTTTTCTATATTTTGTATTTTCTTTATTATTTTATATTATATTACAGTATTGCAATCATTTTTGAGAGGGGGGCACAAGTAAGGGAGAGGCAGAGAGAGAGGGAGAGAGAGAGAAGCAGGGCTCACCCGGGGCTAATGCTCACCTGCAGCGGAGCTTGAACTCATGAATCATGAGATCATAAGCCAAAGTCAGGTGCTTAACCAACTGAGCCACCAAGGCACCCTTGTAATCATTTTTATATGAATATTTTTGGGTTGTGGAATGAATCATCTTAGTTTCCATTATTTCTTATGGGGAAATTTGTTGCTTTGGTATACAAGTGCTTCGGATTACAAGCATGTTTCCGGAATGAATTATGCTCGCAAACCAAGGTTTTATTTTTTTATTTTAATGTTTATTTATTTATTTTTGTGAGGGAGAGAGTGGAGGCAGGGCAGAGAGAGAGGGATACAGAGAATCCCAAGCAGGCTCTGTGCTGTCAGCACAGAGTCTAATGCAGGGCTCAAACTCATGAACTGTGAAATCATGACATGAGCCAAAATCAAGAGTTGGCTTAGGGTGTGTGGGTGGCTCAGTTGGTTAAGCGTCTGACTTCGGCTCAGGTCATGATCTCATGGTTTGTGGGTTTGAGCCCCGTGTCGGGCTCTGTGCTGACAGCTAGCCTGGAGCCTTTCTTCTGTGTCTTCCTCTCTTTCTGACCCTCGCCTGCTCACACTGTCTCTCTCTCTCTTGAAAATAAATAAAACATTTAGAAAAAAAAAAGAGTTGGCTTAACCGACTGAGCCACCCAGGTGGCTCATAACATATATTTGACATCAACTTCTTTTCTATTAAAAAATGAAATCCACAGATGATATAACCAACAAGCATGATTTAAAAAAAATGAATATTTTGCCGTAATTGTAATACATAGGGCGAGATAACAGGAAAGAAACTTTTAATGAAAATGTGTATTTTAGCATGTAAATGCTCAGCTGTGACTATATTAGAAGTGGAAAAAGCCGCCATACATTTCCAAAATGTCCCCTGGGGGGAATGATCGGCACCATTGAAAGCCACGTTGCCAGAGGCTTTTGATTCATATGAACCGTACCTTGTTTCCTCCAGCTTTTCACTCATCTGTCTTAGGTTGGCCCTCTAATGTCACACTTGAGGTTCAATGTCCCCTTTATGGGACAACTTTTAAATGACAGGAAGAGTTTGTTTCTCTCCCCTCATGCTGTCCACCTCTCTCCTGTAAAGGCTTCTCTGGCCAAGTGTTTCTAGCTCTTTCAACCATTCCCAACGTAGATGCCCTCCCGACCACCTCTTTCAAGAGCCCTCCTTCTGTCCTTCTCGTTTTCCTGTGTCTGGACCCCACCCCAGTCCTGCAGCTGTCCTGCATAGTAGGATGTGTCTGAACTGCTGTGCCCTTCCTCTCCTCACTCCCACCCGGGGGGCAGCCACCCATGGAGATGGGACTTGGACGGTTGTGCTCCGTGTGGCACCCATGGCCATCTCGTGTCACAGTGACTTAGGAGATGAAGAGCTGGTTATGAGAGCTGGGCCACCCCCTGGCCATTAAAGCACATTGAAGCATCTGAATGGTCAGATTTGGCTGTATTTGACCTATAAAATAAGCTATAAACCTATTCGTTTTACTAGAGCTGTCAAGTGCAGCCACATCTCCTTTGTTGGTTTGTTTTAGCTGGCTCCACTTGCTTATATCACCTTCCAAGTGTTGACGTTGTCAGTGCTGCAAGTCAGCACTTCATTCCCTGCTCTGCTTTGCAGATGAAGCTTTACAGGAAGTGTGGGAGCTGATGAAATCACTGGTTTTTGCTCTTTTGTCCTAATGGCCTGTCTCCATCTCACTCCACATCAACTCCAATGTGAAACTCAGTCTCGTATTTAAATCTACAGAATGTTAAAACCACTTAGATTAAGAATGCATCAGTTTTTAAAGTTTAGAGGGTCAGGAATCACCACACTGCACAGTATGGAGACTTTCATCACGTCACTGACTTTCTCTCTTGTCTACTCCTCACTCCCTCCTCCTGGATTGTCTGTGAAACTTCAAATATGCAACCTTCTTGGATACAGAATAGTTTAATTTTCATTTCAGAAGCTTTGGTCCTAGCCAATGTAGAGGACCTAACCAGCTATCTTGAGCTGTTATAACAAAATATCATAGACTTATAAGCAACAAATATTTATTTGTCACAGTTCTGGAGGCTGGGAAGTTCAAGATCAAGAGTCACCAGATTCAGTGTCTGAGAGCCCACTTCCTGGTTCATAGAGAGCTGTATTTTTGCTATAACCTCAGATGGCAGAAGGGTTGAGGGACCTCTCGTGGGTCTTTTTTTATAAGGACTCTAATCCTGGTCATGATGGCTCCACCCTCGTGACTTAATGTCCCATCTCCAAATACCATCACATTGAGGGGATGGGTTGAAATGAATTTTGGGGGGGCACATAAACATTCAGTCCATTGCACCAAGGGTGAAAGGGGGTGAGAGGAGAGGGTCTCAGTGTGCACTCCAGTCTTTGTTAAAATTATTTTTCAGACCAAATTATTTCCCTTTCTAGGAGATTCTCATGTCAGCTGTGAACATTTAGCATTATAATATTTTCTCTGCTCTAATGCATTTGTAAGCTTTATTCCATCCTATGTAGAAGGAGTATCCATTTGTCATGTATTTGGGTATTGAGGGCCTGCTCTGTGCTAGGGATGGACTAAGCATTGGAACACACAGGCCTCACCTCAAGGAACTGGGATTTTGTGGTGACAGGAAGAAAAGCAAACAGACATGTCAACCTCATGTGCTTTGATATGGTGTCATTGGATATTATGGATACATAAAAGAGTACTATGTAATCTTCTCTTCAGAGATCAGATAGGCCCAGGTAGACTGAATGATGAACAAATCTTGAAAAACCAGCAGGAGTTAGCCAGATAAAGGAGGAGGCAAAGGGACTTCCAAGTAGATTGAGGAGCGTGTGGGGATGGATAGAGTGAGACCTGAAGCATATTTCAAAGAAAATCAGTCCTAGCCATGCGAGGGTGGCCTGCCAGGGGCATTGTAGCAAGGGCTCTTCCTGTGAGTGCTGAGTGCCTCTTATGGGACTTTCATCCTAAGAGTAAAAGCCTGTGTGATTTGCTTGCTGCATTGGTTCAGCGAAGCCTTTAACCCTGGTATCAAGAGCTTTACTTTTCTCATTTTCCCATTGAACGTCTCTTCTTCCCCTTCCTGCTATCTTGGCAGCACATAAGGAAATGGAGATATGTGAATAGCTCATCTCAGATCTGTTCTCAACGTTAATAAAAATCAGGACTCTGGATTGTGGGTTTACTCAAGGGAGAGCTCCTCTTTATCATTCTCTTTTCTGATAATTTGAAGTTGGGGAGAGCCTGGTGCATATTCCAGTTCCACTATTTCCAGCTGCCTGACATTGGGCAGGTTATGGAACCCCTTTGAGTCTCAGCTTCTTTATCTAAAAAATGGGAATAGAAGAACATGCATCATAGAGTTGTGGTGATGTGAGGTAATGCATCGGGTAGCAAAAGCTTTCAACAAATAGTTGCCTTTGTCTTAATTCACATTAAAAACTTAAAATCCCACTCACTGAATAGGAAGATAGTGGCCATAGAACTTTGTGCCTATATGGAAAAAAATGGTTGAAAACTGAGTAAACATGAGGAGGGATAAAGGAAATCCCATAAGAAAGGCTGGTCTTAGTGTCGCTCTTTGTCACCAAAATAAGAAAAAAAAAATGAAGCCATTACAAGGAAGTTGCCAGAACTTGGTGTCCCCCTCTGCAAAATAAGGGTCAGCTTAGATGCTGTTTTGAGTTCCTTTCAAACCATAACACTTCATTCATCTTGGTTTCCAGAATAATTGCATAAGTATAATAAAGGTTACATATCATAATAATTGCATAATTATAAAGGTTCAGATCTTCTAAATGATGGTTGCATATTTGAGACCCTAGAAAGCTTTGAACAGCTGCTGATGTCCAGGTCCTATGTGGACGTATAAAATCAGAATCCCTAGCAGGGTGGGGAGGGCATGGGGCAGCCAAGATTGAGGTCACAGTAAGAGTCTCGTCTGTAATTTCTAGCTTATAGCATCCTTTATAGTCAATCATCTCCATAGGAGAGTTAGATGTCAAAAGTCAATATCACAAATTGATTTTGTTGTTGTTTAAGTTTTTTGTTTTTCTCCTCAAAGTGAATAATTAGGCTTCTTAGAGATATATGTAATTGCTAGTCCTTGAGTTTCCTTTACCAAAATATTCATAGCATAAAGACGTATGTTACCAATTATGTTTTTAATTAGAATGGAAATGTGTGTAATGCTCTTTCATAGAAATGCATACTAAATCTGTTTTAGAGAAACTTACTTGTAAGACTTTTTTTTTCTTTTCACTCAGTTCCAATTCGGGCTTTGGCCTTCATTCAAAAGAAGCCACTACAATGAAATATTTTCTGACACTGTGTGGAAATAGCTGTCCTTGATGTGTGTATCTTTATTTATGTCAGGGTTCCTAACAAATCCCACAAATGAAACCTGCTTTTTCAATGAGAAACATTTCAAAATGGAAGAAGGATGTATGTCATATTGACCCAAAATAGCATAAGCATAATGAGCCCAACATGGAAGAGGCTTTAAAGGCTCAAATTTTCATGGGAAATACTTGTTAATTTTACCTCACTATAATTGGAAGAAAAAATATAATGGCATTTTAGCATGATAATTCCTTAATGCGTACTTATTGAACTTCAGTATGTGTGGTCTATTAAAAAGAATTTCATAGAAAAAATTTCATAAATCATATATATATGTGTGTGTATGTATAATTTGTGGGGAGATAACAACTATACACTTGCTTTTTGTAACTCGCTTTTTTAGCTTAATGTAAGTAGATGTTCTTCCTTGTCAAAACCTTTGATCTCCATTATTTTAATGACTGCACAGTATTCCTAATTATCAACATATCAGAATTTATTTAACCAATCTCCCTGTTGGACATTAGGTTGTTTTCAGTTTTTCCTATGAATGAGAATATGAAAAAGAACATCCTTATTTATAAGGATGTCTTTGTACAGTTACATTCATAACTATCTTTGTACAGTTCTTTCCTTAGGGTCAGTTCATAGAAATGGAGTTATTGGGTCAAAAACGTTCATAGTTTTAAGGATTTTGCTACATATTGCCAGATTGTATTGAAGCCTATCCCAATTTGTCCCCCTACTGACCCGTTTGTTCAGCAAATTCTTTTCAGCAATAGAGTAATTTGAAGTCCAAAGTGAAACTCTCCCCGACTATCTCAGCAAATAACTTCCAAACTCCCCAAACTCATTCTGCAAGGGTGAAATGCTGAAGACAGCTGCATACTTATTGAAAGCAACAAGAGTGGAGGCCAGGGGACTGCAAAGAAGAAAGAGGTTGTCAACAGTGTACTTAGAAGAAATGAATATCTTTTCACTTGCCAGGGTCTGACCCGACCTCTGGGACAAGGAGCTTATTCCCAAAGAAGAGTTGGGGTTAGAAAGAAAGAAAAACTAGAAATTCCATCTGAAATTCCACTGGGTCTCGTATTTGAGATTGGCAGCACTGAGGCATTCCAGATGGCTTTGTCTATTCTTTTGAACCTACCTTTTGATCTCATTTAAATTTCCTCCTCATTTCACCTGTTCTGGGTTTATTGCCTGGAAAGCAGGCAGGTGAACATATTAGGTCCTCCTCAAGGCACCCCGAGACCACAGGAAACTCATGTTCAGGTCAGGAGTCATATAACATGACTCCATGCTCCCCATTTATGGGTGAGTTAAACAACAGGGAATTTTATGCTGGGATTTATGACACAAACGTGTAGCAGGCACACTGTGAGGTGGGAGGGAAATTTAAACAAGGAAAATCTCTGCCCATAATATTGATTCAGGTTCTCCAGTTGATGGAAAAAACATGTAAGGATTTTATTCTGGAAATTGCCTGTGAGTTAGACAAGGGGCAGGAAAACATAAATATTATAAACACATCACTCCTCATTCCCTCAAATATTGGTTCTCCTCTTCCAGATGAGGTCATTTCTAGTTTTCTAGTCAGTCTGTGTACAGGCCAGAATGATCTGAAAGCACGTGATTAGCTGCTTTAACAAACTTTATCCCTATTAATTTCAGTAGGGAGGGGGAAAGAAAAGAGGAGCATGTGTCGGGTTGAGGGGGCAAGACTTCTACCTTCTCTAAAAAACTGACCTACACCTTATGTATCCGTCCTTACAGCCCATAAAAGCCAGCACAAAGGAGAGCACCAGCTGGAATCATTCAGGGAAGGCAATGGCTTTCAAAGACCTGGCTAGCAGCAGGTGGAATATGCATTAGGGGTCCTTTTATTCTTCAAATAGTACCTATATTCAGTGAGAAACAATATGGTTCTTATATAGTCAGTAAAGACCAAATTCAGGGTGATTGCCCTTTAGCCAGAGTGGCTGATGATTTGTGATGACTCCAGCATCACACCATCACCCATGAGGCTCAGAAAACAATGGACTAAAATACTGAAAAACATGGGCCCTGGCTTGGCAGACTTGATTTTCAGACCCACGCTGAGGTCCAGAATATGATCCTAATTGGCCAGAATAAAAAGTCTTGGGCTGCTGGTACAGGAGTTGGTTGGAAAACTGTTTCACTGAACTTGAGTGGCTTTTCCTGGATCTTCATTTGTTTAGCTATACTCCCTTGCGTGTGGTCCAGGAAGGCTTGAGTAAATTGTCTTGTTTCTCCCAGTAACATCTTTGCTTAGGAGTGACAGTTATTCTCATTCTAAATATAGATGGGTGCTGGTGGTGAGTGGATGGAGGAAGAGGTGGGAACCCCTAAATTGTCCATTTACCTTGGGAGTTCAAGGATTCTAGATAAGGTCAATGATGTCCAATGCTGGGAGAAATCAAATTATGTACACCTTGAGGAGAAGCTCTGCTGGTGCTGTTCTCCACTGTTCTCTCAGTGTCTGGCACACTGTAGGATCTTAATAAGTATATCATGTTGCCTGGGACCAAGTGGCATAATGGGGAGTGAAACCACCAGTTTTGACAACACCCAGAAGGAAAGCATTTGTTTTCTTCAAAGAGAGATGCTCAAGGGGCTTAAGAATATGAAAAATGGTTCCCTTCATTAATTTCTACTTTCTTACCTATAGGCACTGTGGGCTGGAAGGGGGCAAGAAGTAGCTTGTTAGTTACTTGACTCATCATTGCTGAGGAGTTGGAGTAAACCCAAATCCAGGGCCCAAGGGTTTTCTTCTATGCTCTTTGTTAAATACAGAATGAGGAGTAGGCTCTTAACTGAAGAGGAGATGCATGGCTTAGAGCGGGGGTTCTTGAACTTGAGTATGCATCAGAATCACTTGGAGGGCTTGTTGAAACACAGATGGCTGGGTCCTGCAGTTTTCTGACTCAGTGGATTTGGAAAGGGGCTGAAAATGTGCATTTCTGACAAGTTCCTAGGTGGTGCTGATACCACTCCCCTGAGAACAAACTTTGAGAGCCAATGGCTTTGAGGAAAAAGCACTCACATTGAAGTCAGATAAAGCTAGACTCCTGTCTTGCTTGCTGTGTGACCTCGATCTGGTGAACTTTGCTTAGCCTCAGTTTCCTTATTTGCAAAATGGTGATAATATCCACTGCCCAGGACTGTAGTGAGGACTAAATAAGATAAAGGGAGGAAGATGACTGGTCCGTGGCAGTCACTCACACGAATGATCAAGACCTTCTTCTCTGACCCCCTTTTGGGAGTCCTCATACAAAGCAGCGTCAGTTTGTGGGTTTATGTGTGTGTGAACTGGGTTTCTGCTGTATTAATTTCATATTACCATTTACTTATATATCCCGAGAAGTTCACTATTACTGAACATTTACTCTGTGAATGGCACGGTGTGACATGATTTTTCCATTATATGTAACATTGAAAATATTTCTCTTTAACAGAGGAGGTTAAGTGACTTGCATACAAACCCACAGCAAGAAAGTGGCCAGGCTACATTCAAAGAAAGGGCTCCTCCACACCAGCCTCTTGACTTCTGTGTTAAAGTGGTTCCCACGACTCTCTATGGGTAGAGGATGCCAAGATCAGTAGGTCCTTTTCTCTACTTACTCACTCACGTTTTATCTATCTATATAGGTAACATATGTGAGAGGATTAAGCAATTATCCTGAGAATGTCAGTGAAATGGGGTAGGATATTTTGCGTATCTTTAAAGCCAGCTGTCATTCATCCCACCATTGTGCATAGAGGAGCTCAACAAATAAATGTGGCATTAACAAATGAATTGAAGGTTCAGATCAAATGACAATCTCACCTGCCTTAATAATTACTGGGTTTCCTCCTTAAATGATCAATATGCCTTGCCTCATTATCATTTATACACAACCAATTTGATACTGATTCCTGAACAATTGAATATTCTCTTAGGTCTTGGATCTGGAACTTTTGATGAAAATGAGAAGCAATTGTTATTAACTTCCCTTGCCTGGATAATTTGCACTCATGGTTTGATTTACCAGAATAATTTGAAAAAGCAAATCAGGGACCCCTGCCATGACAGGACTCAAGTTGAATACTCACAGGTAAAGTTTCAGTTCTACTTTGTTAAAATTACCCGAATCCTTTGATATTTGCATCTTGTGCCCTAGAGAGGTAGTTCTCAAACTTTAAAAAAAATCAGTCACTTACTTCCTGATTCTTTGCTTTTTCCATATCAACCTCCAGCAAATCAGAATAGAAGACCCACTCTGAACAGTGAAGTCCACAGGGATGGACTGTCAGTGTTGCAAGGCTGCAAACAGAGGGCTTGGGTCAAGGCTCTGGAATGGCAGCCATCCAAAGACGCACAGCAAATTGCTGACTCCTGCTAGCTGGCATTCCTGAGGGCAGTGGTGACTTCCCCACGGAGATGTCTGCAAGTAGCAGTTGGGGGTAGTGAGGGCACATGGGTGGTGATCCAAGAAAATGCTGGTTCTTATGCTATTTTTAATCATATGCACTGTAGATCACTGCTTCCTACTTTGGAGCAGACTCCATCTACTGATTTTGTCAACACAAGCGTTCCAAGGATAAATTTTAGTTATGTCACAGGTATCTGGGAAAATAATGAATTTTTTTTTCTAAAAAATGGCAATTTCCCATATGCAACTTTCAGTCAGTAGGTACCAGTTAATTGCTTCAGGTGTCTGTTCTGAATGGTCAGCACCTGTAACTTACCTGTAGTTAAATATTTTGAATATCACATAACTGTAATGGAAACCACAAAAGCAATTTTATTTCTACATTTTGCAAGACCAGTAGGCTGATGGCATGGCATGCTTTCCTAAAATTATGCCAACACTGTATTTTTGTGTGATATTGGGCCAGTGACAATGGGTTGCATGGTGATTATACTTCAGCTGCTGGACTCAGACAATGTCTGATGGTGTGACACAGGCCAGGAGAGGTGCAAAAGGAAAAACCAGTTTTAGCTCAGACTCCAGTTGGAAAACTCTCCTGCTGTGACTTCCCCTATTCTTTTCTTCCACTTCCAGGTCACAGGCAGCAAAGAGTAAAGAGCCAAAATACTTAGAGAGAGAATCCATTCGTTCTAACACATAAGATGTGCTAAGATGTGCTAACATGTAAGGCAGGCAGCTCACCCGCATTTTATGGGGGATGTTAGAGGAAAATCATTTTCTATAGACACCAGTGGCAAAGATGATTCTTAAATTGAACTTCAGTCAATTGCATGGCATATGAAGAGACTAAAAATTATTTTCAAAGGAAAATAATTGAAAGAGCCTTGATTCAAGGCTTTTTAGCACCGACTGGCATAGAGTGAATACATTGTATGGCATAGTATCAGATCAACAGAACCAGGGAGAAGAGGAATCTATCCAGTCCAGGCCCACCCACGTGCTGGCTTGTGTCCATGAACTGTTTTTCTTGACCATCGCTACAAAGCTAGTTCCATGCCGCGTGCACTATGCCAGCCTGGCAGCAGTTACCAGAGACAATTTACTGAGCCAGGTATTTACACTACTGAAACAAGATACCTTTTCTCTCTTTAATAGAAATGAATGAAAAATAGAAATCAGCATCATGGACATGTAAATAAAAAGTAAATACATTCATTTCTCTAAGGATACAAGAGAAGAAAGTAGCATTTCCAATGCATACATTTATATCTGAGGTTTGGACTCACATATATAAGACAATTAATTTCTTATAAACTATTTATGGAGGGTCTGTCAAGTTGTACCATGGCTTTAATTCCCAAGAGATATTTGGAAGCAAAACACAAAATCATAGTATGTCAAGTAATTTTTTATTAAGAAAAGTGAACAGATTAAAAGTTCTCTGCTCTGTCATTCCCCCTGAACCCCTGATAACCTTTACACAGGTGGAATTTTTTCAGTTTAATTCAATAGGCATTTATTGGACTGTTACTGTATATTTGGAATCATGTTAGCTGCTAGCATATAAAGATGACTGATAAAAACCCACATGCCAGAATCTTTTGCATTACCAAGATAATTAAGGTGTGTGTATACCTCAGTTCTTGTATTAGGTTTGTGTGTGTGAATGAAACAGGAGTGGAGAAAAAATTGATTTTAAAGAAAGTATCATTGAAGTTCTCTGATTTCAAAAAGGTTAAGAAAAAAAACTTCTGAGGGGTGCCAGGGTGGCTCAGTTAAGCATCTGATTCTTGATTTCAGCTTAGGTCATGATCTCATAGTTCATGGGATCAAGCCCCGCATTGGGCTCTGCACTGACAGTGTGGATCCTGCTTGGGATTCTCTCTCTCCCTCTCCCCTGCTTGCTCTCTCTCTTTCTCTCTCTCTCTCTCTCTCTCTCTCAATATTTAAAAAAAGGAAAAAAACTTCTGAATGACATTTGTGGAATTTTCTTACAGGATAAGTGGAAGTCACAAAGGACCTCCTGAACCCATCCCACTCCTGTGCTGTCCCTTCTTATGTACCCCAGGACATGACAGTCTCCCTGGGGGGTGGGGAGTACATGCTTCCCTCTGGCCTAACACAGGTGCTTCCCTAACATAGGATCCCAGTCTTATTGGGATCCACTCGGCCTCAGGAAGACTGGGTGGAGTGTCTTCAGCGAGTTAGTGTTCTCTTTCTCTCTTCCTTCCTCTTACCCACCAATCAAAGTGAGTCCAAAGCAATTATAAAGGGAAAGAGAATGAAATCTATCACATTCTAGAAAAGAAAGGATTTAAAAAGGTAAAAAAAGGGCAACGTTAGAAACCATACCCACTTGACAAAGTCCAAATGAAACAGTAAATATATGGGAAAACAGTAAATAGAAGAGTTTTCTCAGACTCCATTCAATCCTGTAGTTATATAAAAAATCTGAGCATTTGGGGATGAACGTAGTCAATAGAAGATATCTTTTCAGTATGACAGTTACTTTATAGCCTGGTCCCTGTCTGACACCTGGGGGCAGCCTGTGATCCACTAGGTCTTAAACTTCAGTATCACCTGGTTTCCTTGTCTCCACAAGGTCTGATAGACCACCTAGTCCTGGGGGAGTATGTGTACGTGTGTGAGACTTTTCTTTTCTGTTACCACAGCTGAATACAAATTCCACAAGATTTCTTTGTGCGCATTTGGGTGTTCATCTCATGCATGTTTACCAACAGGCCTCATCTCATCTCTCCTGGTGGGATTGGTGCATCATGACACAATCTCATTTGCAGCGTTTGGTGGTCAGATTGTGAAATCATAACTCCTGAAAGGAAGTCTTTGAGATCAGAGTTATAGCATCCATTGAGAATTACTAAGAACTATTAGGAGATCTGAGTTCTGTTCCTAATTGTTCCAGAGGCCCACCCTATGACCAGACCAAGAGATTTCAGTGTTCCCTGGTGAACATTTTGTTGGATTGGAGACTTAAAAATTCCTGTGGCATAAAAGGGAGCTGCTACACACATATTGCCACCGCCACTGCACCACCACCACCACCACCACCACCACCACCAAAGGATCCCAAGGCCCCAGGCCTGATGGCAACATCATCCTGATCTAAACCCAAGTACTCTAACGGTTCCCATTTATTCGACATGCATTACAGAGGCTGGACCATTTGTGGGCTCCAGGGTGGGTGGGAGTAGGGATTAAAAAGTAAAAATGCATTTCCTGCTTTCCTATAGGAAAGAACAACATAAATCTTGAAAAGCTTTAGATCTACCGATGTTCTCAGCACATAGAATAGGGCTTGGTCCACAATAGTGATTAGTGATGTTAACTGAATGAGGAACTGACTCTCAGGGTGTACCTAAGAACTGGTGATACCAATTCTCTCTAACATATATAGATTTTTTTAAATCTTGGAATTTTTAGAATTCGTGAAATTCTGGGGAACAAAGAGTAGATTGTGAGGCTGGGGAGATTCTACTCTGTGGCTCTGTAGACAATTTATAAAGTGAATGGCTCTGTGGTTGACCAAACCACAAATGAGTTCCTTAGGGACCAACATGGAATGCATATCTAAGGCTTGCTGGTGATTAAGCATGTTCCAAAATGAGTCACGTGTTAAGCACTGTGCTAAAAATATAGTATTCTAAAAGTCCATCATGGGGCCTAGGGTTACTCCAGAAAAAAGCCTCTCTTCATATAATGGATTGTAAACTGCTTTGCAGTGAGGAAGTGAACATTCTTAATAAAGAATCTATGTGAGTAAGGGATGACCTTGGAATAACTCTCAGGAAGGCCAACTCTTAGGTTCTTGTTGTATCCTCTTAGAGTTCATGCTCCTTTCCTTCAGAGCACAGGCCATGGTGTGTAACATTTATCCATGTGATTGTTTGATTACTGTCTACCATCCTCCCCTAGGCTCCATTAGTATAGGGACTGGGTAAAGCTCTTAGTCACTACTAAGTTCCTAGAACTTAGTATCTGGCACAAAATTAACACTAAACAAATAAACCAGAACTTCTGTGAATGAACTTATACTCTATTTAAGAGCCATAATGTCACTGGTTCAGTAAGCATACCTGCTACTATTAACTCTGTCAACTTGCAATTCTGCCCACTCCCTAACACTATTGCAAAAAACATATATAGGATATATACACATATGTATATATATTATATGCACATGGATACATGCATATACACATTATATATATGTATATATACATACCTATATGTGCATATGTGTTTCTGTCTCTGGCAAAATCATAAAGACAACAGCAAATAGGGACAAATATATGCAGCACCCATGATAACATATTAATACTCTTATTGTACAGTGGGAATGTCAGTTAAATAAAATTAAAAGAAAGAATCTGGCTATTTCAAAGTTGCCAGGAGCCTCTTTGTGTCCCATATGGCTGCACACTGGGATCATCTTGAGAACTTGAACAAACCCTGAGGCCTGGGTCTCGCCTCCAGAGATTCTGACTTAATTGGTGGGGTGCGGCCTGGGCATTAGTTCTAAGAACAGCTCAAGTGATGCCAAAATGGACCTAAGGTTGTAAAGGACCAGTTGAAATGCCGACAGCAAGTCATTCTGAAGCATTCTGTTACTTTTGTGAGGAAATCGCTCTAAATCTAAGGGAGGCTGTTACCCCTTGTTCCAGAGGAAGCACTTCAGGGAAGAGGGCCTTTCCTGTGGCTTGTTAAAGAGGACAGGTTTGACAAAGAGGCACTCAGGATCCTTTCAGGAGAGAAGCAATTGAGATTTTGACCCTTACTTTTTTGAGATTCAACTTTCTAGTGGATCAAGATGGTTTTGATGAAGTTCCACCAGCAGGAAAAGATCCCACAGTAGCCCAAGAAGAGCTTTTCATGAGAGAAGGGGGGTCTGGTAATTGGTGCTCAATATGACACCACATTTATAGCAGTAATGATCAACAGTGACAGATTGTTCCAGTACTCTTTTACCCAGAGTGATTTTGTTGACATGGTTCACGGTGTTTGACCTAAAGTAGGTGATGGCGATTGACAGTCCTATCAGGGTGGCATGGGCTAGGAAAGTTTCAGTTCTCTAAAGGAAAGATGGACAGTAGGTTGGCAAAAAACCAGCAATGTGCAAACTTTTTCCAGCTATTTTGTGAACTCCATGAGGGCGGCAATTCTGCTGGGCCCTGCAGCTTCAACCTTCTTTGAAGACATTGAGAGTGTGGTTAAGTATCAGCTTGCTCCACTTGTTTTTTCAGCTGAGGTTTAGCCTCAGATGTTCAGTTCCTTGCCTCTAAATAATTTTCTTGGACTTGTGAGTGGTACCTCGTTGGAATGAGGAAAAGCCTTACTCCACCAGTACCTCCTATGTGTGGAGTGAGAAAGGTTAGAAGTACCTCAGCCATGGTGTTCAGCCTCTGGGACCCTTTGAGCAATGGGGACAGAGGCTCCTGGCACCACCACTGGAAGACAGAATTCAATTCAAGTCTCAACAATCCTTGGAGTCCTTTGCATGTTCTTAGTGAGTCCGAATGAGTGTCACTTCAGATGTGGTGAGAAGCTGAAATGGAAACTATTACATCAAACATTTCATTTGGTGGGGGGACTGTTTGGAAAAAATTTTAATTTTTTTAAGGAACAAAGAGAAGTTGATGAAAGGATTTGAGGTTATAATGACCAAAGTCTCCACTGCCTCCCTTCCCTCCCCCACCCTTCTTCCAAAATGGAGAGAAGAAATGAAGCCAGGGAAATGTCCTAAATATTATAAGTCTGGCAGGCCTAGCTTTAGTTAGGATAGCGTGTAGTGGTAATACCTTTTAATTAGAGTTGTATAATTATAAATAGGAAAGAAATTAAAAGATGAAGATGCGGTTTGTAATGAAATTACCATAAATACCATGGTAAGCTTTAAAGTTGTCATGAAAATTCATAACACAAAAACATGAATGTGGAGGTTAACTTCTACCCAGACTAGAATTAAAATTTTGTGGATTCGTGGTCTTCCTTGTTAGCTTGGTATTTCCTCCTAAGTACACATAGGCACCATTAGTCATGCAGACACAAACAGACCTTTAAAAAGTCAGAGTCCTTGTTGGCAACTCTTAAGTTCTCTAAGCTACTTGGGCAAGCTGATATAGAAATCACTGGGTTCCAAAGATAAATGGAGGAACCATCAAAAGAAATCTCATCCGACTGCTGGATATTTTAAATTACTTTTCCTGTTAGAACAAGGCATGTATTTTGTTTGTGATGCACAAGTTTACCTTGCAATCTTTATTTAAAGACCCACTTTACTTCCCGCTGAACTGACAAATTTTTATGATTGAGGGGAGAGGATCATTATCGCAAACTGCTGCAGAGGTCCTTTGGCCAATAACCTAAACTATTAGATCAGGGCCCTTAGACAGGTTACATCATCTTTTGGTGCCTTTACTTTCCTTACGGGTTAGCTCCTGTTTGTAAAAATACCACTAACAAGATTGACATCATGAGGTCAATTTCCATAAGCCAGTTCCATAGCTGCAAACTACTAAGACGTCTTAAAAACATGAAACCTTGATCAGAGGAGAGATCAAATGAGTGAGTTTGGCTCACTCTTTTGCAAACCTTTCTCCAACATTGTGAAAATGCTTAACACATGTCTTAGTGATGGTAGATTGTGTCCTCCCTTTGTACCCAACAAGAGGGATTTTTCTTTTTCTAAAGCAAGAACAATTATTTTGCCACTTCTTTACTACCATTAGCTTACAAGCTAGCACAATCAATTAAGAAGTATATTTTTATGTCTCTGCTGTGGATAAGAAATTATGCTGTGATGGCTATGTAGGATTAAAGATAGGATAGCAAAGTCAATTTGAAGATGGCAGAGGAAGGTACTGAAAAAAAACATACAATAGAGCAGGCCTTGTATTCTATATTTTTTTTAATCCAATGGATAATGGAGAGTCATTGAAGGTCCTTGAGTGTGAAAGTGACATAATGAAAGTGGTATTTTGGGATAAATTGAAAGGAGGATAAAGTAGGAAGATGGTCACTGCCTGTCCTAAAGACACTGTGAAACAGGAATAAAGGGACAATCACTTTTCCTTAACTTGAAGTTGTGGGAAAGCTAAAGCCCAGCTACTGATACCAAGGGTGGGTGGAAGGTTTGGCTCACAAGAACTCCCTCTTCCTTCTTCCCACTGTCCCCACCCAGTGAGCTAGGAGATTCAAGTGAGGGATGCTGTTCTCTAAGCATTGCAGCACCCCAAATGGAAGAAGAAGGAGGTTCTTAGAGAGCAGGGCCACCTGATTGGGAATGTGGGTAGTTTTGTATGGTAGTGGTGGTAGAGTTTGGAATGGCCAAAAAGAAGTGGTCTTAGTCCTCACTATCCCTTTCTAAACTCTCAGGAAAAGATCAGTACATAGACCTGAATGACTTTGGTTAGCCCCTCCATCTGGTGCCACATTGCTAGCCAATTGATATGCTGAACTCATTGGGGGGTGGGGGGAAGGAGAGATTGGAGGAATTTGATTGCTATAAAAGACATACAACAATCTATAATAAAGGAAGTTGTAATTAATGGCTCAGAGAGCACAAGAATATAAAATAAATACGGGTGCCTGGGTGGCTCAGTTGATTAAGTGGCCGACTTCGGCTCAAGTCATGATCTCACAGTTTGTGGGTTCAAGCCCCTCATCGGGCTCTGTGCTAATGGCTCAGAGCCTGGAGCCTGCTTCTGATTCTGTGTCTCCCTCTCTCTCTGACCCTACCCTGCTTACACTCTGTGTCTCTCTCTCTCTCAAAAAACAAATAAACGTTAAAAAAAAATTAAAAAAATAATATAAAATAAATATAGCATATATCCTCAAAGGAAAAAATATCAGAAATAGGAAGCAGAAATGAACAAGGTAAAGAAGATCCAACCAGATATACTGGGTAAGAGGAAGGCAATAGATGAACTGAGAATCCCAATGGATGGATTGAACAACAGAACAGAAACCTTGGATGAACTCATGAGTGACCTGGAAGACCAAGCCTTAGGTATCAGAAAGAGATAATGAAGAAAATGACTAGATAAAAGAAAAATTAAAAGATAAGAATATAAAAAGAGAAGTGCCGATATAATAGGGATCCTAGAATGAGAAAATAGGTGAAGAAATATTTCAAGAATTATGACTACATAATGCAAATAATAGTCTTTAGATCAGAAGGGTTTTTAGAGTGTCATACAATGGAGATTAAAAAAAATACCAGCTATATTATAAAGATATTAGAAGACAAGGACATTAGATGGAAACAACTCCTTGGTTTTAACTACCATGTTGGAAATAATTTGTTACAACAGCCACAGGCAAACTAATACAGACACTTATCCAAGAGTATGTATTTGTATATGTTAGAGTGGGTATCAATGGGAATGGGAGGTTATGGGTGTGGGGCAGATAAATACAGAGGGGGACATCAAGACAATAAAATAGGAGATGGGTCTTATACAAACTGATGAGACAATATGTCGCAACTGAGGCATCATGGCTGATTCCCTGTCCCTGAGGTTTTAAAAATGAACTTTCCTGTTTCAACTTACCATATCCTTTGAAATCTAGAAGGATGACATATTTTCTATCTTGGGGTTTTTCCTTTTTTTGTGTTTATTATTATTATTATTATTATTTATATTTTAATGTTTATTTTTTTGAGAGAGAATGAGAGCACAAGTCAGTGCAGGGCAGAAAGAGGGAGACAGAGGATCCTCAGAGTATATCACTCCACACTGAGGGTGGAGAGCCAGAGGTGAGGGGCTCAGACTCATGAACCCTGAGATCATGACCTGAGCTGGAGTAGGATGCTTAACCGACTAAGCCACTCAGGTGCCCTTTGGGGTTTTTACTTTTAAAGAATTATCTGGTCATGGGCCATATGTTAATCTATAAGATTTAATTGTTTTTCCTAATAATTTGGATAAGCTTTTCATAATATATGATATATTAGCTAGAGATAAATTAGTAAATGTATTGGCTATAAATATATGTTATATAGGATATATTGACTGAAAATATATGGTTGGAAATCTGTTGCTTAACTTTTGAATTTGGTGTATTTTTTGACCTACAGAAGTTTGGGATTTTTTATGTAGTCAAATCTGTAGCAGAGTACTCTATATAAATTTATCTGTACCATAGGGTAAACCTCAGGAAAGCCCACTTTCTGTACACATTGGTATACTCGTGTGTATACATTCGATCTACAAATCACAGAGAAGAAATTAAGCAGAGAAGGAAGTGGTTGGTCTTGATTTGAAATCTTCCCTAGTAAAATGTCTGCAACAAACATTAGCCCTAATATTTGGCATCGATGATGCACATTACATTTGGTATGTTTCATTTTTATCATTCATTCATAGCCTTTAATAAAAGGTGAACTTGAGAGTTTCTCTGGGAAATACTCTTGACATTGACAGGATAATGAATAGGAAAAAAGGCAATGATGGCTCATGGTCTGAATTTTTGCTGGGTTGCTATTGTTATTTCCTGCAATCCTGTTCGGCTCCAGGAATAGATCCTCTTTACTTCTTTCTGTTCTTTGACCATTTTCTGATGGTCTCTGCACTAGTTTCCTGTGGCTGCTGCAACAGATTACCAGAAATTTAGTGGCTTAAAGCAACACAGATTTACTATTGTGTTACAGTTTGCGAGTTCAGAGCACCAAAATCAGTTTCACTGTGCTAACAGTGTTAAGCACTAAGGTGTTAGCAGGGCTGGTTGCTTCTAGAGACTCTGAGGAGAGAATGGGTTTCTTACCTTTTTCAGCTTGTGGGTGTCTGTGATCCTTAGCTTGTGACCCCTTCTCTACCCTCAAAATGTATCACCCCAAACTCTACTATCATCACATTGCCTCTCCTCCAATTCTGAGTCTTCCTGCCTCCCTCTTATAAGGACCCTTGTGAGCATACTGGCCCACCCGGATAATGTAGGATTATTCTCCCCATCTCAGAGGAGATGTTCTTTCTGCTATATAATGACATAACATTCACAATTTGCAGGGATTAGGATGTAGACATATTTGGGGGTCATGATTCAGCCTACCACTGCAAGGAGCACATTCTGAACCTCCTTCCATCCCATAGTGCTGTGGGGCCTCCAATTTGCCCTGTTGCATCTGGTATGCCTGGGGTGAGAGCTGGTCCTCTGGCACCCCTACAAAGTGCAGGTTTCATTATAATCCTTTATTTTGGGCCAGACTATAGAGTTCATGTTCTTCCTTGGTTTCTTTTCTTGTTTATGACCCCAGGTCGACATTTGGACAGGTCAGGGCAGCCTCCTACACTCTAGTAGACTGCATATTGTCCTCATTATCAGCCAAAGTGAAGAGAACATCTCCCACTGCACTCATCCTCAGAGTCACAATGATGCCACTCCCATCATTGGACTAGACATGCTTATATGTGGGCAGCAGCCCAAGTTCTCCTCACCTAACCTGGGTCACATTATACTCCGTATTATTAACTCCTGGTCACTCCTTCTTGAGGATGAAGGCCACAGAACACCCATCCCTGCTTTATCCCAGCCACAACCTCTTCCCTCACTGGGTCGTCAAAGTTCCATCTTTCCCTGGACCAGGTCCCTGGACCAGGTCCAGCTGAGTTATGTCAGTTTGCATCCACACTGTGAATGTTCTTCCCTTGGGAAATATCTCTGAAGCAGGCTGAACTTTTTTTTTTAATTTAAATTCAAGTTAATTAACATATAGTATAGTATTGGTTTCAGGAGTAGAAATCAGGGATTCATCACTTACACATAATACCCAGTGCTCACCCCAACAAGTACCCTCCTTAATGCAGGCTGAGCTTTTTAACATTTACTTTATAGATTTCTAGAACTGTAACATGAGGTGACTGCCGGTTCACCAGAGGCCTATAGGATTAGGTAGTAGTGGTGGGAGCCTGCCTTGGTGAATTGTGAACTATGTTCTTCTTGGGCACCAGCTCTTCTATTTCTTTATTTTTTTTTTGTTTTTTTAAAGATATTAAAAAATGTTTTAAAGTCTATTTATTGATTTTGAGAGAGAGAATGAGAGAGAGCAAGCACAGGCAAGCAAGGGAGAGGCAGAAAGAGGGAGAGCGAGATAATCCTGAGCAGGCTCCACACTGTCAGTGAAGAGCCGGATGTGGGACTTGAAGCCACGAACCGTGAGATCATGACCTGAGCCAAAACCAAGAGTCAGACAGATGCTTAACTGACTGAGCCACCCAGGTGCCCTGCCTCTTTCCCTTTAGAATCCACCCTATGTACTCGTTATCCTTTGCTGGGTAACAAATCACCCCCAAACTCAACAGTTTAAAACAGCAAACATTTATTAACTCACAGCTTCAATGGGTTTAGAATCTGCAAGGTGAGGCTTCTCTGGGTGCCTCTGACTTCCTACCTCTTAGAAGGCTACAGTCAAAATACTGGCCAGGGCTGGAGTCAACTAAAGGTCAGTGGGGGCAGGATCTACTTTCAAGCTCACTCACATAGCTGTCAACAGGTTTCAGGCCCTCACTGGCCAGAGACGTCAGTCCCTTGACCTATGGGCTTCATAGGGCTTTTCACAGAATGGTAGCTTATTTCTCCCAGAGTGAAGGATGAGAGAGAGAGATTAAGAGAGAGAGAGGCCAAGACAGAAGCCATGATCTTTCATAACCTGGTCTTGGAAGTAACATCCCATCACTTCTCTATTCTGTACCTGGAAGGGAGTCACTGAATCCAGCCCACACTCAAAGGGACAGGATTACACGAGAAGTGGGTATCAGGAGGCAGGGATCACTGGAGGCCATCTCAGAAGTTGCCTGAGACCCCCTCAAGAGGAGTTAGAAAAACAGGGTGCTATCTCAGTGGGGAGCAGGGTGTGCACAAGCTGAGAGGGGTCATAGGGGTACTTCAGAGAAAACGTGCTGTGAGCACAGTTATGCATTTACTCACACCACAACTCAGGTCACTCCCTTTCTCTTGGCCTTCTCTCTGGGTTCTGTTTTATTAACCAAACTCACTGAACAAAACCCGAGAAGCTAACCTCCATGCTGGTCACTTCTCCAAGTCTTAAGTTCTCCCTCCACAACCTGCCTACCAGTGTTAACTTTCTGAAATCCACAGTAGTCATTTTTTTTCCATTTTGTCCCAAGTTCATCAGAATTCACAGTGGGAAGGGTGTTCTGTAAGCAGTGTACACTGACTGCCATGCTGGAAGTCAAGCTCTGCATTATTTGGAATACATCAGATTAGTGTTTGACAATATGTTACCCCAGTTATAGTAGGAGGGAAAAGGATTAAAAAGCCCAGGAATTTCTGGGTCAGAACAACTCATTTGGGCTTCCATAAAAACTACAATGATGCTAAGGGTGCCAGGGTGGCTCAGTCGGTTAAGCGTCTGACTCTTGATCTTGGCCCGGGTCATGGATCTCAGGGTTCATAAGTTCAAGCCCTGCACTGGGCTCTGTGCTGCCAGTGTGGAGCCTGCTTGGGATTCTTTCTGTTTATCTCTCTGCCCCTCTCTTGCTTGTGTGCACATGCATGAATATGCACTCTCTTTCTCTCTCAAAAATAAGTGAATAGGAATTAAAAAAACCCATAATGATTCTAAATTTTTTTTTTTTTTTTTTTTTTTTTTTTTTTTTTTTTGCTCCTGGAGTAGAAAGAACATGGAGTATTAAGCTTGATGGATCTGATTTAAATTCCAGTTCTAACATTTACTAGCAGTGTGACCTCATGAAAATGAGTTAATCTGTGCTTTAGTTTCTTCATCTGTAAAGTCAGATAATGATACATAACTCTGGATTGTACAGGGTTATCCGAAGCAATGTCTATGAAATGCATACGGTACACTGCGTGGTACACAGGCAGTCTTCCACAGAGTTTTACCCTTTCTCTTCCCTTCATAATTCAGCTATCCAGTAAGTTCATGGCGCCGACAGAGTTTGGCATTTGCTAGCCCATTATCCAGAGTATCCCAGCATGCATGGAAAGAAAACAGCTCGGCCAGAATGACTGTCTTTGTAGGGAGAGTGTCGGTGTGTGTGTAGGGCTGGCTCTCCGCCCAGGATGCAGGGGTCAGTGGGGCTGCTGCCAGCCGTCTGCAGTGTTAGCCAGGGAAATCAACTCACAGCCCTCCTGGCACCTACTGCTGGACTTGGGTAAACATAATTATAGCCTTTAAAAAGAAAAGAGGGAAAGCAACCAAGATCCCCGCTCACCATGTAAACAGGATGTCCACTGAATGGCTGCCGTGGAGATGTTTATGTTCTGTTCAGGGGGCAATTGACAAAAGGCCTCAGGGAGCCTTTACTGCTGCCTGGGTCAATGGTCAGCCTGCAGTGGTGATGGTGATGGTGGCTGGGTTCTTCCCTGATCTGTCTGCGTTGCCAACGCTGAGCTTCAATTGAGAGCTCCAGGGCTGTACTCTTTGGAACCAAGATGCTGTCCTTAGAGATTCTGGGTCTGGTTATCAGCTCAAGGCCCTTTTATACACAGATAGGGACATTCTGATGTCCAGTGTTCAGTTTCCAGTGTATGACCTGGAGGCTGGCTGCTTCAGCCTCTATGTAATAATAATCATCTTAATGATAGCTACCATTTACTCAAAGCAAGGCAGCTGGCCAAATACTTGGCATGGATGGTCTCATTTAACCTTCATGATAACCCTTTGTGGTGGTTTTATTGTCTTCACTCTACACCATAAGAGGCTCTGCAAGGGTAACCATTTGGATTTGAAGTCAGATTAGATTCTCAAACCTGTGCTTAAATAGTAAGCTAGGTGAAGGCAGGGACCATCTGTCAAGTTCACCACTATCTCTAGGGTCCAGCATAGTGTCTGAGGAAAATTTGTTGGGTGAATGATTAAAAAAAAAAGTTCCACCCAAATGCTCTTCTCCTCTGACTTTCTGGGGAGCACATTTTCCCCCAGTTGCGAGAGTGTGTTGCACGACTTATTCCACATGCCTCTGTTCTGTCCCGGCAACTTGGGCACTCACCGGTCAGTGCTGACTGCTGTTGGGTCTTGGGTATGGGCTGAGGCACCGAGGCAGTGACTAATTGGCCAAGTGTCTCACCAAGAAGACAAGCTCTGCTTTGGCCCAGTCTTCTCTGGCGTTGTACGCAAGGAAGGCATCTCTTGAGCCTGCTCCTAAGGCAGTAGAAACAGTGAAAGCAGATGCTTGTCTCAGTTGGTGTGTGATCTCTGGAGAGGGGTTTTGCTGTCCCTCTTCCAGGACATGGGTGGGTTGAGATGGAGTTGTGAAGATAGGCTGAGCAGATTTCCCAGGAATGCCAGGACATGGTCCCTTTCTACCTTTATAATCCCAAATGGAACTGGTGGAGACCCAAGAGCCCTTTAGTCTTCTAATTTTTTTCTTTTAAAATTATTTATTATTATTATTATCATCAAAGCATGATTAACGTGCAGTGTTCTATTAATTTTAGGTTTACAATATAATGATTCAACAATTCTATACATTGTTCAGTGTTCATCATGATAAATGTGCCCTTACTCCCTCCCCTTTAATTCACCCATCTCCCCATCCACCTCCCCTTTGACAACCACCAGTTTGTTCTCTGTATTTAAGAGTCTTATTTTGTTTGTTTGTCCATCTTTTCTTTGTTCATTTTTTAAAATTTCTTAATTCCACATATAAATGAAATCATATGGTATTTGTCTTTCTTTGATTTATTTCTCTGACTTATTTCACTTAGCATTTGACCCTCTAGGCCCATCTAATTTTTACATAGAAGGAAAGGGACATGCTTGTTCTGCTGGATGGATTAGGACATCAAAATACTCTGTTCCAGAAGACAGCATAGCATTTATCCTAAATCTGAACTTTTAGATTAGAGGGAGATGCAACCTTCTTCATTTCTATTCAGGTGTCCTTCTGAGGAGGCCCATGGGTGGTAGCAGGAACTCTCCCTAAAACTGATCATTTTCCTGCCTGGAGCTGAGGCCATGGTTACCTCAGTATTGTTAGCAAAGTACCGTCAATGCAGGTAGTTGCTTTAAAATGGCCTAAGTTGTCTGAAAATCTCTGGAAAAGAAATGCATGTCAAAGATTGCCCAAACTGATATCATTTGGGTGTTGGTAAAATGCTGGAAATTATGAACCCTTGTGCTGTATGTGTGTGTGTTCAGTGTTGGTGGTGGAATTTTTTTTTTTTTAATGCTTTAGCCATCATGCTCTCATTTATGGAAGCCAATGTCACAGATTCCAAACCCATCAGTCGATGATGTGTCCTGTCAGGATACATCAGACCTACAGATAGACTTGGGGTTTCTGGGAGCAGTCTGGGATCAAAGGTATCATTCAATATCCTTCTCAGTGGTCTCTTTTCCTTATGTTCATTCTTTTCCGCCTTCCACCATCCTGCTGCCGCCGCTCATCATTCAGCCCCCCATGTCCATTCTAGGCTTCCATCACAGTGGCTTCCCACATAGGGCATAGCAGCATGAAGCAGGTCATTCTGTCCATCTCCTCTGGCCTCCCAGTGTCTAAACTCTTTATTTATCTTGTTTTATGAAGAGAGATCCTATACTTGTTCCTGTCACAATATTTGGAATACACCGGGAGGAAATATTCTGGACCTCTAACCATTTCTTTTGCCTACATTTCTGATACAGACCTCACTGGCCTTCCCACATCCAATCTGCTTGAGTCAGTGGCTTAATGCTGAGAGCTTAATACTCTTCATATGTTCCTGCTCCCTGGTCTCATGCTTGGTTCTACAATGCACACACATGCACACATGTAAATGTGCAAACACATACCTCCTACCCTCTCTATGCTTAAAGAGTCCCCATTTGGGGATATAACAATCAAGTACCCAGGGGAAAGGATGGGTTATTATCTTTGGATCAGCTCTTGTTAGTTTAATAGCAATATCCAAGGGACAGGAAGATAATGGTCTGTGTTTGGAGAACTCCTCTTTCTTACTTTCAACATATCCCCCATTATTGGATACTTATATCCCATCACATTTCAGAGCTGGTTCCAGCTTTCCAGGTGTGGGTTTGACTGAGCTTCTGCTGAATGTCACACTGGTCAGGCAGTAAGCATCACAGAAGTCCCAGCTGAATCAATAGGATTTAAGCAATAGGCTTGGAATTAGAGATGCAGAAAACATCGGTACTTCTCTTTGGTGCCAGTGGCCTTCCTGCTCTGGAATAAGGCTTATTAGAAGCAAAGTAATTTAGAATAATTTTATATCAAATAAACCTTTATTTGCACAGGTCCCAACAGCCTCGTCACATGTGGAACCCAACTGCCACTGATTTTTTATTATTGCAACTGGAAATTGTGACCCACTACACCCACTGCAACAGCCCGCTCTTTCCTGCCTTCTTGGACTATTGCAACCTACCCATGTGTGTGACCAGGAAAGGCTACACTTTTTCCCTCTGCTTTCCCTCTTTCCTGTAGTCTCCACATGGCCAGTGCTGCTACTGTGTCCATCTGGGTGGCTGTGCTCCAGCTCTAATGCCCTTCTCTGTGATGGGGCTGTTGCATCTCTAGGGTTCCTGTTATGCTAGATGGCTCCAGAAAGCACCACACTCCTCCCATTGAGATTGACCACGAGTGACAGTTCTTTCCAAAGCAAAGTGGAAATCAAAGTGTCTCCCAAAGTGGCAGGTCTTTCAAACAACCTTAGAGCCGAAATATTACTAGTTTGCTAGAGGCCTGGAGGAAGAACCCTTAAACACAGAATTAGTTCAGGTTCAGGAAGTGAGGCAGGATTGTTCAAGTGTCTGGAGTCTGGGGCTCTGATTGTCAGCCCTAGAGTTTGCTTTTCCTTGCTCTCTGGGAGCCAGGGGCCCTTGTACAGTAGGAACTTTCCTTGGTGGTCTTCCTGGACACTCCATGTGCCCACACATGTATACAAAACTCCCAATGAGCAGCGTTTTCATTCACATGAAGACCTGTTGAGACCTGTGCAGTTTTTCGAGGCTAGACTCAGAATTACTGCATTTTTTTTTTTGAAAAATAAAGATATTGGCTGTAACTACAGCTAATGTCTGAGAGGCAGGAATTGTTTATTTTTTTTAATGCTTTTCTGTGTTTTCTAATTTAAAAACCAAGGACAAAGTAAGACTCCAAGAGTCCAGCAGATGTTTACTGTTAAACCTAAAAACATTTCTCAATCCCACTTACTGTCACTTTTCTCGCTTAACAGTCTGTATAGTGAGAGTCATGTTTTCCAAGACCCTAACATGTCTTACAATTTTCCCTTTTGGTTATTGCTTAAATAAACACCCAGATGTGCTATTTTACAGATCATAAGATGTATCAAATGTGGTCCTTTCATTCTCTGTATCCCACATGGTGTCTTGGCCCCTGGCTTTCAGAGCTGAGCTCAAGTTCTGTGTCAAGCTGAGAGCTATGGCAGACATTGCTCTCGGTCTGTCTCAGCTGGAAGGAGTGACAGTTGTGGTTCACCTCTGGGAGACCATGCCAGCAGAGCTGGCCTCTCCTGGGCCTGCTGTGGAAGTAGGTAGAGGGGAAGTAACTGCCATGCCTTCATTTGGCTCAGTCAATGGAAGAACAAACATGATAATTAAATAGATGCTTTTGACCAATAGGTATGGTAAAGAGTCTTGGAAACTGTGGGAAGCAAGGGAAAAAGGGCTAAAGATGTAGAAAGAGCTTGACAACGGATTCAAATTCATTAGGGTTGCTGGTAGAGACTATTAATGATTCCAAGTGTTTCTTTGAATGAGAGAATCATGGGGCTCTTTTAAATTGAGTGTCTCTTTGTAAAACAAAAAAGGGTGTGTGGAGGGGAATTAGCATATTCCCAAAAAATATAAATTGCGTTTTGGCAGAAAACCTATTTCTTCTTGCCATCAGAAAGTCATGCGAGTCTCAGGAATGGCAAACATCTGTTTGAAGGTCATCTGACTTTGGCATGGCAGGGAGCTCAGAAGAAAGGACGGTGGGATTTGATGTGTAGTTTTCATTCAAGATAGCAAGTGCTGTGGGTAGCAGGTAGCCAGGTATTAAGAATGGAGCAGAGGCGCCTGGGTGGCTCAGTCAGTTGAGTATCCTGCTCTTGATTTCAGCTCAGGTCATGATCCCAGGGTTGTGGAATTGAGCCCTGCATCAAGATTAAGACTCTCTCTCTTTCTCTCTCTCCCTCTGCCCCTCTCCCCTGCTGGAGTGCTCTCTCTCCCTCTCCCTCCCTGTCTCTCTCTCCCTCTCTCTCTCTCTCTCTCAAATAAAAACAAACAATCAATAGCAGAGCACCTATTCAACAAGTATTTACTGAGTATCCACCTCATGCTGGGGATTCACAGTTACTAGGACACATCAAGACCCAAATAGTTTATTCTATCACACAGATGTTAGGATCAAAGTTCACAGTACGTTGTCATGAATATACTGTGCTTTTACTGTGGTTCTTTCTTGTGCAGCTTAGAATTCAGTGGGCAATTACAATGCACGTAATATAGACCAGTAGAAGAGGCTAAGCCTAGTTCACTTTCATGCCTATGAACTGAATAGCTGGTCATTTTTTCCTTGTAACCATTTGCTTTTTAAAACATTGACAGGTTAGGGGTGCCTGGGTGGCTCAGTCGGTTGAGCGTCCAACTTTGGCTCAGGTCATGATCTTACTGTTCCCGAGTTTGAGCCCCACGTCGGGCTCTGTGCTGACAGCTCAGAGCCTAAAGCCTGTTTCAGATTCTGTGTCTCCCTCTCTGTCTCTGCCCCTCCCCCACTCATACTCTGTCTCTCTCTCAAAAATAAAGATTAAAAAATATTTTTTAAAACATCAGCAGGTAATGTTGATATTAAAATTATAAAAATAGTTTGAGATTCATGAATGCAAGTTTGCTCTTGTCAATTTTGTGCCAGATATATTAAAAAACATTTGGGGCACCTGGGTAGCTCAGCTGGTTGAGCATCTGACTTTGGCTCAGTTCATGATTTCACGGTCCGTGAGTTCAAGCCCTGCATGGGGCTCTGTGCTATCAGTTCAGAGCCTGGAGCCTGCTTCAGATTCTGTGTTTCCCTCTCTCTCTGCCACTCCCCCCACTCACGCTCTGTCTCTCAAAAAACGAATAAACATTAAAAAAAATTATTCATTTTTTGAGAGACAGACAGAGACAGAGAAAGACAGAGATGGAGCATGAGTAGGGGAGGGGCAGAGAGAGAGAGACACGCACAGAATCCAAAGCAGGCTCCAGGCTCTGAGCTGTCAGCACAGAACCCGACGTGGGGCTAGAACTCACAAACTGTAAGATCATGGCCCGAGCCTAAGTCGACACTTAACCAACTTAGCCACCCAGGCACCCCAAGTGCCAGATATTTTTTAGAATTCCTAATTTTTCTCACATTATGTAGGTAAAATGGTATGTATATTATGTTATACTGCTAGTGGGTACTAGGGCAGTATCTGTTAATTAAACATTTTAATATCTCTGCCATTAAATGAATATGTATGAGTATAGAAATTAATTGTGATAAATAAAGATCTCAAGTAAACTCACATCATTTTAGGTCAGGCATCCTGCCCAATAAGTTATGAGAAAGATTCAGTTTTCAAAGACTAAAAATTTCACCAAGATATGATGGACTGATAGTGTTGATGAAGATCATTCGCTATGACCCAAAGAGTTTATTTCTTCATAAAGACACAGGAATTAAAGTTCACAAAGTTTGTTGCCATGAATACTGTGCCTTTGCTGTGATGATTTCATCAGATTTACCTAGGAAACAATTTTGACTCTTCCCTACAAACAAGTTTAATTGTAGGAAAAACACTGCTACCACCCACTGAAGATCTTTTGCTATTCGTGTTTGGATTTCTTCCCCCAGGCTTCAAGGCTGGCATTCTATTAGAATCACTCTGCTAGTTGACCTCTTGTGAACTATAAAGTGAAGTAGGAAATGGGATTTCACCAGAGCCACACTAAAGCTTCTGAATTAGAGCCAGGAAGTATTTTATTTGATGCATCATAGATCATAAAGCCAACATCCTGTCCAATGGCCCTAGTAGCATCAGCATGGATGGCTGGATGGAAAACAGGGGCAGGAAGGATGTAAGCATGGGTTGGTGAACAAACCACATTGGCCTTGATTCTGTATCTTGCTCACTCCAAACTTCTTCCCAGCCTATGACCTTTGTACTTTCTGTTCCCTCCTTCTGGAACATACTTCCTTCTGATTTTGGAGAAATGAGCTACTTCTCATCATTGAGGCATTCCTTTCAGTGGCATCTCCTTTGGAGATGACCTTGACCACCCTGTTTAATGTTATGTACCTCTAGTCTCTCTTTATAACATTACCCTATTTTACTTTCTTCAAAGCACATCTATGAAATGACTTTGTTATTTGTTTACTTGTTTACTTGTTAATTATTTTTCTTTCTCATGGAGTAAAGACCTCTCTCACTTGTTGATAAAATCCTTAGTCCCTAGAGCGGTGCCTGGCATATGAAGGGACTCAGTAGATATTTGTTGGAGGCACGAATGTCCCCTGCAATAGTACAAGTTCCCCTGCTTTATAATGCCTCCAACCTCTTCCATCCCAATACCCCAGGGTTCTTTTTTTGACAAATATCCCAGAAAAAAAAATATTGCAAATGTGGGAAACGTGATAGAGCATGAAGTGTGGTAGAATATTAAATTAGTCTCATAAACTGTGAATCATAAATCATGGTTCCATCTGTTCTGTGACAGAGTGAAAACAGCAAAATTTTCCACAAGATAGGAACCAAAAACAAAGGGAAGCCATGAGTTTCAACTCATGAAGAGGCTGTTACTATTATTTTGGATTGTGTCCTCTCTCTTCTGCTCCTCACTAACCACTTTAGTCATGCTATGCCTTTCTGGAATAGACCCAGGAATCTTATTTGTAGCAGACATTGGTTTCTTCCAATCTAAAAGTTTCTGCTCCAAAGCTCCGTGCCTGGCACCTGAAAGCCACAAAATATTTATTGACTATCAGTGGTAAACTCCACTCTTACAGATTTATTCTTCTCAGTCAGTTATGCTATTTTTTTTCTAAAATGGAGATATCCTTTAGAAAAGGTAACCTATAAAAGAAAACTCTTCCATTCAAATCCAAATCAAAATTAATTTGTGTATCACACTGAAAGACTGGAGGAGGTATAGGATTTTTTGAGTGTAGGTTAGTATTTGGGCAGGAGGGGTCTGAATGAGGCATGGTAATGGGCAACACAAGGTCACAGGTTGTCCTGAGAAGGGATGGGACATTTGGAGAGAACAGAGGAATGAAGAGTTCCTAAGACAACTGGTTCACATCACAATTTTGCCTGAGGCTAATATGGTAGGGGAAGCTATTCTGGAAGAATTGATGCCTTCAGAAAATGTCCTATTGGCTGAATGCATAGTGAAGGTCCATTTCAGGACAGATGAAACTAGGAAATTAGGTTAAAATAAATGTCAGTACACAGATGACATTTCTGAAGGCTTCCCGGGAAACTGTAGCAGCAAATGACTCTGGGGAATGGAAATGAGGGGTGGTAGGGTAGTGGATGGGTCTGCAGAGTTTTGCTTTCCTCTTTATAACCTATTGTAAAGTTTTTGTTTTTTTCCCCATGACAATGTATTGGTTTCACAATTATAAAATTTAAAAAAACACTATCTTTTAAAGATTTTACCATTTAAAATGCTAGCTGAATAAAAATGACTATCACAGCAATTGTAATAATAGTAGGGGGATGTCATGACAGGGTTCAAATCAATACAGATGGTCCCCAGCTTACAATGGTTCAACTTGGGATTTTTTGACTTTATGATTGTGCAAAAATCCAAAAGCATTCAGGAGAAATGCTATTTCAAATTTTGAATTTTGATCATTTTCTGGACTAGCGAGATACGGTACAGTAGTCTCTCATGATGCCGGACAGCGCAGCCAGCTGAGGCTCCCTGCTGGTCAGTAGTCATGAGTGTAAACAACCAATTCTGTTTTTCAATAATTACGTAAGATATTCAACACTTTGTTACAAAATATGCTGTGCCTTAGATGATTTTGCCCAACTATAGGCTAACATAAGTGTTTTGAACACGTGTAAGGTAGGCTAGGCTAAGCCGTGATGTTTGGTAGGTTATTTATATTAAATGCATTTTTGAGACTCAGCAATTGCACTGCTAGGTATTTATCTAAGGGATACAGGTGTGCTGTTTTGAAGGGACATGTGCACCCCAATGTTTATAGCAGTGCTATCAACAACAGCCAAAGTGTGGAAAGAGTCCAAATGTCCATCAATGGATGAATGGATAAAGAAGATGTGATACACACACACACACACATACACACACACACACACACACACACATACACACACAATGATGACTTGGCAATCAAAAACAATGAAATCTGCCATTTGCAACTACATGGATGGGACTAGACAGTATTTTGCTAAGTGAAATTAGTCAGAGAAAGACAAATATCATATGACTTCACTAATATGAGGACTTTAAGACACAAAACAGATAAACGTAAGGGAAGGGAAGCAACAATAATATAAAAACAGGAAAGGGGACAAAAACATAAGAGACTCAATTAAATATGGAGAACAAACAAAGGGTTACTTGGAGGGGTTGTGGGGAGGGATGGGCTAAATGGGTAAGGGGCATTAAGGAATCTACTTCTGAAATCATTGTTGCAGTATATGCTAACTAATTTGGATGTAAATTAAAAAAATAAAAATTTTTTAAAAGTGCATTTTGACTTAACAAGACTTCCAATTTATGATGGATTTATTGGGACCTAATCACATTGTAAGGTGAGGGAGATCTGTACATTGACATAAGCAGGAAAACCTTACACTTACAAAACACTGTTATTCGTATATATTTTCTAGTCTTCTGTGTAGAACATTGTTCAACGCTTTAAGATGTAAAAGCAGCTCCAGAAACTGACCCAGCAATGGTTCTAGAATGCAGACCTTCGGACGTAAGCTTCTCTGACATACTGCCCCCTACTGTACACATTCTACTCTCCTTATGACTCAGAATCCTTTTCTCTCCCTCTCTCATTACCAATTTAGACTGCTGCCTCTCTGAGGATTTCAAATCCCACAAGAGAATTGACTATCACTGTAGAGTATTCAGGGTAGGAATGGTTTCCCAGGCTTCTTTACTAGTCTTGTATCTTTACCATTAAATGCAATCACCTGAGGGTATGTGCAAATGTACCTGATATTTTCAACCTGAAAGTTTCCAACATATACCTTTTGCACTTAAACAAAATCCAAATTACTTCCTTACATTGAGACCACACTGAATAGATTTTCAAGCTCTCATGCAGTCCCAGTTTGTCTTCAGCAGAGAGAGAGGGACTTTGCTGTGACATTCCCTTCCTATAATGAAGTCATAATTACACATAGAAGAAGAGAGTTTGCACTATAGGGATGAAGGTATTATGATCCATAGCTGTTGGGGAGTGTAAGTTTTTGCAACTATCATCTGCTTCTGAAATAGCATATCTTGTTTAGTCTAGAAGATGCCAAGCGAGCAGGGCACCAGGATTTTACGTAAGCATTAGTTAAACACTTGATAATTGTGGTTTGTGTAAGAGAAGAATTGTGTAGAGTTGCAGTGATATTAGAGCTGCATCAAACAGTTTTGGGGATTCCTTTTCCTTTCCTTTTTTAAAACATTTTTTTTAATTTTGGGGAGAGTGCAAGTTGGGGAGGGGCACAGAGAGGGGACAGAGGATCCGAACTGAGCTCTGCACTGACAGTCTGACAGTAGTGAGCCAGATGTGGGCCCCAGCTCACACACTGCGAGATCATGACCTGAGCTGAAGTCGGCTGCTCAGCCTCAACTGACTGAGCCACCCAGGTGCCCCTCCTTTTCATTTTCTACTGTCTTCATTTAGAAAGCGTGGGAGACGCTCAATTGGGAAAACTGTAGGTGCAACCTAATTTGGAGCAGTGTGGAGATTGTTGAAGCTCTGTGGTTTCTTTCAGCATGGATGCAAATTAACATTTGTCTGATTTCTCCATAATTTCAATAAATTACAGCCCCTCCCCTGGCCTTACGATAATAAGTTGTTTCCGAAAAACTCCTTGCAGTCAGACTTCTTATAGGTAAAAAAATGGAATGTTCATTGAAATGATTAATGCATAGTTACTTAAAAAATTTATGAAGTCTATGTATATATGTAATTGAAGCCAGGGAGAGAAATCTATCTGTCTACCAAACACATGTTGGCCCCTTTCACAGAGGAAGCATATTCTCTGACAGGCAATGTGGAAGGGAAAGTGTTCAGAGAGCCTAGACAGAAGCTACCTTCCCCAGCCCCTTTGTCTCATGTGTGCCCACATGACTGCTTCTTGCAAATAAAAGTGAGCCAGTATTCCAGTCATGGAATGAATACATCACAGGGATAAAAAGTACAGCATAAGGAATATGTCAATAGTATCATACTAGCATATGGTGACAGATGGTAGATACATTTGCAGTGAACACAGCACAACATATAGAGTTGTCAAATCACTTTGTTGTATACCTGAAAATAATGTAATATTGTGTGTCAACTATACTTCAATAAAATAAATAAGTAAATAAAAAATTGATATTCCCACTAAAAAAATAAGCGAGCCAGTATGTGTCACTTCTGAGCTGGGGTTTTAAGAAGCAAATGTGCATTTTCCAATGTACTTTCTCCAGGATTCCAGTGGGTGCAGAGTACACTGAGGTTTCAGGGGCTAATGGAGACAGAAGAAGCCTGGCTTCCTGAATCACTATGTAGAAAGAAGCCTCCTGTCGACCAAGAACACCTACACTGGACTATTGCAGATCAAGTAAAAAATGTGTACAAAGACATTGACATTTGCAGTTTATTTATTCTCTAGCATAAGGATCGGGAAACTTTTTCTGTAAAGAGTTGGATAGTAAAATTTTAGGCTTTGTGGGACACATATGGTCCCTCATGTTCTTCCTTTTTTTTTTTTTTTGCCAAAAATGTTATTTATTTTTTTCAGCTTTATTGAAGTATAATTGACAAGTACAATTATAAAATATTTAAAGTGTCCAACATGATGATTTGACATGTGTGTATCTTTTATTTTTTTGCAACCCTTTCAAGATGTAAAAATCATTCTTAGTTCACAGGCTGTACAAAAACAGTGGCAGGTTTAACAACCTTTTAATACAAAGCAAAACAATAATCAAAACCCCACACAACACAACAGTGTAAATGGCGCATGAGATAGTACTACTATTAGCCAGCAAACCGTGAAGACTAGAGAAGACCGTTAGGCCACCTGGGCTAAACTTTGCACTGTGAGGATGGCTGCATGTGGCTCTCTTGTGGCGTCCAGGTGCTCCCAAGGCACACAAAGTCCTAACTGTTCTCATAAAGGCAAAGAATGCCACCACATCAAACTACTAAAAAGGTAAAATTTTATAAGTCTATTAAGACTTATATAGTCAGGATGTGACTGTGTAGTGGCTTCCTCACCCACCTTCTCCCTTCGTCAGCACATGGTACTTTTTATACCACTCTTGGTACCTGGTTCACGGCTAGATCCAACTGGAGTCTTCAAACATAGATCAGACCAACTAACACATCTTGAAGCTCCACGCGGGAAGATCCCAAGACAGCTTCTCTATTTCCCTGCACCCTCGCCCTCACAGCCCTTCCCGTAGTTGCCAGGACTCCCAGTTGGGAGGGTGGCACTGCCAGTCCCCATGCCATCTGTTCCACCCAGGCCCTCAACCCATTCTGCACAGAACCCAAGACCACTCAAAACCTTATGGAAAGTCATTGCCCAACACTAGGATGAATCAATCTATGACAGACTCCTCTGCAGCAACTACGATGAAGATTTCAAAGAATTTATAATGGTGTGAGAAAAGCTTGTGAGTGAATATTAAATGAGAAGAGAATGGAAAATTATGTATTCAATACGATCCCAACTGTCTAAAAACAGACTTGCAGGAAATACACCAAAATGTTAACATCGGGGTTCCTGGTTGTTTTGCACTTACTGAGCCTGGGTGGCTCAGTCCATTAAGCCTCAACTCTTGATCTCGAGTCAGGTCATGATCTGGTGGTTAGTGAGATCCAGCTCTGGTCAGGCTCTGCACTGATAGTACAGAACCTGCTTGGGATTCTTCTCTCTCCTCTCTCTGTCCCTCTTGTGCTCTCTCTAAAAATGTTCTGTTCTCTGTTTTTTGAAAATATGTACAAATGAGCCTGTGTTATTTTTTAAGTGACCAAGAAACTTAAAGGTGGTCCCGTCTACAAAGTCTTTGGAGAGCTCTGCCATACTGAGTTCCCAGCCTGAGTCCTGTGCTCTGAGAGTCTCCACTTGGAAAGGCTCTTCAGGGACCCTACAGATCATGTCCAGAATAGGAGCAGGAAAGGAAAGGGAAGTGAAGGGCGTAGTTCTGAATGTGAATCAACATCAGGTTTGAACCAGGGGCAACCTGGAGAGCCAGAGCACCCCGTTTGGTGAGCTCCATTGCTTCCTTGCCTGCAGGCATTCAACTCGTTTCAGACCCCAGTGTCTTCTCTCAACAGCCCTTATGCACTCTGGGTGTTCTCCGTCACCCCCTTTACTTCCTGAACCCTGGCACCAGGAGCAGAGCAAGCAATAAAGGCTTTCCGGCCAAGGCTGTACCTACTCTCATTTTCATTCTCTCACTTCCCTATGGGGGTCAGGGCAGAAGCCTTCCCACGCTCTGTTCTTAAGCCTCCACCCCTGCAGTCCAGACTCTTCCTGCTGCCTCTCATCTTCCTTGCGTGACCACTCTGGAGCTGTGCTGCAGCTATCCCCCACACATTATCATTTCGTCCGTTGTGCACATGCGCGCACACGTACCCATATGCTCCCTGGAACATGCATTGGTACTCTGCTAGCATGTGGTTAGGCATAGCATGAGTTCATTCCGCCAGCAAGCGATTCCCCTCTGCTTAATGCCAGGCATTACTCTAGGTGCTGTGGTGCGCAAAAAACGAGATAGAAAAGGTCCCTTTCCTCTTGGAGCAGACTTTCTACTGGGGAGATGGACAGGAAGCAAATACATATACACTGTAATGTACAGTAGTGGTAAGTGCTATAAAGAAAACTAAGGGCGAGGAAGGGACTAGTGACTTAGGGTGGAAGGTGCCTTTAGATAGACCGGTTGGAGGCAGCTGGTTTGTGGAAGCTCCATTTTAGCAAAGGCGTTGATGAAGCGAAGGAAAGGGCTATGTGAAGTGTGGGAACAAGGGATGTGGCTGAGGGGCCATAAGTGCAAAGGCCCTGAATCAGCAACAAGCTTGATTCCTGCCCTCAAGTTCCTCCCATTCCAGTGAAAGAGGCAATAGCAATAATCAGGCAATAGCAATATCGCGGGATAGACCTTTGTCAGTATTTATAGCCGTCTGGTCTTTATGGCATTTAAAAATGTATGTTACCTATTGTCTGTGCTCTCCAGGAGGGCAGAGCTGTTTGCATTGTTTCCTGCAGTATGGCCAGGACGGAAACAGCTACAGGCACGTAGTAGGTGTTCAATACTGTTTAAATGGAAAAAATAATCCCACATGGTCCCTCTGCTCCCAGTTCTCCTTCCTAGAGGTGACCACTGTTATTAGGCCCTAGGAGAAGCTGTTATTTGAACAGACCACCATTGAACTTCCACTTGGGGCATGACAGGTAAGACTCTGAGCTGCCAGGAGGTAGAGGGAGCAGCCTGCTGGCAGTCATGTGGGCTACAGTAGACACGGGTCCTCTGAGGCTCATAAGACCTGGCTGCCCTTCCCGATCCTGGAGCAAAGGGGGAATGAGGAGACTCTGGCCAAACCCTGGGTCCTCATTCAGGCTTTTATGGGGACTTGGTACTTAGGAGAAGTACCCACCTGCCGCCCCCCACAGTGAGGCCACTTCATACAGCTCATTGGTGCATCTCAACCCAGGGGATCTGGGAGCAGATGTTCTTTCTGTATGTGAATGTGTAAGCCAGAGCTGCACACAGTCATGGATGCTGCAACTGTTGGGAGCCTTTGCTCTTGCAGTGAACTTGATGTACAACCCTTGAGCAGGACCCTGCCTGGGGGTCCCCGGGCTGGGTGACAGGAACTTAGTTCCCATCTCAGAAGAGACTTCTCAGAAAGTATCAAATCCATGTAGAGTATCTGGGAAGTCAAAATGAATATTTTCATCATTATTTCCTTCATAGAAAAGGTAAGACTATCCCTAAAATTTATACTTGGGGCAATTTACAATTTATAAGTATTAGGAAGGGAAGAAATTAATAATTACTGAATATCCATTATTCTTGATAGATTAATTAGAAAACTATCATCCAGAATGTGCTCAAGACCACACAGCTAGTAAGCGGGTGGTTAATTAGTTTTAGAAAATTAGAGCAAGATTCCTTGCCTCACAGCAAATCTCCCAAAAAGCAGTCTTATTCTGATGCCAGGTCACCAGTCAGGTTTCATTCTGTCTCTTTAGATATCTTGGGTCAAGTCACTACATCTTTAGATTCCACATACCTACATAAAGCCTAACACATCATATACACAATAAATTCTTGTTAAGAAACAGAGGAAAAAACTTAAGTCACTAATACTTTGTATGAACTAGAATTATTCTATTGATTATTTTTACTTCATATGCTATTAGTGAATAGCACATTCATTAATTATAGCAGTAACACCAACTTTTCCATCTAAGTTAATGGCCACTGAATTCTTCCATTTGCTTGGTCTCAAATCCTTGGAGTCACCTGAGATCCTTCTCCTCTCACATGGTACATTCAAAATGCCATTAAATCCTGTTGGTTCTCCTTTCAAGAGATGTCCCAATATGACTAACTCTCACCATCTCCCCTGCTACCACTCTGGTGCAAGCTACCTGTCTGGATCACTGCACTAGCTTCCTAACTGGCCTCTGGACTTCTGCCCTTGCTCCCTCCAGTGTATTCCCCAAACACCAATGAGAGTGAATCTTATAAAAACATGTCAGATCACATGACTTCCACATGATCTGTGAAACAGAAAAATGAAGGGCATCAAAAAACCAAAAGTGGGTTCACTGAAACAATTGATACAATTTATATACCTTTAACAATACTGATCAAAAGAGAGAACACACAAATTATCGGTGTGAGGAGTGACAGAGGGGGCATTATTAGAGATCCTACAGACATTAAATAACAAGGGAATATCATAGTAAATCTATATGCCAATGAATTCAAGGACTTGGATGAAGTGAACAAACCCCTTGAAAAACATGCACTAACAAATCTGACCAAAAGAGAACATTTCTAAGCCCTTTATCTCTTAAGGAAATTATCAAAATGAGAAACCTTCCACAAAGAAAATCTCAGGTGCAGATGACTTCACAGGTGAATTCTCCCAAACAATTAAGGAAGAAATAATGCTGACTTTACACAAACATGATCAATATTAGCTGTTGTTATTATTACCATGAGTATGGTTTTCCTGTCTCCTACCTCATTTTTTGCATCTATCTTAAAGAGGACACAACTTTTCATAGTCCTCTAGAAAGACTCTCAATTCAATGGGAGGTTACTTTACAAAGACTTCCTCTCCTGTGTTCCTTTGACCCAGAATGGTATGTGGTGTTCGCAAAATGCTCTACATTGTTAACTCCTCTGACTTAAATAGTTTTTAACCTTTTACACAAAACTAGTTATTTCTCTAGGACTTGAGAAGAAGGTCTGCCAAGCAGTGTGATCAAAAATTTTTCAGGATTCTATCATGCCTGGTTTTCTGTTGATCTCTCTGTCTTTTAAAATGTTTTTATTTATTTTTGAGAGAGGGTGAGCGGGGGAGGGACAGAGAGAGAGGGAGAAAGAGATCTGAAGCAGGCTCTGATGTGGGGCTTGAACTCACAAAAAATGAGATCATGACCTGAGCTGAAGTCAGATGCTTAGCTAACTGAGCCACCCAGGCACCCCTATGTTGATCTCTCTCTCTCTCTTTTTAAGTTTATTTATTTATTTTGAAAGAGAGAGAGAGCATGAGAGCAAGTGTTGTAGAGGCAGAGAGAGGCAGAGGGAGAGGGAGAGAATTCTGAGCAAACTCCATGTTGTCAGCGCAGAGCTCAATCTCACGAAACATGAGATCATGACATTAGCCGAAATCAAGAGTCAGATGCTTAACTGACTGAGCCACCCAGGATCCCCTATGTCGATCTCTTAATAACAACTAAAGTTTTGTTTAGTTGTTTCTTCAATTCCTTTGTATAATCCCTTTCTGGAGAATGAAAAAGAATTGTTCAGATCAAGTATTCCCTGCCTTAATTTGGTTTCACATAATGGGACTGAGATCAAAATTTGTCGAGTAAATGGAAGGGTTGTGGGCAATCACAATAATGGCTAGAGGAAGCTTTCCTTTTTTTACTCTCCTTCCTCTGAGATACTAAGGGCCAGTTAGACTAAATCCTTAGAAGCATTCTTTATTGCTGTTGTTTGATGTAGTTCCAGCCACATCAAACATGGGAGGCCTCCAAACTTCTCTGAGAGTTAAAATGACTGAGGTGGCATTTTTCAGAGACCCAGGGAAACTGGTAGTATGAACTGAAGAGAAGTCATGGTGAGAGTGTCTGAGTGGGGTTGAGGGCCCTGCACTCTGGATACCTCTTCTTCCCACCATCCTGGTTTCTTTACTCATCTTCCTCAGCAGCAGAAAGCTGCCTATTTTAGACTTCAGAATGTCTGGCCTCAGCAAAGAACAGTTTTCTGATGGACTATGATATTTCACTATATTAGCGAAGCTGCTGTAGCAGAGAGACTCTAATGAGACAGAAGTTGATATTTCTCTCCTGTAACAGTCAAGAGGTAGCTTGGCAATCCATGGGAAGTAGGTGGCTCTGCTCCATGGGGTCATCCTTTATCTTCTTTCTCCACTATTTCCCAAAGCATGGGTCTTGACCTTAGATCCATGGACCCTTGGGAGGCCACGGATAGAATTTTTCTTTCACTTTTGAATGCAGGTAACAAACAACAATGATATCAGCAGGACCTATGACTTTGCTACCAATAGAAATAACAGATAATTTTATATCATACTTATTTGTTGCAAATATCTTTTAATAATGTCACACTGTATCACTACTCATAGTATGCCTGCCTCTAGGGCTTGCTATTTGATGGGTTCATAAACACATACATATTATATTAAAACTTTTAAACATAATTTTGAAAAGTATATTTTAGTATATTTTCCTTTTTAACCTTGTGTATTTTATTTTATGCATTTATTAACATCATTCTAAGAAGGGCTACCTAGATTTTACCAGATTGCCTACGAGGTCCATGACACAAAACAGATCGAAGTCTCTATTCTGGGATGTTTCTCTTGTCCTCATGGTAGAATCTTGCTTCTCTGCTCCATATCATTCCATTCTACTTAGAAGGAAGGGAGAAAGAGCAAGTGGTTTCCTTATAAGTGTTTTCCTTATAAGAAGATGACCCAGAAGTTGCAAACATCCCTTCTGCTCATCTTATGCTGGTGATGATAATGGTCAAATGATCACACCTAGCTGCAAGAAATACTGAGATTGTAGTGTCTAACTTGGGGCCAAGAGTGTTGCTAAATAGGGTGGTGGTGGTAGGTGCTCTAGCACTAAAAGGAAGAGAGGAGAATATACATGGGATGACAGCCAACAGTCTCTACCACTCCCACGTAATTCTACCTGGATTCTGAAATCTGTTTCATCAATGATTCATAAAACGTATGATCTCTCTAAATCTGGGGAGGGGGGCATCAAGTACATTTATAATCATATCTGGAGTATCTACACTGTCTTTCTCTTACAACTTCAGATCACCTTATAGACACTTTCACAAAGAATGGGTCTACAAGATATTTCAGACTGACCATTGCGTTTGTGGGCTCGAAATGCATTGTGAATATAGAATATGCTTCTTCTGCCTTCAAATACAGGTAATTACATTCAATGTGCATGAAAACAGCATGCTCAAGGTTCAATCCATCAGGTTGTGGAAGTCCTTTGTATAGAGTTGAAAGTTTTATTCAAGTTCTGTTTTTTCATATTTTTGAGTAAACATACTTTGAATGTCTACTGTGTTATAGACAAGCAGGGGATTGGGTACATCAAAATTATTAAGAGTTTTCTCACCCTCAAGAAGCTCAGAACCACTTTTTGAGTGTGGGTATGCATGCATGCATGTGTGTGAATATGGGGAGGAGAATGGTGCATGTAAATAAATAAATGATCTTTAAGTGTGATTGTTGCTAAAATAGAGAATAAAGATGTTGTGGATATAGAAAGAAGGTAGAAGGAAATGAATGTCAGGTAAGAAATGGAAGGATAATCTTCAAAGCAGTGGAAGTTATTTTTATTATTACACATCTAAGCAATGAGTCCTCTGTCCCTGATTTGTATCTCTCTTTTTACCCTCTTTTGACTTGGAAGCTGGTATTGACACTTATTTGCCATCATCTTAAAGCATTTTCTACAATCAAAACACAAGGCGACAATATTAATTTTCCTGAATATTTTGTAAGGGATGAGGATAATTGACATTGCACAATTTAATGTTATTCCACTTGAAAGTATTTTACTTTAATGGTATTCTACTTCAAAAAGTCCCTTTAGACCTTCCTCTCTTTCAGCCTCTGCAATGCTGAGGTCAAATAGGGTTTTTTTCTGCTCTTCTGGCATCATCTAGTTTTTCTGCTCTGGTTCCCCTTACGCTGGAATCTATAGCCTCTTCTCCTTGCCCTACAACTGGCCTTTCTTCTGCAGAGTAACTTAGTTCTACTCAGCAACTACAGACCTGTTCACCTACATTCACAGTTCAGTAGTGTCCTTTAAGCATAGCAAAAACTGTTCTTTCACATTGTACTAAGATGATTAATTTTTAAGAATTTATGGCTATGCCCAGAACTGTTTAGAATCTTACTTGCTTCAGTCAGGCAAGTGAAACAAGATGCTATAACACAGTGTTGGGGGAGTAGGGTTGGATGATAAGGTGGCTCATGTTAATGATTTTTTTCACTGTGATTGCCTACATTTGTATAGATCAGTAACTCAGAGTGATATAAGCCTCCAAAGGGACTCTTAAAATTCTGTTTTTTCCCTACTCCTTAATGCAATGCACTTTTTAGGTTCATCTTTTCAGTTTTCCTGGAGACATTAAATATATGCACAATTTGGACATAGAGGAAGAGCATGAATAGAGAGGAGGCGAGAAAGCATTATAGGCTAGAAAAAATGGCAGAAGTAATGCTGGGAGATTGGGGTGGTGGTGCCGGTGGGAACAGAATCGAGTATGTCTTCATCTCATAGCATGCTTCCAGCTCCCTAAAGTTAATATAGCCAAACATTACCTTGGCTCATTTCTGGTTAGGAATGGTAGGATGAGTGTACCTTCTTAGCAGCTATCTCTTGAAAGATGAAGCGCCTGTTATACATCTGACCCCCAGCAGTCACCTCAGAGCCATCATCCCTTCCAGGCTGCATGCTAAGAGACGATGGTCAGACCAAGGGGTACAAGAGATATGTAAGCTTTGAGCAGGATCTATTGAGTCAAAGTGGGACAGTACTTGGTGTGTGTATGTGAATTAAAAAATGGCAAATGAACTGGAGTCAAGGAGAGAAGGAAGGGTGGAGTGAGCAGGTATTTCAGGGATAATAGATACTAAATTCTTCAGGTGTGGTGAGTGGAGAAGGGAAAGAGTGATTGGGTATGCCATTAGTGGATCTCCATCAATTAGTTCACTTAATGTTGTGAGGATGAGCAGATGTAAGTCAAGCCTTCTTAAACAATAGGGTTTTCATTAAAACATGGTTAAGAGAGACTGGCTGGGTTTTAAGTCTGGCTTTAATACTTGTGATCTTGAGTAAATCACTTAATCCTGTCTCAGTTTCTTCATTTCAATGAAATAAATCCATTTAAATTAAATTTAATAATTGTAAAAAGCACATAGAAGAGAGTTTGGCTCCTGGCAGGCTTTCAATAAGCGGTTAACTATTATTTGTTATTATGATGGTGGTAAAGCCAACCTCCCAAACCTATAAAGTCAGTTTACAGAAATCCATCAGGCAAAAGGAAATAATAAGATTTTTTGTTTGCTGTAGTTTGATATACATAGTATTTTAAATCATTATATTCACGGTGTTAACTGTGCTGTTCTCTTCATAAAATTATGTGTGTGCCTATGAATTACAGGATTCTAATTTAAAACTCTGAACTAATTGCATGTGTAGTCACTTTAATTGTACAATAAGCCTACAAAATGTTTAAGTGTAAATTATCATGATGACTAAACACAGAAAATCTGCACTTACCAAAACTTGCACCAAAACTGACTATATAGGCTGGGTAATTCGATAGCCCTGTAAAGAATCCTCACGAGGACCAGGCTACTGCTAATTGGATCTTCTACACTATTTAAATGTTCTCTCAGCTGGAATGCCCAGAAGGCAGTTGGAGATCAGCCTTGTGGCTTTTGAGGGTAACTTACAGTGTGTCAGCACAGGGGTGGGGTGAGTACCATGGGACAGAAATTTCCTAGGCTGCTAGTTAACATACTCTAGTTCTAATACCCTAAATCAATACATGGGGGAGAGAAAAAGAAGTCAAGACTGTAACTGGAGGAAATGAGAGAAAGAAAGGGAAAATGGAAGGAAGAATAATATTCATGAAATGTCTTCTTTGGATCACTTTCTAGGGACTTTCAAATATTATTCTTGCATCAATCCTGTGGGAAAGATCCTTATCTCCGTTTATAAAAGACAGTGTTGGTTGCCTATATAACAACTCTTTCTGTCCCTTTTCTTGCTAATAGCGCTTCAGTTTCTCTTTGAGTGTTTACCTTTCCCCTATGACTTAGGTCCTTCACATGTCCCCCTCTCTCAGCAACTGAAGTAATCACGATAAGTCATTTTTTCCCCATTAGCCTTGATAGGGATTGTTTAGACACAAGCAAGAGATAACATTCCTGTCAATGAAAGGCAATGAGAAGGCAGCTGGGAAGATTCTGGGAAAGATTTTTTATCTTTAAAAGAGGTCCCAGAGGAGACACAGCTTCTTCTGCTGTGGTATGTGGTTGTGTCTGCACAGGATTGAAAGTGCATTCCCACCAACAGTGTAAGAGGGTTCCCCTTTCTCCACATCCTAGCCAACATCTGTTGTTTCCTGTGTTGTTAAGCTCAGCCATTCTGACAGGTGTGAGGTGATATCTCATTGTGGTTTTGATTTGCATTTCCCTGATAATATGTGATGTTGAGAATCTTTTCATGTGTCTGTTAGCCATCTGGATGTCTTCCTTGGAAAAATGTCTGTTCATGTGTTCTGCCCATTTCTTAAATGGATTATTTGTTTTTTGGATGTTGAGTTTGATAAGTTCTTTATAGATTTTGGATACTAACCCTTTATCCAATATGTTATTTGAAAATATCTTCTCCCATTCCACAGGTTGCCTTTTAGTTCTGTTGATTGTTTCCTTCACTGTGCGGAAGTTTTTATCGGGATGAAGTCCAAGTAGTTTAATTTTGCTTTTGTTTCCCTTGCCTCCAGAAACATGACTAGTAAGAAGTTGCTATGGCCGAGGTCAAAGAGGTTGCTGCCTCTGTTCTCCTTTAGGATTTTGATAGTTTCCTGGTCTTTCATAATTTTGAATTTATTTTTGTGTATGATATAAGGTGTTCCAGTTTCTTCTGCATGTTGCTGTCCAGTTTCCCAGCACCATTTGTTGAAGAGACTGGTTGTTTTTTGTTTTTGTTTTTATTTTTGTTTTGCATTGGATATTCTTTCCTGCTTTGTCAAAGATTAGTTGACCATATAGTTGTGGGTCCATTTCTGGGTTTTCTATTTTGTTCCATTGATCTGTGTCTGTTTTTGTGTCAGTACCATACTGTCTTGATCACTACAGCTTTGTAATATAACTTCAGGTCCAGAATTGTGATACCTTCAGCTTCAGTTTTCTTTTTCAGGATTGCTTTGGCTGTTCAAGGTCTTTTCTGGTTCCATGGAAATTTTAGGATTGTTTGTTCCAGCACTGTGAAAAATGCTCATGGTATTTTGATAGGGATTGCATTAAATGTGTAGATTGCTTTGGATAGTATTGACATTTTAACAATATTTGTTCTTCCAATCCATGAGCATGGGATGTTTTCCCATTTCTTTGTGTCATCTTCAATCTCTTTCATAAGTGTTCTATAGTTTTCAGAGTACATACAGATCTTTTACCTGTTTGGTTAGGTTTATTCCTAGGTATCTTATGGTGCAATTGCAAATGGTTGATGCCTTGATTTTTCTTTCTCCTGCTTCATTATTGGTGTATAGACATGCCATAGATTTCTGTACACTGATGTATCCTGTTACTTTACTGAATTCGTATATCAGTTCTAGCAATTTTTTGGTGGAGTTTTTCAGGATTTCTACATAAAGTATCATGTTGTCCACATATAGTGAAAATTTGACCTCTTCCTTGCCAATTTGGATGCCTTTTATTTCTTTTTGTTGTCTGATTGCTGAGTCTATGACTTCCAGTACTATGTTGAATAACAATGATGAGAATGGACATCTCTGTTTTGTTTCTGACCACTGAGGGAAAGCTCTCAGTTTTTCCCCACTGAGGATGATAGTAGCTGTAGGTCTTTCATATATGGCCTTTATGATGTTGAGGTATGTTCCCTTTATCTCTACTTTGTTGAGGTTGGTTTTTTTTTTTTTTTATCAAGAATGGATGCTGTACTTTAGACAAAGATACCCTAACTGATACACCTAACTGATATTTTACATATTATGAGAAAACTGAGGTACAGAAAGGTGAAGAGACTTGCCTGTCATACATGCATAATAAGGAGTAGAGAGAGCTGATTATGCCTCCAAAGTATGGAGATGTGTTTCTTCTAACCAGTTTGTGCACATGTGCGCGCACACACACACACACACACACTCCAATCTGACAATTTCTAACTTTGAGCTGACAATTTAGTCCATTTACACTTACTATAATTACTGATATATTGGGTCTGTTTTTATTGCTTTGATTATTATTTCCCTTTGTTCCACTTTTTCTGTTTCTTTTCAATGCTTTTTACTTAAGAAAATAGACATCTATAACTTCCCCAGCAAGATGAAAAGGCTGCATATGTTTATGCTCTTAAAACCCTCTTCCTGCCTTTCCCCAGTCTGATCTCAATGTTTTGATATTATCTAGAAACTTAATTAGGGGTTATTATATATGCATTTTTTCTTTTTTCTTCAAATGTAACTGTTTTAAATAAGATTCTAGCAAGATATTTATTCATTTATCTTGCTATAAATTTATCTTATAGTTAAAATTCATAATATTTACTCTTTCTGAGGTCAATCAATGGCCTGATGAGCAGCCTAATACTGGTCTCCAGTATATTGAAATTTGGGATATAACACTTTGCTGTGTGTATAGTGGTTGTTTCATTGCAAATTTTAAATTCCTTTTAAAATTTGTGAAATTCAAATCAAGTATTTGTGTAACCTTTGAACTTCTCAGCAGAATATCTTTTTTTTCTTAACTACGATTTTAAAATAAGTTTACTGCTTATAACTCACACACTTATTAATATTTTTCTCTTGTTAAGTATTTCATCGCTAACCTTTCTTCAGTATGAGTCTTAGTGTGACCATTCTTCTGAGACCTTGAATGGCCCAGAATATATTTTATATCATTTGAGTAACAGTAAGTGTTATGATCTTTTCCTCAATATTTAAAAAAATGTTTTCTCATTCTATCATCTATTCATTTTAATCTGTTTTTCATCTTTTCTACCTCTTTTCTCTTTAGGCTGAATTTTAGAGCATTTCTTCACTTCTGTTTTCCAATATATTAATTTCTTCTGTGGCTATGTCTTATATGCTGTTGAAACCATTTATTGAATTTCTAATTTCAATTAGTGCATTTTTCACCTCCAGAAGTTCTGTTTTACTCTATTAAAAATCTACTTACTGCTTAATCACACTATCCAGACTCTCCTCTATTTATTGAAATATATCAAGCATACTTATTCATATTGTGGATGTTATGATTCCAGTATCTGAAGTCATTGAGGATCTGATTCTGCTATTTGTGGTTTCCTTTGGCTTTTGCTAATAGTTCCTTTTTTGTGATTTTTTTTTTTTTTTTTTTGCCTGAGAGCTGTCCAGTTTTCTATACCAGAATTCTCTGAGGCTCTTCCAATGTGAATTTGCATTTGTTTCTATCATATACTTCAGGACCCTAAGAGTCTGGTCTTTTGTCAACTAAATTTCTGAGGTTCTTCAGACCATTCAATTGGTATAAATTTAGGCTCAATTATATACAAAGTCTGGTTTATGGGGATGATTTCTCAAGGAGAATTTCTTTTCTTCTTCACCCCTCCCCCCGCTTCCTCTATTTTGCACCAATGTTGGAAGGCAATTTTCTCTTCAGTACTTTGGCATGAGGCTTATTCTTTATATCTTGTCCTCACACTGAGAGAGCAGGCCTTTGGAAATCTTCACTTTGTGAATAACATCTTCCATTATATGACCTGCCTCGGGAAGGCTGTAGGACTTATTTCCTGTATCCTAAGCCGTATGGGGTTTTGACAATGAATGCTCAAGATCAGATGATTTGGCAAATATTTTCAAGGGAAAAGATGTCTGTGTGCTCTCCTTAACTTTGTTAACTTTGTTTCCCACTTCGCTTTGTTTTGGTCTAAGTATGATTTACTTTCTTGCTAGTTCGTGGGTACTTTAAGATGTTTCCTCCCCCCCCCCCCCCCCAGTTTTTATTTGAGTAACAGCAATGGAAGTTTCGGCAAGATGTTAACATTTCTATTGGTAATATTATTTGAATCTGCTTGTCGAGGGACCCAGAAGATTAGATAATTTACCGCTAAACTTGGATTTAAGCTGTCCTATTCCTGAAAATTGTTAATTACACATAGAATATGCATGTCTTTTGGTTCAAGCATTTGCTCATGTAGAGGCCTGATCTTTGCATTTAATTAAACTGATAGAACTGCAAAGATTTTAGTTGATCTTAGTATAGAGCTGACTAGACCATTTTGTTGGTGCTCCATACATAGTATATTAATCAGGGTTCTCTGGAGAAATAGAACAAGTAGAATATGTATATACATATATATTATAGGAAATTGGCTCACACAATTATGGAGGCTAAGAAGTCTTATGATCTGTGTTTGCAAGCTGGAGACCCAGGAAAGTCAATGTTATAATTCAATCTGAGTCTGAAGGCTTAAAAACCAGGGCAGCCTATAGTGTAGATCCTAGTCTGATAGAGAAGATGTAATGAGATACCCCAACTCAATCAGCGAGGCAGGAAAAATGGAGCAAATGAGGCAAATTCCTCCTTCTTCCACATTTTGTTCTATCCAGGCCCTCATGGGTTGGATAATGCCCACCTCTGGGGAGGACAATCTGCCTTACTGAGTCTACTAATTCAAATGCTAATTTCTGTCCACAACACCCTCATAGGCACACCCAGAAATAATGTTTATTTTGGGCACACTGTGGCCAGCCAAGGTGACACATAAAATTAATCATCACACATGGTGATGTTTAGAACAGGTAGCCCAGACTTCACAAACTGTACCATGGTCTTCTGTGAAAGTCCTTTCCTGGACATGAGAATAAGATGATATCCTTGTGTGTTGGAGGCATTAATTTAGCTAAAAAGGATAATCATTCCTCCGGAATAGAAAAGGAGGTGAATGTTTGACTTGAAGGGTGAAGGTCTCCCCCAACTGTACCCCATTATGATAAGGAAAGAAAGGATTTGGTAGGCAGAAAGGGAGAGGCTAGGGCTTGAAGGTCCCTGGGTGGGGAAAAAACCACATATTTTAAAACATTTCTTCTGGGAATGTCTGACTTAGAGCAAACTCTCTCAGGTGTAAAGTTCCTCTTGAGAATGTGACAGGCACCACCTACTCCCCCCTCAGGTTTCCCTTAGGTATCTGACAAACAAAAGACCTGACTGAAAATAAATAGGCCATGAAATGTATGACCCACAAGGAATGGTATGGCCATAGAGCACCCCTCATACAATGGAAACAAGCCAATCAAAATGGAATGACTAGGTGTTTAGAGTTACCTAGCCAATCAGAGTGGAATCTGAGAAGGAATAAGGGGACCAAAACCCTATAAAACTCTATAGTCATCGGCAGTCACTTTTGAATGCCTGCTCTCTGTATAGAGAGGTTTCATACTATTCTTACTTTCTGATCTTGTACTCTAATAAACTTTTGCCTGCTGCTCATTTTATTTTGTGTCCACTTCTTTATTCTTAGAAGTGGCAAGATAACAAATCTTGGGTACTGAGGTAAAAAAAATCCTGCAACACCATCGGTATTCAGAAGGAGGAGGAATGAGAATAATTGGGGCTTAAACACAGAGAAAAGTAGTAACAGATTTTTAATGCTCAGGGTTTTTGTGTTTGCTTTTGTTTTTAATGTGGACAGCAATAGCCACAATTATTTATACTTTGTTTAATGCTCAATTTATTTAACTTACATGTCTAACAAAAATGTAAAAACATAAATAATAATTTAAAAAATTTTATAAATAAATTTAAATCTACTACAAAATATCAACAATAGTTTTAATTAGTATTTTATTACTGTCATACTGTTATTTCATCTTTTTTAAGATTATTGTTATACTTATTTTTATATCTTCCTTAGGCTTCAGTAATATTATTTTGGGACCATTCTGGAATCTCAGGTATCTTAGCAGAGCCTGAAAGTTAAGCTGTGGGTGCCCGGTGTGCTTTAGAAGGGTTTGTGAATTTGAGTTAGAAAGCACTGCTTATTGATGTTTACTAACCTCTAACTAAATTACACATGATATACCCGAAATTTAGCATTTCCTTAAATTATGAATATAGTGTATCAGCTATTGCTACATAACAATCACAAAAAAGTCTCAATGGCATACATCAACAAGCATTTATTTTTCATGCGTTAATAGGTCATCTGAAATAGCTCTTCTGATCTTAGATCTTACTCATGTTATTAGTGGGTTATCTAATCTAGAGTGATCTTAGCTAGTTGATTCAGCCTTTTGTTTCAGTTTTGTAGACTGGGTAGGCAGTTCTATACCAGTGTCTTTTTTTTTAATGTTTATTTATTTTGAGAGAGAAAGAGAGAACATGAGCAGGGGAGAGGCAAAGAGAGAGGGAGAGAGAGAATCCTAAGCAGGCTCTGCGCTGTCAGCACAGAGGCTGACACAGGGCTCCATCCCATGAACCATGAGATCATGACCTGAGCCAATATTGAGTCAAATGCTTAACTGACTGAGCCATTCAGGTGCCCCTATGCCAAGTGTCTGTTATGGTTTTGGAGGTTGCACTAAGGGCAATGAAAACATATGAGGCTTCTTATGACTTAGGCTCAGAATCAGTATACAATCACTTCTGCCTACATTACTTTGGCTAAAGTAAGCCACATGGCTGAGTCCAAAGCCTGGAGTGAGAAAGCACATTCTGCATTTTGTAAGAGTAATTGCAAGGTCACAAAGAAAAAATGTGAATACAGAAGGGATGAAATGTTTAGGTCTAGTAATTCACTACCACAGGAACAAACCTCAGAAGTTTGGGCTCTATCAATGGTTTTTTCACCAATAAAAATCAGATATTTTGATATCACATTATTGTTTTAGAGATCTCTAAATATTTTTTAAATATTTTAATGTTTTTATCTATTTTTGAGAGAGAGAGAGAGAGAGCACGAGCAGGGGAGGGGCAGAGAGAGGGAGACAGAATCTGAAGCAAGATTCAGGCTTCGAGCCATCAGCACAGAGCCCGCCGATGTGGGGCCTAAACCCACAAACCACAAGATCATGACCTGAGCCAAAGTCGGACACTCAAGCAACTGAGCTACACAGGCGCCCCTCTAAATATTTCTTATGCTCATCACTACTTTGATGTTATGATTGTTATTAAATTTGCTGGTAGATTGCACAGGATCAAAGTCTTCCTATCTATAGATATTCAGTTGATATAGATGGCCAACAACTGGACAGCATTCTGCCTAGTGGTCATCCACCCACCAAATGCTGAGGGTGCTGTACTCATCCTGGAGATCTAGACATCTATGTTGGTTTCTCATATTTCTTCTGAATATGTGTAAGGAGATAAGATAAAGGCCACCTCAAAGTTTAGTGTTCCAAGTCAAACTGCGACCAATAGCTTTCACACTGCAATGTCATTAAAAAATAAAATTTAATTTTTTTAATAAAAAAAAATTAAAAATATTTTTTATTTTTGAGAAAGAGAGGCCAGGGAGAGGCAAAGAGAGAGGGAGACACAGAATCCATAGCAGGCTCTAGGCTCTGAGCTGTCAGCACAGAGCCTGATGGGGGTGGGGATGGAGTGGGGTGGGGGCTCGAACTCAGGAGCCATGAGATCATGACCTGAGCTGAAGTCAGACGCTCAACTGACTGAGCCACCCAGGTGCCTCAAAATTTAATTTTAACTTGCCTATACTTTAAATGTATTATCTTATTTAATATATTAATAAAGAATCCCATATATTACTAGATCACATTTTTATTTTAATATTTTACTGCCTGTATTTCAATATTACAGGTTTCCTTTTCAATCCTTCATTTTACACACTTAAAAACATTATTCTGAACCAACATGGATAAACCTAGTGGGTAATATGCTAAGTGAAATAAGTCAGACTGAGAAAGACAAATACCATATGATTTTACTCACATGTGGAATCTAAAACACAAGATAAGCGAATAAACAAATAAATAAAAAGCAGAATCAGACCTATAAATACAAAGGCCAAACTGATGGTTGCCAGAGGGAAGGGGATTGGGGGTTGGGTGAAATGGATGAAGGGGTGTAGGAGATACAGGCTTCCAGTCATGGAATGAATAAGTCATGGGAATAAAAGGTACAGCATACGGAATATAATAATGGTATTGTAATAGCATTGTATGCTGAAGGATGGTAGCTACACTTGTGGTGAGCATAGCATAACACATAGAGATGTAGAATCACTGTGTTGTACACGTAACATTAGTGTAACATTGTATGTCAACTATACTGAAAAAATCAATTAATTTAAAACCATCCCCAAACCAGAAAACACTATTCATTTTTTTAATGTCTTATTTA